>CM068961.1:89960587-90020587 GCA_035128595.1 Eptatretus atami
GTAATATCAATGTTCATTGTTAATCTTATTCTCATCCAGCTTGCTTTGTGGCAATTTCAGTTTCCATAAATGAATAAGAATTGTGGTTTTGCCAGAGAGGATTTTATTTTTCATCTTTGCCTTAAAATGACTTCACACTTCCAGCCCCTGCAAGCACATTTAAAATTTTATTTTATGTGAGACATGACTCATGGAGGAGCAGGAAATTTATTGGTTGTGGGAGTTTCACAGCAGCTGAAAATGAAGCAGATATAATGTACATTGGCAAATAGGGGTCACACCTTGTAAAACATAACAAGGACAGATGCAAGGTTTAGCACTGTGTCAATGGATGTACACTAAATGGCCAAAAGTATGCGGACACCCCTTCTAATTAGTGGATTCGGCTATTTCAGCCACACCTATTGCTGACGGTGTGTAAAATCAAGCACATAGCCGTGTCCATAGACAAACATTGGCAGTGGAATGAGCCATACTGAAGAGCTCGGTGACTTTCAACATGGTACCGTCATAGGATGCCATCTTTCCAACAAGTCCGTTCATCAAATTTCTGCCCTGCTAGAACTGTCCCGATCAACTGTAAGTGCTGCTATTGTGAAGTTGGAAATGTCTAGAGCAACAACAGCTCAGCCACAAAGTGGTAGGCCAACAAGCTCACAGAACAGGACCGCCGAGTGCTGAAGCACGTAGCACAGAAAAATCATCTATGTCGGGTGCAACATTCACTACCAAGTTCCAAACTGACTGGAAGCAGCATCAGCACAAGCACTGTTCGTCGAGAGCTTCATGAAATGGGTTTCCATGGCCGAGCAGCCACACATGTCTAAGATCACCATGTGCAATGCCAAGCGTCGGCTGGAGTGGTGTAAAGCTCACTGCCATTGGACTCTGGAGCAGTGGAAATGCGTTCTCCGGAGTGATGAATCATGCTTCACCATCTGGCAGTCCGACGGATGAATCTGGGTTTGGCAGATGCCAGGAGAACGCTACCTGCCCGAATGCATAGTGCCAACTGTAAAGTCTGGTGAAGGAGGAATAATGGTCTGGGCTGTTTTTCATGGTTCGGGCTAGGCCCCTTAGTTCCAGTGAAGGGAAATCTTAATGCTACAGCGTACAATGACATTCGAGACGATTCTACGCTTCCACTTTGTGGCAACAGTTTGGAGAAGGCTCTTTCCTGTTTCAGCATGATAATGCTCCCCATGCACAAAGCGAGGTCCTTTCAGAAATGGTTTGTCGAGATCGGTGTGGAGGAACTTGACTGGTCTGCACAGAGCCCTGACCTCAACCCCATCGAACACCTTTGGGATGAATTGGAACGCCGACTGCGAGCCAGACCTAATCACCCAACATCAGTGCCCGACCTCACGAATGCTCTTGTGGCTGAATGGAAGCAAATTCTCCCAGCAATATTCCAACATCTTGTGGAAAGTCTTCCCAGAAGAGTGGAGGCTGTTATCGCAGCAAGCGGGGGACCGGCTCCATATTAATACCCATGATTTTTGAATGAGATGCTGTACAAGCAGGTGTCCACATACTTTTGCCCATACAGTGTTATGATTTGAAAGCCTTTAGGAAAGACCAAAATAAACACCATTTGTGCAGGTTGTTCCTAAAGTGAGAAAGGAGACATAATAAAAGTGGGCAGTGAGCCTGGATCTGTGAAGAGAAAAAAAATGAAAGTGTTATCTGCTGCACATGTTTAACCTAGCGGGGCGACAAGGTGATTTGTAATCGAGAGCAGGGTTGAAGGCAGGACTATGAGAAAATCATATGAGATAGATAGTCCGCCAAACAAGTGTGGATCGGGCAGAAAGGCTTGTGCAATGGCTTTATGGGGAAGATGTCGAATAATGCAATACTGAGAGAGCTTGGTGAGAAGCTGGTGAACCAGTTCACAGCAAAATCTGTACTCCGAAAGAATGGAGGTGAATGTCTTTTCTTTACTTAGCAATTGGGCAGTTTCAAGGTTGAACTTGGCATGGTGCAAGATGCCCAAATTGTATCATTGGCTGGATATTACAGCCTTGAAATGTGGGCTGTCTGTACCAGATCATGGTAGAAGGTAGTACGAATAATCTTCTGGCAGAGGGCCACTGTTATTGCTAGAATTTGATTTGTGGATTTGTGAGATGGTCCTTTGATAGAGACAGTGTGGTGTGGTTATCGATGGAAGTTTCCTCGGTTAAAACTCGTGTTTCACATTTAGAATGACAATTCATTTATTTGTATATTAGCAGTACACTAGGTGCGCCAACACGTCGCTTTGCTGTGAATCTATCTGTGAATCTCAATAAGGATGTAAAATGAAGTGAAATATGCGCAAAAAATAAAAAGATATTTTCCAGCACCTAGTTGTTGGTGTTGTTGTTGTTGTTGGTGTTGTTGTTTCTGTTTGTGTGCTCCTTCCTTGTCCTTTTAATGGGTTCTTGCTGTCGTATAATAATAAATATTACAGTTATAACCCTTGCGTTAAGCTCCTTTCCCACTTCTTCTTCTTCAATTCAAAAGAGGGCTTTTAAAATGATCATCTGCATGATTAAATGGACAAAAAAAAACATTGTTCCAAGGAAATCGATTATTAGATCTCCAACCAAGTAGATTGATCATGAACTTTCCAAGGTTACCATTTTTATGATTCAATGACAGCAGGAACCCTTTAGAATGAAGCGTGACACACGGATGGGCGGACGCTTCTCCTTTTAGTAACAGATGAGCACACTGTCTGTTTTGGGGATGATTGGTGAAGCAACATTTCAGGTGTAGTCATCAGCAAACTGATAAAGGTATCCGATTCAGAAAGTTGAAAGAACTTTTCTCTGAATAATGGTGAATATTGTGTTGAGAAGGCTGCCTTGATGTACCCTACACTCCAAGAAAGGAGAGTACACCATAAAGACAAATTTATTTGTTATGGTCATGGTAAATGTTGGCCAACTCTGAATGGAGGGGGGTCTGACATTATTAGAAATTTAGCTATAACACTGGTCACTGGTCACTAGTCACTGGATGCCAGATGATGTAGAATTATTGAGATGTCCATTGAGACTACCCCGACCCTTTCTTTGTATGGGATTAAAGGTAACCTTACAATGCTGGAAAAAGAGTTTGAGTATGTCCAGGGTAGAGAAGCCAGGATGGAATTGAAATTAGTGGTGAAAGATTCATAAAATAGAGAACAGAAGGTTACAAAATTATTTGATGATGATACTTTCCATGATATTAAAAGCCTGGTGTTGGCGCAGTGGTTAGGGCAGCGGCTTGGGATCCAAAAGGTCCTGAGTTCAAGCCCCGTTGGGGCACTGAATTAATACACCAGGGGGTTGACTCAGCCTGTCATCCTTCCGAGGTCGGCGAAATGAGTACCAGTATACTGGGCCGGTGTATACCCCGGTTAAAATAGGTGTACCATATCCCTGTGTCGTAAGAGGCGACCAGGGTTGCGTCAGGAAGGGCATCCGGCGTAAAACATGTGCCAAATCACTATGCAGATCATACGGATGATCGCTGTGGCAACCCCTAACGGGAGCAGCCGAAAGAAGAAGAAGAAGACTTTCCATGATATTACCGACAATGTGCTTGATTTACATGGCATTAAGCTGAGTAAGGTATGAGGCAGTGGAGCTCTGAGGGGAGAGTAGCACTCCATCACGTTTGGATGAAGGCCTTGTAGTTGGATAGGAGTTCAGGTGTGCCAAGGAAGGATTTTGGATGATGGAGGATGCCCAGTTGGCGGCTGGCTTTGGGGGCCAATGTTGAAATCTAGTTTGCCAAAGAAAGATCATGGCTGATAGTGTGACCCAGGAGTTTGAATGACTGAACTTCCTTGAGAGGATGATTAAGAAAGTGGATAGGAAAGCTTGCCAGACGGTCCTTTTGGAGAGAGATAGTGAAAATGTGAGATTTGTCAGGGCACAAAGACATATTCCAAATATTTGACAAGCTTGTGGTTTTGTTAAGGTCTGAGAGAGGGAAGAGGCTGCAGCCTTCCTATTTAAAGGATGGAGAGTGTCATAGCAGAGAGTGGAGTCGTCAGTAATTACATCAACAGGATTTTCCAGAGAGTCAGAGAGATAATTTAGGAAGATCAGGAATAGGACTGTTCACAGAACATTTGCCTTGGGGCACTCCAGCCTTGATGGGAAGATGAGATGAAAGGATTCCGTCGAGTGCCACATGTTGGCTACGAGAGTAGAGGAAGTCAGTAAGCCATGGGTGGAGTTTACCTCGGATGCCATAGGCAGAGAGTTTGGAGAGCAAGGTGGGATGCCAAACTAAATCAAAATCATGAGAGATTTCCCCGATCTCACGTCTGACATTGAGAGCCTCCATCCATTGTTGGGTGAGTCGTAGCAGCAATTTCAAGGTGGAGTGACCTGGTTTGAAACCAAATTGTTGATCTGAGAAATTATGGAGAAATCTTATTATAAATCATCTTCCTTTATCTTATGATATCGAATATGATTTGTTGTGATCAATAAAATTTCTTTCGGAAAAAGTATAAGATGCATTTCCAACACTGTACCGCAGCACATTTACCGGTGAAGGTGGGATGAGAAGAGTACTCCTGCCTGGAAGGCCCTGAGGGCGGGAGTGCCCACTAGTAGTTGCAATGCATCATGTAATAGGCACAGATATGCTCAGGTTTGACCTTTTGCACTTGAAGGTGCCTTTGATCTGAAACTATGCAAGCAGCTTATTGTGTTTCTTCCTTGAGGGAAAGTGGGAGCAATTGGCTGCATGAATGCCATTTTAAGAAAAAACGAAATTGATATTCATGAATCCAGTTGTTTTTCACATCATGAAGATGGCCCTAAACCAAATAAAATCAACACAATCCTCATAACGTGCAAAATTTGATATCACGATTATTATTTATTTTTCTGTATGGTTTTATCATGATGTGCCAGATGCCTTCTCTGAAGGTTTTTTGGCGTAACATCATTTTGTGTTTCGAATGCGGTTTGAGTCTGGACAAATAACCTTGGAAATCAGTTTGCTTTTGGTTGTCTTTGTGTTTTCTGCTATAATACTGATTCACTCATATTTGACACGTTGTGTTAGCATTCAGCAACTGTGTAATACCTTTCGCAAACAACAACACAGAGAATCCCTCAAATCTCTTTCTTGCCTTTGCACTGCACCTTTGCTTTCCGAGGTTAATTATGGGCGAGGCCTTCGTAAATTTGTTCAAAAGCTCTGGCAGACTTATCTAACGAGCAATGTTAACGGGAGCACACTAATTTTGTAAGCTTGCATTTGGGATTGGTGACAGCTTGCACAAACGTTCATTAAGGTTGGAATTCTCCATGGATTAGGAATGTCACAGCGACGGCCTAGCCAATTTTCATGAGGCTCTCTAATCTGGAAGGCTAGGAACGCACTGCAAGAGGGAAGCCACACATGTACAGTGCCTGTGTTAACTTTGGTTTAAAGCCTTCCTTGTACAGGCTGTGCCGGCTGCTTCAGACCACACTGCAGGTGTGGAAACGGAGCGCGTCAGTACACGACGCTGCACCTGACACTGTTTTTACTGTTCAACAGGTCCAATTATACATGGGTAGTGCTCTATAAGGTCACAGATTTGAACACATATGTATTTTTATATTTTGTATCTCAAACACTGAATTAGCAGTTAGTCTTCACTTTCCACACCATTGGACATTGTGGTGTCCATGACAAGAGGTGAGTTCTCTTTCTCTCTCTTGCCCTCTCTTTGTCTCTCTCACTCAATACCTCACACTCTGTCTCTCTCTCTCTCACTCACTACCTCTCACTCTCTGTCTCTCTCTCTCACTACCTCTCACTCTCTCTGTCTCTCTCACTCACTACCTCACACTCTGTCTCTCTCTCTCACTCACTACCTCTCACTCTCTCTCTGTCTCTCTCACTCACTACCTCTCACTCTCTCTCTGTCTCTGTCTGTCTCTGTCTGTCTGTCTCTGTCTGTCTGTCTCTGTCTGTCTCTGTCTGTCTGTGTCTGTCTGTGTCTGCTGTGTCTGTCTGTGTCTGTCTGTGTCTGTCTGTGTCTGTGTCGTCTGTCTTGTCTCTGTCTGTCTCTGTCTGTCTCTGTCTCTGTCTGTCTCTGTCTGGTCTCTGTCTGTCTGTCTCTGTCTGTCTCTGTCTCTGTCTCTGTCGTCCTGTCTCTGTCTCTCTCTCTCTCTCTCTCTCTCTCTCTCTCTCTCTCTCTCTCTCTCTCTCTCTCTCTCTCTCTCTCTCTCTCTCTCTCTCTCTCTCCCCTGCCTCTCCCCCTCCCCCCCCCACTCTCTCTCCCCCCCTCTCTCTCTCCCCCTCTCTTTCTCTCTCTCTCTGCCCCCTCTTCTCTGCCCCCTCTCTGTCCCCTCTCCCTCCTCCCCCTCTCTCTTCCTCCGCTCCCCCCACTCTCCCCCCCCTCTCTCTCTCTCCCCCCTTCTCTCTCCCTCCCTCTCTCTCCTCCCTCTCTCTCTCTCCCCCTTCTCTCTCTCCCCTTCTCTCTCTCTCTCCCCCCTCTCTCCCCCACTCCTCCACTTGCCACCCTTCCCCTCATTCCCACTTTTCCTCATTTACACCCTTCCCCCCATTTCATCCTTGCAGTATTTCCTTTCCTACTACTCCTTTCCCTCTCTCTCTCTTTCCCTCTCTCTCTCCTCTCTGCCCCTCTCTCTCTCCCATCTGGATTAACATCCTCTCCAGATCAGTGTTGCACTATTTGATGGCACTCCCTTCCTGTGAAGCCTCAGAATTTTAGTTTGTAGTCTCATTCTATCCCTGTCGGGGATTGAATCCTTACCGGACAGCCTAAAGGCGAGTAGAATACCTCTGAGCTATCCTATCAGCCTGACAAGAGAAGTAGGATTTATTAATAAATAATGTTTACACCAATAATAACGACTTTGATCATAAAAAGGGTTTTTAAAGCTACGAATGGCAAGATGTCAAGTAGATATTCACTTCCAAGCTTCTTGCGGTAGACTTTCTACTGTTACCGTACAATTGCAATCCAACCCCAGAAGTTTCTTTCTTTAAAGTATTTTGTTGTTATCTGCATACCTTGTGCGTGCTGTCATTGCGTTCATGTTTCTCACCACCCTAAGGCAGTGTATGTTTTCGTGTGAAACGAGGATACGTATTTATGAGGCCATGAAAAACAAGGCTAACCAACAGTACGCTTTTGAATCGACCAAAGACGTTGTTATTTCTTTTCCCTGCTATTTCTCCATGGCACCAATTTGTATTTCAAATGCCGGTCCCATTTATTGCACTCTTGTGCCCAGGGAGCAATCCTTGGAAACAGCAGATGCAGGAGAAATCGGATTGTTTTCCTCCAAGCGAGAACAAACGAGGTTGCCTTTTATATAACAAAATTGGTGATTCATGTCCTGCCTTTGCATTTCCACCGAAGGAAGCTTTTACACTTCGATGTGTTATTTGAAAGTTGTGGCTTTTGTTTCTCAGAACAACAGCAGAGGGAGCAAAGTGACTTACTTAGGCCGTATGGGACTAATCCATCCATTTCTGACTTGAGCATGGAACATGTGTGACAGATGTCATCAGACAAACGATGAGCTGAAACTATTGGCTGAAAGATATCACGTTGTTACGGCTTCGTTTTGCTCACGCAGCTGCTTTTACTTCCGCGACCACCTCCAAAGCATCCTCACAATTCACATTTGAACCGAACTGTGCTGCGACTCCGGCCTGGCACTGATTCGAATTTCCTCGGTACACGGGGGCAGGATTTCCTGTGCTGAGTACAGCAGAAATAGAATACATATTGTGTCTCTCAGGGCTATCTTTATTCCATGCACAGGGATGAGAGAGAATGATGTTCTAAATAAAACAAGATGGCTTTGATTGTTCTCTCCAGAATTTTACTTTTTTGGATCATTATTATTATTATTATTATTATTATTATTATTACCCTTGTGAATGACCGTTATGATTACTTTTATTTCAAGTGGGGCTTTTTTGTAATTGTGTAAGTTATTTGCTTGCTATACATAAACAGCATGTTATGCAGTAAACTACAGCTTCTGTAACAGTGAAGAACCTGGTGATTTAGTGTCAGCCTCCACCTGTTGTTGTTACTTATCCCAGCCATGTTTTGAGGTGTCCATGGTCATAGACAGCCAGTGGGATTGGGTTGGAACAGACATTTGGTCAACAGGATCAGAGCATGTATTAGGCCAATATGTGGGCCGACTTTGGTATGTGATTTGGCATGGGTGGTGCAATGCCAAAACACAATCTTGCAGGGTAGGGATAGGGGGGCTGTGGGATCAGGGATGGGGAGGGTTGCAGGAATTTGTTTAGAAAGCTGATGATAAAGAGCCACCAGATAATGCTAGCAGGTGGGACGCTCTACTTAACATCGATCCGATAGACGTCACATTCATTGACGACCTTGCCTGTTCAGTACCAATCCGACAAGTTATTGTCGGGTTGAGAATTGAACCCCAATGAGACAGGTCAAAGGCAAGTGTGATAACTCTGCCCCTTCCTGTCTGACTCCAGCCTCCGCCTTCCACAGTGTCACAGATCTTAGATTCGCTACAACCTTGCCAACATCGGTTTGCTGAAATGAAGTCTTGAAATACCTGTGCAATTCTGCTTTCTACTCTCACCTTTTTATGTAGTCTAACAGGCTCCATTTCTTCACCTGACCCTCCATCCTTTTCTTCACATCTGACAGATGACTGAAGGTCGGAGGTGTCATGTACATCTGCTAGATGGAAGACTTTTGGAGCTACTGGTCCAGGTGAATATTGTGCTTCGGGTGCAAACCACATCACTTGCACAATGGTTTGCATACACATTGATTATGAATACCTGTCATGTACAAATATTGTCAAATACCCTTTTTCAATTGACAGTGGATGAAAATTTTCTATGTTTCATGTGGACGATAAAAAACAAAAACAAAATGAATACAAAAAAAGGTTAATTTTATTGTTTTATTAATTCCGAGTTTATTTGGCAGGAACTTGGATGGTTAACTTGGCACTACATTTAAAGTCAAATATAGTCACTGGCAGGACTATATGGAGCCATATATTGCTTTGAAGGTTAGAAGTGGGTGGGGAAGGGGGAAATAAGACAGCAAAGGATGGCAATGGAATTGTGAGAGTTGTATGGAAAGAAGGGAAAGAATGTTGGGAGGATATACCACATAGAGCTGAAGTATGTGGCTTTTAGGAGATGCGGGAGATGGAGGAATTCTGCCATTTTATGTGCATACAGTGTAATAAATCTTTCCCCTGAACAGAATACACCTACCTGTGCAGGTTGGACCACTTCTGACTTTTTCTTGTACTTATCGATTTGTTGTGATCCTGTTCAGTGTCGATGATTTGTACATCGCCATGATGAATATGTTGCGGTAGTGATATCTGACGGTACTTATTTTGCAAACCGAGTTCTGTTTGCTGCAGATGTTTTCACCAGTGCAGGTAGTAAGAAAGGTGGTCCTGATGCTGAGCTGCATAGGAGTCCATGTCTCATCATTTGTGCAGTCACTTCCGGTAGATGTGTCTGTTTATCATGGAGTGAAGTGAATGATTTTCACCTCCTTTTTATGCACCTACCTCGTGAAGTGGTGTACCATGTGACCCATTGCACATTGCATATTCTTTATTACCTCCACCACCGAAGGTGAAGGAGGTTCTATTTTCACCGCTTTCTGTCTGTCTGTTTGTCTGTTTCTGTACAGGGTGTTTCAAAAAGTTGTGAACGGATCCGGATGAAATTTTGTGAACGGGTTCGGTGTGGGACATGGACGAACTGATTAGATTTTGGTGACGATCTGGATCCGGATCCGATTTCCAGAATTTTAAAAGTGATTCTACACCATTGAGAGATGGGGCCAAAAACAATGTAAAGCATGATAGCTCAAAAGTTGTTGACGGATTCAGATGAAACTCGGTGGACAGGTTGGGTGTGTGACAAGGAAGAATTTGTTAGATTTTGGTGAAGATCCTGATCCGGAACCGACGACTAGAATTTCTTAAGTGATTCTTCACCATCGAAAGATAGGGCTAAAAATGATATATAGCATGATATCACAAAAAGTTGTGGACGGATTTGAATGAAACTTCGTGGACAGGTTGGGTGTGT
The DNA here is from genome assembly GCA_035128595.1 of Eptatretus atami. Taxonomy (NCBI): domain Eukaryota; kingdom Metazoa; phylum Chordata; class Myxini; order Myxiniformes; family Myxinidae; genus Eptatretus; species Eptatretus atami. The sequence goes on from CM068961.1 coordinate 89,970,680, forward strand.
CGCAAGGATGAAGTGGTGAAAATCCGAATCTGAATTCGGATCTTGATACGATAATTATTTAATTTTTCAAGTGATTTTTCACCATTGAGAGATCGGGCCAAAAATGATATAGTACTGTATAGCATCATATTTCAAAAATGTATTGAGCCTGATATGTTCTCGTGGATCAGGCATTATGTGGTGGAGGTATACGCTGCATTGAGTTCCCTTCCAGTTTAAAAATGTATTGAGCCCGATATGTTCTCGTGGATCAGGCATTACGTGGTGGAGGTATGTGCTCTACCGAGTGCCCTTCTAGTTTATTTATATGACTGCACAAAGTGTGTGTGTGTGTGTGTTGGTTTGCCAAATTATACACTCGGTGGTTTGCCATTGCCCTTCCTGAGAGGTAGTCATCATGGGAATTTCAAAGTTAGGGTGTTTGCACACAATGGTCAACTGTTTTTCAAAGGTACCATGAGTCATATGGTGTTCCACATCAGTCGGTGGGTACGTTCTATATTCCAAAAAGTACGAGGATAACATATCCACACTTAAAATTATCTCACTCAACCTGCTCTGAATTTTTTTTTCCTCATATCGCAAGACACCATTTGCTTTATGAAGGCATCTTATTATGATATCATGAGTATTTTGGACAACACTACAAACACTCCCAACTTTGATGTGACCTGTGATGAGGTCCTTTAAATCTACCAGCATAACATGGCACATTCGCCACGCTGCTTCTGTTCGAAATTCATTCAAGGACAACAATGTTTCTAATGTGCAATGGCCCTGAGCCCCCACTTCAACCCATATGAAGTGCTCTGGGACACCTTGGACCTCTGCCTGAGTGTCAGAGTTAACATCGCATGTCCACCACTGAACCTGCACTTGCTCTCAGAAGGAATAGTGCAATATTAAGGTTAAATATACACATTTTGTAAAAAGTGTTAATGAGAGTGACACCCTATTATGAATTGAAAAAAATTGTATCGATTGCATTGGAACTGCAGTTATCTATTTCACAACGTTGGCAAAGCAGAAGGATCAAAGTGACTTTTCAAGGGGAATCGTAGTCATCTAGCCCGCACTGCTCATCTGTTTTTGTGGCCAAGCTGATGAATGTGTCCATCAAGACACTCTCACAACTACCTGCAATAGGGAAAAAAGTTTTTTTGGGGGGAACAAATATCCACCAGTAAGTACGAGTGCAACGATTTCACACACAAACAAAACATTGAATGGGATCTCTGCACACACTGCACACATTACATAATATTATTAACTGTACTGTGTATTTTTTGGGGGGGAACCATGATTCATGGAAGTGGACTGTTAAAGGCATCCAATATAAAAAGCTCTTTCAAATCACTGACTTACTGACAGACTGATATTAAAGATCGGTACCTTCCGGGTGATGGAGAAAGCAGAAATTTTGCGTGCCGATGGACATCGAAGCCGATACACCGGGGAAAAATATCACATAACCGTGGGAAAGCATCCATAAATGAAAATATATATAAATGAAAAACTAAATAAATGAAATAAATGCCAGTGAGCGACCTGAGAATGGGGAAGCACGGTAATTTTGCATGCCAATGGACATTGGAGCCTATCCACCAGGAAAAATCACAGAACCGTCGGAAAGCATCCATAAATGAAAACATAAATAAATGAAAAATCAAATGCAGGTGAGTGAGCTGAGACAATGGGGAAGCACTGCTCGTTATTGCTTACAATGTGTAAGCATATTCCGCTAGTACAATACAAACTGGAATAATGTGTCTGAATAACTCTGAATAATGTGATCAGTGAATGAAAGTAATCATGTAGTCCACCAAGTGAATGTTATCTTAAAAAATAAAAAACAAAAAGAACAACGACTTGTTGTACATAATTCTTCTCCATATGTTATTTTAATTGCAACTTGTTGTAAATTTTTGAAACTTGATTGTCAAGACTTTATCTACAATGCTTGTACATATAGCAAATACCCGGTTGACTGGTTTGGTGCTCCCATCTGAGAATTTCACTTCATGATGTTGCCGTTGTATGTTAAACACCTGATACTGTGAGGTATTAGCCATTTTTTGTTACAAAATAATGTGATCATGTGAGGGTGTGGTGACAGAGGGCAAGAAGGCAACATACTGTTAATGGGACAATGGGGGAAACATTTGGACACAGGGGAAGGAATGAACAGGAAAAAGGAGAGGGAGGAAGGAAGGAAGCACGGTAACCAGCAAGTAAGAGAGGATATAAAATATTGTGGCTAAGAATGGGGGATTGTGTGACACGGTGGTGCTGCACTTGCTATAAGCTGGATGGAAGAGTGCGATTGATCTGTCTGAGTTGGGGTGGTTGCACAAACTGGGGAAAGGCGAATCAAAGGAGTGGAGGTGTGCAGAAAGCCTGGAGTTGAATCATTATGGGGTTACTGGAAGAATGCATGCATTCTGGAAGAGCTGGGGAGGGTCGGAGTGTTGAGAGAGTTTACGGAGCTAAACTGGAGGAGAGGTGGTTAACAAAAAAAAAGCAGCTTGTTGACCCGCCTGTGAGGTGAGACCAGCGGGTATTATGTTTCAGCCTCATTGTGGGAAATGCCAATAATTTTTAGTGCTTTGGAATCCATGGAATGCAAGAGAGACAGGTGTGATGCTGGGGCGCCAGTCCAAAGGGAGAGCAGTACTCCATTGAGCTCCAGATTAAGGAGCCAATGGGGTAAATAAATGAAAAAAAGAAAATAAATAAATGAAAAATCAAATGCAGGTGAGCAAGCTGAGACAATGGGGAAGCACAAAGGTATGATATGAATAGCTCTGATTTCCCAAGGAAAGAAAGAAAGACTTCAATTGAGCTGCTTTGGATGCTTCCTTTGATATAGATTGTCTCCCCAAGTGAGGTCATGGCTGATGGTGAGGCCTACAAGTTCAAGAGATTGAACCTCTTCCAGTGGCTGGCCACATAAATAGATAGATATGTTCATTTAACAATACTTTGCAGTGACAGGGTCAGACTGTGAGATATGCCAGGATTGGAAGACATGTTCCATTTATCAGACCAGCATTTAATCAATTCCAGAGCAGCAGAGAGTGATGTAGCTGTTGTCTGCCTGTCATTGGAAGGGGGATCTATACAATACAATGTGAAATCTTCTGGCAAAAAGGAAAAGGGTATTAGAGTATTCAAGAAGTTATTTACGTAAATTAGGACGAAGACGCAACCTCAGCCACTGCATTGAGACTGCAACACTACTGATGTCCTTGCAATCATCCTATATAATCATCCTATATCTCTTTTGGGTGTTTGTTGGATTTCGATGCACTCCTGAACCACTCTGTGGAATGAGTTGAAAACTATTGGTTGTACTCAATGTGCACAGGGAGGTTTTAGATGGGAAATAATTCACTCTTGAGGGTTCAAGGTGGGGAGAGGACCCCAATTCTCTCTTTGTAAATGGGTATCACATCACATCACTCTCAGTGGGGGTCATCCCAAATGTAATTCTGGGGAAACGAACCCGTCCATTTTAGTATGGGTTTTTCACGAATTCTTCTGAATGTATCAGTGATGTATACAAATGTCTTTGGAGTAAAGATTGGGACTGAACGACCTCAGAAAGGCAGTTCCAGGAACAGGAGAAAAGAGTGGAGGTGTGTGTGGAAAGCCTTGACTTTGGGATTTGAACCAGGAAGGGTTAGCGGAAGAACATTTGCGACCTGGAGGAGTTGAGGAGGATTGGAGGACTGAGAGAGCAGAGGGAGCTAGACTGGAGGCAAGTCAGTTCAAAAAAAACAAAAACAGAGGCCACCACCCTGTTTTCATTCTGCGAGCAATCGGCCTTATGCTTCGGCCTGTGATTTATTCACGGGAGATGCCAATAATTTATTCACGGGAGATGCCAATAATGTTGAGAGCTTAAAATTCCCCATCCAGGAAGGGCTTGTTTGAACTTGAGCTGATGTCTTTATCCAACTCAAACTGATTCAACCCGATACCTTACCACTTACCAGTACTCCTGCTGTTAAGCTCCTCTTTCTACATTTATTGGAGAAAAAAATTGAAAGTCATTTCATTGTTCTTCTGTTTTCGAACCCAAAGATTATATATATATATAATTATATATATATATACTGTGTATATATATATACTGTGTATATAATATATACTGTGTATATATATATACTGTGTATATATATATATACTGTGTATATATAATATACTGTGTATATATATATATTTATATATATATATATATATATTATATATATATATTATATATTAATATATATCAGTATATATATATATACACAGTATAATATATATAACACAGTATATAATAATATATATTAAATCACGATGTGCTGTTGTGATTTATCTCACTAATTGGCACTTTTCATGAACATGAGTAAAACTATTGGTTCATATTTATATCAGTTCTTCCTTATGGTCATTTAAATATGGTATCTTCTGGTGTAGTTATTTTTTTAAATCTCATTTTAAAATTATTGTTGTTTGGATGAAATTTGGAAGTCCCAATGGGTTTATTGTTGCCCACATATATGAAACTGGTGATAATATGGTGGAGTCTCCAATTGTACAACCATTGGTGCAGTCTTTGAGATGAATTTCACGATTATAAAAGCAATTTAACCAGATTCAATGGACCCTCTGGTAGCTTATACATGTCGCTGTGTTTGATCCTGGGAAGTATCTGCTGAAATCTGTCTGTCCAGGTTCTTCCCAACATCTTTGTTCTTTGTTCCTTTCACACTTGTTTCAATTGTTTTTCACAATTCTCTTTATTCATTCTAATTCTTGCTTTTTCTTCTCTTTCATCTCCTTTACTCTCTCTATTCCTTTGTTTTGTTATCTATCTGTCTTAGGAGAAGTTGATTCTTGTAGAATTTTTTTTTCTGTAAGGCTAATTTGGCTGCACCTGGATGGGTTTGAGGGTAGGAGAGTAGCGGCTGAAACCCGAATCCTATCCAGGATCCTCCTGATGACTCCATCTTTGCTCTTTACTTCTTTAGGTTCCTTCTTGGTCTTCCGATTGATGGTATAATGGTTATAGCATCTGTTCTGAGTCTGGGCTGCTCAGTGGTTCAAACCCTGTCTGAGTTATACCAGACAATTTTTTTTTTAAAGTACATGCTACTTCCTTGCTTGACGCTCATCGTTTAAGAGGATAGAGCATGGACAAACAACACTGGGAAGGCAATGGCAAACCACCCAGTATAAGCCTTGCCGGGAAACTGCCTCGGCAGCACCGACGCTCTGTAAAGAGTATGGTACATCAAAAATTAAAAATAAATTCAACAATATAATTAATAGACATGCTCACCTCTGTGTGGACAGACAGACAGACAGACAAACAAGCAAATGGACCCAAATACAATGCCCTCTCCTCTGATGAGGGTAATAAAAAGGAAATGTATAAAAACATCAGGGGTAAAAGATTTTGGGAAGGAGATAGACGATTGAGAACATATTAAGGCTCATGGAAGAGCTCTCACCAAATCATGTACACACACGCAGACAGACATCAGCTAGATACCACAGTTTATGACATCAGATAAACACAGTCGCAGACCTTTGGGGTGGGGAAGTGACAACTTCCTGGGGTACCATGGGTAAATGGAGCTTTTGTCCTCTAAATGCTGAATGTCAATTGAGGAAGGTTCAGACAATTATCAATGTCTTGGTATAACTTGGCAGGTTCAGCACCGAAAACACAATCATGCGTGGAACAGACTCTCCAACCAATAAGCCAATGACTTCAGATATGACTTCAGATATGAATGAGATTACGATGTGACAAATCAGGGTGAAGCATGAGAAGTGGAAAAATAGATAAAGTCAGCGAATTAAAGAAACACATAGAAGTGATCAAAAGGGATTGCAAAATGGAGGTGGGAAGAGGGTTGGAGGGGGGGGGGTGGGATAAGGGGAATGTTTCATGATAAAAAAGGTAAAAAGTTGCAATAATTGCATGAATCTTTCATGAACCAACCCACAGAAAAAATAGAATGATATTTATAAACTGTACATGTAATACACACGATAAAAAAGCATGCACAACATACACACACACAACCACACACACACACACACACACACACACACACACACACACACACACAGCACGACACAGACACAGACACAAACACACACAGACACACACACACAACACACACACCACACACACACACCACACAACACACACACAGACACAGACACAGACACAGACACAACACACCACACACCTATGTCGAAAGCCTGGTGATGGCTTGCAGTTAAGATGGCTGGCTTTACATATTGGGTCTTGAGATTGAGCCCCTGTCGTGCTGTTAAATAACACCAGGTGGGTTGATTCAGCCTATCATTCTTCCATGGTTGGCAAAAATGCGTACCAACTTAGTGGAAACAGGGGCACCGCATCAGCAGCACAGCTGTGCTCCTCGCAATGATGCAACTAGCAGCCATAGGCTGCATACAAAATAATAATTCTGCATGGGGGTATCGTGTTCTACGAAACCTCTAGTTACATTTATTATCAGAAGCAGCCTTGGAAAATCGCCACAATAAGCGGATTTCACCCAAGGCGGAAAACCCCCTTGGGGAGGGGGGCAAATGAAGTCACCATGCAAACTCCATTGTGTGATCCTTAGTCCTCCTGTAAAGTTTGGTTGAGATTGGATGAGTAACGACCAAATGTATCGCAGTTCCATGCACTTAATGAATTTGAAGCCTGACGGCCTTATAGTGGTTAAGGTTGCAACCTGAACTGTGATTGGTGAAGACACCAGATCGAGTCCCATTACAGCTATTGTTGCACGACCTGGGACCAACAATTGCCATCTGCCACATTGACACATTGTCTTCTACCCACCAATCAAAACCAGGAAGCATCACCATTATTTTTAGGAGTCGGGAGTTCCATGAAGATCTGATTAAGTTCTCCAACCTGGGTAAACGCCGTGACGATACTGTCACATTGACCTATGACTGCAGCAGCAAAAGGGCCTCTTGCAATGTAAAGACGCCAAGATTCCTCCCCATACCCATTGTTCGTCCAGGTCTTTTATATATTTTTGTGGACATTGTCGAGGCTCTTATGAGAGCGAACACACAATGTACAACAAGAGGAGCAGGAGACTAGGGGGGGGAGGAAAAAACAGTGGGAAACAGAGACGTGAGGAGATCTGTGGAAGGGAGAAGGATGGGGTGGGGAACACAGGGAAAACAAGATGGACACGACAAGGACTTTCAGGAAGGAAAACAGGGAATTTGAAGGAGGTGGGTTTGGGATAGATTAGTGGGGGTAGGGAAGATCATGGTTTTGGATGGGGGAAGATAAGAGGTGGTAGTGAACAGCTCTTTTGAAGACCTGGAGGGAAGAGTGGGATTGAAGAGAGTGTGGAGCTTGTTCCAAAGGTGGGGAAAAGAGGAATGAAAGAGTGAAGGTGAGCGGTGATTCGTGATTTTGATAGTTTTACCAGAAGGGGGTGTTGGCGGACATTGAGTGCCCTGCGGAAATATGGGGGGGAGGGGGGATATCTCAGACAGAGCAGGGGGGGCAAGGCCGGAGAGGAGACTGTAGATGACAGACAGACGACTGACCTGCCTGCGGTGAGAGAGAGAGAGAGTGAGAGACCCAAAGACTCAGCCTCCTCGCGGGAGATTCCAATGATTCTAAATGCCTTGGTTTCCACAGCGTGAAGCCGAGAAAGGTGAAAGGTGGGAGCATCAGCCCAGAGGGGAGAAGAATACTCCATCAGGCTGTGGACGAAAGCTTTTTGTGTGGTCAGGAGCTCAGGTGTGCCAAGGAAGGACTTTGCACAAGGGATGATGCCCAATCGGCGACTGGCTTTGGAGGCCAGCTTGGAGATGTGGCTTTCCCAGGAAAGATCATGGCAGATAGAGAAACCCAGAACCTTGAATGAAAGGACTTCTTCACAAGGATTGTTGAGACCATATATGGGGTTGGGCTCCAGATGGTCCTTTCAGAGGGACATAGTGAGAGTGCGAGATTTGTCAGGATTGAAAGACATGTTTCACACATGTTGGACACTTGTGATTTTATCCAGATCTGCAGAGAGTGAAGAAGCTGCTGTTGCCGATCTGAGGGATGATAGATGGTATGGCAGAGGGTGGAGTCATCAACAAAGAGATAAAGAAGATTTTCCAGAGAGTCTGAGAGATCATTTGATGAAAACCAGAAAAGGGAACAGGGCCCTGAACACTGCCTTAAGTAACTCCATCCTGGACAGTCAGAGGGGATCTGCCTCTATCTTGTCCTTAAACCCTGCTCGTGGTGCTTTCCCCTCTCTTAACTGCTCCTTTTGTCCTGTTGTGTCCTGATCCGTTCAGTGTACTAATATTCGCTCTTCCATGAGCCTCAACTATGTAAAAAAAACACAAAAAATAAAAGATCAAATGCTGTCACAAAGCAGATAAAAAGCAAGGCTGCCAACAAGTTTCGTACTTCTTGAGGGTCACTAGGGCAACACATGACGGCTATGTTCCATCCACGTAGTGATTTTGATCCCTTATGGCTCAACACTGGTTAATGATGCACCCTAACTGTGCTGTCCAGGTTGGTGCCTCCCTGCTTCATCATGCTAGGAGGTTCAATACTACGTAAAGAAAAATAGCCCCATGGGGGAATTGACTCTTATTTCCCCAACAGGAGAGGTGAAAATGAGGGAATAAAGGGAAGGTGCCATGTCTCCCCATTCCTGAAGTGTTACAGTCGTGGGGAGCACAACTTAAGTTAACTGCATGGTCCTCATGTTTCATGAAGAGTTTGGTATGCATCTGGCCTTCGGTTTCTGAGAATATTTTAAAGTAAATTTCTTGAATTTGAGGTGAAATCCCCCTTTTAATCCTTTTCTTGGGGCGGATCCTGATGAGGGGCACAACCCAATGAGACCTTAATATTGTGATGTATCTTACAAATTTGGTCCATATCACTGATATCAGTCATGTAGTTTGTGAGGAAAATATGTCTTATTCATATGTTAACGGACGTACATACTGTACGTACGACCAGACACCAGGGCTCATTCTATGAGCTTATTTTGGAGAAATAACCGAGAAAAAAAATCAAGAGTAGTATGTATATGTATATAATATAAATGGTTACAACTTGACTCTATGGTAGTTTATAAGCTTATCATTGTGTACACACTTGAATGGGCGGCCAGCTCTTTTTCCCCGTATAATCCCTCCATATGAAGGACAACCATACTCCATGATATATATCAACCAAAGAAGCACACTGACAGACATGAAGCTGACAGCGTGTGCATAAATTATGCCATGACATCAGAGTGCCATACGGATGCCTCCTCCAAACTAGGAGGCAACCGTATGGTACTCAAGCCTTTGCAGACTGAGATTAAAGTCGATGGTCATGAATAGACAGAAGCAGAGATGTCAATCTAGATTTCGCCCTTGTTGTTGTCTCATCAGGAAAACACACTGCTGATTGCTTATTCATGACCTTATTAGGCTCATTAATATAACTAAATCGAAGACATGAATATCGATGTACTGTAGCAAAGGAGATTGTGCTCGTTGATGGTCGCTGGAGGATGATACAGAACTGGAGGGTCTACCGGAGTGCTCAGTTCCTCAATACCGACCACAGGCTTGTTGTAGCAACTCTGAAGTTGCAGCTTAAATCCAGGAGAATGGTACCATCCCAGCCTAGGCTGGATATTGGCAAACTCAAGGATGAGAGGGTAGCTGAGGAATTTGCGAACAGGCTGAGTGGGGGATTTGGGGGGGTCTGGGTGCTTTGGAGAATCCTGAAGAGTTGTGGAGTGTCTTCAAGATCACCGTCCTTCATGTTCCCGGTGGATGTCTGAGAACTCTCTGTCGGACGAAGAAGAATTTTGTCTCTCAAGGGACATTGGATTCCATTGACCAGAGTCGCAGGGCCAGACTAAATTGCAGAGCTGAGCTATTCAGGGAGTTGATGCATCAAACTGGACATGCGCTGAGGGTGGACAAGGAGGCCTATGTGTGAGGAACCTGTGAGGGGTAGAGCATCACCTGTAGTCAAGTGATTCTCATCCTGCTTACAGAGGAATTCATGCATTGCATTCCTTCAACCCTGTCCATCAGTGTACTGCAGTTAGAGCGGAGGGTGGTGGGCTTTTGACAGAGGAGTTTGAAGTGAAGTCCTGCTGGGCAGGTTACTTTAAGTGACTGCACCAGGCTGATCTACCAGCTGTTGAGTTGAATGTCAGTGGTGTCACTACCCCTATTGCTGACCCTCCAAACAACTGTGATCCAACTTCGTTTGTGGAAACACAGGCTGCGGTGAACCGGTTTAAATGGGGTAAAGCTTCTAGGATCAGTGGCATCCATGCTAAACGTCTCAAGGCTGGTGAAAATGCTGTAGTTGTGTTGTTGCATGCAGTTCTGTGCTCTGTTTGGAATACAGGTATCATCCCAACTGACTGGAAGAGGGGCCTTGCTGTCCCTCTCTGGAAAGGGAAGGGTGATTGTCACGACTGCAACAACTACCGAGGAGTGACACTGCTGTAAGTGCCAGGCAAGGTCTTTCCACAGATAATTATTGATCAGGTTCACCATCATCTGCTTGAGCACCAGCACCCAGAGCAGTCAGGCTCCACACCAAATAGGTCAACGATTGACCGTATCCTTGCTCTTTGGGTCCTCACCGCTCGCTGATGAGAGTTTTGGCAGGGGCTGTTTGCAGCCTATGTTGATCTCTGCAAAGCGTTTGATTCAGTGAATGGGGATGAACTCTGGAGGATTGTCAGTCTCTGTGGGGTGTCAACAAAATGGATCAATCTGAGGTCTGAACTATACGTTGGTATGAGAGTGCTGTGAGATGTGGTGGTTCCATCTCTGACTTATTTCCAGTTGGTACTGGAGTTCGTCAGGGGTGTGTACTGGCCACCACACTTCCCCCCCCTCCTCTCTCTCTCCTCCCCTCTCCCCCCCCCACTCCTCCATCTCTCCCTCCTTCTCCCCTCTCTCCCCTTTTCCCTCCCTTTTCCCCTCCCGCCCTCACTCTCTGCCCCCCACACTCCCTTTCCCCTCCCCCCACTCCCCTTCCCCTCCCCTCTCTCTTCCACTCAGACTGGATGGTTTGTCATTGACTTCCAAAAAGTAGTTTGGGCAGGAATTTGAAACTTGGCCATGGTGCCCGCGATAACTCACCCACCATTTGTGAAGGACACCGTGGGGATTGTAATGTCCATTAACTATTGTCGGAAAACAAGATGCCCCGTTTAACGCATAGGAACAACACACACACATTGATGATTCACCCTGCCTGTGAAATACCCTGATGACTTTTTATAGCTGGGTCGGGATTGAAACCCAAGCTCGACAGCTCAGAGGCGAGTGCGGGTACCTCGAGATGTGGTGGTTCCAACCCTGACTTATTTGCTGTTGCTACTGGAGTTCGTCAGTGGTGTGTACTGGCGCCCACACTTTTCAGCACTTGTATGGACTGGATTCTGGGGAGGATGTCAGAGAGATCAAGCTGCAGTACATTGTTTGGGAATGTCAAGATCTCTGACCTTGATTTCGCAGATGATGCAGTCATCTTCACGGAGACTGGATATCCTTTTGGGTGCCCTCGAGGTGCTGAATGAGGAGTCTGAGCCACTGGGATTATGGGTTTCCTGGGTCAAAATGAAGATCCAGGCTTTCACTCACATCTTGGATGCTGCTATCTAGTCTGTACCTGTTTGTGGTGCGGATGTTAAGGTCACTGAGAGATTCACTTACCTTGGCAGTGATATTCATGTCTCCGCAGGTTGTGAGCCAGAGATGAATAGACGACTGGGTCACTCCTGGGGAATCATGGATTCACTGGAACATGGGGTGTGTCACTGTTGGTACCTGTGCAGAAGGACTAAAGTCCGAGTCTTCAGGTCTTGGTGCTTCCAGTCTTGCTCTATGGATGTGAGACTTGGACTCTGACCAGGGATCTGAGATGGAGACTTAATTCCTTTGGTACCAGGTCTCTTCGTAGAATCCTTGGGAATCGTTGGTCAGACTTTGTGTCCAACGTGTGGTTACTGAGAGAGACTCAGATAAGATTTGTTACCCGAATAGTCTGTGAGCGTCAGCTGCAGCTGTATGGACATGTTGGTCATTTTCCTGCCACTGATCCTGCTCACCAGATTCTCTCAGCGAGGGAGCCTCATCAGGTTGTTCGGCATCTCAAGAAGATGGGGATGGGCCAGACATCTGCCTGGGAAATGGCCAGACGGAGGCTCCTGGAATACCGGTGGAAAGTGGATGCAGTGACGCGCTGCTCCGGTGCATGCTCCCATACCTGACCTGACCTGAATCGAACCCCCTAACTTAACGAGGCAGCAGGGCACAAATTCAGTCCCATCACAGCGCTTGCTGCATGACGTTCCAGCAACAAGTGTCGCCTGCCATGCAAGCACATTGTCTATGCCCTCCTGATTACCAGTCAGGTGGTTTGCAGCCAGGAATGTTTAATTCAACCAAAGAAACACACTGATCCCTTGATATGATGCTAACATCATGTGCATAAATTATGTATACAGCCCCTTACATCTCTGTATGATTGTACTGCAGCCAATCCCAGGAAGATAATTAAATTCTCACTTTTATGGAGCAGTCCACCCTACAAAGGGAATATCCATGGACACATGTTTCAGGCTTGTTGGCCCTCGTCAGTGTGGAGCAGAAGCTCCTCCTCAGATTGAACTGTTCAAACCATACAAGACATTGTTAAGATCACATTACCGTCGATCAGATGATCCCAGGTTATCGTCGATCTGATGGACTCAGACACATCTTTGCCTCGCCTTGTCTGCGAAACAACAGGGTGACTGACGACAACTTGGTCGAGATTCAAACCCAGGCTAGGACAGCTCAGAAGATTTGTGCATACACCTCTAAGCTCGTATCAGACTATTTTGAGGATTTAATTTAAAATTATTTGAATGCCCCTCATGAAGTATTATTATTGCTTTATTTTTCACTAACCATTATCAAAATCACATGAAGTCTTCTTTAGATTACTGTTCAGAGCAATTAATTCCTCTTTTTACGATGATGATGATTATTTGTTTTTATCAATATGATAATTAATAACCTCCACATTTCATTTTTATTTAAAATCTATTCTGGTGGAACAAGCAGAGTGGTGTTTTTTTATTTTTTCTCCTACTTTATTAAGGTCGCTTTGATATATGTTTATACATTTGGGAATCCATTATGTTGCATGCCACAATAGAAAGAACTAGAAGGGCTCTCTTCGACATATGCCTTCGCTCATATTATTACATCATCATACATACTTGTACCAAGTTTGATTAAAATCCCAGAACTCAGATTCAAAATATTAAATAATTTTGGCTGCCAGGCCATGCGTCCAATAAGGTTGAAATTTAAAACATATATTCCCCATGACTACTAGATCATAACTGTTACATCGAACGATGAAACGGTTCAAGAGAAATAATTTTTAAAAAATATTTTTGTTCAATCCAAAATGGCTGCTTGACCATGTGACCAATTAATTATTCTTGAACACCCTGGTACCCCAAGGCTTGGGGAACATGTGGGTGAAGTTTCCCCTCAATCTGTCAAGCTGTTCTAGAAAAGGAGATTTTTTTAAAGGCTTTTATGTTAAAAACAATATGGCTACCGAACCAAGTGAACAATGACATCATCAATCCCTCCCCCCCCACCCCATGCAATTTAGCCCAAGATTACCCTCAAAATTTTTCAAACTCATCGGATAAAGTGTTCAATGAATGCAATTATAACGTCATAGCGAAGCCACCTATGACATCATCAAAAAAAAAATCAACTTTCTTTCCCATGGGGAGTACTTCACATGTGCCGTTTCAGTTTTTACCATGGAGCAGTTTCAGAGATACAGAGGTCCAAAGTTGTTCTGTTTTTTTTCCAATATGGCTGCCATACCACGTGACCTATTACGTCATCATTATGATTACAGCATTCTGAATGAGTCGTGAAAATTTTGTGTCAATCGGATAAGCGGTTGAGAGAAAAGAGTAAATTAGAATGGACGTACGTACGTACGTACGGACGGATGGACAAACCGAAAACATAATGCCTCTGACGACGTCATCAGCAGAGGCATAAAAATAATAAATTTCAAGCCATCATTTACAAAGGCTCCAGATTATTTGGTAACCACTTTTTAATTAAATATTTTCTTTTTCTTGGAAAAGGAGGTTGGAAAAAAGTTTACTTATCACTAACTGATGTTTTTAGCTCAGACCAATTTGCTACATGTGAGGAGTAGAGGAGCTGTTAATAATCAAAACACAAAGACATTTTTCATTAAGATTTTAAAGAAAAGTTGTAAAATGTTTGAACAAAGGCTCAACTTTTATTGGCTTTGTTATTTCTTAAGCTGCAACATTTCCGAGCACAATTTAAAATATTCAACGAGCAGGTGCAGCGTTTTCGAAGCGCATTATTTTTGCTTGTAATGATGCTTCGAAGACCTTACCTCTGAGTGCTGATTGTAATTTGCAGAGCTGCGCAATTACGAGGTGAGATTTATTTTCCACACTTCCTTATGCCCAATAGGCCCATTGGTGGGTTAGTGGGATAAAACAAACTGTCTTGTTGGCAAGGTGTGCCATCGTTACATCCGATTGATTTGCATTCGATTTGACTGTGCCTTTTACGGAGCTCGTGGAAACGCAGTCTGAAGACCCACCATGTTCAGCCATTGCTCCTACACTTTGGTGGAACCTGCTCACAAGTTACTCATGACCCTGTCTTAGAATGCAAGTTTACAATCATATGTTCATGCATAAAATACTGCGTGGAACTTCAGCTGGGAGGTAGACAAAGGTCCAATATGTCAATGAACTTTGTTCCTGGCAAGTGAGAGCACCGAACCTTATGGTTTGCTCTTTCAAATTAACTCGAGTTTAAGCTACTTTGAATGCTCCACCATTAAACAGACTCCCGCTGATACTTTAAGGAGTGGATAGCCAAAATGGGAAGCGGGTTCAATGTAGCATTGTGGAAGCATGCTGAAAAACTCATTGTGTGTGCATTCATTAATGTCTAGCCCTGTTGTTGTGGAAAGGATGGTCGTGCCGAGGTTGCAACATCATCTATCCCGCACTCGTCTGCTTTGCCTGAGAGGTGCCTCCAAGCTATATCGGAAAAGTGTGTCCTCAGCTCTAATCCTTGGAGAGAAGAAACGGATATAGAACTTGAAGAGCTACATATCAATGGCAATAAATGAAGCCGCTGTTTGTGGGGAAAACGCCACCAAACACAACAATCTATTCATGACC
This sequence comes from Eptatretus atami, assembly GCA_035128595.1. Classification (NCBI taxonomy): domain Eukaryota; kingdom Metazoa; phylum Chordata; class Myxini; order Myxiniformes; family Myxinidae; genus Eptatretus; species Eptatretus atami. The sequence continues at coordinate 89,985,988 of CM068961.1, forward strand.
ATTTTATTTTGATTAGTTTTTTTGCTTTATTTTTACCCACTGATTATGGCTGTTTGTGTCACACCTCACAAAGTGTGAATAGCTAGCTTGTAGTGAGCTCTATATTGCATTATTTATGTCGAGTGCACAAACAGCTCAACTCAAATAACCAAAAATTGGATTTGTGAATTTGGTACTTTCGCCCTCTTTTTGAAAATCCCCTTCCCCTTGAATTGGCTAACGGTTCCGTGCAAAGTGCACTGGTGGCATTGGTCTGGCATTCTCATCTCAAAGAACATTAAATATAGCTGCAAAGATATCAGATGTTAAACCACATTGAGATTACATGTCACTCTGAATCTTGAACGTGAAATCGCCGTTGCTTGTGGCCTGACTTGCGTATAATTTCGACTCTGATATTGAAGCTCATCAATATTGCATTGAGCGTATATTTTTTCAATCCGCATGAAAATTAAATGCTGCAGGCTTTCGTCTAGGGTTAAGAGTTTGACCTGCGGAGATGCGATCAATATTTCATTTCTCATATTCAATGAACCAATGAAATTCTTTCCTTATTACTGCTAATGTTCTGTTGAAGCAGCATTGGTACTCAGTTTCTAAGGTGCTTAGTCGTGATTACACTAATTCCCTTGGTTGAGAGATGCCCTTTTCTTTGCTTTGGAGACGTCAACATATTATCCACAAAAAGGCAGAATTTTCTTCTTCTTTTTACCACCCATCCTTCCCCTTTATTCCCAGCTCTCTCCTTTTCCAATTCCTTATTTGTCTTCCCTTTTATGCACTCTCCTTCCATTTTGTTTCCGCAAGATCGAAGTTCAGGAAATAGCATGGTATCGGAGGGAAAATGGCAACGTAATGACAATGGGGCAGCAGCACAAAAATCAGGAGAATGAACGATAAAATAAAGGAATGGTAAGAAAGATGGCAATAAACTGGAACGAGGTGCACAAGAGCATGCAGCCTGGATAATGACACACAAACCCACCACAAAAGCACACGCACGCAAAACGGCACTCGATGTGACGCTCAAATTAATTACATCAACAAATTAACACCAACAATTAACAAAAACGATTAGGACACAGTCCAGAACAGGTATCCTCAACTTTCGAAAACCTCTCAGAGCAGACAAGAGATATCTTCCTCATCTTTCTAAATACGTTATGGTCCTCTGCCTCTCTGATAATGTCGGAGACGGGGACATTAAAATGAGCTCCGTCCGACTGACCGACCGATCATCCGTCCACGTACTTTTGTGTACGCGATATTTCAAAAACCGTTGAACATTTAGCTTTCATATTGCAGATATCTATTCCTCATGAAATTATCTTAACCTGATTAGTTCACAGCTGTGAGTGGCTGAATTATGTTGCCATGGAAACCATCTCAGTAACTTGACTTTTGTGCACAATATTTAAAAAAACCGTTCAAGATTTCGCTTTCATATGACACCGATCTATCCCTCATACCACCCAAAAGGTGGGGGACTTAGAGCATCAGCTCCTTGTTTTTTTTTCGAAATTTCTTCTCTCTTTTTCCCCTTGCACATGGATTATCTTGATGGTTTCAAACAATGCCTGACTCACCTGCCACAGTGGAGTTGCTCACATAACATTAAATGAGATGAGAGTGAGAAGGTAATTAATGCTGTAAGGATAGAATGCATCGGGATCCTTCATTATACATTTACTGTTACTTTGAGTGTCACATAGGATCACTACCCCAGCCAACTTCTTTTTTTGCAAGTACCATCTGTGATTTTGTGACGGTATGGAAAACTACTTTGGAATCGGTTTAAATCATTTGTTGCTCACCTGGATTTTCCATGTGCAGACAGACTAATTGTCACTCAAATCTCAGCATGATTTGAGGGGTGTTTTCTCAGCAGGTGTAAGTTGCAGCCTCATCAATACTCCAGCAGCATTCGTGCATGCACAACTGAAATAATCCTCAGTTGAATAGTCGAGGTCCTGCAAACAGACTCCACTGAAATGATTTACAGTAAAATAGTCAATCACCCTGAGGAAACAACAAAAATAATCCACAATTTAATAGTTGAGATTACCCTTAGAGGCACGGCCAAAATGATCAACAGTTAAACAATCAAGATCACCCTTTTGTAAACAAGCAAAATAATTCACAGTTAAATAGTCGAGATCACCATAACAGACTCAACCAAAATAATCCACGATTAAAAAGTTGAGATCACCCCTACAGGCACAACCGAAATAAAAGTGTGATGTTCAACACCTCCATCCACAACTTGGATGATTACTCAGTGTTGAGGGAGCATTTTCTTGTGTAAGATTTGTAAAGACTGATTCTTCAACACAGAGAGTGTGTGTTTGTGTGTGTGTGTGTGTGTGTGTGTGTGTGTGTGTGTGTGTGTGTGTGTGTGTGTGTGTGGTGTGTTGTGTTGTGTGTGTGTGTGTGTGTGTTTTTTAATAATTTGTTTGATTACTTTCTCCATATGCAGGTTTCAGAAGGTGGAACGGAGCCTTTCCAGGTCTCAAAGTATCCACCTTTGTGTGTGCATGTGTATATAATATGTCATGTATAATATGTGTATGATCACATATCAATATGTTAGCATGTTAGTGCTGGGCTGATTAGAAAATATGACATAACCGATAACTGATTAAAAAAAAAACAGAAAAAATTAAATAAAACCGGCCAATGCCGATACGATGCCGATTAAAAGTGGTAAATAATGACGGCCAAGTGCATTGTGCACAAATGAAGTGGATATCATGCCAGACGGTGCCGTACCTGCGATTGACATCATCGAGTGGCTGTGAATTGATCCATTTAAATCCCCTTCCAGATGCTGTCCAGTCCAGATGCTGGACTAAGTTCATAGTTGTGAAGTTTTTGATGGTGGATCCTCCTCAAGGCACATCTTTGTTGCACTGCAAGCACATAGCCAGAGTTTGATCAAGTGCGTAAATCTAAAAATAATTTCAATTAATGCTGGACTTCAGCATCGTGCAGCAAAACGTTCAAGCCAGGAACCGGAAATGCAGTATGCACTAATAACATTTAAAAAAAACTAACAGCCATTTTTACAGCCATTTTTCCCTGCTGTGCAGGGGTTACCTTTTCTTGAGGCAATGTTTTATGGCCGGATGCCCTTCCTGACGCCAACCCTGGTCGCCTCTTACGACACACAGGGATATGGTACACCTATTCTAAACGGGGCATACACTGGGACCAGTACTGGGACCAGTACACTGGTACTCATTTTGCCGACCTAGGAAGGATGACAGGCTGAGTCAACCCCCTGGTGTTAATTCAGGGTTCAGCAGCCAACGGGGCTTGAACTCAGGACGTTAGGATCCTAAGCCACCACCCTAACCACTGAGCCAACACCAGGCTCCACACTAATAAAATACATACAGTATATGTTAATGTGTTATATAAGGGGCTGTTATAGACTGCATGTGAAATGTGCCCCTTTTGCAAAGGGGGCAAGAATCCTGTCGGTCCACCTTTGAAATGTGAAAAAAAAATTTAACTGATGCTTTGATGCACTTGGGTACTCGTGGAATGTATGACGTCAAGACGTACTCGACCAGGAGGCACGTGCAGTCGGTTTTAACTTTTAACCTCAGCAGCATACGAGCGATTGTGTTTTCCTTTGTAGTAACAGCTGTTTCTAAAGCAATTGGTTGAGCTTTTTCTAAAGCAAAATGTTTCTCCACCCCCTGAAGGTGGAAGGAGATTATTTTTTTCACCCCTGTCTATTTGTTTGTTTGTCTGTTTGTTTGTCTGCACGATATCTCAAAAAGTTGTGGACAGATCTGGATGGAATTTGGTTGGCAGGTGGGTGTGTGACAAGGATGAACTGATTACATTTTGATGAAGATCCGAATCTGGATCCGGCTACTATAATATTTTAAGTGATTCTTCATCATTGAGAGATATTGCCAAAAATGATATATAGCACAATATCTCAAAAAGTTTTCGACGGATTCGGACGAAACTTGGTGGACACATTGGGTGTGTGACTTTGAAGAATTGATTCAACTTTGGTAAAGATCCGAATCCAAATCTAGACACGAGAATTTTTTTTTTTAAGTGATTCTTCACCATTGAGAGATCAAGCCAAAAACGATATATAGCATGGTATCTCAAAAATGTATTGGGCCTGATATGTTCTCTTGGATCAGGCATTGTGGGGCAGAGGTGTGCGCTGTACCGAGTGCCCTTCTAGTTTTATATGAATCGGGTGTGCTTTAGAAAGGTTATGTTGTTTCTCTGTGAGTTTCAAAGTAAAATAAACTTGATAACACCCATTTTATGAGGCGTTTGCCATATTAACGTGTTTTCTAAATTACAGAGCCAATTTTTTTCGACCCGTTACACGACGATTGCCAGATGTTTATAAAGAATAATGTTTATGCACATCTCCTTGAAAGGTGTATAATGCAATGTTGTTTTTAAAATTTGTTTATTGAAATTCTCCCAAAACAAGGGTTAATGCTACTCAAGGTTTTTGGGTTGAATACAGTATGGTACTGTAATCGGAATATCGGCACTCACCGAAACCTATGCTGATTACCGAAACATTGCCGATATCGGCCTGTGCCAATTACTGATATCAACCCAGCACTCTTAGTGTAAATAATGTATAAATATGTCACGTATAATATATGTATGATCACATATCAATGTATGTGTATAATCCTTATGATAATTCATGGAACGGTGTGTGTGTGTGTGTGTGTGTGTGTGTGTGTGTGTGTGTGTGTGTGTGTGTGTGTGTGTGTGTACACGCTGCCACCACCGGTTGTCATCTCCACCGCGAGTCTTTGAGATTTAACAGAGCCTTCCCCGGTCCTGAATCATCCATCTTCACCCCACAAAAGAACCCCGTCTCATGGATCAAGTCATCTCCTTATCCGTGCTCCATTTCCCCCCTTTTCCAGAAGTGGTGATTATGTAGATCTGTGTGACCTTCCGTGTGTCCTCCCGGTATGCCCGGTCTCTATCTCTTCCTTCTCTGGTCTCCTCCTTCTCGATCTCTTCCTTTCTCGGTTTCTCCTCCTGCCACTTCCTGTCGGTCTCATCCTTCCTCAATGGGACACAGTCGGCAAAACCCAACAAGCCACAAGGCTATGTCAGGGTGTCTGACCACGGCCCAAATGCATATTGATCGGTGCATCTCTGGGCGCCACCGTGCGGCCCTTTGCCTCACCTAAGTTGTTGCCCTCGGCTTGGTTCTTGCTCCCATCAAAGTCGTTGTATTTGGCACGGTCCTGGATCTGGTGTGGTACTGAGTAGGGGTGAGGGGTGCAGAAGGGGGCATTTGCCACCGGATGCCAGGTTCCATAGCAGGAGGGGGACGCCAAATTCACAACCAGGTTAATAAGTTCGTCCAAAATTTAGCTATTTTGATAAAATTATGGATCATTAGGATGTTTGTGTTATGAGTGATCATGTGAATGAAATATTAGTATATCATCAGAAATATCATGCCTTGGGAAATCCCTTGTTTGTCAGTGTTAGATTTATTAAAGTAAAATACTAGCGAGGTATCAGTGCTACACACAGGATGCACGTGACAATGAACCCACTGCAATCACGGTGTCGTGGTAAAAGTGAACCATGTGATGACGAACCTTCGCGAGTCGTGGTTTCTTACGGGTAGATTCGTTACATTGGCGCATCACATGGGCAACTGGCATCGTACAGGACAAGGGTCATTGCGCCATTTCACGATGATGAGATAGGCTTGGGGTTAACCAGGTGGGGTGAACTCAGCCTGTCATCCTTCTGAGATCAGCAAAATGAGTACCATCTTGCTGGGGTGATTGAGCCATTCAAGTATCCTCCATCAGAGTGGTGACCTGTCCAGGATTGTGCCCGATACCCCAGGAGACTGCTTTGGCAACACCAATGATCTGCAAAGAGTATTGTCCAATGAATGGATGGATGGATGGATAGGCTTCATTTTTTTAATGTTTTGTCTTTTTTTGTTTTTATGTTTAAGGATAAGCATAATTATGTTTTGCCCCCGGGTGCCGGACGCCCTCAGTACTCCACTGCCCAGTTCCCACGAAACTTGGTCCCATGCGGATGGAACTTGGCAAAAAGGGAGTCGCCAAAGCTCGAGTTTGTGTTTGTGTGTGTGTGTTGTGTGTTGTGGTGTGTTGCGTGTGTGCACGCATTTACACTCTGCGGGGGTGTTTCTACCAGCTCTCTTGGCTATCTTTTTTCCTGAATAAACTTCTGGTTTGTTACCGACATACCTCGGTGGAGGGAATACCTAAACTCAAAGGGATGGTCAGATGTACCTCCTCCCAAATAGATGGATCATTGTGAAAATACCACAGATCAAAATACCACAACAGTTGGTTTGTTAATATGGATTATTATTTTATTGACGCAGATCAAGCACGTCCATTGTAACAATACAATACTTGAACAGCTTGTACTGTATATAGTTTATTCAAATATCTTCTTCTAATCTCTAACATTTCGTTCAGTTTTTGTCACCCATATTTAAGGAAGGATATAGCTGCCATTGTGAGGGTACAGCGTAGGGCTGCTGGATTGATTCCAGGGCTAACTAGACTCAGCGATGAGGAGCAGCAGAAGAAGACAGGACTGTTTACATCAGAAAAGAAATTGTTGTTTCATGTGTAGCCTGTGGCTGGAAGCCTGGCTGTGCTGCTGATGTGGTGCCCCTGTTACCAGTCAGCTGGTAATCATTATGCCAACCTCAGAAGGATGACAAGCTGTCAACCCACCTGGTGTTATTTCAACGGACGAAACAGGTACTCAAACTCAAATCCCTAAGATCTTAAGCCAGCCACCTCAACTGTGAAGCCAACAGTCGGCTGAAAGGAAGCGATTATGAGGGGATATGATGGAGATGTTTAAGGTAATGAAGGGTGTGGATAATATCGATGCAGTGGAGTTTTCAGCAGAATAGGACCAGGACCAGTGATAGGACCAGGGGCCATAGCTTGAGGGTAAGAAGATGAGAGTTGGGACTGTTTTAAGGCAGGGGTCTTTCAGTTGGAGAGTGGTTAATGCCTGGAATTATCTCTCCAGAAAGGTAGTGGCAGTGGAGGGGGTGGATACGTGTTAAATAGCAATTACATAGGTACTTGGATGCATTGGAAATAGAGGGCTATGGAGATATTGGCAGAACTTTCGGAAGCTTGTGAATGGCTGGGTGATGGACACTTGGGTTCGTGCAGCACAGGCATGATGGGCCAAATGGTATGCAGTGCTGAAGGTCCTTGTGTGTATCATTCTCCTCCTCTCCTTCTTCTCCTCCTCTTCCTCCTCCTCCTTCTTCTCCTCCTCTTCCTCCTCCTCTTCTTCTCCTTCTCCTTCCCCTTCTTCTCCTCTCATATGCAGCATGTGGTTTCTGGTAGCATCATTGCATTGGAGTGTGGTTGCACTGCTCATGCACTATGCCATTGTAGCTTAGAGCAGGGGTTTTTGTAATTTGGGCAGGGTGCCGGCTTTCTGGCCTCAACTACTCTTCACAAAAGACACTCTAGGATCTTTAATGTCCACCAACGAATGCTCGCAGACAGGACACTCAGCTTAACATCCCTCTGAGGGACAATGCACTTCGTGATTGATACGTTGTTTAAGCCATGATGTAAGGCAATGACCTGTTTCAAAAACACCGATCCAACAGTTTATCGCTCGGCTGGGTATTAATCCCAGACCTGACAGATCAAATATAAGTGTGATACCTCTGCACAATCCTGTCAGATAATTCACATAACTTTTCAGGAATTATTAAATGTCTATCTTTCCCAGCTGAACTTGTCACTCTGGTTCTTTGGTCCCATCTGTGCCTTTTTTAAATTATGTAGCTCTGCTGCTATTGTCGGACCAAATTGTGAGAAATATGTTTGGAACCATGTTAAATTGTAATATTTATATATTCAAAGCATATAATATTTAGGGAAGTAATTGAAATAGTCTGAGGATTTCCTTTTGCAATATATATTACCAGCAGAGGTACCCGCAACTTGTGCGGCAGGAATTAGAAGTTTCGAAAAAGAGAGCCAGGTGCAAGTATAATTCCAATTAGTTCATCACATATAATTTAGCAGGCAATATTTTCATAATAGTGTAATGATGAACACAATATATAAAATACTTGTGGCGTATGCTTGCACATGGTAATCAAAAATGAGCCATGCTTCCCCATTGTCTCAGGTCGCTCACCTGCATTTGATTATTTATTTATTTTCATTTTTTTTTTTTCTTTATTTATCTTTTCATTTAAGGATGCTTTCCGACGATTGTGATTTTCCCTGGTGTATCGCCTCCGATGTCCCATTGGCACACAAAATTATAGCTTTCTACGTCACCCGGAAGGTACTGAACATTAATATCAGTCAGTCAGTGAATCAGTGGTTAGAATGAGCTTTATATATATAAGAATTAATATAAAATATCAGGCATAGCAGGCAATAATATGATACAATAAGGCAATACTACACAATAATGACTACTGCAGTGCATCCAGATAGACATTTCAAGTCTGGTTGTTGGGTGCCAGAATTGTGAACTTGGCGACAGATAAGAAGATGATTTGTAATACTGCCTACCACCGGGTGGCACTATATGATACGCATTTACATTGAGAGAATTGGGGTCTTCCCCCCCCCACCCTGAACCCCCTACCATGTGGATTTGAAAATGTTTTCTTGCATCTCCGCTTGCCAAGAGGATTCAAACGGAATGCAATATGCTGGGGTTACGACTGGTGGGGCTGATTCTATCGATGGACAGACAGGCAGACAGACAGACAGAAAATATAACTTTATCTAAATAGATAACTATGAGTCCTGGAAGGATATCTCAGAGCATTGGTGACCAACCTGTAGTCTGCTGACCACTTGTGATCCGCGAATAAATGGCAGGTGGTCTGTAAATTTCTTCCAAAAAAAGAAAAGTACATGTGTGTAAGTCGTTCAATTTATCTCCTCTCCTTCTGTTATTATATATATATATATATATATATATATATATATATATATATATATATATATATATATATATATATATATATATATATATATAATGTCCCTGAAACAGCACGGTTCCACATTTGCTCAATTTTGATGCAATTCTAAGCAGAGCATTCAAAGCAGCCTTTTTAACCGAAACGGATGCAAATATTAACTTTCCGTTTGTGTTCAACAATGACGTCCATCACAGCCCGCCACAGTGTTACCTCACATCCTGTATACATCCTGTGCAATAATTTTCTACTTTTGGGTCACATCCCACCTAACTCTTCTTCATATTCCAAGGGTGTATTTTAGAAATATAAAATCACGACTCCGTGAGCAGTGAGCACAGTGCATTGCAAAATAGAGAGATTTCTTATACGAGCGAGAGGTAGCGGGGACCAGCCTGGACCTACGACTGCAATTGAGGAATCTCATCAGCCCCCTTCAAAGAAAAGAAAACCTCCGTGCCGGAGGCCGTGTCGGAAATATAATCGAAATAAAAAATATTATATAATCGAAATTAAAAAAATGAGAAAGCCGTGTCGGAAATATAATCCAGAATATTTAGCATTGTGATTGCATTTACTGGATCCAAGGGTGAACCAAAGCCACAGTGCGTTATTTGTCAGGAGGTATTGTCAAACGAAGTTCTTAAACCTGCGAAATTTCACCGCCATTTATCTACAAAGCATCCAGAATGTGAAAAGAAGCCACTTGATCTTTTTTAACAAAAGAAATGGGAACTTTGCCTTCAGGAGTTTTCAATGTGTGAAATGACAACTGAACTTGATAATGGTTTGAAAGCATCTTTCCCAATTTCACTAAGGATTGCAAAGTCCAGAAAACCCCCCACACAGTTGGGGAAGACCTTGTGATGCCCTCATGGTATGAGGGATGTGTGTAAATGTTTATTTGGCTCCGAAGCAGGAAAAAAAATTTGCTTCCTTTCAAATTTCAAATAATTAAGTTTGTCGTCACATTCAAGACGTGTCACTCGATATAGAAGAGCAACTTGTTCAACGTCTTTGATGTAATAGATTCGCCATTCAACTCGATGAATCTACAGACTTTGTTGGTTTAGCTTAATTACTTTTTCTTTTCTTTTTTCTATTTTTTTCTTAATTTTAAAATGTTGTTGTGGAAGAAGGGGGTAAGTCATCCGTAGGAAAAATATAGACATCAAGGTGGTATGTAAATTGAAAAAGCTTGGGAACAACTTTCCTAGAGATGTGCATACTCCTTTGTGAGCTGTATGGCCTGGGTTTGAATCTCGTCCCAGCTGTTAGTTCCTCGAGGTGTTTCCCATGCAGGGCAAGGCATCAATATGTGCACCGTCCATCGGAAGAACGTTAAGCTGGAGGACCCGTCTGCCAGCACCGGTTGGTGGTCAAACTCAATGATCCTCCGGTGGCTTTCCTGAAGTTATCCCCGGCACTCTGGCAAAATTACAAATTCCTGCCATGACTAACTGTTGGGAAGGCAGCGACAAACCACTCAGCGTACCCCAGGAACTGCTCAGACAGCACCAACCCTCTGTCGAGTTGGTAGTACATTTGAGTAATTGATTATTACTATGGCTCAATGAAAAGCTTATTCTCAAACTAAACACTATGTATTATCGTGACACAATCAACAAAGTTTTGCATCACATGAGAAGCAAATGGATCCTTCTTCACATTTGCTATCTTGATATCAATTCGTGTACAAAGCCATCTACATTCTTCACAACACAACCATTGATTTATGACTATTATCCTGAGAGTAAAGATGCATGGAAAGATTGCACAATTTTGTTTATCATGACAAAATTAATACATTGTGGCAGAAATGACAACACAGCAAACTTCAATGGAAATTACTTTGATAATGAAAATATGAATCCGATTTTATTGATGGCACAAGGAAAGTCAAGGAAGCAGAGGCTACAATAATAACTCCAATGTTGTATTTGGTCTCTTAAGTAATCATTTAACTTCCCACAAAAGGATATTAAAAAATATACTGTTGTTGTGATGACTTAATTTGTTACACAATGGCTATACAATGCAGCAGAGCATGGGAACAGGGATTGGACCCCTTTTGGTCTTCTTCAAGATGCACACATGCTGTGGGTTTAATAGAGTGCCAAAAAATATCGGACTATTGGTGTTTCATCATAATTGGGCTGGCAGGATGAAATACGCCCGAAAGCAGTAGTTCTCAACCGGGGGTACGACGTGATGCCTTATCAGCAGGTACTTGAGATACTTTAGATTTGAGGCAGCGAAAGAGAAGCTGTTTCTACACATATTCTATACAATATATATATAGTATATATATATATATATATATATATATATATATTATTATATATATATATATATATATATATACTATATATACTATGTATATATATAATTTTTTATATATGTATATATATATATGTTTTATATATTGTGTATATGTATATATACGCCCGAAAGCAGTAGTTCTCAACCGGGTACGACGTGATGCCTTATCCGCAGGTACTTGAGATACTTTAGATTTGAGGCAGCGAAGAGGAAACTGTTTCTACACATATTCTATACAGTACATATATATATATTATATATATTTATATATGTGTATATGTATATATGTATATATATATGTATATATTATATATATATGTGTATATGTATATATACGCCCGAAAGTAATCATTTTAACTTCCCAACATATATTTCTTATATATATATATATATATATATATATATATATATATATATATATATATATATATATATATATATATATATATATATTATGCCTGTGTTGCCTTAATGGTTAGGGCGATGGGCTTGGGATCCTAGGATCCTGATGTCAAATCCCACTCGGCTGTTGAATTAATACCAGGTGGGGTTGATGATTCTGCCTGTCATCCTTCTGAGGTCGGCAAAATGAGTGCCAGCTTGCTGGTATCCTGTGTCAGAGTGGCGACCTATCCAGGATTGTGCCCAATAGCCACGGAGACTGCTTAGGAAGCACCAACACTCTGCATAGAGTATGGTCCCAATGTATGAATGGATATATGATGTATTTTCTGTTTCTGTCTGTCCATCGATAGAATCGGACCCACCGGTAGTAATGCCATCATATTGCTTTGGAACCATTGGAATCATCTTGCGCATCCATCTGCACAAGATGCGGGTACCTCTGCTGGTACAGTATTGTATAAGAATGACTGAGTCCCCATTGAGAGGGGGTACGTGATGCCTCTGCTCATTGGGACCAAGGGGTACATGTCGACTGAAAAAGGTTCACAGCTGCTTCCCTGGAGGTACGTCTCTAAGCTGTCTAGCATAGGTTAGAATCCCAACCTGGTTATAAACTGTCATCCCTTTGTATCACAGGCAGGGTGATCATCAATCTGTGTGCCACCCCTCCAATGGACTTTAAACTGTCGTCTCATCAGCCAGCATTAGTTGATCAATCCATCCATCCATCCATCCATTGGGACCATACTCTGTACAGAGAGTCAGTGCTGCCGAAACAATCTCCTGGGCTATTGGGCACAATCCCCATCGTGAATAGTCGGTGAGCTATCGCTGGCACCATGGCCACATTCCAAAATTCCTGCCTTAACTACTTAGTCTATCATCAGGCCTGGCCAGCCGGTTCGTAAAAGACTTGGCCCCCCAAAAAACCTCCCCCGACCAACACTAAAAGAACGTGGGAATAATTGTGGCTGTTAAAAATGGAATTGTTTCGTCATCATTCTTATTCCACCACAACAAGGCAGCTTTTTACATGTGGCTAGTTCATAATTACACAATCTTAAATGATTATTAATAATTATGCAATCACCCACAGTAACCCTGTGAGGTTAATGCTAATGCTCGCCTTATGATGTGTGTCTGTCTTTTGGGATGTATCCAATTACGGAGGCTTTGATTCAGCCAGAAGGATTCTGGGAGTACCGGATGATTGGGATGGATGTGTGCAAAGCAGATGCTGTGATAAACACGGAAGGTGATGATGAATTTTATGGCCCATAGCACTTCCATCACTTGCTGTCTGTACAAAGAGACGTACGATGCCCTGATAACAATGCCTATCACCCACCATGGTGTGTTTATTGGGCCAGTGACATCATAGACACGTCTTCATGAGCGAAAGGTCATGATGATGCATGAAAATCGTGGCTGGTAATAAATTGGTATCATCATTATCAGTCATTGCTATTGTCGTCATTGTATTCGCCACACAGTCCTCATCACAACAGAGATCCTGCTCTCCAGGTGTACACAATTACTTATAAGACCCCATCACAAAAATTGTTATGAGGTTTTGAAACACTGGAAGGACATTTGATCAATGTCGTCCATTTTATGAGAAAACCGGTTTTTTATTTTTTGGGGTTTTTTTTTCATTGCTTTGTTTTATCAAACTATTCCATTAATATCTGGAAAATAATTATTTATTACCGATTTTGTCAACATGTGTTTAATTATTATTTTATTTTACTGTGAGCAACCTCTTGGGGGGGGGGGGGGTTAATGTACATATAATCATAGGTGGTTGGACAAGGAGATTCGGAGACATCAGTGTATATTTATATGAATTTAAATAAAATTTATAGGCATGCGACAAATCAGCATGGTGGGATGTGGTACGAGTGGTGCTAGAAAACAGGTACGAGAACCAAGATACTTGGAAAAATCCAAAAACAATTGCTCAAAGTGTTTATTTTTTAATACGGCGTCCTGTGAGTTTGATGCACTTCTTCCATTTGTCCTTCTATTCAGACTGTCAATGACGATAAAATATAACTTTTCAGATTGCTTCTTCAGCCTCGTTTCAGTTTTTTTTTTTTCCTCTACCTCTTTCAATTTCTCGGTTCCGGTGAATTGGCGATCACGGAGATGGGACTTGAAATGTCAAGACAGACAATCATCACTGGGGGCTCGTTCTGGGTTATACTGGGGGAGTGAGGGGGGATTGGAGTTGAAAGGTGTGGTTGGATGATATCGCTGCATGAAACCACAGTCATGAATGGAGTTCTGCACAACACAGGACGTTCTGCACAACAACACAGGTGTGCGGTCAGAAAGGAAGAGCACATCGTTGGTCAACAAACCTCCAGGTTTCTCTTTGATAGCCTGCTGCAATTTTTGCATGAAGCTGTTGTAATATTCTCCTGTGATTATCGCTTTGTGAGGCTTAGTAAATTAGCAGGATTCCCTTTGCATGTCAAATAAATTGAGACCACGATTTTGCCAGCGGCTGAGGATTAGGTTGGAAATTGATTGTTTGGGCGGTGACACCCTGTGTTTTCATCACGTATTTTAAAAATTTGACTCGTTATCCCAGCAGTGAAGCAACATTTTGACATTGGCTGCAATATGAGTGAAAACGTCAGCTGTATCTGTGTTTAATAGTTACCTCTGTCACTAAAAGGTAGACAGAAGTTATGTTTTCACCCCAGTTTGTTTGCTTATTGGGTGGTCGCTCGACTACCGTTATTCTCAGGTTTTCCGTCTGTCTGGATGTATGTAATGGACAGCTCTGGAGGCCAGAGCAGTCAACCGATTTTGATGAAACTTGACTGGTAGGTTCATACCAGGATCTAGTTGTATGCTTTTGAGCACCGTTGCTATGGACGCCACCGTTGCCTGGCAACGGGACTTTGAAAATTTTGAAAAAATCCGAAAAATATTTATATATATATATTTTTCGAAAATCAAAAATCGGCTTCCGCGCTTTTATGCGCACTATCATCAACCTCTTTGTCAAAAAATTTTCAGCCCGATCCGTCAAAAACTGTATGACTAGTATGCATTTATATAGCGACCACCCATGTCGCCTACCGGCTTGTTTTTCTGTCTCTGTTTTTGAGTGGGATATCTCAAAAGGTTGTGGATGGATTCAAATGGCATTTGGTGGACAGGTTGGGTGTGTCGACAACGACAAATTCATCCAATTTTGGTGAAGATCCAGATCCGGATGCTGAAATTTTTAAGTGATTCTTCACCTTTGAGAGATGGGGCCAAAAACGATGTATAGTGTGATATTTCAAAAAGTTGTGGAAGGATTTTTGAGAAAACTTGGTGTATGAGTTGGTTCGGTGACAAGAACAAGCCAATTAGATTTTAGTTAAGGTATGGATGCAGATCCAGCCTATCAGTGGGATACGGAACGTAAACTGTTCAGTCTGGACAAAGTATGCCCTCTATCGAGTGCCGTTCCAGTTCATGATGTGATGCAAGCCACTTCTGTCAATAATGATTGGTGAGGTTTTAGGAGACCTACTTTCTGAGACTTTAAACATGTCCAAGTGTTTATGTATGATGGGGAAAACACTGCCTTTAGAAATTCAAAGTTTTCTGGACATTCTGGCGACTTTATCATCGTGATCCTCCTTGAGTAATGTCTTACTCTGGGTAACTGTTTGTGGGTCGGTTGCATCTGCAAGCTGTTTGACCTGGGATCATTTTCAAGGGATTCATGTATGTGCTAAAATTAAGTCAACGATAAAAGCATACCTTCGATATAGATGTGTACCATGCATTTCGGTATTTACTTGGAGCTGGCACCTTCTTCAGATTACCAGACTCGTTGGGTATAATTGTCAGAGTATACACTCTGAGTCTGGGATTTCGCTGGTTCAAACCCTCTTCAGGTCATACCAAAGATATTAAAAACCAGAAACACCTGCTCCCTTCAGGAACATTGGCAAGTAAGCTCCCTCACAAGATTTTTTTTCCTTGTGACCATGACCTGACCCTCAGTACTCCCAACACGTATGCAAACTTTGATGGAGATCAGGCCAGCCATGTTTTTTTTTCTATGATTTTCAGATGTACATACATACATACATAGAATTGACTTATTTAATATAGTAGGTTGGTATGTGCTGCTTCCTTTCTTGACGCTCAGCATTTACAAAGGAATCGACCACTGACAAACAACCATAAGTTGGTAATAATAGCACAAGCTTTGATGGGCCTAATGGCCTCCTCCTGCATTGAAGTTCCTTGCAATGGAACTCACATGATTAAAATCCGGTGACACCTCAATGCTCAATTCCTGTAAGATCCATAATTGTATATAATGTAGCAAACTTTTGGATTATACTCTGAAACAATGTCGCATTACTTAAACTAAAGGCATGTAACAAGCCTACATGCAAGTCTATATAATGAGCAAAACTTGCGCTCCAGGGTGCCAACTAATAACCCATTCCTAGAACCTCCTTATGAACGCCCAATCCCAACATCATGAGCTCAATGTTCAGATGGGAACGCCAAACAGTCCACCAAAAATTAATGATATAGATATATCCCTGCATATTTTGCCAAAAGAGATTTGGTTTCCTTAAAGGAGAAACGGAAGACTAGCGACACTGCATGAGGGACAAAAGGAGATGGTGTGGGATGGTGGAAAGGATATGGAAGTGCTTCTCTGGACTACATACTTTGAAAGTTCTACCCACCTGTTTATGACGTGCTTATCTTATAGCCAACCTACTCAATGAATTGAGAAGAGCCAATGACATTGTTTTACCACATTTTCAATGGCTATGCCTCATGATAGCATTAAATGATAGAATGATAAAATACAATACAAATTACAAATTATTCAGTAATTTTTGAGCACTCGCCTTGAAAGCCGGGTAGTCCATTGTACAAGTTTTCCTTCTGCTTGCTAACATCCATCGCTTTGTCATTCCTGCTTCCCATAGCCCAAGCTGCTGGCAAAGGAGCTTTTGGACATGGTAGCATCTCACTTCAACCTGAAAGAGAAGGAGTTCTTTGGCCTGGCGTTCGTGGATGAGACGTGAGTCGTGGAATATTAGCTTCACCGTTTGATTCTTCTTGTATGTCATTGCATTCCACATCGCACTAGGTCACCATTTCCGTTCCTTCCTTCTATATAAGTGCTGCTTCATGAGGATGAAGATTACCGCACTGCAGTTGTGTACAGGCATGTAACAGTGCCAATTCAACCAATGGACCAGTACGCTGGTACTCATTTCGTCAACCCCACCTGGTATTAATTCAGCAGCCAACAGGGCTCAAACTCAGGACCCTAAGTTACCAAGCCAGCCACCCTCACCTCGAAGCCAACACCATTTTCTACGGTCGATCCTAAAACATTCCTATGTACGTTATTTATATCCATGCTTTTTCTTCCCACATTTATCTGCCACTGCCACTGCTCTCGAGTGCCTTGCCGTTTCGTTCACGTCGGAATTAATTGCCTGCATTGCCTAACGACGACGACATTGAAAGCGCACGGACATTTGTACATGGTGGTCAGAGTCATGCAACGCTTCAGAATCACCGATACATTCCATGCAAGAAATTGCCTCTCATTGTCGTTTAACCCCCTCGATCAATGGTGTAACAGTGTTTCCAACAGCAAAACAAAATGGGGGCAAAATACATGCTAATTCTTCATGAAGGCAGGAGAGCAATGGTTTGATAAATTTATTTTACAAATTACACCGAGCACACAAGTTATGAGTTCCTCCATGGAGAATGTGATTAGAATTTTAAGAAGGCAGAAGGGTGGGGGTGGTGAAATTAGGATTTGATGAAAAACCTCACCCGAGGCATTGTTCGGTTGCATTATCATCAAGGAGCGGTGTGAGAATGTGTTCGTATTCCTTTAGTCAGGCAATTATGAGCTTTATTTGAAGTCTAACCAAAAATATCATTCCTTGTTCCTCTTCATTTTGCATCGTATTCCTCTTTTCATGCAGAAAACGAGCTGTTGTCGTGAATTGTAATTTGTCCAAAGCTTTGTATGATTAACGGAAATACCATAAAACGCATTATAATGCTTTGAATAACAGCTTTAATTAATCATTGGATTTACAGTTGAGGATATTGGAGAAATCCTGGTGTTGGCTTGGTGGGTTAGGGTGGCTGCCTTGGGATCTTAGGGTCCTGAGTTTGAGCCCTGTTGGCTGCTCAATTAACAGCAGGTGGGGTTGACTCAGCCTGTTATCTTTCTGAAGTGGGCAAAATGAGTATCAGTGTACTGGTATAGGGGCACAGCATCAGCGGCATAGGGGGGGGGTCCCGACAAAATGATAGCTACCCAGCAGCCAAGCTGCCATACGCAAGAAGAGAAGAAGGTACGGGAGAAAGGTAAGGCCCTTCGTCATTCAGTAAGACCTATACCATGGGAAGGGATTAAGAGTGAACCGTAATGAGTGAACTGGCTTTGCAGTGTGGTTGTTGTGTGGGAATACCGAGAATCTCGATTCGATCATGAAGACTGTAAAACGACAACAGTTTTGTGGGATAAGACAGCAGATGCAGTGCTTAGGTGAAAAATGCTCCAATATTCATGAACGAAACCGAGGCAAAATGAAAGAAAGATTATCACCACCCAACGCAGCAAAAAATTGCTACCATTATTGAGGCGATTCGTATGATGCAGAACATGCAGACATCATTTCGAGTAAAAAATGGCTTTGGGGGCTCACGCCCCAATACCACTGGAGAGCTGGCCGGGGGTTAAATGCTCAAATCGTTTGCGTGCTCGGACCTTCATGCTTTCTTTTGTTCTCCTGTAAAGAACAGACATGTCTGCAGCTGCCTCGTGTTCGTTGTTCTCTCACCTCCAGGGGATTCTACACTTGGCTTCAGTTGGATCGCAGGGTCCTGGAGCACGATTTCCCAAAGAAGTCACGTCCCATCGTCTTGCACTTCACTGTCAAGTAAGCCCTGTGGGTCAAATGTCACGTTGGAGGAGCAGGCTTCCTTCAACGATATTCACAGGGAGGTGTAGCGTGTGGGGTAGAGCAGGTTAGAGAAGGAGGAGGAGGAGGAGGATGATGAGTGGGTGGTGGTGGAGGGGGGGATTTCATAACACATTGTGAAATTCGTTGTCTTTCACTGGGGTGGGAGGGGGGCTCCTTTGCTGGTCAGTGCTGTAGCCTTCATTGATTTGACGGTCCAATTGGAATGAGGAGACATTTTACACGGCCAGAAATTTTCTGCTAGTTTTAATCATCATGTGTACCTCGTAAATTTAATCCGACCCATTGAGGGTGTTAAAATAGCAAACTGAACTGAACGTTTATTTGAAAAGACCTTGATGCCGAACTGTGACTTTATTTTTAGTTTGGGGTGGGAGGAGGTGGAGGTCAACAGTCGGAGTTAACCTGTTACCCTCTATTGGTAAACACATATCTCAAATGAACACCAGCTTTCAGGGGGGAGCTGATGGAAAAATATAACTGAGAGATCAAGACAAAAATAAACACTTGCCTTTGAATATTGCAGAGTCTGTAGAAGTGCCATCTGCCATGTGCATCCATAATTCATTTGACAAATGAATGGAGGGGTTTTGGGGCTGCTAAAGTACCAGTAAAAATGTGGTTACTTTACCCAAAGTTTAATGTTTAAAAAAATCACTAATGGCCCTGCTCTAACTCAATGTTTGAAAAGCAAGATGCAGACTGTTATAATAATAGTGCAGACTAACATCTGTGAATATGAATGACTTTGTGTAGCTCTGCTGGACTGCTTCTGTTGAGTGTAATAGCGCCGACTGCTGTTATATAGCACTCACAACAACTCCCACAATGCACGTGGCCTTGCTTGTCGTATAATGAAGTGATATTGAATTGTGAAACTACTACTACTACTCCTACTACTACTACCACCTCTTCTTTTTCAACAGCCCCAATTATTCCCACCTTCTTGTGGGGTTGGTCAAGGGTGACATTTTGGCCCAAGTACTTCATGATCCAGCCACCTTCAGTCGACATTCGAGGGAAGGTGGCAGGAATTTGTACTTTGTTCAAGGTGTGGGCAGTATCCTGCCTACTCCTCGCAAAAGATTTCCGCAGTGTCTTCAACGTTCACCCACCAATGCCTGCAGACGGGACACCCGGTTAAACGTCCATCGAACTGACGGCGATGCAAGGCCCTGCCGGCAATGCTCCAATCTGAGAGTTTATGGTCCGGTCAGGAATCAAATCCAGACTGTAGACAGGTCAAAGTTAAATGCGCCACCTCTGCACCAACCTGTCAGACGTGCACTGAATAATGACAACCATATGCATTTCAACATATAGGTCTTGAAACATGCAGTAAGTAGCACAGATAAATGGCACGTGTGTTGCATGTAATGATATAATGCTAAGTTTATGAAAAGTGGCAGAAAATTTAACTTGTGCATCAAAAATTGCAAGTGAAGGTGAGAAACAAACCTTGTACTTGTGTGATAGTTAATCGTACATTGAGACCAGCCGGTGTCGGGGGTTAATCTCGGTCACTGTGTAATAACCATCCAATGAATGGTCATAGCAATAATAGCAATATGTTAAGAGACTCCAAAAGAGCCTTATCGTGAACCCGTAACTGCACTTCTCGTTTTGTGTATGCACTTTATGCCAAGAGATAATTGCACGGTTATGAAGTATTTTGTCGCATTTTGTTCGGCCTTGCAGATTTTACATCGAAAGCGTGGCCTGCCTGCGTGAAAATACCACCGTGGAGCTCTTTTTCCTCAATGCTAAACACTGTGTGTCTAAGGTAATTCTCCCTGAGGTTATGGTTTATCGTTATAAACTCAGAATATGCATCAGAAAAATATTAAAATGGCTTCACAACATAAATATGGGATTATGACTTCCTTATTTTGTTCATGGGTGATCATAGCAACGGTACTGTCCGTTTAAAGTTTTATAGATTCAAAATCATTGCCCAAATGTTTCTCCTTCACTCTTTTTTCAAACAGGATTTATTTCCATCACATTCATAAACCCTTGCCCTCTTTCTCCCACCCCCTCTCCCCATGGCCCCCTCAACCTCTATATATCTGGAATACAGTCTTCTCACAGTTATCTTTTCTCCTGTTATTTACCTCTTAAGTTTATGTTGCTTTCAGCAGCCTGAGGATAGTTCTTTAGTGCTTTGTGTGAAGAACACTGGTTGTGCAGTGCAAATCACTTTGATGATCATGAGGTCACAAAGCCTGCTCTTATGACCCCCATATTGTGGCAATCTCACAGTCTTTGTTACATCCTTTGTGGTGAACGAGGCCCAGACCATCCGATGTAGTGATCCGATGTGTCTACCGTCTTTTGTCTTTAAAAAAAATATATATATATTCCAACACACATTGAAAGGCCCAACTGCAGTGATTTGTCAAATTATGAATGTATGTGATGCCGAAAGATAAATAAGACAAATGCGAGAGTGCCGGTAATCAAACAAAATAGATGCGGAAATGAAGGCTTGCTCGTTGTTGTGTAATATCTATGCACACGTCAGCTCTCATTCATCAACTACAAGGTTCGTACATATCAGTCCATGAGGCCGGTTCAGCTGTGGCCTCTGTGCTATCTGACAGATGCACTAAGCAGATTACCTCCTTAGTATTTATTGCTTTGGACATCGAATACTTCCTAAGCCATACCTGTACTGTACATCGATATCACATTGACTAATCTAACAAAATAGGGGATTAGTCGAAGACACTCAAACATACACTTTGAAGAGCATGCTGCAGGTGTGCTGTTCTGAGAACATAATATTCAGAGAATGAGACTTCTGTGGGCATGTATACATGTTGAATATAAATAGAGGTTTAAAATTGAAACTTAATAATGTCTGCGGCCTTTGGCTGTGGAGGCGTAAAAAATACTAATAAGAAAGTTGACATCTCTCTTACAATTCCAGGCATGAAATGAAATGACCATGCCAGATTAGATTTCCGATTATGTAATTCGTGGAAGGTGGGACCATATGTCATGTTTTCCCTTGTTGGAAAAGATGTGGCAGGGTGCCCCCCCCTTCCCCATAATCTTTATCTTTTTATTAGTCCCTTACTGGTTTCACTTGGGGGGACTGTAGGTTTGCTCTCTGTCTGTCCATCTGTCCATCCCACCTGTGGTTTCTCAAACCTTTTTTCCCATACCCTTTAATATATTCAACTGAAACTTGCTACATGCCTTTATTATGATAAGTTACAGAACAGGTTTGAGTTTCAGTACGTTTCGTCACTTTTTCACAGACTTATGCCCTTTTTTGACTTAGAAAATATCACATCAGTAGGGGACATGTATTACAAAGCAATTCTCACTCTTGTTCTACCGGCTGCACATTTTCCTTTTGAGATGCCCTGCTATGCCATGAGCCAAAGAGCCCCCTGGTATGGACATTGATGACATTGATCATTTTACTGGAATTGAGCAAGATTAACAAAAATTGGGGATAAAAAAGAAGGGGGGGGGAGTGGAGAGGGGCATCTTATGCCACCTTTCTCAACGAGGACATCTTATAAACGTACTGTACTGGTACAGCTCCTTGTAAATTAATCAATTGTGTTACTGTGATTCGTGAAAGAACTGATTCTGACTTTGTCGTTATTATTAATCCCACATAACCAGACACCCCTTTTACTTTCAAGAGCAACAAACACCACAACGATATTCCTCCTTTCCTCTTTACTCCCCTTTCCACCAAAACAAATAAAACAGGGAAGAAGATCCTTCCTTTTTACCTCGCGCATGCAAAGTGAAATGCGGAGTTAAGCAATTGGTTCATGTCTGTCCGTCCGTCTGTCTGTTTTATCAGTTTATGATCGTCATTTTATGGTTGAGGAGCAACTTATTTAAATCGAATGTTGTATTTTAAACAGGAACATGAATATGAAGGCAAATCTTTTGTTTTCCCGTACTTTGGCTCTGAATTTGGCCTGATCATGCATGCGCAGAGAGGAGTGAGATAATCTTATTACTCTGCCTGCCTGGCAATCAAAGAAAATTGAAAATCATTCCAAACAGGAAACTTACTGTTTTTAAGGATGTTATAAAGGACACAAACATCGGGTACGAAGAACTAAATTAACCTGTTGGATAGGGTGGTGTTATAGACAGTGGGAAAACAGTGATAAAACCAGGAATTAATTTACTTATATGCCTTTAAACCTCTTTAAACCTCTTTAAACTTTATTTAAATTGAATGATGTTCTTGAAGACTGAAGAAAACATTGCGTTCATAATACTTCCAAAAACCATGAAGTATATCGATATATAGCATTAAAGGGCATGGCATGTGTTTCGGGTAAAGAGGCCGCTATAATGGCTATGTAGCATGCTGATTAATGCTATGTTCGATGATAAAGCCTCCATCTCCTAAATTGTGACTCAACGTCGTCTTATTACAGTGTGTAAGGGTGGTTGGTGTATAAGACTGCTTCAGTCGTGCTAAACTTCCGGATTTTTTAAACAATCTTTAAAATCATTATTTTATTGAAATCAAAGTACAGGAAGGAGCGCGTTGCTGTTTGTGGGTTTCCCCTTCGTGGATTTGTTCTATCACAATGAATTTATTGATGCAAGGTTCGCATCAACATCATCATCGCATTATTGGATCAAGTTTATCATCATTATTATTAAACGTGTTTCATGATCTTAATAACTCAAGAAAAAAAACTTTATTTTGTTTTCTTAATACAGGAAAACAAGCCTGGTGTTGTCTTAACGGTTAAGTTTCCTGGCTTAAGATGTTAGGGTCTTCATTTTGAACCCATGTCTTCCCCGTTAAATAACACCAGGTGGGTTGTCTCAGCCTGTCATCCTTCCGAGGTTGGCAAATGAGTACGTGCCTTCCTGGAAACGGGGGGTGCTGAATCAACGGCACATCCACACTCACAGCAATGATGCAACCAGCAGCCACAGGCTGTATACAGAATAATAATAATAATAATAACTCAAGAAAATAAACGTTATTTTTTGTTTTTAAGACAGGAAAATAATACTTTATTTAATGTTCTTAATAAATCTTTTATTCATGTAAACAAATAGCACAAAACAATGCACAAACATGTTAGTTAAGGGTACAGTAATACAGTTTGGACAAATTTTAAACTTGAAGTCCCTATCCCTATTTTCCCCATCACCCCCCTAACTTTGCGCATTTACGGTTCATGGGAATTTTTGAGAACGTAACCCCCTTGAATGACAAGGCCATTCTGTACATACTTGAACATTGCGTGGGGTATCGTGTTCCATGAACTCTCTCGTTGGACTTGCTATTCACTTATCTGTTTTTTTTATTCTGGATCTAAGGCTAGTGGTGGAGCTGCCACGCACAAGTCTCACATACATGGACATACAGACCGATATACGAGACACAAGACATGACTTAGATTAGACAAACACAGCTACTGAGTTGGGAGGAAATGCCATCACTTCCTGAGACACTATGAGTACCAGTGATACCACAACAATGGCGCTGCAGAGGAATTTCTTCCTTCCCATGGATGCCAACCTATGGGGATTCTCCGTGCTCTTATCCTTTTAAATGCTGAACGCCAAGCAAGGAAGCAGCACATACCATATTTAGTTTTTGGTATGACTTGGCCAGGGTTTGAACCACCTAGACTTGGAGCAGACGCTCTAACACTTAGTATACCACTGAGTCTGGGAACATTACACCAGCATTGGCTGGTTCTGATCGCAATCTTTTACAAGTGTGTTGTTTGTACTGAAGTTCTTTCTCAGACGAGTGTGAAATGAAGCAAAACCAAACGCCACTTAGAGACCAACCATTCTGTCCTCATCGATAAATCATGAGATTTTTTTTCCTTTTTTCAATGAAACCTCTTTAAACTGGAAGGACAGTTGAAAGCAACCGAGTAATACAATGTCACCCCTGCCTCGGCTCGAGCATCCTCTGCTGTCTCATCACAAATAGTAGGAAGTGCCAAATGTCATTTGATCGGTGGAAGTTTTGTGCTGCCAGGAGATTTAAATTGTATTGCTAGTATGTGAAAGGAAAGTTGTTCACCAGTTAGGATGTCATCCCATTATCTGGCAAAACAGTTATCTGATGAATTACTAATGAGGAAGGAGACGTTGAAGAGTATCAATTTGAAGTGTGGTAGCAAAGTTATTTTTCGTGCTCCAAATGTGTAAAGAGTACTGACTGCACCAATCCAACACACACCAGCTCACTGGGGAGAAATGGGACGTTTTATTTTACCTTTCTGTTCCAACAGACACAACTGCAGAGGAGTTCAAAACTTTAGACCCATAAGTGACTGATCTGAATCTCATCGAGTGGAATATATCAATCATTTAGAGATTTAGCCAAAATATTTTTTTTATCTGGAGCAGCTTCGTACTGCAAGACGATGTATGATGTTCTGAAAACAGACTTCAAGCACCGATAAATGTCGGTCCTCGAAGGTAAAGATAGCATAACATGCAGGTGTCATGGTAAGTGAAGCATAACGTGTACTGTCAGAGCATTTGTTCTCAGCGTAATATGTAAATGCAATTCAGGGAAAATTTTGCCAAAAGACAGGTAAATTATTTATTTATTTTTGGATAATGTCGAGGCGCGTGGAGGACATTCTGGAACGTAGAATTGATCAGGATGTAACAGAACAAAGTAACAGTGGAAGGAGAGGGGGAGCACGCCAACATCAGGGTTGAGGGACAAAATGGAGGGAGACTTGGAAAAACAACGGATGTGGAGAAGAATGAGGGCAAGGGTAGGAGATGGGTTGAAGAAGATACTCAGGAAGGAAAAAATGGAAACTTGTAAAGAAATGGGCTTGGGGAGGGTTAATGGGGGTGGAAAAGATAATGCTTTTGGATGTAGGTGAAAAGATGTCTTGAAGACCTGGAGGGAAGGATGAGATTGAAGGGAATGTGGAAGTTGATTCCACAGGTGTGAAAAAAAGAGGAACAAATGAGTGGAGGTGAGAATTGATTCTGGATTTTGGGAGTTTCACCAGAAGGGGGATGATGGTGGCCTGTGTGCCCAAAGCAGAAACCTGGGGGGTGGGGGGGGGATGGACAAAGCATGGCAATAACAGAGAGTACAAGACCATAAAGGAGGTGGTAAAGACAGAGAGACCACCGACCTATCTGCGATGTGAAAGTGATAAGCCCACAGACCCAGCTTTAGCGTCGGAGATTCCAATGATCTTGAAGGCCTTGATTTCCATGGCATCAAGCTGTACAAGATATGAGACAGGGGTGCCAGCCCAGAGAGCAGTACTCCATCAAGCTGTGGATGAAAGCCTTGTCGGTGGATCGGAGTTCATGGGTGGCAAAGAAGGACTTTGTATGATGGAGGATGTCCAGTCGGCAGCCAGCTTTGGAGGCCAACTTTGAAACTTGGTTTGCCCAACAATGATCACAGCTGATAGTGAGACCCTAAAGTTTGAGTGACCTCACTTCCTCCAGAGGATTGCTAAGAAATTGGATTGGAGGGAGGAGGGGAGTTTTCCAGACGGTCTTTTCCTTGAGACAGAGTGAGAGTGTCAGATTTGTCAGGAGTGTGAGGTTTTGCCTTGAGGTTCGAAGTTTGTTTGCTGTTGGCCTTTGTAGCAAAGGTCAAGAGTTGCGTGAGTCTGAAAGATTCGGTTTTGATCGCTGGTGGCTGTTTTTAGCGACAATTTTAAAATATTGCCTACAGATCATTTCTCGCTCTCAATTTTGAAAGTTTCCTGAATTTTTTTCCAAACAGCTCTGAGAACACTTGTTCGGTTTGCCTCTGGATATATCTGAAGTGAGATCTTTTCATTCACTGACACACATCATAAACAAATACTGAAGCTGCTTGAATGTAGATACCAATTGACAGTTGTCCAAAAATTGCCCAAAATCAAACCCCAAATCATATAAATATTTTCAATTGTTTGTGAATTTGTACGTTATTCTTTCATCGCTGAACCATAGCACCTTGACGCTCCAAAATTTGGGTGTATGTACTTCAGAATCTCTGCAAGGTTTTAAGCTCCCATATGTTGGCCTTGACGTCCGTTTTGAGGCCAATAAAGTGTATATTGGGGTGTGGGTCAAGCAGTGCTGTCGCCGGCCTGCAGGTAAAGATAACCACCATGAGGTTAACAACTCCATAGCTTTTCAATGTCTAACACATCCCGAAACCACCATCTGGAAAAGTTCACCCAGCCAGGCAGCACCCGGTAGCCCCTGTTAGTTCCTTCCTCATATTTTTCTCTCGCCACCTGTTCATCTGATTTACTGAGACATCAAGCTTTCTTTTCTGTTGAAGTTTATTGAGGGTGGGGTTGGGGGGCATCGCAAAATGTTTGAGAACTCCACCTTCGATGGAGAAGTAATATTAGTCTTCCAAGACTGGTAGTCGTTTTGTCAACCTTTTAAATTCGTCGTTTATTCCCACCTTCGCCTATTTGTGCATCTCTTTATTTCTCTCTTACACGTGGTACTTGCATCCATCAAAGTCAGTTCTTTTCTATCGTTTTTCAATGCAATGATTCCTGCATGGATCCCAAATCTCGGTGGCGAATATATGTATATTTCATCACCAGATAGTAGCTCTGTGTTTTATTACTGGGTTATATTACCATAAAAGAGGTTTCACAGCTAGTGACTAGATTTCTTCCAAGAATGGTGTTTCGAGTTCATTTTTCAAAACGAGAAATTACCTTTGAATTTAATGTTGTATCTCTGTATGAGCTGTAAAATAAAATGTATATAATGTAGAAAGTAAAATGGGCTGGAAGGAGATGTATGTATGCACACTTGTCTCTGAGCTGTCCAGCCTGGGTTTGAATCCCGACCTAGATTCAAACGATCATCCTGGGGCTTCCCACGCAGGGAAAGGCATCAGTGTGTGTGTGCCATCCCTCAGATGGATGGGGTCATGAAAGATCCCACCATGTATTTTTCATTAGGTAGGCGAGTTCTCACTGCCACGCTGAACAAATTACAACTTCCTGCCAAAAACTGTCGATAGCAAGTTGTCTGGTCTTTTTGGACATTCGTTGAGATCAGATTACATCACTTTCTATCTCAGAGTCTGGATGCTGTCTGGGTAGCAGCTCCGACATTATGAACAAATTCATGTAGTCAGGAGCTGTTCACAAGTGACATGTGAGTCGAGCAATATTTGGCTACATGGCTGGTGTTGGCTTAATGATTAGGGTGGTGGGCTTGGGATCCCAGGATCCATCCATCCATCCCTTGGGACCATACTCTGTGTAGAGCATTGGTGCTGCCTAAGCAGTCTCCTTGGCTATTGGACACAATCTTGGATGGGTCGCCACTCCGACACAGGAAACCAGCAAGCAGGCACTCATTTTGCCAACCTCAGAAGGATGACAGGCAGAGTCAACCCCAACTGGTATTAATTCAACAGCTAAGTGGGATTTGAACTCAGGATGCTAGGATCCCAACCCCACCACACAAACCATGAAGCCAACACCAGCCATATTTTGCAATATTTTACCGATAAGTTTGAAACACATCCTCCTGTTTTTCAACCATTCCTAGGTTGCTTGGTTACAACTCCAATGTGGGTTTAACTTCGTGCAGAAATCCTCTGCAAACATGTCACAACAATCATATACCTCCCCATCCCTAACCCCCACCACCACCTTCCATCTACCTTCACATTCTCACTGTTTATGGGGCAAAGTTTCCATTCCAGGTTTGTCTTTCCCGTGGTTAGATCCCAGGGGATCAACTGAAAATTAAAAGGTGGGCCCTGAAAAGGGAGGTCATCGTCCTTGATATGTAGTACAGCGTCTGTGGAGTTCTAAATCCCACTTGGCTGTTTAATTAATACCAGGTGGGGTTGACTCTGCCTGTCATCCTTCCGAGGTCGGTAAAATGAGTGTCAGCTTGCTGGATTCCTGTGTCGGAGTGGCGACCCCTCCAGGATTGTGTCCAGTAGCCAAGGAGACTGCTTAGGCAGCACCAACGCTCTGCACAGAGTATGGTCCTGATGGACGCATTGAATATTTGGCCATGAATGGCAAACCACGATGATTATGTGATCGTAACATGCAAGGATTTCACGTGTTCTTTCGTGAAATATGGGTGGTAAAGGGAAAGAATATTGGGAGATGATGATTAGGAGAAGGAAGAAGGTAAGGGAAGTACTGGTGGTGCTGGGGGTGAAGTGTGTGGTAATAGGCAGGGTCAATGATCTGCTATTTTTGAAGTTAGAATATGTTGTTGGTATCTTCATAATAGTGGTTCCCAGAATCGTCAGCAAGTTTCATTTACACTTATTGGCACTTTAATATCCTTTTTCATTAAAAAAAAACTGCTTCTTATGCAAAACGCACAAGGATATGAGGGTTATTTGTGGAACCAGGTGTGTTTTTTGCTTCTTACACAATTGATGTGTATTGTGAAGTTGAGTGAGTGCAGACTTTTAATGCTTCGATCTATATTCCTTGCCAGACATGTCCAACAAATGGGAGATTTTTTTTTTCCTGCACAATACAGGATTTTCGATTTGATCCTCATTATCCGCAGCATATTCATTGCGTGTCTCGCGTATCAAAGACTCTCTAAATTCCAATTGTTTGTGCAAGCTGAATTGCTGGTATTTTTCTGTGTAAATTGTTTGCCATTGTCCATGGAAACATTTTACTGGGGGTTATTGATTGTTATGGCACTCTATGGGATTCAAACCCCCCCCCCATAAAAGATGTGCCGTTGCGTTTTCATGTATTTTTTGTTCTTTTCTCACTTTTATGAGAAATGGCGTCGTGGAGTGGCTTTTCTAGCTCTCACTTTCCACCGAGGTTAAGTGGTCTGAAGGCATAGACAGACTACTCGTAAAAACCCACACTCCATTTAGGCCTTTTATGATGACCTCATCAGAGTTCTTCCCATATATCTATACTCTGCCCCCCCAAATCTCCCCAATATCCACAAAATTATTGATTGGCTCATGCTCCGTACATCGGTTCATTCCAATGGTCCAAACTTCTGGAAGTGACATTGGTCTTGTGATCTCTTTGTTTCTGTTCTTGTGTGATCTTTTCAAATCATGTGACACAAAAGTATAGAAAGTAAAGGAATATATGAGTCCATTCTTATTCAAAGTATTTAAAAAGCTAATATAAAAATGGCTTTGGAACAATTAAAGCAGGAAATAACTTGCTTTGAGGTCATCATGAGAACCATCTCAAGGAGTTTTAATGAACTGGACTGTGCCACTAAGTGTTGGGCTCTGAGTGGAGGGGTGAGGGAGGGAAAGAGGAATGTTTCTTTACGTGAAAGCCATTGGCACAGGATCCAGTAGTGAATCAGAATGTGCAAACATTAGTCATTTCACTCTGTTCCCCCCCCACTGATGTTGGTGCTGCAGATGCTGTCTGCCCTTTGCTGATTGGAAGTTTATCAAACGTCAAATTCTTACCCTCATCCCCATATTCTGGTTGGTTGTTTAGAAGGAGGATACTACAATATTGGGAAAACAGCTCTTACATCTCACTGTCTGCAGGGCCGTTTTGAGTTGGACAGCGAGACAGCTTTTGAACTTGCTGCATATGTTCTCCAGGTATGTAACACTTCTCCTTTTAATTTATTCACACTAAGTTGGACATCTTATTGATATGTGCAATGGCTAATACTACTACTACTACTACTACTACTACTACTACTACTACTACTACAACTACTACGACTACTGCTACCACTACTACTACTTATTTAACAGCCCCATTTCTTCCCACCTTTAATTTGGGTACAACGGGGAACCATCTTGTGGGATCCGTTTTTGGCTCAACTTTTTCACGAACTGGTTGGCCATGCCCGACGTCTGACTGAAGGTGAGGGAACTCGAAACTTGTTCAGGGTAACCGGAGATAACTCGCCTCCTCTTTTCAAAAGACACCGTGTGATGTTTAACATCCGCCAACGGCCAACGCTGGCACACGAGTCATTCCGCTTAATTCCTATCCCATGGAAGGCACACACATTGTGCTTTCCCTACATTTGAAACACCAGGGTGACAGTTTAGAACTGAGTTGAAACTTGAACACAAGCTAGATGTCCTACAAGCGAGTGCACACTCTACTAAGTTATCCACCTGCAGCCAGCTACAAAAATATCTTACAAAGTTATCCGTCAAATCATATTATGACTATTGGCAAACCAGTCATGCTTGCCAATTGTGGATTGTTGATATATATATATATATATATATATATATATATATATATATATATATATATATATATATATATATATATATATATATATATATATATATATATCTTGCCTCTGAGCTGTCTCGCCTGTGATTGTCCTAGCTATAAACCTCCTGGTGTTTCGCATGCTGCATCAATGTGTATGTCGTTCTTGGTGTGGACATTAGCCTGGGTGTTCCATTCCCTAGTACCTGCTGATGGACGTTAACGATCCCACTGTGCATCACGTTTGCTGTTCCTAGATGGACATTAAACAAGGTGTCCCATGTGCTGGCATTAGTTGGTGGACATTAAACATCCCAGGTGCCCTTTATGAAGAATCGGCGAGTTATCACTGGCACTCTGAAGAAATTCCTAATTCAGCTTCTCTGACCTCCACTGGGAAGGCAATGATAAACCCTCAGTGTAATCCTCCGCCGTGAGGCTGATTTGGCAGCAGTGATTCTTCCTTAGGTCATGGACCAGGAATACATTTTATTTATATTCTAGCATCAGTCGCTGGACGTCTAAGATACCACCGTGTCATCATCAAAGCATACTCGTCGGCGAGTTATCTCCGGCACTGTGGATAAATTCGAAATTCCTGCCCAAATCAACTCCAGTCGAATGTGAGATCCCAGTCTCTTATATGAGACCCGAAAATGAGACTCTCTGAATGTTACCCAGAAGTTTTTTGTTCCATTATTTAAACTGCAGTTACATCCCTGAGTGTCTGAGCATAAATAACCTTTCATTGAAATGAATGAACATGTTCTGAACCTGTTGTTTTTTGTTCACTGCTTGCTTGAACACAAGATGATTCAATCAACTTCCTGTGATCTTTTTCCCTTCAATAATTCCCCTAACTCTATGGCATGGAGGTTGGACATATTCTTTTATAATTGGCAATTTGGAGAGTGTTTGGCGGTTCCTTTTGGATGCCCCAGAATTATCTTCCCGATGTCTGCCTCCAAGTCCAATTGATTCTGCAGATCATTTATCTCAACTAAAACGGTATTTTTAGATTGCTTTTGACCTTCTCTAATGGTTTGCAATAAATTTTCAATTTAGTTGCAAATTACTGTTGTTACATTCGGGGAAGAGTCGGAAGAGTTCCAGTTGTGAACACAGTGAAGGAAAGAAGTCCCATACGATGGATGGCCCATCAGGATGAGCGAAAGGGCTCATGTCATTTGGCAACTCTCCTTGTTACTTCATCGTGTTATTTGGCACATGAAGAATAATGAGTGTTGAGTTTTCAAAAACGTTTTCCTTTGGCAAAACTACAAATTCGATTTGCAACACTCATTTGGACAAAAAAAAAATTGCATGCATTGTCGAGGCTCATATAAGACGTAACACAGAGAACGTTTCATAAGGGGAACAGGGGACAAGAGGGGTGGGAGAGAGAGAAGCACAAAACAGTGGGGAACAGAGACATTAGGAGATTTGTGGAAGGGAGAGGGATGGGGCATGGTACACGGGGTAAACAAGACGGATGCGACAGAGACTTTCAGGAAGGAAAATAGGGGATTTGGAGGAGGTGTGTTTGGGGTGGATTGAGGGGGATAGAAAAGATCATGGTTTTGGATGGGGGAAGTAATGCATTTCCTTCACTCATCTCCGAAATCTTCTTTCTTCAAACTTCTTCCTTTCGAAATGCTGGGATGATAACTCCATGAACTCACGTGGCTTTTTGAAGCTTTTAATTTTTATTTTTCATCAATGGAGGATGACATTTTATTCAATTACTATTGGTAGATATACTGGAGGAACCATCATGCTTTTTGCAATGACCCTTTTGAATGCCGCAGTAGATCGTCTACACATCTACACATCCCCTACACATCTACACATCTACACATCTACACATCCTACACATTAACTGTCTACACATCCACAATATCTTCTACATAGCATACGGCTTTTCTTCTCCATTCTATTCCTTTCCAGGCCATTGTTACTCGTTTTTATGTTATTCTTCCTTTACTCATTGTGCATATCCAGCCTTACCATACCCCTTGGTAGTATGTGAACCTGCTGAGCCGATTTCCTTTCGCTCCTTGATGAGCTTATCGATCCTTGTATAAAATATAAACTGTAGTCCTTCAGATTGGCATCTGTGCTTGGCTGCCACCTATCCTGGTAATTCGTCACTGGTGTTTCCTCTTTTTTGTCTTGAGCAAACATGTAACACATTGCCCTCAATATGGCTTTTGTCAGGTGCATGGTTGTGTTGTTGTGTTATTTGCCTTCCCTCGATTTAACCTGTACGCCGTCCTTCCCTTTCAACAGAACTCTGAGTGTTGATGTGAGATGATATCGATTTTGAGCTCAAGATAGTTAAACCCAGAAACATCAAATTTACTTTTACTTGCATGACTGAGGTCGAAGTGGGAAACAGACTCATTTCTCCAATTTTTATTATCTTTTTCTTCTTACCTCCACTTTGTTCATTCGCAATCACAGTATTTGTGGTTTATTGGGTAAAGAGAAGGCAGGGCATTGCATCTCAAAGTGTTGACGGAAAGCATTCGTTGGTAGATGATATTCCACGGTGTCCTGCGTGAAATTAAGAGAAGGTGAGTTAACGCAGGCATTTCTTCCCTCACTTCTGCTGAGAAGGCAAATGTAACGATGGAGTGAGAGAGAGAGAGAGAGAGAGAGAGAGAGTAGGAGAGAGAGAGAGAGAGAGGGATAGAGAGAGAGACAGAGAGAGAGAGAAGAAGACAGAGAGAGAGAGGGGGATAGAGAGAGAGAGAGTAGAGGAGAGAGAGAGAGAGGAGAGAGAGAAGACAGAGAGAGACAGAGAGAGAGAGACAGAGAGAGAGAGATAGAGAGAAGAGACAGAGGAGAGAGACAGAGGAGAGGAGGGGGATAGAGAGAGAGAGTAAGAGGAGAGAGAGAGAGAGAGGAGAGAGAGAGAGAGCAGAGAGAAGAGAGAGAGACAGAGAGAGAGAGACAGAGAGAGAGAGAGAGAGAGAGAGAGAGAGAGAGAGAGAGAGAGAGACGAGAGAGAGAGAGAGAGAGTAAGAGAAGAGAGAGAACAGAGAGAGAGAGCGAGAGAGGAGAGAGAGAGAGAGAGAGAGAAGAGAGAGAGAGAGAGAGAGAGACAGAGAGAGACAGACAGAGAGAGAGAGAGGAGAGAGCTCACAGCCAGTGAAACACAACCTTCATCCCAAGAATGTTTCTCTCAGGAATGTGCCCACTTTGTGTGAAGTACTCTGCTTGTTCTTCTCAGAAAACTATTACCATAAAAATCTGGTATATTTCCATGGGACCTGATTGAAGTGTCATGGTAGCCTCATTAGATGTCATGAAAAAGATTTATAAGGGTAAATTTATATATTCCAGTCAGTTTAAAGTTGCGAGATAAAAAAATAATTTGTGCAAGTGTGTTCCGTCCTTTCTTTATTTGGTCCAGCTGGTCCGGGTTGCGTTCAGATGGAAGTTTCATCCCGATAATCCGTTATCCTAGCTGGCACGGCTTTGGCAGTTTCGCTCGGCTGAAACCGAGCTGGAGTTGGTAGTTGCGAGTTGGAACTCAACTGCAGTCGGTAAGAGTGAACGCCGGTTTTGAGAAAGATGTGCCCAAGGGTGTGATCCCCGATAGCCAAGATTGCATGGATATTCAGTTATATTGGGATCTAGACAATTAACCCTACACCACGCGGTCGAAGATATTGGGC
>CM068961.1:90023087-90032925 GCA_035128595.1 Eptatretus atami
CCGTACGCTATGCAAAAAGCATGACGGTTTCCTCCAGTATATCTACCAATACTAAGTGAATAAAATGTCATCCTCCATTATGAAAAATAAAAATTAAAAGCTTCAAAAAGCCACGTGAGTTCATGGATTATCATCCCAGCATTTCGAAAGGAAGAAGTTTAAGAAAGAAGATTTCGGAGATGAGTGAAGGAACGCATTACTTCCCCCACTCAAAACCATGATCTTTTCTATCCCCTCAATCCACCCCAAACACCTCCTCCAAATCCCTATTTTCCTTCCTGAAAGTCCCTGTCGCGTCCGTCTTGTTTACCCGTGTACCATGCCCCATCCCTCTCCCTTCCACAAATCTCTAATGTCTCTGTTCCCCACTGTTTTGTGCTTCTCTCTCTCCCACCCCTCTTGTCCCCTGTTCCCCTTATGAAACGTTCTCTGTGTTACGTCTTATATGAGCCTCGACAATGCATGCAATTTTTTTTTTGTCCAAATGAGTGTTGCAAATCGAATTTGTAGTTTTGCCAAAGGAAAACGTTTTTTGAAAACTCAACACTCATTATTCTTCATGTGCCAAATAACACGATGAAGTAACAAGGAGAGTTGCCAAATGACATGAGCCCTTTCGCTCATCCTGATGGGCCATCCATCGTATGGGACTTCTTTCCTTCACTGTGTTCACAACTGGACTCTTCCGACTCTTCCCGAATGTAACAACAGTAATTGCAACTAAATTGAAATTTATTGCAAACCATTAGAGAAGGTCAAAAGCATCTAAAAATACCGTTTTAGTTGAGATAAATGATCTGCAGATCAATTGGACTTGGAGGCAGACATCGGGAAGATAATTCTGGGGCATCCAAAGGAACCGCCAAACACTCTCCAAATTGCCAATTATAAAAGAATATGTCCAACCTCCATGCCATAGAGTTAGGGGAATTATTGAAGGGAAAAAGATCACAGGAAGTTGAATGAATCATCTTGTGTTCAAGCAAGCAGTGAACAAAAAACAACAGGTTCAGAACATGTTCATTCATTTCAATGAAAGGTTATTTATGCTCAGACACTCAGGGATGTAACTGCAGTTTAAATAATGGAACAAAAACTTCTGGGTAACATTCAGAGAGTCTCATTTTCGGGTCTCATATAAGAGACTGGGATCTCACATTCGACTGGAGTTGATTTGGGCAGGAATTTCGAATTTATCCACAGTGCGGAGATAACTCGCCGACGAGTATGCTTTGATGATGACACGGTGGTATCTTAGACGTCCAGCGACTGATGCTAGAATATAAATAAAATGTATTCCTGGTCCATGACCTAAGAAGAATCACTGCTGCCAAATCAGCCTCACGGCGGAGGATTACACTGAGGGTTTATCATTGCCTTCTAGTGGAGGTCAGAGAAGCTGAATTAGGAATTTCTTCAGAGTGCCAGTGATAACTCGCCGATTCTTCATAAAGGGCACCTGGGATGTTTAATGTCCACCAACTAATGCCAGCACATGGGCACCTTGTTTAATGTCCATCTAGGAACAGCAAACGTGATGCACAGTGGGATCGTTAACGTCCATCAGCAGGTACTAGGGAATGGAACACCCAGGCTAATGTCCACACCAAGAACGACATACACATTGATGCAGCATGCGAAACACCAGGAGGTTTATAGCTAGGACAATCACAGGCGAGACAGCTCAGCAAGATATATATATATATATATATATATATTATATATATATATATATATATATCAACAATCCACAATTGGCAAGCATGACTGGTTTGCCAATAGTCATAATATGATTTGACGGATAACTTTGTAAGATATTTTGTGGCTGGCTGCAGGTGGATAACTTAGTAGAGTGTGCACTCGCTTGTAGGACATCTAGCTTGTGTTCAAGTTTCAACTCAGTTCTAACTGTCACCCTGGTGTTTCAAATGTAGGGAAAGCACAATGTGTGTGCCTTCCATGGGATAGGAATTAAGCGGAATGACTCGTGTGCCAGCGTTGGCCGTTGCGGCATGTTAAACATCACACGGTGTCTTTTGAAAAGAGAGCGAGTCATCTCCGGTTACCTGAACAAGTTTCGAGTTCCTCACCTTCAGTCAGAGGTCGGGCATGCCAACCAGTTCGTGAAAAAGTTGAGCCAAAAACGGATCCCACAAGATGGTTCCCCGTTGTACCCAAATTAAAGGTGGGAAGAATGGGGCTGTTAAATAAGTAGTAGTAGTGTAGCAGTAGTCGTAGTAGTTGTAGTAGTAGTAGTAGTAGTAGTAGTAGTAATTAGCCATTGCACATATCAATAAGATGTCCAACTTAGTGTGAATAAATTAAAGGAGAAGTGTTACATACCTGGAACATATGCAGCAAGTTCAAAAGCTTGTCTCGCTGTCCAACTCAAAACGGCCCTGCAGACAGTGAGATGTAAGAGCTGTTTTCCAATATTGTAGTATCCTCCTTCTAAACAACCAACCAGAATATGGGATGAGGGTAGAATTTGACGTTTGATAACCTTCAATCAGCAAGGCAGACAGTATCTGCAGCACCAACATCAGTGGGGGAACAGAGTGAAATGACTAATGTTTGCACATTCTGATTCACTAACTGGATCCTGTGCCAATGGCTTTCACGTAAAGAAACATTCCTCTTTCCCTCCCTCACCCTCCACTCAGAGCCAAACACTTAGTGGCACAGTCCAGTTCATAAAACTCCTTGAGATGGTCTCATGATGACCTCAAAGCAAGTTATTTCCTGCTTTAATTGTTCCAAAGCCATTTTATATTAGCTTTTAAATACTTTGAATAAGAATGGACTCATATATTCCTTACTTTCTATACTTTTGTGTCACATGATTTGAAAAGATCACACAAGAACAAAAACAAAGAGATCACAAGACCAATGTCACTTCCAGAAGTTTGGACCATTGGAATGAACCGATGTACGGAGCATGAGCCATCAATAATTTTGTGGATATTGGGGAGATTTGGGGGGCAGAGTATAGATATATGGGAAGAACTCTGATGAGGTCATCATAAAAGGCCTAAATGGAGTGTGGTTTTTACGAGTGTCTGTCTATGCCTTCAGACCACTTAACCTCGGTGGAAGTGAGAGCTAGAAAAGCACTCCACGACGCCATTTCTCATAAAAGTGAGAAAAGAACAAAAAATACATGAAAACGCAACGGCACATTCTTTTATGGGGGGGGGGGAATCCCATAGAGTGCCATAACAATCATAACCCCAGTAAAATGTTTCCATGGACAATGGCAAACAATTTACACAGAAAAATACCAGCAATTCAGCTTGCACAAACAATTGGAATTTAGAGGTCTTTGATACGCGAGACACGCAATGAATATGCTGCGGATAATGAGGATCAAATCGAAAATCCTGTATTGTGCAGGAAAAAAAAATCTTCCCATTTGTTGAACATGTCTGGCAAGGAATATAGATCGAAGCCATTAAAAGTCTGCACTCATCAACTTCACATACACATCAATTGTGTAGAGCTCACCTTTGTTCCTTCACAATAACCCTCATATCTTGTGCGTGTTTGCATAAAAGCAGTTTTTTTTTAATGAAAAGGATATTAAAGTGCCAATAAGTGTAAATGAAACTTGCTGACGATTCTGGAACCACTATTATGAAATACAACAACATATTCTAACTTCAAAAATAGCAGATCATTGACCCTGCCTATTACCACACACTTCCACCCCAGCACCACCAGTACTTCCTTACCTTCTTCCTTCTCCTAATCATCATCTCCAATATTCTTTCCCTTACCACCCATATTTCGCGAAAGAAACGTGAAATCCTTGCATGTTACGATCACTAATCATCGTGGTTTGCCATTCATGGCCAATATTCAATGCGTCATCAGACCATACTCTGTGCAGAGCGTTGGTGCTGCCTAGCAGTCTCCTTGGCTACTGCACATCCTGGAGGGGTCGCCACTCCGACACAGGAATCCAGCAAGCTGACACTCATTTACGACCTCGAAGGATGACAGCAGAGTCAACCCCACCTGGTATTAATTAAACAGCCAAGTGGGATTTAGAACTCCACAGACGCTGTACTACATATCAAGGACGATGACCTCCCTTTCAGGGCCCACCTTTTAATTTTCAGTTGATCCCTGATCTAACCACGGGAAGACAAACCTGGATGAAACTTTGCCCCATAAACAGTGGAGAATGTGAAGGTAGATGAAGGTGGTGGTGGGGTTAGGATGGGAGGTATATGATTGTTGTACATGTTTGCAGAGGATTTCTGCACGAAGTTAAACCCACATTGGAGTTGTAACCAAGCAACCACTAGGAATGGTTGAAAAACAGGAGGATGTGTTTCAAACTTATCGGTAAAATTTGCAAATATGCTGGTGTTGGCTTCATGGTTTGTGTGGTGGGTTGGATCTAGCATCCTGAGTTCAAATCCCACTTAGCTGTTGAATTAATACCAGTTGGGGTTGACTCTGCCTGTCATCCTTCTGAGGTTGGCAAATGAGTGCCTGCTTGCTGGTTTCCTGTGTCGGAGTGGCGACCCATCCAAGATTGTGTCCAATAGCCAAGGAGACTGCTTAGGCAGCACCAATGCTCTACACAGAGTATGTCCCAAGGATGGATGGATGGATCCTGGGATCCCAAGCCCACCACCCTAATCATTAAGCAACACCAGCCATGTAGCCAATATTGCTCGACTCACATGTCACTTGTGAACAGCTCCTGACTACATGATTTGTTCATAATGTCGAGCTGCTACCCAGACAGCATCCAGACTCTGAGATAGAAAGTGATGTAATCTGATCTCGAATGTCCAAAAGACCAGACAACTTGCTATCGACAGTTTTTGGCAGGAAGTTGTAATTTGTCAGCGTGCAGTGAGAACTCGCCTACCTAATGAAAAATACATGGTGGGATCTTTCATGCCCATCCATGCTGAGGGATGGCACACACACACTGATGCCTTTCCTGCGTGGGAAGCCCAGGATGATCGTTTGAATCTAGTCGGGATTCAAACCCAGGCTGGACAGCCAGAGACAGTTGATATATACTCTCTTCAGCCCATTTTACTTTCTACATTATGTACATTTTATTTTACAGCTCATACAGAGATACAACATTAAATTCAAAGGTATTTCTGTTTTGAAAAATACGAAACCTTCTTGGAAGAAATCTAGTCACTAGCTGTGAAACCT
This sequence comes from Eptatretus atami, assembly GCA_035128595.1. Classification (NCBI taxonomy): domain Eukaryota; kingdom Metazoa; phylum Chordata; class Myxini; order Myxiniformes; family Myxinidae; genus Eptatretus; species Eptatretus atami. The sequence goes on from CM068961.1 coordinate 90,028,275, forward strand.
CTTTTATGGTAATATAACCCAGTAAAACAAGAGCTACTATCTGGTGATGAATATACATATATTCGCCACCGAATTTGGGATCCATCAGGAATCATTGCATTGAAAACGATAGAAAGACTGACTTTTGATGATGCAGTACCACGTGTAAGGAAAATAAAGAGATGCAAATAGGCGAAGTGGAATAAACGACGAATTTAAAAGTTGAACAAACGATCCAGTCTTGGAACTAATATTACTTCCCATCGAAGGTGGAGTTCTCAACATTTGGATGCCCCCCAACCCCACCCTCAATAAACTTCAACAGAAAAGAAGCTTGATGTCTCAGTAAATCAAGATGAACAGGTGGCGAGAGAAAAATATGAGAGAAACTAACAGGGCTACCGGTGCTGCCTGCTGGTACTTTTCCAGATGGTGGTTTCGGATGTGTTAGACATTGAAAAGCTATGGATTGTTAACCTCATGGTGTTATCTTTACCTGCAGGCCGGCGACAGCACTGCTTGACCACACCCCATATACACTTTATTGGCCTCAAAACGGCGTCAAGGCAACATATGGGAGCTTAAAACCTTCGTAGAGATTCTGAAGTACATACACAAATTTTGGAGTCAAGGTGCTATGGTTCGGATGAAGAGAATAACGTACAAATTCCACAAACAATTGAAATATATATGATTTGGGTTTGATTTGGGTAATTTTGGACAACTGTCAATTGGTTCTCTACATTCAGCAGCTTCGTATTTGTTTTTGATGTGTGTAGTGAATGAAAAGATGTCACTTCAGATATATCCAGAGGCAACCGAACAAGGGTTCTCGAGAGCTGGTTGGAAAAAAATTCAGGAAACTTTTCAAAATGGAGAGCGAGAACAATTGATCTGTAGGCAATATTTTTAAAAATTGTCGCTACAAAAAAGCCACCAGCGATCAAAACCGATTCTTTCAGACTTCACAAGAACTCTTGACCTTGCTACAAAGCCACACAGCAACAAACTTCGAACCTCAAGCAAAACCTCACACTCCCTGACAAATCTGACACTCTCACTCTGTCTCAAGGAAAAGACCGCTGGAAAAACTCCCCTCCCCCTCCAATTCCAAGTATCTCTTAGCAATCCTCTTGAGGAAGTGAGGTCACTCAAACTTTAGGGTCTCACTATAGCTGATGATCATTGTTGGGCAACAAGTTCAATGTTGGCCTCCAAAGCTGGCTGCCGATGGACATCCTCCATCGTACAAAGTCCTTCTTTGCCACCCATGAACCCGATCCACCGACAAGGCTTTCATCCACAGCTTGATGGAGTACTGCCTCTCTGCTGGCATCCTGTCTCATACTTGGTAAGCTTTGAATGCATGGAATCAAGGCCTTCGATCAATTGGAATCTCCGACGCTAAAAGCTGGTCTGTGGGCTTATCCTTTTTCACTACACAAGCAGATAGTCGGTGGTCTCTCTTCTTTACCACCTCTTATGGTCTTGTACTTCTCTGTTTATTTGCCATGCGTTTGTCCAATCCCCCCCAGCCCCCCAGGTTTCTGCTTGGGGCACACAGGCCCACCATCAATCCCCTTTCTGGGTGAAACTCCCAAAACCCAGAATCAATTCTCACCCTCACTCATTTGTTCCTCTTTTTTTCCACACTGTGGAATCAACTTCCAATTCCCTTCAATCTCATCCTTCCTTCCCAGGTCTCAAGACATCTTTTCACTATCATTCCAAAAGCATATCTTTCTTTCCACCCCCATTAACCCTCCCCCAAGCCCATTTCTTTACAAATTTCCTTTTTTCATTCTGATTCTCTTCACCCATCTCCTACCCGTTGCCCTCATTCTTCTCCCAACATCCGTTGTTTTTCAAGTCTCCTCCTTTTGTCCCTCACCCTGATGTTGGCCGTGTCTACCCTCTCCTCCCACTGTTCTTTGTTCTTGTTACATCCTGGCTCAATTCTAACGTTCTAGATATCTCCTCCACGCGCGCTCGACATTATCCAAAAATATAATAATAATTTACCTGTCTTTTGGCAAAATTTTCCCTGATTGGATTTACATGTACGCGAGACAAATGGCTCTTGACAAGTACACGTTTATGCTTCAACTACATGACACTGCATGTTATGCTATCTTTTACCTTCGAGGACCGACATTTTCGGTGTTTGAATCGTTTTCAGAACATCATACATCGTCTTGGTACCGAAGCTGCTCCAGATAAAAAAATATTTTGGCTAAATCCTCTAAATTATTGATATATTCACATCGATGAGATTCAGATCAGTCACTTATGGCGGTCTAAAGTTTTGAACTCCTCTGGTTGTGTTCGTTGGAACAGAAAGCGTTAAAATTAAAACGTTCCCATTTCTCCCAGTGAGCTGGGTTGTGTGTTGGATTGGTGCATGTCAGTAATCCTTTACACATCTGGAGCACGAAAAATTAAACTTTGCTCCACACTTCAATTGATACTCTTCAACGTTCCTCCTCAATTAGTAATTCATTCAGATAACTGTTTTGCGAGTAATGGGATGACATCTAACTGGTAACAACTTTCCTTTTACATACTAGCAATCAATTTAAATTCTCCTGGCAGCACAAAACTTCCACCGATCACATGACATTTGGCACTTCCTCTATTTGTATGAGCACAGCAGATGGATGCTTCGAGCCGAGGCAGGTGACATTTGTATTACGTCGTTGCTTTTCACTGTCCTTCTCATGTTTAAAGAGGTTTCATTGAAAGAAGGAAAAAAATAATTCATGATTTATCGATGAGGACAGAAATGGTGGTCTCTAGTGGCGTTTGGTTTTGCTTCATTCACACTCGTCTGTGAAAAGAACTTCAGTACAAAACAACCACTTGTAAAAATTGGCGATCAGAAACCAGCCAATGCTTGGTGTAATTCCAGACTCAGTGGTATACTAAGTGTTATGAGCGTCTCTCCAAGTCTAGGTGTTCAAACCCTTGGCCAAGTCAATACCAAAAATAAAATATGGTATGTGCTGCCTTCCTTGCTTGGCGTTCAGCATTAAAGGATAAGAGCAGCGGACAATCCCATAGGTTGGCATCCATGGGAGGAAGAAATTCCTCTGCGCGCCATTTGTTGTGGTATCACTGGTACTCATATGTGTCTCAGGAATGATGCATTTCTCCCAACTCAGTAGCTGTGTTTGTCTAATCTAAGTCATTCTTGTGTCTCGTATATCGTCTGTTTATGTCCATGATATGGTGAGACTTGTCGTGGCAGCTCCACCACTAGCCCTTAGATCCAAATTTAAAAAAACAGCATAAGTGAATAGCAGTCCAACGAGAGAGTTTCCATGGAACACATACCCCACGCAATGTCAATATTACAGAATGGCCTTGTCATTCCAAGGGGTTACGTTCTCAAAATTCCCATTGAACCGTAAATGCGCAAGTAAGGGGGTGATGGGGAAAATAGGGATAGGGACTTCAGTTTAAAAGATTTGTCCAAACTTATTACTGACTCTTAATTAAACATGTTTGTGATTGTTTTGTCTATTGTTTACATGATAAAGAATTTATTAAGAACATTAAATAAAGTATTATTTCCTGTCTTAAAAACAAAAATAAACGTTTATTTCTTGAGTTATATATATTATATTAATTCTGTATTACAGCCTGTGGCTGCTGGTTCATCCGATTGCGTGAGTTGGATGTACCGTTGATTCAGCCCCCCTTCCAAGGAAGGCACGTATCATTTCACAACCTCGGAAGATGACAGGCTGAACAACCCACTCTGTGTTATTTAACGGGAACGACATGGGTTCAAATGAAGACCACATCTTAGCCAGGAAACTTAACCGTTAAGACAACACCAGGCTTGTTTTCCTGTATTAAGAAAAAATAAAGTTTTTTTTCTTGAGTTATTAAGATCATGAAACACGTTTAATATAATGATGATAACTTATCCATAATGCAATGATGATTTGATCGAACCTTGATCAAAAAATTCATTGTAGATAGAACAAATCCACGAAGGGGAAGACCCCAAAACAGCCAACGCGCTCCTTTCCTTACTTTGATTTCAATAAAATAAGATTTTAAAGATTGTTTAAAAAATCCAAAGTTTAGCACGACTGAAGCAGTCTTATACACCAATCCCCTTACCAACCTGTTAATAAGACCGACGTTGAGTCACATTTAGGAAGATGGAGGCTTTATCATCGACATAGGCATTAATCAGCATGCCTACAATAGGCCATTTAGCCGGCCTCTTTACCCGAAACAATGCATCGCTATAATTGCTATATATCGATATACTTCAGGTTTTTGGAAGTATTTATGAAGCAATGTTTCTTCAGTCTTCAAGAAATCATTCATTTAAATAAAGTTTAAAAGGTTTAAAGAGGTTTTAAAGCATATAAGTAACTTAATTCCTGGTTTATCGCTTGTTTTCCCACTGTCTATAACACCACCCTATCCAACAGTAATTTAGTTCTTCGTACCCATGTTTGTGTCCTTAAATTAAACATCCTAAAAACAGTAAAGTTCCTGTTTGGAATGATTTTTCAATTTTGTTTGATGCAGGCAGGCAAGAGTAAAACGATTATCTTCACTCCTCTCTGCGCATGCTGATCAGGAAAATTTCAGAGCCAAAGTCGGGAAATATAGATTTTGCCTTCATATTCCAATGTTCCTGTTTACAATA
>CM068961.1:90040090-90068055 GCA_035128595.1 Eptatretus atami
AACTAAAAGCAATCTTTTTTGAGATTGCCAAGCATACTGTATAAAGCAATTTTTTTTAATAACAGGCGTAATTTTTTTTATTTTTAATTTTTAAATTAATTAAATTTGTGTTGTTGACAACAAATCACGACAACCTCAACATACGATCTTCACAATACATATTACTCAATTGCTCCCGAGGGGAAAAAAAAACCCAGGCAGTGTATAAGCACAAGACTTGATCGAGGTCTGAAGGCCAATTATCTGATTTTTTATCTGGGGACAAATTTTTTTTATCCAAACGTAGCCCTCGACCTTCCTTTTGATGAAAGAGAAGCCATGCAAAGTTTGGTTGCACTGGTTCCTGCAGGGTCTGAATGCATAAACGAACAAACAAACAAAATCTCTTATTTATATATCAGATTATATTTTACTTGATTATTATTTATTTAAATTTTTAGTTTATTTTGATACAAAACAAATCTGATGTAAATTCAGGTTCAATTTTTTTATTCAATGTCTTGAAACAAGGAAATGCACATTGAACCACTGATTATGCTCATTTCATCACATGAAAAAGAAATATTTAATTGAACACATGCAATATAGCTAATAGAAACGAAAAGAGAAACGAAAAAAAAATGACATTAGAGATCCTTCGAAATTCAGTGGCTACCCTGATGCTGCCTTTTCTCAGTCAGCTCAGTTATCATCAGCTGAATATTGATGGAGAGGGCACAGCGCAGGTCATGCTGTGGGTCAAGACAATTTCTTTCTCTTGTCTTAATTAAAACTCTACTTGTAAATCCTGCCTCACAAAGATAATATGTAGTTGGAAAAGGAATGAGAGCTTTCTCTGCCTCACGACACAGAACAGGTTTACTCCGCAGCTGCTCCCAGAACTGTGACCAAGAAACTTGAGAAAATTTCTCTCGCAGCACTTGATTTTCCTGGAGATGGAGTCCTTTCTGGAATCCATCAACACCATTCCTAACTTAATGGACATCCAAATCAAATTAATTTCTCACTCAGCTGTGCTTCTGCTTCGAAAGATCGACATTTTAGGGAAAGTATCAATCCATCTCTGTTTGAGGTTTCGCCAAGTGTTCTTGGAAAATCTCAACCAGGTCTTTGTTGGATACCTCTGCAGCATCATCAAGAAATTAATTCAGCCCAGGAAATGCTGCAATTTTTTCCCTTTGATATCTTTTCTCTCATTGAAGATCTTGTGTCACCAAGTTCTCTCAATGCAAGAAGCAATGGATGACGACATCAGGGTTGACCTCCTTTACTTGCGTTCAAAATCCCACCAGACTTCCCAACATGGCTGGAGCTGCATCAGTACAAACATGCACAGAAATACATCCAGTGAATATTTTGCTGCTTGGCAAAAGAAACACTGACCATTTCGAAAATATCTTCACCAGTTGTGGTGGTGCTAAGTGGCTTACAAAAAAGAAATTATTGAACAATGTCGTCATCGGTTTTGAACCAGCCAAACACCATGAGCTGAGGATTGTCCTTGACATGCACAGATTCATCAATCTGAATCACAAATTTTCCTGCTTGTTTCAGTCCATGAACAACTTGTTTGAAAATAACTTGTGCCATGTGGTCACAAGTCCATGTTTGATGCTGTTGTGGACCAGTTCAAGCTGCTTGACAATCTCATTTCCACAGACACTCCTGACCATGGCAAGGACCATTGGCTTAACAAGTTATTCACCGATATTATGAGGCTTCTTGCATCATGCAATTCACCAGGTGACCTCAAATGATGCCTTCATAACTTTTTCCAAAGAATCAGTCCCTGAATTTGGCGGAGCATCAAGTCTCATACATTTCACGTTCACCTCTTTCTCCTTCCTGATACTCAGGGGTTTATCGACAAATTTTGGATGGACAGTGTTGAGATGCCACTTCAGCTTGTTTTCCTTCACATTAATTCACCAAAACTTGCATGAATCACAGACACTGTGGGAAAACTAAGCCAGAACGATCCCTCAAGTCAGTGAAGCCCATCTTCAAAAATTTGGACTTGTACAGTAAACTTAGCTTTGTCATTTTCAAAATCAGAGGCAAGGGCTTCAACCAGGAATGAGACAAACAATGCTTTTCTTTATAACTCAGGAATAGTATTAAAAAATTGATTTAAGAAATACTGAATCGTGAATATCGGTAAAAATGCACAAATGGGGCGATGAACAAAGCTCCACAAATCAATATTTTTCAAATTGTTTCCATAGTTTACTGACAGACCTCGGAGACACGCAGCACATTTAAATGGTTGAAGAACTAATGTAGATTCGTTCTTGTAGCCTCATCACTGTGGTGTACTGCAAGGGTGCGTCGCCCATGAGAGAGATTTTGTCATACTCTGTAAACACACCCATCGTAGACAGGCAGCGCTAGTAAGTCGAGTCGAAATCGTGTACACATCATCTACATTTCATCGTAGACAGGAAGTCGTGTGGATTTGCTCATGATTCCCCCACAATTTGATTTTCTTTTTAATGTGATTGAAAGAGAAATAACGTGTTCATGTATAAGTTGTGGCACCTTCACAACTAAGCTGACTTGGTGCTGTTGTGTTCAGGATGCTTTACGCATAGCGCTCGACTCGGCCTCTATGGACATGCACGTTCATCAAGCACTCAACCCAGTCTCTTATTTTTTTTTTTTTGAAACATAATATTTTTTTCTGATTACTCTTCATGACCCACTGCGAACCCCCCCCCCCCCCCCCCCGTGTCCCTGATTTGTGTCATGACCCGAGGTTGGAAATCTATGTTCTAAACTAAAGGGTCGCCACCATTGCAGAGTACATTATGATCATGTGCTATTGCCTGTCGAAGTATCAAATACGTTTTAGATATTCTTTGATTTATTTTTTCCCAACTGTAATCTAATGTGTGGTGGCTATCCGCTAACTAATGGAAGGGTCCAAATGTATTGAATAGGTCTTTCCTTTTTCACTGTTATCCAAACCATGTTCAACAACTCTGCTACTTTTAAAACCACAAGCTTCAAAACAATCAGTGTTGCCTTCACCTTCTGAGTTGCCAGTGTAGCAACAATAACTCCATGCCATTTCACATGACTGGTCAGCTTTCACTTTTATGGATGTAAATTAACTGAGAATGAGGTCATAAATATTTTCATTATCCAATAACCTGTATTTGTTATGTCTGGTCAAAGTTACAATACTAAAAAGTATGATTCATTATTTTGTACACTTAAATTTTGAGTAATGTCGTATTGCCACTGAATGGTGTTTTCTCATCCATCCCTTTAGGAGGCTGCTGGGGACTCCACGAGGTAAGAAATCTGATCGTTGATCTTCTAAAAGATCTCGCATTGCCTGCAGCCTGCGTCTTCTTGTACAAACTAGCCTCTGGGAATTGTGGGCGTTACATAGCTTATGAGCCTGTGGCTCCTCTGGCAAGCAGATCAGGATTTCTTAGTAACACACTGAATCTTACTCATGGGTGTCTTTACGCCCAGTCAGTAGCCATTGCAATCCCTGCACCTATTTCCACGAGCATTAAACATGGCTGAATAATTGATTTACAGAAGGCCAGAGTGCATCTTCCAAACTCCCTGTGGATTAGTGTGTTGTTCTTTTAGAATTTAAAATGCTAGCTCATCTGGATTTTTTTTTCCTTTGTTTTCTGGCTCTTGTTCTCTACCCATCTGCTGCTGTCTCTCACCGAAATTATTCACTCTTATTTTTCTTCCTGTCTCATCATTGCTTGAAAGATTGCCAAACATGACATTCTCACAGCACTGTGTAAGACAATTGTAGATTATTGTACACTTATGATTTCTCGTAACATTTCAGATGAATTCTCTGTATTGTATGTCGAGTAGAGTAGGAGGCAAAATCAAGAGTTAACGGTTTAGCCTTTGGGGCAGTCTGTCTTTCATTTTCCATGAAGACGTTTTCAGCTGCATTTTCTGTCCTTTCCACCTGAATCACTTCAGACCCATCTGGTTCGACTCAAAGCACTGGTTTAACCGAATCCAAGGAATGCGATGCCTGCGCTAAGGAAAAAAAAAAATCTTTCCATCGTTTTGCTGACACAAGCAGTGCATGCAATGCAATTTCTCAGGCCTTTCCAATACACTGGTCTGCAGAACAGATTGTTTAGTGAGGAATCAGGCTTTTAACACAAGACGCAGACATTAGCCAATTATTCACATCTCATCTCATCTAGATTAGGAAATAATAGGAACAAAAATAATAGGGGAGTGAAATGACACTGAAATGGATGTTGTTGGGTTAAACAAAGAGAGCGAAGCACTCCCTGTTGAAAATGGCTGTGTGGTCTTATCATGGAAACTTGACGAATCATTGCATCTTTGCCTATTTCAGTAACTTTAAACCCAATCCAAAAACACGACAAATCTATTATAGATCTTTAAATCTCATTAATTCTGCATATTCCATGAGGTTAGGTAATGATTTCAGAAACCCATTGCAGACAAGGAAGCGGTAGTTTCCACTTCTCTTTGGAACCATGAACAAACCAAACAGTCAGGGAAGTGTGGGAGAATTTTCCACAAACCTGTAATAAACGCAACAGCCACAGAAGGTAGGGGGTATTATGCTTCCGTAAATTAACCCTGTCCTCTCCGGCAGTATGATCGCTCCAAAGCTACCAAAACATTTCCATGTTTTAACAGCAGGTTGGATGTTTGTTAAAACGGGATTCTTCAGTCTTTGAATTAAAATGATTTGTGACTGTATAAAACGTGAATTATATAATGTTATTAAGCTTAACATCTGGAGCTTATTCATGAAATCCATATGTGACATTTATAAATGTCCAAAGCAAATGTATGAATGTATTGTGTGTGTGTGTGTGTGTGTGTGTGTGTGTGTGTGGTGTGTGTGTGTGTGTGTGTGTGTGTTATATATATATATATATATATATATATATATGTATGTATGGACATATATAATATCTTCTTCTCTATTTCGGCTGCTCCCGTTAGGGGTCGCCACAGCGGATCATCCGTATGATCTGCATAGTAATTTGGCACAAGTTTTTATGTCGGATGCCCTTCCTGACGCAACCCTGGTCACCTCATACGACACACAGGGATATGGTACACCTATACTATCCGGGTATACACTGGACCAGTACACTGGTGCTCATTTCGCCGACCTCGGAAGGATGACAGGCTGAGTCAAACCCCTGGTGTGTATTAATTCAAGCGGCCAATGGGCTTGAACTCAGGACCTTTGGATCCCAAGCCCGCCGCCCTAATATATATATTGTTACGCGCTGTGGAAATTCGCAACCACCATTCAGGTCCCGTAGGTGAGGTATTTCTGAAGTACATGTGTAGTTAGCCCAAACCCGTTGTTTAGAGGGAATTTATGTGATTCATTCGGGCTGCGATCCTTTGAGTTGCCATTTTTCTGTTCTTTATGTTTATGTTGGTGCACAAAACAACAACAAACATCGCCACAACCAACATTCCCACGATCACTCCATTACTCCACGACGCCAACAACCTCGACGCCAACAACCTCGACGCAACAACCTCGACGCCAACAATCACTCCACTCACGCCACGACGCCACCTTCCACAACTGCGCTACCAGCATCTTCACCACTCACCATTCAACAAGCTCCGTGCGGTTACGATCTCCGCAGAGGGAACTGCGAGGATGCGCAGGTTTTCCCGCCTGTTTCTCCCGTCTGGCTTCCCCGCGCTTTGGAGTGGAGGAGGGGCGATGCAGGTCAAAGGTCAGAGGTCATGTAAAGGAGGGGCCTCTTTTTCGGGGAATAATTCCCTGGCCCTGCGCCAAGACTGACTTTCCTCGCCCCCGCATGGCACGGGGAGGGGGGAACGAGAGGGCACGCCCCTTTTCAGGAACCCTCTCGAAGGAGGGTGGAGCCGAAAACGGGGCGGAGTGGAGGGTGGGGCCCCGCGCTATAAAGACGGACACGGCCGGGTGCAAGAGCTCTCTGTCTTTTCCCCTTCGTGTGGAACTGGTGAGTGGAGCTGTGAGGAGTCGTCGGTAGTGAAGACGGCGGAAGGAGACGGAGCTCGGAGTTGAGGTCGTGGGAAAAGGGCTCGACAGCCGCACCAGGGAAGTCACCCTTCTCTTTTCTTCGGGTCTTTGGGCAAATGACTGGGGGAGGCGCCTGTCTTGTAAAGTAGAACTGTTAAGTGTTGCCGTGTGTGCGCGTTAGTCGGTAGTATCTCTGCGTCACTGTTTCTTTTCTTTTATTTGATATATGTGCATCTCTGACTGTTTGGCTGTAATACGTGCTGTATATGTGTGCTATCTGTGTGTGAAATAATGTGCTTTGTGTTGAATTGTTCCCGTTTCGCTGCGTCCTTCCTTTGTTGGGTCTCCATCTTGCTTCACGTAAAGGGTTCGAGTGGGCGTGATACGCCCGATAATTAATTGGAACCGTCAAGGTCGACGATAACTCCGCTCGGTTATCCCTGTAGCACGGAACGAGCCGCTTAAGCGGTTCGTGTCCGAAGTCGACCTGTGGCGTGGTACAACCCCTCGGTAGGTTACCCATGCGAGTACTTAGGTATATCGACTTTCGGCGATTCACCCTATTTGGCGGGTAGAATGCGGACTGGGTTGTGGTGAGGTTAAACCCCACCGGTGACTGGCTCCCGGCGTTAGTCCGAGAGGGTCACGACAGAATTGTCCGTCGGTAGGCGACGTGCCGCGATTCGAGTTACGTGGCCGATCGCACGCCGGCGGGCGCGAATTCGCAACACTGGTGTCAGGAGTGGGATTCGAATCCCTCCGCTCTCAAGCTAAATTCACGGGAATCGGTCCGGGGTGAGAGGAGCGACCCCCGATTCCCTCCAAATTACGAGCGATTTAAATTAACCTGTTACGTGAAATAAGATGGCGTCTCAAGGCGAGCGGGTGCCGGGGGTATTAGAAATGTATATGTGTAGTAATGTAGGATCCATGGCCCAGGATGAAATCCCCATGCAGGAAATGTTGGTTGTGCAGGAACACGAACTCCCCCAACTGAACCCCAGAGCCCGAAATGGGTGCGGCGGCGGCGCAGTGTATGACACCTCCCTCCCCTCTCCACCAAAACCCCCGATCCTGGCCGAATCGGCCCGGCCGAGTGCGCCCGACATGGCCCAGCTATGCGCCATGCTGGCGGGATGAACGCAAACATGCAGGCAATGAATGCCAAGATGGATGGAAACGCACTCAAAATGGATGGGAATACGCAACAAATGAACGAAATGAAAACGAAAATGGATACAAATACGCAACAAATGAACGAAATAAAAACAAATGTGTGCAGGATGAATAATAATCAAATGAATGCGAATTTACAACAGGTGAAGAACGGAATGGAAACAAATGAAAGAAATGCGGGGTGAGATGCAGCAAATGGCCTACGCTGCAGGCGGGCATGAAGGCAATAACAGGGGAGTGCGTAATGGCGACGCCATGTGTGGGAGCGAACGAGCTGGAGGGGGTGCAACGGCTGTCAGGCCCGCGGTGAAGGCGGGTGAGGAGAAATAATTCGGGAGACGTGTTGGGCGAGGGTCGTGACAGAGAAAGTGACGGTGACCGAGAGGGAAAAATTAAATGGGTTGACCGAAACGTGTGAGACGAGACACGAGGTGACGACAAAGGAAATAAAAATAGTGGAGACAAGGGAGATGGGACGGTAAAGGAGAGACTGCATGATAAGGACGGGGTTAAAGACACACACACACATGGAGTTAGTGGAGGACCATGAGGGGGAGCTGGTGACTGTGTTTTGACCCGGTGCGAGCAGCGGGATGGCTGCCTCCAGGAACGAGGGGAGGGAGTTTGCCCCCTTGAAGCTGATCACGACCAGGTGAGTTCGGTCGGTCGAGCGAGTTTGAGGAGGCGAGTGCTGCTAACGGGTGCACGCCGAGCTTGGGGGTATAGAGGCCCGGAACCCCTTGTGGTGGCACGAATCCCAGCGTGTTGGTCCCGGCGTGGTGGTGTCGAGGTGGGTGTACACGAGCGTGGCGAAATGCGTGCTGCAACGCACGCAAAGCGTGGGTGAAAGGCGTTGTGTGAAAGGGACCGCGTGTGTGAGTAAATGGTGTGCGAGGCTGCGAGTGTGCCAGGATGCGTGCCTCCCAGCACGCCGTGTGTGGATGAGGCACCGTGTGTGAAAGGAGCCACGTGTGCAAGGGAAATGGCACGAGTGAGTGAGCGGCCGAGTGTGAGAGAGACCGTGTGTGTAAGAGAGCGGTATGTGAGGGAGATGACGGTCGCCATGCGGGAGCACACAGCCGTGTCTTCCAGTGTGAATGTAATGGAGTGGAGTCTGTGCGTCGTAACACGCAGGTGTGCGTGGGTGGAATGGCGACGGCAACGGCGACAGAGGGACAAGGGCCGAGTAGCGGCCATAGTTGGAATGGGGACCGTGCCGGCTTCACCCAGCGGCGAGCGCGAGGTCCGTGCTGTGTACGCACGAGGCCGCCACGTGCTCGCTTGCGGGAGTGAAACCGGGTCCGAAACGCCAGCGGTGGATTTGCCGATCCCGCGGACGGACAAAGTTTAGGCAGGATAACGGATTTGGACCGGATGGGTTCTCCACGTGAGCTTGTGTTAAGCTCCAACGGGCAGAGCACATGTGTTCACGTGGGGAGCCCCTCGGAGTGCGAGGTTTGCTTTTGGGGTGCGCACGGTGACGTCATGGCTGTACGTGGGGTTGGAATCCGGCAGGAGGGTGAATCCCTGCCGATGGTACCGTCCAAGAGGGACGAGGTGCACGTGCAGCTGCATGACATCACGGGCAGGTGCAAGGTGCGCGAGCTGTGAGTTGCCGCGCTGGTGCTGCGCGTAATTTGAAAAAAAAAAAATAACAAGAGCAAGCCTCGCTTTCGGTGAACAGGATTCCCGGGTAAGGGGTGGAACCCCCTTCCTGGGCACAGGATGACACTAGTTAGGGGGAAGGGTTAGTGTTAGTTAGACCGGCTTCATGGGGCAGGGGTAAGTCCTCATGGGGCCCTGGAATGGATTAGTTAGAGGGATTTTAGTGAGATTAGGAATATGGGAAATGGAATTTTAGGATTTGAGGACAGTGACAGACCGTGGATGTGTAGTGGGGCGTAGCTTAGCTACGTAGGTTAAAAGAACGTGCTGTAGTTTAAGGGACGACGTGGGAGCACGAGTTAGTTAGGGGAGGTAGTTAGAAGGATGGCAGGATTCAGCGATGTGTGTGTTGAAAAGCTGTGAGGTGAGTACATGGTGAGTGAGTGAGGCCAGCGGGTCTGTGTGAGTGGAGCGAATGGGGAATGCATGGTGCGATGAGTGATTGGGGGGAGAGTGACTCCCGCCCAAGGGACCCCGGGGTCAGTGTAGAGTGAGTTAGCTGGGTTAGTTAAATTGACAAAATGGAGGTCGTTTTGCTGTTGGTGTGAGTGTAGGCTCGAAACCTATTTGGAGGGGTGCAGGAGCCCTGTTGACAGGCTGGGAGCGTGGCTGCGAAAGGTGAGTATCGCTGAGTGGGTACCCCGGGCACCGGGCTAGTCGGCCGTGGTAGGCCAAGGGCCATGGGGGGCGCGGTTAGCGTAGTGGGCACGGGTGCGCCCACATGGTGCGGGGGCACGGGGCGCCATTAGCCGCGTGGGCAGTGTTGTGGGCACGGGTGACCCTCGGAAAGGGGCCCGGGAAGCCAGCCTGCCACGTGAGCGTTTCAGGGGAGTTGCCATGGAGGGCACTCCCCGGTGTTTAGGGAGCTGGTAGGCTCGGAGGCAGTGTAGTGCCCTGGGGTGCCATAGCTGGGGAATCGGCAGAGGGTCGTGCCTGCCAAGGGAGCCACGCGTCCCAGCCATGAGACCGTGTGAGGGCGGGAAGAAAATTGGGGGGGGGGGCGAGGCCCGAAATTGTGAGGACACCAACACAGGCGACGGGAATCTGGGTTGTTAGAACCAATAGCTTAAGCGAGAGGCGCTTTTTGAAAGGCCCGGGTAGTTTAAAGGTTAAATGGTTAGGGTAGATTAGGAGATGTACCCCTCCGCACATCCATCCCTTCGCTCTCGTTGGTGTGCCGCTGGACCACCTTGGTTAGAGATCGCTGAGATCTGGGGAGGCCATCCTGAGGCTTCGTTGGGCCTCGACACAGGACGCTAGCCCTCCCTCATTCCCCTCCGGGAAGGGACGTAGGGGTTGGGAGTAGGCTAGTGGATGATAGGTTAGCCGAACAGAGACAGTAAAGGGGGTTAGGGGACGAAATTATAGTGGGGAAGTAAATGAAAAATAAAAGCAACAAAAAAAATAAGTTGGGGCTAAATGTTTTTTACAATTAAGGGAGTGGGTAGGTACAGTGACAGGCAAAGGCGATAGGTGGGAGGGAGACAGGTAGGTAGGTCCGAGCCCGCCTTCTGAGTGGCCAGCACCACCGCACTCCCTCCACCAACCTCCATTTCAAGGCAAAGGCTGGCCAACTTCATCAGCAGCTGTTGTTTTGCTGCAAGGCCTGTACCGGCCGGATCGTCTGCAGCTGTTTGCTTCAAGGCCTGTGCCGGTCGGATCGTCCGACAGCTGCTGTGCTTCAAGGCCTGTGCGGTCGGATCGTCCGACGGCTGTGTTACTTCAAGGCCTGTGCCGGCCAGTTCATCTGCCGGCTGTTTGCAACAGTGGCCCTGTTTTGCCATGCCTTGCCTGCCTGCCTTCACCTTTGCCATGCCATGCCCACTGCCCATGTTCACCAGCCCCCGTCTATTTTTGCTTTGCCCCCCCCCCCCTGTTCATTGCACTGTGCGCCAGGATCAAGCAACAGTTTGCAAGCTGCGAGAACTGCCCTGTTGGCAGTTACAACACGGGCCTGCACCAGCAGCCCGTGCACCGTTGTTTGTTTGCATCCATCCATTCATCCATCCATCATCCATCCGTTGTGCTCATTGCGTGTGCCACTTGAGCTGGCACGGAGACTGCGTTTGTGCAGCCCATGCACCGTTGTGATTCACTGTGTTCATTTTCAAAGGGGAGGCCTAGGACTGCGTGTGAGCAGCCGGCCACGTTCCCTTTCACCTGCATTGCTTGAGCCAGAGACTGCATGCGAGCAGCCTGGCTCCCTGCTAACTGCTTTCTTTTTGCAGAGTCCATTGATCCTGGCCATGGTTTAGTGTAGAATTTGTAAGTAAGATGTACTGTAAATATGAGTGCGCCCCGCATGTCTGTCATAGCGCCGGCAATTTTATTTAAGTCGTCCGTGTGAGTGGGTTTGTTTAGTTAGTTACTCAGCCCTCAGGTTATTATTTTGGGGACACGAATACCATGAATGTCGCACTCAGGGATCCGTAGGTAAAACGTACTAGGGAGAACTACACATGATGGCACACGAGAATTTGACGACTCGGACGAGTCTGTAAAAAGGGGAGGGGGTAGTGTACGGCTGTGGAAATTCGCAACCACCATTCAGGTCCCGTAGGTGAGGTATTTTCGAAGTACATGTGTAGTTTAGCCCAACCTGTTGTTTAGAGGGAATTATGTGATTCATTCGGGCTGCGATCCTTTGAGTTAGCCATTTTTCTGTTCTTATTGTTAAGTTGGTGCACAAAACAACAACAAACATCGCCACAACCAACATCTCACGATCACTCCATTCACTCCACGACGCCAACAACCTCGACGCCAACAATCACTCCACTCACGCCACGACGCCACTTCCACAACTGCGCTACCAGCATCTTCACCACTCACCATTCAACAAGCTCCGTGCGGTTACGATCTCCGCAGAGGGAACTGCGAGGATGCGAAGGTTTTCCCGCCTGTTTTCTCCGTCTGGCTTCCCCGCGCTTTGGAGTGGAGGAGGGGTGATGCGGTCAAAGGTCAGAGGTCATGTAAAGGAGGGGCCTCTTTTGGGGGGAATAATTCCTGGCCCTGCGCCAAGACTGACTTCCTCGCCCCCCGATGGCGCGGGAGGGGGAACGAGAGGGCACGCCCCTTTTCGGGAACCCTCTCGAAGGAGGTGGAGCCGAAAACGGGGGCGGAGTGGAGGGCGGGGCCCCGCGCTATAAAGACGGACACGGCCGGGTGCAAGAGCTCGCTGTCTGTCAATCCTTCTCGTGGAACTGGTGGAGTGGAGCTGTGAGAGTCGTCGGTAGTGGAGGACGGCGGAAGGAGACGGAGCTCGGAGTTGAGGTCGTGGGAAAAGGGCTCGACGGCCGCACCAGGGAAGTCACCCTTCTCTTTCTTCGGGATCTTTGGGCAAATGACTGTGGAGGCGCCTGTCTTGTAAAGTAGAACTGTTAAGTGTTGCCGTGTGTGCGCGTTAGTCGGTAGTATCTCTGCGTCACTGTTTCTTTTCTTTTATTGATATATGTGCATCTCTGACTGTTTGGCTGTAAATACGTGCTGTATGTGTGAAATAATGTGCTTTGTGTTGAATTGTTCCCCGTTTCGCTGCGTCCTTTCCTTTGTTGGGTCCATCTTGCTTCACGTAAAGGGTTCGAGTGGGCGTGATACGCCCGATAATTAATTGGAAACCATCAAGGTCGACGATAACTCCGCTCGGTTATCCCTGTAGCACGGAACGAGCCGCTTAAGCGTTCGTGTCCGAAGTCGACCTGTGGCGTGTACAACCCCTCGGTAGGTTACCCGTGCGAGTACTTAGGTATATCGACTTTCGGCGATTCACCCTATTCGCGCGCGGTAGAATGCGGACTGGGTTGTGGTGAGGTTAAACCCCCACCCGTGACTGGCTCCCGGCGTTAGTCCAAGAGGGTCACGACTGAATTGTCCGTCCGGTGGGCGACGTGCCGCGATTCGAGTTACATGGTCGATCGCATGCCGGCGGGCCGCGAATTCGCAACAATATATACATACATACATACATACATACATACATACATAGGACCTAGGTCCTCTGGTGAACCTGTACCACCATACCTGGTGGTGGTATGGTGGTATCGTTCACCAGAGGACATGGGTTCAATTCCCGGTCTGGGTGCACATTTTTCCAACATATACGTATTATGTATGTTTGCCTGTTCATTTATACAATTGTATTACTACGCCTCCTGTGGTGTAATAATAGCGGACATGGATTTATTCCCCCAAGGGGGGAAGACCCTCTTCTGGACAGGCTGTCGCTGCTCCTATGTTTGTCAGGGAGTGTCCTGGAAAGAGTGGCAGAAAGAGAGTGTCTTCTATATGTGGCAGAATACTGTGCTCAGCTTGTGGATTGCCCAGATAGCTCAGATGGCAGAGCAATGGTAAAAATGTGAATAGGCCAGGGCACTGTTACAGCCAGGTAGTACAATTTGAATATATATATGTATATGTATATATATATAACATAACATATAATATACATATGCATATGCATATACATATACATATACACACACAACACACACACACGGTGTCCAAAAAACGTTATGACAATTTGATGGACTGTGCTAAAAATAATTGGAACACTGTGTGTGTGTGTGGTGTGTGTGTGTGTGTGTGTGTGTGTGTTGTGTGTGTGTGTGTATGTGCGTTGCATGTACATGCGTGTGCTATGCGTCTGTTACAGTCTGTATAATCCTTTACTTGTCTTTGTTATTCCTTGTTGGAATGATTTTGAGACATAGTTGCTCGTTAAGTTTATTTCCACCAAAAAATCTTTTTTGAGCAGTATCTCCATTCAATATTTATACATTTTTATGTTCTATCTTGTATTGTTGAGTAAATTGAAAGGGGCTCCTTTATGCTTAATCCTGACATCATTCTGGGATCGAGGATCTTGATTATCCCGTTGAGGTAGCAAACATTCTCATTGCAAGCCTTACAAATTCGACAATATCATGTTATTTTCTTCCTCTTGAATGTTACCTTCACAGTGATGAATCTGCCAAATCCGAACTAAAGAATTTACCTCCACTGCCTACGCACGTTCTCAAGGAACACCCCTCTCTCAGCTACTGGTGAGGTCAAAGTGCAGTGGTTTACATAACCCGCTAAAAATATGTTTGCATGTCTGCTTCAAATAATCCTTTTCATCACCATTCGTTGTGGTTGCTTTTCACATAAATAAACAAGTTAATGCTATTATCACTGCCATCATACCACCCGGTGGGTATGGGACAAAAAGGGCTCTGCATCCACCGGGATAATTTAGCGCAAATTGTCATCTCAGAACATGACGACCGTGGTGGGATGCCAACAGGATTGTCGAGTGAAGCTTGTCGGTGTTCCGCGTTGAGGCATATGTGCGGCGATGCGCATACCCAATCTGCCTGTCTAACAGGTTAATTACCCAATTCTCGCTAAGTGCTACGGAGTCTGCTTCCTGATCATCACACATGTTCTCATTAAAGAACGCAAATGTATTACAGGGATAGAAGGGGAGGAAGAAGAACACGGCCACACAGTGGCGATCACGGACTAATAAATAACTGAAACAATGCACGTACCACAACGGCCTCAACACATACGCCTTAATATCTTTCACTGGGGAGGGGGACACGGTACAGAGAAAGGAGATGACAACACAAAGAGAAATCTGTTCCATGTAGCAATGCTCATGCCTATGCGGTATGAGTCCTTGTCCGGGTGTGCAGTGGACTGTGTGGGGCTTGCCCTCTTTGCGCTTTGTGTGCTGGTGCCACCACGTTCCATATGCACCAGCTTCTCAACGAACTATGACTTGTGCCATGAACCTGAACCTCCAGGACTCTCCAACACTGGACTATAGCTAGCAACCAACAACTAAGCCTTTGGACAGTAGAATAACCAGTTGGTCCACCACAAAAAGGACTCCAACAAGCATGGCATGTGAATGTTTTTATTACATCCTATGGGGCTGATCAAACCTCCATGGTGCTTGACAGATGATTATTATTGATGGTGCATGCACATTGGCTGGCAACTGAGGAAAATTCCACTACACCACAGACATATCGTGATTTATGGCCTTGTTTACCAGCCTGCTCCATGGCCTGAAGTCTGACAGATGTCAATACATGGGCATGTTCTTGGCATGTATCCTGCCCTCTGCTGACCCATGATCGTGCTGTTTGCTACACCGATTGGCTTTTGGCTAAGGAAGAAACTCCATATAAGGACAGATAAACCACGAGGAAGGCTCAATAATGTGGTGGTGGGGGGTGAGAAGGTGGGGCATAAATTACAGACACTGGGGCGGAGGGGGAAAGTTCTTTCTAAACATGTGCTCGACATGTTTTATAATTTTGAGAACTTCACCACACCTACGCTAACATGTACCATGAAATAACTATTCTAATCTATCCCTCGTTTTACCCGCTAGACCAGATCCATAAAAATATTATTGCTTTTCAGATGATAATTTGGTGTGCAATGTTTATAATTTTGGTGTTTTTTTGTTGTTGTACAATTGTGATTGTTAACCCAAATAACTTTTTATTTTCCTAAATGAGTAAGGTAATAATATATAGCTCTCCTCTTATTGTTATTATTTAGATTATTGCTTCCATTTTATTTTACATGAGTTCAGTGGGTTTAGCCTGGGTTTGATTCCCGACGTGACTATAATAACTGTCCCGTGGGTGCTTCAGAGGCAGGGTGTCATATCACAAAGTGTGCAGTCCCTCAGATGATCGTCAAGCTGGGCATCCCGTCGCCAAGAATTAGTTGGTGGACATTAAATATCCCACAATGTCCTTCATGAAGATTTGGCAAGTTATCGTTGGCAGCTTGCTGAACAAATGACAAATTCCTGCCCAAATTGGTTCCAGCCGAACGTCAGGCCTGGCCAGCGGGTTCATGAAAAACAGGTCAAACTTCCCTTTAGCTGACCACTCAAGAATGTGGGATCAATCGTGTCCATTAAATAAGTCGTCCTAATAGTAGTGGCTTTATTACTCGTATAATTAAGTTGACTTTAAGTGATTGATGTGAGAGTATGAACACAGAAGTGAATTTTTGTCCGGGTCTATCCATTTTAGGATAAAACTATGGTGATGTGAGCTCGTGTTTGTCTTATTAAAAAAATTAAATACCCCAAGATTAAACATTTTTTCCACGAAAGAGTATTTGGCCAGAACATAGTCAGTGACTCAACTGCACATGTGCACGAGCTGTTGATAAAATGTTTCACAGTTTGCACACATCTCTGTAACTGCTCCTCGTTGCAGTTTGACTATCATAACCGTACATCTGTAAAATACGAAGTTCAAGTTTGCTCATGAATGAGTTGTATTTATTCATTTTGACTATTATTATTCACAATACAGACATTGATGTGTGAAGACAGTTTTTTATTTTTATTTTTTGAATACAAGATTGAGGCTCATGGAAGAGCGAGCTGTCAGAGGGTAAAAAGTTTTGAGAGAGAAGCAGCAGGGGCAACAATTGAACAAAGCAAGCGAGGGAATGAACAAACAGGAAAAGAGATGTAGAAATGGAAGAAACAGAGTAACCTGCCTGAGGGTTTAGTTAGGTACGGTAATTGACTGTATAAAAGGTCGGAGCTAAGGATTGCCGGGATGACGTGAGATGGTGGTGCACCACCTGCTTGAAGCCCTGGAGGGAAAAGTGTGATTGAACTGTCTGTGGAAGGCTCTTTCGCAAAAGGGAGAAAAGAGGAACAAAGGAGTGGAGATGGGCGGAAAGCCTGTGTTTTGGGAATTTAAGCAGGTGCCGGTTACTGGACGACCACATGTG
The DNA here is from genome assembly GCA_035128595.1 of Eptatretus atami. Classification (NCBI taxonomy): domain Eukaryota; kingdom Metazoa; phylum Chordata; class Myxini; order Myxiniformes; family Myxinidae; genus Eptatretus; species Eptatretus atami. Next base: position 90,056,700 of record CM068961.1, read on the forward strand.
TTCTGGAGGAGCTGGGGAGGGCGGGAGGGCTGAGGAAGCAGCGGGAGCTCGACCAGAGGAGAGGCGGTAAACATTAGAGCAGTGACCGACCTGTCTGCAATGCGAGAGCAAGAGGCCTTGCAATGATAATTATGGAGATTTAGTCTGATGATGATATTGATGGTATGATGATGGTGATTTTATTTATTATTATTGTTGTTATTATTACTATTGTCATTATTCTCTTTGTACATGTACTTAATGCAGTGAAGAGAGGGTGATCGAACAATACAAGAAGCTGAAGGGCCAGACAAGAGGTCAAGCAATCGTAAAGTAAGCCATTGTTTATGATTCGGTTATTTATTGAAATTATTCTCACTCGCTTTACAAACTCATTCTCACACACCTTGAATGTATTCGTGCTTATTGTGATCCAAAAAGTATTTCTCCTTATAAACGTTTCATGAGATGATCTGTGACTTACAATTTTACACAGTTACAGTGCTTGTGCTATGATTGTTATAAATGACTGATGATTGTAAAATGAGCATGATTTGCTTTTGTAAAATTGCAATTGATGACAGTTTTATTATGATGATCTATTCATATCCATGCTCCAAAAAGTTATTACACATTAAATACGAGTTCCTGTCCAAGGAACTTCAATGGAGGAGAAGGCCTTTAGGCCCATCAATCCTGCTCTATTGGTTGTTTATCCATGCTCTATCCTTTACTAATGCTGAGTGTCAAGCAAGAAAGGAGCTCGTACCATTGTAAAAGTCTTTTTGTATGACTGCTGGGGTCAAACCACTGACCTCTCAGACTCAGAACAGACACTCAAACCATTGCACAACTGAGTGTGCATTAAAGAGATTGCATGGAGTTCTCTGCATCTGTAGATTAGTTGAGTCTCAGCACCATTCCCCATCCTTCCACCAAGTAATTTCAGAAATAATTGGCGAAGTCTGATCGCATATCATTGGTGATATTTAAATGTCCAAACATAAGGCTGCCTCGATCTTCCCTATTTCAACCGAGCATTAGGAATTCCAGCAGAGAATGTACAGCGTCGTTCGAGTCGCCAAATCAAAATGACAGCACATTCAAGATGTTTACATTCATCAATAAAAAACCCTTTCCCTTATGTCATATATCTGCTACAGTTACATGTATGTGGTTCAAATGTTGCCACGTAAAGAGCCATTGTGTTACAAAGCACACTTTAAAAACCCTTCATTGGGTGGTGTATGATTGAACGTTCACAGATTTTTTTTTTTTGCATTCAGCAGCAATATTTTTGCCTTGACATCACCGTGTATGAATTTACATCTCTGAGTGTGCATCCATACGTGTGTGCATTTACCTGCATTAAGTCATTACGTGAGTCAATACACAAATGCGTTTCTTGATATAAGAGTATATGCAGTTCTACAGGTACCCACACTTTGTGTATATTAATATTATTATACAGTTTTATAACTACTTTACATCATTATTATATGCAGTTATAGAATTCGCCTGACCTTCCCACTGTCTGTACAGTTATATGAGCGTGGTTGAAACACTGCAAAGCTACGGGGTCCATTATTATCCTGTCAAGGTGAGTTTTCCTTTTGAGTACTGAATAGTCTTATATTTACTCTTAAATGGTCCAGTGGTATGCCAGACTGATCCAATGGAGCCCATTCGATGTGCTTACCAAAGGTGAATCGAAGAGATGCAAAGTAATGGGCAGGGGGAGAGAGGCAACTACTTTCAAAGGGTGCTGGTTCTGCAATTCTTGATGTTCTTTTTAACAAGACCTATGGGAGGCCAAGCACGGAGATATTCGCTGATGGTAACATTTTCACACCAAATGGCTGATTGGTTTAAAACCAAAGTATCGTGCACAGATGCACCAGAATCATTTCAGGATTGGAGGGCAAAATGCATTAAAGGTTGTTTTGAGATACTATGTAATAGGCAATACTGTACTGTGCTAACATTTGGGTTATTTTCACTTTTGTGGTACTATTCCCCATTAACCCAATTTGGGAAGTTAGAAATGTGCAATATAGGTAGATCAATTTAATATCACAGTTACCTTTAAGTATACAACATAAATTAGGAAACTGAAAAGGTTTTATTTTTGCTTTACATATTATATCATAATGTGTGAGTAATATCCACTTTCTACAGAGAAAACATGCAGGAAACAGTTTGTGTATTTTTGTGCAGTAATCATAATAAACTAGATATCTGCGATTGCCCGCAACGTACCCTTGGCTCGTGATCCAATGATGGCCATATTTTTGCGGATCACCATATGACCCTTGACCTTTAACATTTAGGGATAGAATGTAGATTAAGAAAATGTGTCCCCATCTGCAATCTATCCGTAAAACTCAACATCATGAAAATCGGAGCACAACTCTTCAAGTTATGATCAAAAAAGTTTTTTTGTTAATCAGGTCACAACATGAAAAACGTAGTTCAATGATGCTAATCAAATAACAGGTACACAACTTCCACTATTATGATGCAAGAACATATTGGAAGGCCAAGCGGTGTTTGAGATTCCGCATTGGCAAAATTGAGTGATGACAAAATGTGTTTTTTTTCAGACTGCCATTTCACCTTGACCTTTAACTTGGAGGGGTATGGTGTAAATTAAGCTTAAATGCAACATACTCTCGGCTATTTAGGGAGGGCAATTTCATTCTGAACGGACAAATCTTTTTCAAGTTTTGGTGAAAAATGTTAAAATGTCTATAATTGCATCATGACCTTAAAAATTAGGTCAAGTTAAAAAAAAAATGTCAACCCTGCATACTTTGTATTACCATTATTGAGGAAAAATGTCATTCTGAAAGTCCTTAGATGTTGGCAGAAAATAAGGGAGAAAAACCTAAATGGTGGTTTAATACTCTTAGGGGTGTAAGACCTTGACATTTAACCTGGAGAGATATGATGTAAATTAAGTTGAAATACAGCTTGCTCTAGGCAATCTAGTGAGGGCAATTTTGCTCCTATCAGACAAACTTTTATCGAGTTCTGGTGAAAAATGTTGTTGTCTACTATTTGTAGCCTTCTGTTTGTCGACTTGTCGTCTGCACACAATGTTTATAGTCTACTGTTAAACACAGAAGAAGTGATGTGCCTGTCTGGCATTGTATCTCAGATTTTGGTGGAGAAAAACTTGTCAAAATAAATGGGATGCTAACAAAAGAGAAGTACAAGCAGATACTGCAGCACCATTCAGTTCTTAGTGAAATTGTTTAATCGGAAGAGGATTCATTTTCCAACAAGATAATGATCCAAAACATGTCCAACATCGGAAAACAGTATTTGGAGAGCAAGGTTACATCTGACGTGCTTCAAATGTTAGAATGGACACCCCAGAGCCTGGACATGAGTCCCATTGAGACCATATTGAGGGATTACCTGGAAAAAGAGAAGAACTAGAACGGCACTCGGGAGAGTGCATGCCTCCACCAGGCTGAACAGTTTATGTTTTGTGTCCACTGATAGACCAGATCTGCATCCAGACCATTCGTCCTTGTCACACACCAACATATAATCAACTTGTTCTTGTCACCTCCCCAACTCCTCCACCAAGTTTTCTCGTAATCCATCCACACCTTTTTGAATTATCATACTATATACTGTATCATTTTGGCCCCATCCCTCAATGGTGAAGAATCACTTGAAGGAATAAATAATTTTCACATCCGAATCCAGATCCGGTTATTCACCAAAATCGAATAAGTTTGCCCTTGTCACACACCCAACCTGTCCACAAAGTTTCATCAGCATCCATCCATAACCTTTCCAGACATCATGCTCACAAACAAACAAACAAACAAACAGACAGTGGTGAAAACAAAACCTCCATCCACCTTCAGTGGCAGAGGTAACAAGGGGAACCTACTAATCTTCTGGAACTGTGGAATGTACTGGAGGCTATTTTGCACAATATTCATGTAAGGGTGCTTCAGTTTTATACAGGAAGCATGGGTAAAAGAGTGATGGCACTGAAGAAGGCAAAGGGTGGACACACAAAGTATTGTCTGATTTATACTATAAAATGACACTGTTCCTGTTATATCCTTAAGCAGTTTGTTTCCTCCTCCGCCCAAGGATTTACCCCCTGCATCCTCTCCAGCATCCCAAATCTTCCCCACACCCATTGTTTGTCCACCTCCATCTGTCTTGGCCTTAGGCTCTGCTGTTGGTGTTTCTCCCCTCTCTCTGCTGTTTCTTTTGTCTGTTGTGTCCCGATCCGTTCAGTGAACTAGTACTAGCTCTTCCACGAGCCTCGACCATGTATACAAAAAACAACAAAAAACAGCTGTTGCACAGACTCTGAACTGCTGAAAGCATAAGATGGTATACAGCATGCATTGCCATTGTCCAACAGTGTTTAGCACACAGATTTTTGAACACAAGTTTACATCTGCAAAGGCATAAAGTTTGATATTGGTGCACGGAATTTACAAAAACAGCTCATGGGGTGTTAGTATCTTTTATGTCCTGGAAAGATTGACACAAATTGTACTTTAAACCAGCTGTTTTCCAACATTGACCTCATGTCTGCAATGCATCCTCAGTGTAGCATGAAAGCAGATTGCTTGATTTTATCAGTGTAAGTGGGGTGATTCATGCACATGTATATGCTTGGCCAAGCAGATTGACAAGGTGTGGTTTGTAGTGCAGCAATGAGGTAGGTATAAACTGCTCATTAGGCTAACATTAGGACACTCAGAGAACACACATGGACAGAATTACAGCTTACCCATTCAGTCGTTTTGTTTACACCACAGGACAAGAAGGGATTACCATGGTGGCTGGGTCTCAGCTGTAAGGGTATCTCACAATACGATTTCCAAGACAAGCTAAAACCACGCCAGGTATGAATCTGTCCTTTCCTATTATAGTTGTTGCTATTGTTGTTATTACGATTGTTATACATCTTTTTGTTTCCTTCGCTCATTCTTTCTGTTGTATTGTAATCATCCTTAATTTATCTGTCACGACCTGCAAGTATGTTATATATGTTCCACTGTTATTAAACCATTTGGGTGGCAGATTTAAAATTACAGCTATTCTTCCGAAATTATAGTTTTTTGATAAATCTCTTTTTAATTGCTATTTGATATACTTAGCCTGGCTTTTGCTGAACGGTTAAGGTGGCTAGCTTATGATCTTGGGGTATTGAGTTTGAGCCCCTGTCATGGCATTAAACATTAAACAACACCAGGTGGATTGACTCAGCCTGTAATCCTTCCCATGTTGGTGGAATGGGTACCAACTTACTGGAAACAGGGGGAACTGCATCAGTGGCACATCTGTACTCCCAACAATGATGCAACCAGCAGTTACAGGCTCTACACAAAATGATAATAATTTGATATGTTAGTTTTCCTTTTATTAGCTTAGCCATTTTCTGACTTTTTCAACGATAATTTTAAGACTTTAAGTCTTCTACCTTCCCTCTTCTGCATTACAAAATGGCTTTTCATTATCTCATCGCACAAAGTTTCCAATGGATGAAAGTGTCCTTCAACAGAAGATAGTTGTCTCAGGCTATCAGCCTTTCAAATTGTTGTTTGTGGTGCAAATATTTTCCCGAGCGTGTTTGCAAGAAACAAACCTTCTAACTAATCTGGACAAATTATTAGTGGCAAACGGCCTGATCTTCCAATCCCTTCTGTAATCGAGAGCTTTAATAAACCTTGACATTCATTGATGCCGGTCTGATTCTGTCTGTGTCACTTATGATTCACAATATAGCTATTTGCATGTTTATGGGTTCAACGTCTCTGAACAACACTTACACGCACTTCCAAGCAAATAGACAAAAACTTGATAATCAGTTTTTCGGACACGCTGATTAATTCTCATCTGTCCACGAGCTTAGTCATCTAGACAAGGTTCATCCCATTGACTTTGCTCTAAATTCCTGCCAAGCGTGTTAATGAGTTGCTCAGACACAGCACCAGGGGGGAGCTCCATGTAGCAGCTGGAGGATTAATTTGAGGGAAGGATGAGTTGGGGGATGGAGGGATAGGGGATTGGGAAGGATAAACAGAGCTCCTCAAGCACAGGAAAGTTCAGCCATCACCTGCTGTAATCATGATGTGTCTAGCCATGACAGAATGTAAGAGACAATTTTAACAAATAAATAAATAAATAACGTTTCAATGACAGTGAGATTAGGCACCGTTCTTCATATCTGATGACGTGTCCTTCCAGCACAATAAGAGTTTGTTTTAGCCTGCGGCTCTTAATCCAGTTCCTTCCACTTGCAAATCTACCTGAGCAGAATGTTTGGAATGTCGGCCCTACCTTCTGTCATGAATGCCCGTCTGACTTTGCTATCGCACTGAGTGAAACAGATTGTGAGTGAAGACCGTGACAAATTGCACCATTCGGCCTTACCTCCACACTTCTCTAATGTGCTCAACACAGCATATGTCTCGAGAGTTATTTGAACCGATAATCTGAAAATGCATCAATTAATTGAATGTATGATTACCTATACACATTTAATAATTTTTCCATGAATTTTGCACATTATGACAATAGTTTGTCATGCTGTGGCCGTTGTTCTGAGATTTAGTTTCAATGTGAGCAGGAAGGAATACCTTTTAGGGCATTCTTTTCTTGCTTGACTCCGTTCTTTGGTTTGTTTTTTCAATGTCGGTTTAAAAGCGTTAGGTTTGTCTTGTAAATCAGAAATTTATAAGCATTGAAAATTTTCCTTATTTCGGATCTGATCCGGATCCGGATCTGAGAATTTTTAGGTGATTCTTCACCATTGAGAGATAGGGCTAAACTGATATATAACACGATAACTCAAAAAAGTTGTGCACGGATTCGGATGAAACTTGGTGAACAGGTTGTGTGTATCGCAAGGAAGAATTGATTCAGTGTTGGTGAAGATCCGAATCCGGATCTGGATACGAGAATTATTTAAGTTTTTCAAGTGATTCTTCGCCATTGAGAGGTCGGGCCAAAAACGATATGTAGCATGATATTTCAAAAATGTCTTGGGGTCAATATGTTGTAGTGGATCAAGCATTACGGGGCGGAGGTAGGCGCTCTACCGAGTGCCTTTCTAGTTTTTTTTCATATTTTCATTTCTAGACCCTTTCCGATGGTTCTATGATTTTCCCCCTGTGTACTGGCTTTCATATCCATCGGCACACAAAATTTCAGTTTTCGATATCACCCGGAAGGTACCGAACGTTAATATCAGTCAGTGGTAAGAAAGAACTTTTCTATATTAGAAAGATATGCTCAATGGATGCTTTCCCTCCAGGTGTTTCAGTGGAGACAACTGGAAAACCTGTACTTTCGTGAGAAGAAGTTCTCCATTGAAGTGCATGATCCACGAAAGTATGTTTATTCTTACTCTCTGTGCATGCACACTACTACTACGACATCTACTACTACTACTACTACTACTACTACTACTACTACTACTACTACTCCTTTAAGAGCCTCAATTATTGTTATATTCTTGTGGGGTCAACCCAGGAAGACTTTTGGCCCATGTTTTTTCTTGAACTGGCTAGCCAGGCCTGACGTTCGAGTGAAAGTGACAAGAGTTTGGAATATGTTCAAGATCCCGGCGATGACTTACTTACTCTTGGCGAAAGACACCATGGAATATTTTACTCCCACCAACTAACACCAGCAATTGAGACACCCAGCTTAACGTTCAGATGAGGGACGGCACAATTTGTGATGCAACAACTACAAGGCACCAATCAGACAGTTAATATTCAGATCAGGAATAAAATTCATATTTGACAGATCGGAGATAAGTGCACTACCACTGCATCATCTTGTCAGGAAAATTATGGGGTAGAGCAGAGCAGAGTACTCCCTGCACTATGGTGGAGAGCAGAGTAATATACAGTTGATCTTTTGGATGTATTCATCCGATGAAATTGGGACCATTAAAAAAATACTTATTAAGGAACAAATAAAGAATAGAAAAATACTTTAAATCTTTTGGTTTTTCATTTTATCAGCCTGTACCCCACACAGCAGCAGACAGGGTTTGTAATCGTGTGTGTGTGTGTGTGTGTGTGTGTGTGTGTGTGTCCAGGCCTTAACTTTTTTTTTTTTACAATTGAGATCTTGTCAGCAAATTTCAACAAATCTTCTTTTTCTGAAAATATGGAGAAAATAATAATAAAAAAAAAAAAACTTGGTCAAAATGTAAAAGGGCAAAGTCATAGTGACTATGAATAGCCCTTATTAGTCCACCTGCAGTGTGTTAAGCGAGTGACTGAGTTTTTTTCACCTTGGAGATGAGTTCCGTGAATGATGATGCTTGGGGGAGAGCTGAATGCATGGAAGCCCCCTTGAGGATCTTTGTAATAAACAATTTTTTTGGTCCATCTAAAGGTAATCACAAAAATAAATGAGTGAAGAAACCCTGACCAATTTTGATCATTTTCACTGCCGAGAAATAAACAGGATTAGCAAGGGGGCTTCCATGCATTCAGCTCTCCCCAAGCATCATCATTCACGGAACTCATCTCCAAGGTGAAAAAAACTCAGTCACTCGCTTAACACACTGCAGGTGGACTAATAAGGGCTATTCATAGTCACTATGACTTTGCCCTTTTACATTTTGACCATTTTTTTTATTATTATTTTCTCCATATTTTCAGAAAAAAGAGATTTGTTGAAAATTTGCTGACAAGATCTCAATTGGTAAAAAAAAAAAAGTTAAGGCCTGGACACACACACACACACACACACACACACACACACACACACGATTAAACAACCCTGTCTGCTGCTGTGTGGGGGTACAGGCTGATAAAATGAAAAACCAAAAGATTTAAAGTATTTTTCTATTCTTTATTGTGTCCTAAAGTATTTTTTAATGGTCCCAATTTCATCGAGTGAATACATCCAAAAGATCAACTGTATATTACTCTGCTCTCCACCATAGTGCAGGAGTACTCTGCTCTGCTCTACCCATAATTTTCCTGACAAGATGATGCAGTGGTAGTGCACTTATCTCCGATCTGTCAAATATGAATTTTATTCCTGATCTGAATATTAACTGTCTGATCGGTGCCTTAGTTGTTGCATCACAAATTGTGCCGTCCCTCATCTGAACGTTAAGCTGGGTGTCTCAATTGCTGGTGTTAGTTGGTGGGAGTAAAATATCCATGTGTCTTTCGCCAAGAGTAAGTAAGTCATCGCCGGATCTTGAACATTTCAAACTCTTGTCACTTTCACTCGAACGTCAGGCCTGGCTAGCCAGTTCAAGAAAAACATGGGCCAAAAGTCTTCCTGGGTTGACCCCACAAGAATAATACAATAATTGAGGCTCTTAAAGGAGTAGTAGTAGTAGTAGTAGTAGTAGTAGTAGTAGTAGTAGTAGTAGATGTCGTAGTAGTAGTGTGCATGCACAGAGAGTAAGAATAAACATACTTTCGTGGATCATGCACTTCAATGGAGAACTTCTTCTCACGAAAGTACAGGTTTTCCAGTTGTCTCCACTGAAACACCTGGAGGGAAAGCATCCATTGAGCATATCTTTCTATATAGAAAAGTTTTTCTTACCACTGACTGATATTAATTCGGTACCTTCCGGGTGATATCGAAAACTGAAATTTTGTGTGCCGATGGATATGAAAGCCAGTACACAGGGGGAAAATCATAGAACCATCGGAAAGGGTCTAGAAATGAAAATATGAAAAAAAAACTAGAAAGGCACTCGGTAAGGCCTACCTCCGCCCCGTAATGCTTGATCCACTACAACATATTGACCCCAAGACATTTTTGAAATATCATGCTACATATCGTTTTTGGCCCGACCTCTCAATGGCGAAGAACACTTGAAAAACTTAAATAATTCTCGTATCCAGATCCGGATTCGGATCTTCACCAACACTGAATCAATTCTTCCTTGCGATACACACAACCTGTTCACCAAGTTTCATCCGAATCCGTGCACAACTTTTTTGAGTTATCGTGTTATATATCGTTTAGCCCTATCTCTCAATGGTGAAGAATCACCTAAAAATTCTCAGATCCGATCCGGATCAGATCCGAAATAAGGAAAATTTTCAATGCTTATAAATTTCTATTTACAAGACAAACCTAACGCTTTTAAACCGACATTGAAAAAAAAACCAAAGAACGGAGTCAAGCAAGAAAAGAATGCCCTAAAAGGTATTCCTTCCTGCTCACATTGAAACTAAATCTCAGAACAACGGCCACAGCATGACAAACTATTGTCATAATGTGCAAAATTCATGAAAAATTATAAATGTGTATAGGTAATCATACATTCAATTAATGATGCATTTTCAGATTATCGGTTCAAATAACTCTCGAGACATATGCTGTGTTGAGCACATTAGAGAAGTGTGGAGGTAAGGCGAATGGTGCAATTTGTCACGGTCTTCACTCACAATCTGTTCACTCAGTGCGATAGCAAAGTCAGACGGGCATTCATGACAGAAGGTAGGGCCGACATTCCAAACATTCTGCTCAGGTAGATTTGCAAGTGGAAGGAACTGGATTAAGAGCCGCAGGCTAAACAAACTCTTATTGTGCTGGAAGGACACGTCATCAGATATGAAGAACGGTGCCTAATCTCACTGTCATTGAAACGTTATTTATTTATTTATTTGTTAAAATTGTCTCTTACATTCTGTCATGGCTAGACACATCATGATTACAGCAGGTGATGGCTGAACTTTCTCTGTGCTTGAGGAGCTCGTTTATCCTTCCCAATCCCCTATCCCTCCGCCCCAACTCATCCTTCCTCAAATTAATCCTCCAGCTGCTACATGGAGCTCCCCCCTGGTGCTGTGTCTGAGCAACTCATTAACACGCTTGGCAGGAATTTAGAGCAAGTCAATGGGATGAACCTTGTCTAGATGACTAAGCTCGTGGACAGATGAGAATAAAATCAGCGTGTCCGAAAAACTGATTATCAAGTTTTTGTCTATTTGCTTGGAAGTGCGTGTAAGTGTTGTTCAGAACGTTGAACCCATAAACATGCAAATAGCTATATTGTGAATCATAAGTGACACAGACAGAATCAGACCGGCATCAATGAATGTCAAGGTTTTAAAGCTCTCGATTACAGAAGGGATTGGAAGATCAGGCCGTTTGCCACTAATAATTTGTCCAGATTAGTTAGAAGGTTTGTTTCTTGCAAACACGCTCGGAAAATATTTGCACACAAAACAACAATTTGAAGGCTGATACCTGAGACAACTATCTTCTGTTGAAGGACACTTTCATCCATTGGAAACTTTGTGCGATGAGATAATGAAAAGCCATTTTGTAATGCAGAAGAGGGAAGGTAGAAGACTTAAAGTCTTAAAATTATCGTTGAAAAAGTCAGAAA
>CM068961.1:90068080-90094179 GCA_035128595.1 Eptatretus atami
TGACCCATAAGCAAATGTAAGGTCCACTATAAAAACCAGGCCGTATTGCTGTGATCAATGTATGAAATTACACCACGATTATCTCACTATGTTCAACCGCCGTGGGAAGCAAAGGGGAGGTGCCGTTTCAGGTGATATTGTTGTGGGCCGGGTTGGTGGCGATCAACGCCCACTTGGTGGAGCAGTGGAGTCGTCTCCCACCGAACACCCGGAATTTAGGTCGTAACCCTTGGATAACTCCAAAGGTCACGGGTCCCTTAGCGAACCGTGGTCGCCAATATTTAGACGGCGTGGGGTATGGTTAATTGTCTAATTTCAATATACCTATGTAAATACCCAAGTCGTCCAACTACCGGGGAAACCACACCCTCGGCCGACTTTGTCCGAATCAAGTCGCTATCACCGAATCGGATCCGGCGTAACCGAGCAGAAGTTACCAAAGCCGCGCCGGACCAAATGAACAATTTACGGCACGAATGGCCTTGCTAATTCTCAAAGCCGCACCATGCTAGGCCAATGAAGGAAAGCACAGAAAACGAGCTGGAACATTTAACAGGGTTTATTTATAAAGAATAATCGGGGAGGGGGAGCACAAAAAGAGCAGAGTTATCACGAATAAAAGGCAGGCAATTTACAAGCAAAGGAAAGCACTTAGACAATTCTACTTAACAGACTTGGCCCACAGACAGACAGACACACACACACACACACACACACACACACAACACACACACACCCAAAATAACTGGAACCCATGGGTCTATCTCTGTCAAGCCGGGTACCTGTCCGCTTCGTGCGGCTACACCGACTCCGAAACTACCACTGTGGGACCCGAACCACGACCGAAGTCCACGGCCCACGAACGAGGCCGGTCAACCACGATCACCACTGTCTCAGACCGCTCCAGCCACGACCACGACCGTCTGCAGAATGCTCATCGACAACCACAGACCGCGCCGCAATCGCCATGATCACCGTCGCCGAATGCTGGTACAGACAACCCCAGACCGCTCCGCAATCGCCACGATCACCGTCTGCCGAACGCTGGTCCAGACAACCACAGACCACGCCGCAATCGCAACGATCACCATCTCCTGAACGCTGGTCCAGACAACCACACTCCTCCTCTTCAGGAGGAGGGGCTTCTTCTCCCCCACCACTCACCTCCTGATTGGACGGTGGGTTGTCAGGCGACTCATGGGGCCTCTCGATTGGCTGGGGCCCGCGTGTGGTGCTCCCCTCTGCTCATTGCTGGAGGAAACGCTCTCTGCTTCTCCTCGGAGCGGAGCTTTGACCCGAGGCGATGAAGGCTCCGCCACGTCCTCAGCCAAAAACACGTGCGTAATGGTGACTGGGTCGAGTGCAGGACGACGCGCTGTTGTTTGTCATTGTTGTAGTGGATGTAGTAGTAGTTGTTGTTGTTTTGTTGTTAAAAGATCTAATAAACCTGACTATACAATAATTCGTAGCGCACACATGTAATTCCCATTAGACAAAAGGGGGGGGGGGGGGGGATTCTAACTGTAAACACATACCTATCAAAATAACTAAGCTTAGGAACTCTGGCTGCTTGTGTGCACAAGGTTTCCAAATTTGTAACAATATAACCTTTGTTGGAGCAAAATAAAATAAGTAAATTGCTGCAGGATTGTGAAGGATTTCATATTCTTACTTCCAACGGTGGTGAGCACACGTCAATCAAAATTCTGTTGATTCCATCCATTGTTCTACTTGCCTGTAGATGCAGGTCGACACGAGCCTTCACAAACAAGACTAGTCCTTCATTCTAGATTGCTATGATCAGTCTGACGAAGTTTGCATGGATTTTACCTTATAATTTATTAATCAAATATTGGAATTTAACATCACCTCAAAATCTCATTTTATTCATATTTTGTTTTGAATTTGCTTGTGCAACACTCAAGTTGGCCAAGGTTCTTCACAATGATTGCGTTACCTGACTTGGTGGCATCATGGTTAGAGCGTCCGCTCTGAGTCTGGAGGTTGGCGTTAGAAACCTAGGCGAGTCATCCCAAAAAATGCTACGTGCTGCTTCCTTGCTTGACGTTGAGCATTTAAAAAGATAGAGCACGGCCAAACAACAATAGGATTGCAATTCTACCAGAGGCTTTGATTGGCCAAATGGCCACCTCTTGCATTGAAGTTCCTTGTTAGGGAACTCGTATTATTATTAGGACATGAGGAAAACCTAGGTAAAGAGTATGTATTCATGTAAATGCGCAAATTCACAAGCAAAAGTCAGTAAATCATCTCCAACAACCACCCACATTCCATCAAACATCTTAAAACATCCATTCTTAAACTCCATCTCCGAGTGCGTTTCATCAGGTTAGAATTGACACAAATGAAATAAAAAGCACCAAAAACATTTCTTAGAATCTCATCGAAACGCAGTCGTTCTTCGGGATTGGTCAATATTCTCTGCAATTTTTGAATCACTTGGATTCACGAAACCGATTCACAGCAATGCACACCAGCTCCACACTGAGTGCTCCAAGTGCTGTACCACGAATAATATATCAAGTACAAGCACACCCAAAGGGTGCAACGGTCAAGCACTCTATCATTGCAAAAATGTAATTCTGTGACTCTATTCCCCATGCCCTGTAGATACAGACATTGCCCCTGCGGCAATCAAACTGGAGCCATGTTGGTGTAAGGTGCACAGTAAAAAAGAAAAAAGTAATCAATCTGAGATGTACAACACAATGCAGTGAAGCTTGCAGTCCAATTGGATTTACTTTTAACACTGTGAATGTGGATCGCCAGCTGGAACCATAGGCATTGCTGTTGTAAATGATTCCACATCAAAAAGGCTGATCCACAACTTTAGGTTTTCAAGTTGGAGGCTTAGTGATGACCATGATCAGGAGAATGTACATGGTCAATCTGGAACAATGCTTTGTTAACTGAGGCTAAGGCCATTGATCAATCTGAGTATGGTTTGGGGTCTGAAAATATGGTAACTGTTTTACAGGCAGGACATTGATTGCATAAATGAGTATGATGTCCTTTAGAGTTCACATCAAGCTGGTGTTCCAAACTAACAGCACTTGCAGGTGGATGCTAAATATTCCACTGTAGGAGAGAAGGGGGGGTAAGTTGAGCCAACCCGACAGATTTTCTTCACTGCATGTTTCTTCTTCATCTAGAACTACTTTTTCTTCACATCAACAAGCAAAGTATGTGACTTGTTATGAATATATGGCATCACCTTTCAGCTCTCTCTATCCTGGCATTTCCAATATGGAGTGACTCAACTTACCCATGGCTCAACTTACCCCCATCTCCCTTTCCTGGGGAAAACAGTATGTCATTGTGTACCAGTAATGTGACAAAATTCCACATTCCTGACCTGATCGATGGCAATAATGAGGTCATGGAGGAGGGGGTTGCACCCACCTGAAATGATGCAAACATGCATCCAGGGCTGCATATGAATTCATGACATTTAATGACTTATGTAAGCTAATTCAATATTTTGGACGACTTATGGGAAATTTGAAGAACACTGCGAGGACATTCAAAGTTGTTTGTATTTGATAAGGACATTTAATGAATATATGAGGAAACTGCTTGTATGCAACAACACAAGAGCTCAAGGGGACTGTGGATGATGGATGATCCTCCTCCACACCGTTGGGCACATAAGGCTGCTGAGGCAGTTTAATTAGCGAGGGGGCACAAGCCTGGATGGGTCGCCACTCTGACACAGGAAATACAACTGGTTCACTTTTCTCAGCAACCTGGTTACTCATTTTGCCAACCCAAGAAGATGACAGGCTGCGCCAACCCTCCTGGTGATATTTTGGCAAGGCTGAGGATACAACTTAGGACGACAAAAGTTCCCAAGCCAACTGTCTCAAGTTTGTCAGTGCCAGAGCTCCATGATGATGACAACTAAAAACTTGAAACTTTGTATGCACACATAGGGGACCCCAACATAAATCCCAGCATTGCCAAATAACACCTGGAGGGTTCACCTGGGTAATATTTTATAAATTTTGTTTGAAAAAACAAAATAAATTGCTTGCTATTCCCATCACTGGGAACTGGTACTTTTGCTAGTGTATGTATATATAATACATATATATATACATACATATATATACATATATATATATATACATATACACACATATATTATACATATACACACATATATATACATATACACACATATATATATATATATATATACATATACACACATATATATACTATATATATATACATATATATAATATAATATATATATATATATATATATATATATATATATACATATACACACATATATATAACATATATATATACATATACACACATATATATACATATATATACATATACACACATATATATATATATACATATATATATATAATATATATATATGTAATATATTATATATATATTATATATATATATTATTACTCAGATTAAAACCAACCTGAGTGTTAAGTGATTTATTTTTGCTCTGACAATTCAACATACATATTTTGCAGCTGGAAACACACTACTAAGTGCACTATTCAATGGTGAAAACAAAAACCTCAACACATCAAGCATACTCCTCAAGCCTCACCTTGCTCTGCTTTCTGTCCAGGTAGAACTGATGCTGCCCAATAGCCATCACCCAGATTGACTTGATGAGGGCAGAAGTCGCATACCAGGTGTGAATTGTGATGCCACTCTGTCCAAATGTACGCCTGCTCACTGACAACCTGTGCACAGGAGGTGGACAAAGGTAAAATAAACTAAATCACATTAATTTGAAGGTTACTCCTTATCCTCATCATCATCAAGAAACTACAACAATTATAATACTAGTAATTAATAACACCATCATCATCAAATATATTACTTTGAACAGCATCATCACAATGCATAATCATAACTCTCATCAATTACCACCATGACCAGTATCAAAAAAGGCTGAAACACACAATTACCGCTTTACCACCTTAACCACAAAATACATCAGAATTATTACTACCTCTCACCAACCACAATAACCACACAAGCACATCAACATAATCAGTTACCACATCATCAGCAACATTATCTCTGTTTAAATGAGAAACAAAACGTTCCTTGTGTGTAGAGCAATTGAAAACTCTGTAATGATCCTTGTCATTGGTCTTGTGTTTATGCACCCATTATCACAGTGTGAGTTGTTGTTTAATGTGCCCCTCCTGAGTGAATTAAATCAAATCCAATTTGTTCCTAACTGGTATACCACTGACTCGTGGAGTGGAATCTGTAGCGTCCCATTTAAATAATCACAAAGGAAAATAACCTGAGAGCAAACAAGATTTTAAGAATTGGTTGAGGGTTAATTTTCATTTTTTTATCTCAACTTTTACATTGCGAATCTGAATAATAAAAGGAATGCAAAACACAGCAAAAACAAAAGGTATGAGAAGTTGACTTTAAAAAAGGATATGAAATCAATGAAGAAGTTTAATAGATAATTATTATAATATAACTGTTTTTAACCATTTTACAAAGCAATCGTTTCATCATATTAGGATATAACCAGCAATTTAATATTCCAAGTATGATGTGCCTGAAATTCAATCAGGACAGAAATTTTCACATAAACGATGATTAAACAATTTTCCAGTTTTAATCATAAAACACTTCTTGAATCTTCACGACACTGGTGAGATTTTTGAGCGATGTTCTGCAAAAGCAATACATCCTTCATATTCCAATTGTAGGGGAGAGAGGTGGCAATATGGGCCCGATGATCCTTAATCAAACCTTTCTTCAGTCTAATTGCTTAAGTCAGTACATTTCATGGGATGGTATTTAACATGGTCATATTGATGAAAAACTGAACCCAAATGAAACCCGAAAGCATCAAAAACATGCAAAGCCCGTCCACGTCTGCTTTGCACAACACTCAAATAAACTTGATGAAAACAAAGCCATATATATCATCATCATCACACCATTTTAAACCCTTTTCCCTGAGCAGGGTCAGCTTTTTGCGGGCTCCAATCATGGCACCCTTTCTTGTGGCAATGTTTTTACAGCCGGATACCCTCCCTGACACCAACCCTTTAGTCGCCTTCGACACGCAGGGATAATTAATTACCAGTATACTGGTGCTCATTTCGCTGACCTTGGAAGGAGACAGGCTGAGTCAACCCTCCTGATGTTAATTCAGTGGCCAGCAGGCTCGAACTCAGGACCCTGAGGATCCCAAGCCAGCACCCTAACCACGAAAGCCAACACCAGGCTATATATACAGGGTGAGTCAGAAGTAGCGCCCGATTTCTGTCAGTTGATTGTTTGTTTGCCATTTGTATTACAGTGTACAAGAAGGTAGAAATAAATGAATGACATGTTTATCTAACCATTTATTCAAGAAAAAATTATTACGGAACTGTACCAAGCTGTTTTACTTGCAATTTTCAAAGTACCGTCCCTCGTGATCGATGCACAATTGCAGCCGAGCAGGCACAGAGCGGCACACACGTCTGCAGAGTTCGATATCAATTTCCTCAAACTTTGCAGTGATTTGAGCCTTCAATTCCTGAATGGTACGAGGCTTTTCACGATAAACAAGGTCTTTCATGAGCCCCCAAAAAAGAAATCTGGAGGTGTAAGGTCTGGGGAGCGTGCCGGCCACTCGATCGGACCGAGGCGGCCGATCCACTTTCTGGAAAGTTTTCATCAAGCCACTGACGAACATAACGTTCATAATGAGGTGGAGCTCCATCTTGCTGGAAATAACAGTCCTGATCTTGTACCCTGGGCCAAAAGAAGGTTTGCAGCATATCCAGGCAAATTTCTGCAGTGAGAGATCCCTCAAAGAAAAAGGGTCCAATTATCCCTTATGAAATATGGCTGCACAAACTGTCACTCCAGGTAAATTTACCTCCTTCTCAACTGTCACTCTTGGGTTATTCGCAGCCCAGTAGACACAATTGTGTCTGTTAATTGTGCCATTAAGCTTAAAACATGCCTCATCTGACCACCAGATGTTGTCTAGCATTGTCTCCTCTTCGTGAAGTTTAGCTAAGAACTCTTCGCAAAATTAAAGACGGTGTGCCACCATCGTTGGTTGTTCATTACATTTGTAGTAATGTTTCATGGCTGCAATGCGTTGATTCATTGAAAGGTAATTCATAGGTTCAATATGGTGCAAATTCAGTAACTTTCCAAACTCGCAGCAATAACCTGCAAAACAAAATCAAAAAGAAATAAATTACGAAAATTAATAATTGCCAAGACAATTATTAACAACATGACTTCCCAGAAAGAATCTGACAGCCGAAAAAACAGAAATCGGCACTACTTTTGACTCACCCTGTACATATATATATATACTACATATATACATATACATTATTATATACATATACATTATATACATTATATATGTATATATATTACATTACATATATATATATATATATATAATATTACAAATACATTATACATTATATATACATATACATTATATATATATATATATATATATATATATATATTTCTATATTTATATTATATATCTTCTTGTTTTATAATATTATTGATATATATATATATATATATATATATATATGTATAAATATATGGATACAAATAAACATGACAATAGTGACGAAGCTTTTCGTGCTGCACTCGTCAGGGTAAAAATCGCAGCAAGTGAAGGAGGAAGTGAAGGCGGTGCTTTATACGCAGGTCTCAATAAGGTAGACGCTGATTGGTTCAACGTAATGACGTAACGGTTAATCCGAACGCCCATTGGTCAGCTCATCATCTTCACCTCGAGCTGCCATGGCTGGAGCAGAGTTCGTCGATGATTGACGTTTGCAACCACATCCTGGAGAGGGGGGGATGGGTTTCCCCGAAGGTCCATTCACCATTGTTACCGTACTTCCCTTGATCTTTCCATGCTGAAAGAGACACAGAGATCGTACAAATCCTTTTGACCACATAATATTGCATCAGTGGTAAGGATGATGGTTGCTTCCGAACATACATAATTGAATGAGCTCCGACCTCGGCTCAATATCCTGAACATATCTGCATTGTACTGGTCTGCACAGATAGGGTTGGCAACCAGGTGCTGTGCAATGGCAGATGAAGCAGGTACAGTGGCCGGTGGTTGTCTGGATATTTCTACAAGCTCTCACTAGTTGTGTTCTAACCCTCACAATCTTTCTTCGAATAGCCAAAGGATGTGTTGTTTGATCCGATCAGCCAATCTTAAGGCCCAGTCACACCTTGACGTGTTTAGCCAACGTATGCCGATTTTTGTAAAAATTGTCTAAACGCTGGTACACGTCGAATACGTTATGGGTAAGTTTTGATAACATTGAGAGCACGCTGAAAAACACTGCCATACGTCGTTGCACGCTGGCTTTAAACGTTGTACTTTTCGATTGTCCTCAAAGCTTTCCATGCTTGAAATTTTACGACTTATGCAGCTATGACTCACACGTTCCACATAACGCTCGCCAAAGTTGTAGGCACGTCACGCGATCGTTGACACACGTTACTTGTAAGTTACTCATAAGTCGAAAACGTCGAGTAATGTTTAGCGTACCCGAAACTTATTTCTAAGCTATGAGTTACGTTTGTACTAACGTTACGCGATCGTTGACACACATCGACACACGTTACTTGTAAGGTGCTCATAAGTCGAAACACGTCAAGGTAATGGTTAGCGTCAGTGTTCCAGACTCCCTGGTTTTATTTTTTTTTAATTTTTTTTCTTCCTTCCTTCGGTATGACGGTGATGTTGACACTTCGATTTCTAGTGCGGTTGTAATATAATATAATTAATAGACTGCCGCTCAACGATTTAAATCATAACTGCACTGTACACTGAACACCGTCACACCGAAGAAAAAAAAACCGGGAGTCTGGAACACTGACGCTAACCATTACCTTGACGTGTTTCGACTTATGAGCACCTTACAAGTAACGTGTGTCGATGTGTGTCAACGATCGCATATCGTGCGTACAACTTATTCCCATCACATACGGAACGTGTGTCATACGGCAAGTACGTCGTAAAATTTTCAACATGCTTAAAATTACTTGACGTACTCCACTTACTACGACGTATGATAGCATACTTTAGCGTTCTATTCACGCATACCAAACTTACCCATACCGTATTCGACGTGCGCCAGCGTTTTAGACGCATTTTTCAGAGGTCGGCATACGCTGGCAAGATCGCCAAGGTGTGACTGCGATGTTGACACTTCCATTTCTGCGGCGGTTATAATTTGAATCGTTGTGCGTCAGCCTTTCCATAACCTACGCCACGTCATCGTCGGCGATGCGTGCAGCGCGCTATGCATGAGTTAGACTATCGTTGGGCATAGGTTGTGAACGCCGACAACAGGTTCAGCATTCGTTGGTATAATTTATCTATAACACAACGAAACGTTCTGTGTCCATTACTAATACGTTATGCATAGACCAAGTCGTTATGAATACGTCCGAATCTTTAAAAAAAACATCAAAAGTTCAACGTAAGCCAGCGTTTTACATACATTCTAATACGTTGCCATCGCTGGCTAAACGTCAAGGTGTGACTGGGCCTTTAGTCTTGTGCGGCCCACGTACCAAGCTTCACGTCGGCACTTAAACCATAAATAACATTGCTTTTTTGTGAGGTGGGTACACATCCTTGTTAGACAAAAGACTTTTTCGTGTTTAAACACGACAAAAGATTGGAAGATTGGTCCGGACAAATGTCCAGTCTATATCAGGATGCCCTGGAAAGGGCAATCATCACGAAGGTTTGAAGTACAAATCAAACATATTGTGTCCAACACGTTTCTGGCTGTGCAACCCTAGTAAACTTTACTTTTCGCCGTTTGCTAACGTCAGTCAACAAGGATGTGCTTCCCACCTCACAAACCTGCAATATTATTATGAGTTTAAGTGCCGATGTGAAGCTCGGTACGTGGGCCGCACAAGACTAAGATTGGCTGATCGGATCAAACAGCACATCCCTTGGCGATTCGAAGAAAGCTTCTGAGGGTTAGAACACAACCAGTGCGAGCATGGAGAAATATCCAGCAACCACCGGCCACTGTACCTGCTTCATCTGCCATTGCACAGCACCTGGTTGCCAACCATATCTGTGCAGACCAGTACAATGCATATATGTTCAGGATATTGAGCCGAGGTCGGAGCTCGTTTCAATTACGTATGTTCGAAGCAACCTTCATCCTTACCACCGATCCAATATTATGTGGTCAAAAGGAATTTGTATGATCTCTGTGTCTCTTTCAGCATGGAAAGATCAAGGGAAGTACGGTAACAAATGGTGAATGGACCTTCGGGGAAACCCATCCCCCCTCTCTCCAGATGTGGTTGCAAATGTCAATCATCGACGAACTCTGCTCCAGCCAATGGCAGCTCGAGGTGAAGATGCTGAGCTGACCAATGGGCGTTCGGATTACCGTGACGTCATTCCGGTTGACCAATCAGCGTCTACCTTATTGAGACCTGCGTATAAAGCACACGCCTTCACTTCCTCCTTCACTTGCTGCGATTTTTACCCTGAGGAGTGCAGCACGAAAGCTTCGTCACGATTATGTCGTGTTTGTTTGTATCCATATTAAAGTTCTGTAGTACCAAACATCTGCATATATATATATATATATATTGGAGGGGGAGTAGAGATAGGAGGGGGAAGGAGAGTGTTGGTTGAGAAGAGTGGAAAAGGGGAGGAAAGATATAACACATATAATTCATTTGTGTTATCCATGTTCTCATAATTAAGGTTGTTGAAGATCTGATAACAAAAATTTCAAATCGTAACAAGGTTCTGGCATGGACAGACATATGGAAGCTCAATGTAAATGAATAAAGAAAACATGGAAGCGATTAATAAAATGGGAAATGTTGAGCTTAACGTGCTATCATTATGTATCATTATCATTTTTGGTTACTTAATCCTAAGAAGTAGACATTTTGGGTGAGCTCAATTTGATACGAGTCCAAAAGATCCATTCTATTTCCAAGTGCAGGGAAGGTGAAGGAGGGGAGGGGTGAGTGAAGAGTGGAGGGCTGAGTGGAGAGTGGAGAGTGGAGGGCTGAGTGGAGAGTGGAGGGGGTGGAGAGTGGAGGGCTGAGTGGAGAGTGGAGGGGGTGGAGATAGGAGGGGGAAGGAGATGGTGGGTTGAGAAGAGTAGAAAGGGGAGGGAAGAGTTTAAGGGGAGTGGGGAGAGTTGAGGAAGGAAGGGAGAGAGGAAGGGAAAGAGAGTGGAGAGGGGAGAGTGGAGGGGACCGTCTTACACTGAACTCTGTCGCAACTGATGTACCCTGTGGCAATCTTTGTCAACAGTCACAAAATGTTCCTCCCCTCCCGAAAAAAACACCCACTAGACTGGCATTCCTTGTGAAGAAACTAATAATCATTTTGTGTGCAGCCTGTGGCTGAGGTGAGAGTCGAGGCAGTGAGGGAGAGTGGAAGGGGAGAAGAGTGGAAGGGAGGAGGGAAGTGAGGGAGGGGAATGTATTCAGTCATGTGCATTTTGTAATAACAATTTTCTTGGTCAACTTAAAGGTAATCACAAAAATAAATGAGTGAAGAAACCCTGAACAATTTTGATCATTTTCACTGCCGAGAAATAAACAGGATTAGGCAACATGACTGAATACATTCCCCTCCCTCCACTCTCCCCTCCTCCCTTCCACTCTTCTCCCCTTCCACTCTCCCCTCACTGCCCTCGACTCTCACCTCAGCCACAGGCTGCACACAAAATGATTACTAGGTTCCTTCACAAGGAATGCCAGTCTAGTGGGTGTGTCTTTCTTCGGGAGGGGAGGGAACATTTTGTGACTGTTGACAAAGATTGCCACAGGGTAACATCAGTTGGCGACAGAGTTCAGTGTAAGACGGTCCCCTCCACTCTCCCCCTCTCCACTCTCTTTCCCTTCCTCTCTCCCTTCCTTCCTCAACTCTCCCCACTCCCCCTTAAACTCTTCCCTCCCCTTTTCTACTCTTTCTCACCACACTCTCTTCCCCCCTCCTATCTCCACCCCCCATCCACTCTCCACCCTCTCACTCTCCACTACCCTCACTCTCCACTCAGCCCTCCACTCTCCACCCCCTCCACTCTCCACTCAGCCCTCCACTCTCCACCCCCCCCTCTCCACTCTTCACCCACCCTCCCCTCTTTCACCTTTCCCTGCACTTGGAAATAGAGATGGATCTTTTGGACTCGTATCAAATTGAGCTCACCCAAAATGTCTACTTCTTAGGATTAAGTAACCAAAAATGATAATGATACATAATGATAGCACGTTAAGCTCAACATTTCCCATTTTATTAATCGCTTCCATGTTTCTTTATTTATTTACATTGAGCTTCCATATGTCTGTCCATGCCAGAACCTTGTTACGATTTGAAATTTTGTTATCAGATCTTTAAAATATCCCACAATGATCCTTCATGAAGATTTGGCAAGTTATCGTTTAGGCAGCTTGCTGAACAAATGACAAATTCCTGCCCAAATTGTGTTCCAGCCGAACCGTTTCAGGGCCTGCCAGCGGTTCATGAAACAGGGTCAAACTTCCCTTTAGACTGGACCACTTCAAGAATGTGGGATCATCGTGTCCATTAAATAAGTGTCCTAATAGAGTGGCTTTATTACTCGTATACATTAAGTTGACTTTAATGTGATTGGATGTGAGAGTTATGAACACAGAAGTGAATTTTTGTCCGGCCCGGTCTATCCATTTTAGGATAAAACTATGGTGATGGAGCTCGCTGTTTGTCTTATTAAAAAAATTAATACCCCAAAGATAACATTTTTTCCACGAAAGAGTATTTGGCCAGAAACATAGTCAGTGACTCAACTGCACATGTGCACGGAGCTGTTGATAAAATTTTCACAGTTTGACACAGTCTCTGTAACTGCTCCTCGGTTGCCCCAGTTGACTATCATAACCGCTACATCTGTAAAATACGAAGTTCAAGTTTGCCTCAGATGAGTTTATTTATTCATATTTGACTATTGATTATTCACAATACAGATATTGATGTGTGAAGACAGTTTTTTATTTTTTTTATTTTGGAATTACAACTACTGAGCTCAGAATGAAGAGCGAGGCTGTCAGAGGGTAAAAAGTTTATGAGAGAGAACAGCAGGCGGCAACAATTGAACAAAGCAAGCACCGGGAATGAACAAACAGGAAAGAGATGTAGAAATGGAAGAAACAGAGTACCTGCCTGAGGGTTTAGTTAGGGTACGTAATTGACTGTATAAAAGGTCGAGCTAAGATTGCCCGGGATACGTTGAGAATGGTTGGTGCACCACCTGGCTGACCCTGGAGGGAAAAGTGTGATTGAACTGTTCTGAAGGCTCTTTTCGCAAAAGGAGAAAAGGAACAAAGGATGGAGATGGCGGTAAAGCCTGTGCCTATTTGGGAATTAAGCAAGGTGCGGTTACTGACGACCACATGTTGTTCGGAGGAGCTGGGGAGGCGGGAGCGCTGAGAAGCAGCGGGCGAAGCTCGACCACAGGAGAGGCGCGTAAAACATAGAGCAGTGACCGACCTGTCTGCAATGCTGAGGCAAGAGGCCTTGCAATGATTAATTATGGAGATTTAGTCTGATGATATTGATGGTAGATGAGTGGGTGATTTTATTATTATATTGTTTTATATTACTATTCGATATTCTCTTTGTACATGTACTTATTGCAGTGAAGAGACGTGTGATCGAAACAATACAAAAACGCTGAAGGCAGAACAAGAGGTCAAGCAATCGTAAAGTAAGCCATCTCGTTTATGATTCGGTTACTTTTATTTGAAAATTATTCTCACTCGCGTTTACAAACTCATTCTCACACACCTTTGAATGTATTCGTGCTTATTGTGATCCAAAAAGTATTTCTCCTTATAAACGTTTCATGAGATTGATCTGTGACTTACAATTTTACACAGTTACAGTGCTTGTGCTATGATTGTTATAAATGACTGATGATTGTAAAAATGGAGCTGATTTGCTTTGTAAAATTGCAATTGATGACAGTTTATTATGATGATCTATTCTATCCATGCTCCAAAAAGTTATTACACATTAAATACGAGTTCCTGTCCAAGGAACTTCAATGGAGGAGAAGGCCTTTAGGCCCATCAATCCTGCTCTATGGTTGTTTATCCATGCTCTTATCCTTTACTAATGCTGAGTGTCAAGCAAGAAAGGAGCTCGTACCATTGTAAAAGTCTTTTTGTATGACCTGCGGGTCAAACCACTGACCTCTCAGACTCAGAACAGACACTCAAACCATTGCACAACTGAGTGTTGCATTAAAGAGATTGCATGGAGTTCTCTGCATCTGTAGATTAGTTGAGTCTCAGCACCATTCCCATCCTTCCACCAAGTAATTTCAGAAATAATGGCGAAGTTGATCGCATATCATTGGTGATATTTAAATGTCCAAACATAAGGCTGCCTCGATCTTCCCTATTTCAACCGAGCATTAGGAATTCCAGCAGAGAATGTTTACAGCGTCGTTCGAGTCGCCAAATCAAAATGACAGCAACATTCAAGATGTTTACATTCATCAATAAAAAACCCTTTCCCTTATGTCATATATCTGCTACAGTTACATGTATGTGGTTCAAAATGTTGCCACGTAAGAGCCATTGTGTTACAAAGCACACTTTAAAAACCCTTCATTGGGTGGTGTATGATTGAACGTTCACAGATTTTTTTTTTTGCCATTCAGCAGCAATATTTTTGCCTTGACATCACCGTGTATGAATTTTACATCTCTGAGTGTGGCATCCATACGTGTGTGCATTACCTGCATTAAGTCATTACGTGAGTCAATACACAAATGCGTTTCTTGATATCAAGAGTATATGCAGTTCTACAGGTACCCACACTTTGGTATCATTAATATTATTATACAGTTTTATAACTACTTTACATCATTATTATATGCAGTTATAGAATTCGCACTGACCTTCCCACTGTCTGCTACAGTTATTATGAGCGTGGTGTGAAACACTGCAAAGCTACGGGGTCCATTATTATATTCCTGTCAAGGTGAGTTTTCCTTTTGAGTACCTGAATAGTCTTATATTTACTCTTTAAATGGTCCATGGTGGTATGCCAGACTGATCCAATGGAGCCCATTCGATGTGCTTACCAAAGGTGAATCGAAGAGATGCAAAGTAATGGGCAGGGGGAGAGAGGCAACTACTTTCAAAGGGTGCTGGTTCTGCAATTCTTGATGTTCTTTTTAACAAGACCTATGGGAGGCCAAGCACGGAGATATTCGCTGATGGTAACATTTCACACAAATGGCTGTTGGTTTTAAAACCAAAAGTATCGTGCACAGATGCATCAGAATCATTTCAGGATTGGAGGGCCAAAATGCATTAAAGGTTGTTTTGAGATACTATGTAATAGGCCAATACTGTACTGTGCTAACATTTGGGTTATTTTCACTTTTGTGGTACTATTCCCCATTAACCCAATTTGGGAAGTTAGAATGTGCAATATAGGTAGATCAATTTAATATCACAGTTACCTTTAAGTATACAACATAAATTATTGAAACTGAAAAGGTTTTATTTTTGCTTTACATATTATATCATAATGTGTGAGTAATATCCACTTTCTACAGAGAAAACATGCAGGAAACAGTTTGTGTATTTTTGTGCAGTAATCATAATAAACTAGATATCTGCGATTGCCCGCAACGTACCCTTGTGCTCGTGATCCAATGATGGCCATATTTTTGCGGATCACCATATGACCCTTGACCTTAACATTTAGGGATAGAATGTAGATTAAGAAAATGTGTCCCCATCTGCAATCTATCCGTAAAACTCAACATCATGAAAATCGGAGCCACAACTCTTCAAGTTATGATCAAAAAAGTTTTTTTGTTAATCAGGTCACAACATGAAAACGTAGTTTCAATGATGCTAATCAAATAACAGTACACAATCTCCACTATTATGATGCAAGAACATATTGGAAGGCCAAGCGGTGTTTGAGATTCCGCATTGGCAAAATTTAGTGATGACAAAATGTGTTTTTTTTCAGACTGCCATTTCACCTTGACCTTTACTTGGAGGGGTATGGTGTAAATTAAGCTTAAATGCAACATACTCTCGGCTATTTAGGGAGGGCAATTTCATTCTGAACGGACAAATCTTTTTCAAGTTTTGGTGAAAAATGTTAAAATGTCTATAATTGCATCATGACCTTAAAAATTAGGTCAAGCTAAAAAAAAATGTCAACCCTGCATACTTTGTATTACCATTATTGAGAAAAATGTCATTCTGAAAGTCCTTAGATGTTGGCAGAAAAAAGGGAGAAAAACCTAAATGGTGGTTATTACTCTTAGGGGTGTAAGACCTTGACATTTAACCTGGAGAGATATGATGTAAATTAAGTTGAAATACAGCTTGCTCTAGGCAATCTAGTGAGGGCAATTTCGCTCCTATCAGACAAACTTTTATCGAGTTCTGGTGAAAATGTTGTTGTCTACTATTTGTAGCCTTCTGTTTGTCGACTTGTCGTCTGCACACAATGTTTATAGTCTACTGTTAAACACAGAAGAAGTGATGTGCCTGTCTGGCATTGTATCTCAGATTTTGGTGAGAAAAAACTTGTTAAAATAAATGGGATGCTAACAAAAAGAAGTACAAGCAGATACTGCAGCACCATTCAGTTCTAGTGAAATTGTTTAATCGAAAGAGATTCATTTTCCAACAAGATAATGATCCAAAACATGCTCAACATCGGAAAACAGTATTTGGAGAGCAAGGTTACATCTGACGGCTTCAAATGTTAGAATGGACACCCCAAGCCTGGACATGAGTCCCATTGAGACCATATTGAGGGATTACCTGGAAAAAGAGAAGAACTAGAACGCACTCGGGAGAGTGCATGCCTCCACCAGGCTGAACAGTTTATGTTTTGTGTCCACTGATAGACCAGATCTGCATCCAGACCATTCGTCCTTGTCACACACCAACATATAATAACTTGTTCTTGTCACCTCCCCAACTCCTCCACCAAGTTTTCTCGTAATCCATCCACACCTTTTTGAATATCATACATATACTGTATCATTTTGCCCCATCCCTCAATGGTGAAGAATCACTTGAAGGAATAAATAATTTCACATCCGAATCCAGATCCGGTTATTCACCAAAATCGAATAAGTTTGCCCTTGTCACAAACCCAACCTGTCCACAAAGTTTCATCAGCATCCATCCATAACCTTTCCAGACATCATGCTCACAAACAAACAAACAAACAAACAGACAGTGTGAAAACAAAACCTCCATCCACCTTCAGTGGCAGAGGTAACAAGGGGAACCTACTAATCTTGGAACTGTGGAATGTACTGGAGGCTATTTTGCACAATATTCATGTAAGGGTGCTTCAGTTTTATACAGGAAGCATGGGTAAAAGAGTGATGGCACTGAAGAAGGCAAAGGGTGGACACACAAAGTATTGTCTGATTATACTATAAAATGACACTGTTCCTGTTATATCCTTAAGCAGTTTGTTTCCTCCTCCGCCCAAGGATTTACCCCCTGCATCCTCTCCAGCATCCCAAATCTTCCCACACCCATTGTTTGTCCACCTCCATCTGTCTTGGCCTTAGGCTCTGCTGTTGGTGTTTCTCCCTCTCTCTGCTGTTTCTTTTGTCTGTTGTGTCCCGATCCGTTTCAGTGAACTAGTACTAGCTCTTCCACGAGCCTCGACCATGTATACAAAAAACAACAAAAAACAGCTGTTGCACAGACTCTGAACTGCTGAAAGCATAAGATGGTATACAGCATGCATTGCCATTGTCCAACAGTGTTTAGCACACAGATTTTTGAACACAAGTTTACATCTGCAAAGGCATAAAGTTTGATATCGGTCAGGAATTTACAAAAACAGCTCATGGGGTGTTGTATCTTTTATGTCCTGGAAAGATTGACACAAATTGTTCTTTAACCAGCTGTTTTCCAACATTGACCTCATGTCTGCAATGCATCCTCAGTGTAGCATGAAAGCAGATTGCTTGATTTTATCAGTGTAAGTGGGGTGATTCATGCACATGTATATGCTTGGCCAAGCAGATTGACAAGGTGTGGTTTGTAGTGCAGCAATGAGGTGGTATAAACTGCTCATTAGGCTAACATTAGGACACTCAGAGAACACACATGGACAGAATTACAGCTTACCCATTCAGTCGTTTTGTTTACACACCAGGACAAGAAGGGATTACCATGGTGGCTGGGTCTCAGCTGTAAGGGTATCTCACAATACGATTTCCAAGACAAGCTAAAACCACGCCAGGTATGAATCTGTCCTTTCCTATTATAGTTGTTGCTATTGTTGTTATTACGATTGTTATACATCTTTTTGTTTCCTTCGCTCATTCTTTCTGTTGTATTGTAATCATCCTTAATTTATCTGTCACGACCTGCAAGTATGTTATATATGTTCCACTGTTATTAAACCATTTGGGTGGCAGATTTAAAATTACAGCTATTCTTCCGAAATTATAGTTTTTTGATAAATCTCTTTTTAATTGCTATTTGATATACTTAGCCTGGCTTTTGCTGAACGGTTAAGGTGGCTAGCTTATGATCTTGGGGTATTGAGTTTGAGCCCCTGTCATGGCATTAAACATTAAACAACACCAGGTGGATTGACTCAGCCTGTAATCCTTCCCATGTTGGTGGAATGGGTACCAACTTACTGGAAACAGGGGGAACTGCATCAGTGGCACATCTGTACTCCCAACAATGATGCAACCAGCAGTTACAGGCTCTACACAAAATGATAATAATTTGATATGTTAGTTTTCCTTTTATTAGCTTGCCATTTTCTGACTTTTTCAACGATAATTTTAAGACTTTAAGTCTTCTACCTTCCCTCTTCTGCATTACAAAATGGCTTTTCATTATCTCATCGCACAAAGTTTCCAATGGATGAAAGTGTCCTTCACAGAAGATAGTTGTCTCAGGCTATCAGCCTTTCAAATTG
Organism: Eptatretus atami; assembly: GCA_035128595.1. Classification (NCBI taxonomy): domain Eukaryota; kingdom Metazoa; phylum Chordata; class Myxini; order Myxiniformes; family Myxinidae; genus Eptatretus; species Eptatretus atami. Next base: position 90,087,111 of record CM068961.1, read on the forward strand.
TTGTTTGTGGTGCAAATATTTTCCGAGCGTGTTTGCAAGAAACAAACCTTCTAACTAATCTGGACAAATTATTAGTGGCAAACGGCCTGATCTTCAATCCCTTCTGTAATCGAGAGCTTTAAAACCTTGACATTCATTGATGCCGGTCTGATTCTGTCTGTGTCACTTATGATTCACAATATAGCTATTTGCATGTTTATGGGTTCAACGTCTCTGAACAACACTTACACGCACTTCCAAGCAAATAGACAAAAACTTGATAATCAGTTTTTCGGACACGCTGATTAATTCTCATCTGTCCACGAGCTTAGTCATCTAGACAAGGTTCATCCCATTGACTTTGCTCTAAATTCCTGCCAAGCGTGTTAATGAGTTGCTCAGACACAGCACCAGGGGGGAGCTCCATGATAGCTGGAGGATTAATTTGAGGGAAGGATGAGTTGGGGGAGGAGGGATAGGGGATTGGGAAGGATAAACAGAGCTCCTCAAGCACAGAAAGTTCAGCCATCACCTGCTGTAATCATGATGTGTCTAGCCATGACAGAATGTAAGAGACAATTTTAACAAATAAATAAATAAATAACGTTTCAATGACAGTGAGATTAGGCACCGTTCTTCATATCTGATGACGTGTCCTTCCAGCACAATAAGAGTTTGTTTTAGCCTGCGGCTCTTAATCCAGTTCCTTCCACTTGCAAATCTACCTGAGCAGAATGTTTGGAATGTCGGCCCTACCTTCTGTCATGAATGCCCGTCTGACTTTGCTATCCACTGAGTGATACAGATTGTGAGTGAAGACCGTGACAAATTGCACCATTCGCCTTACCTCCACACTTCTCTAATGTGCTCAACACAGCATATGTCTCGAGAGTTATTTGAACCGATAATCTGAAAATGCATCAATTAATTGAATGTATGATTACCTATACACATTTATAATTTTTCATGAATTTTGCACATTATGACAATAGTTTGTCATGCTGTGGCTGTTGTTCTGAGATTTAGTTTCAATGTGAGCAGGAAGGAATACCTTTAGGGCATTCTTTTCTTGCTTGACTCCGTTCTTTGGTTTTTTTTTCAATGTCGGTTTAAAAGCGTTAGGTTTGTCTTGTAAATCAGAAATTTATAAGCATTGAAAATTTTCCCTATTTCGGATCTGATCCGGATGCGGATCTGAGAATTTTTAGGTGATTCTTCACCATTGAGAGATAGGGCTAAACGATATATAACACGATAACTCAAAAAAGTTGTGCACGGATTCGGATGAAACTTGGTGAACAGGTTGTGTGTATCGCAAGGAAGAATTGATTCAGTGTTGGTGAAGATCCGAATCCGGATCTGGATACGAGAATTATTTAAGTTTTTCAAGTGATTTCTTGCCATTGAGAGGTCGGGCCAAAAACGATATGTAGCATGATATTTCAAAAATGTCTTGGGGTCAATATGTTGTAGTGGATCAAGCATTACGGGGCGGAGGTAGGCCTCTACCGAGTGCCTTTCTAGTTTTTTTTCATATTTTCATTTCTAGACCCTTTCCGATGGTTCTATGATTTTCCCCCTGTGTACTGGCTTTCATATCCATCGGCACACAAAATTTCAGTTTTCGTATTCACCCGGAAGGTACCGAACATTAATATCAGTCAGTGGTAAGAAAAACTTTTCTATATTAGAAAGATATGCTCAATGGATGCTTTCCCTCCAGGTGTTTCAGTGGAGACAACTGGAAAACCTGTACTTTCGTGAGAAAAGTTCTCCATTGAAGTGCATGATCCACGAAAGTATGTTTATTCTTACTCTCTGTGCATGCACACTACTACTACGACATCTATACTACTACTATACTACTACTACTACTACTACTACTACTACTCCTTTAAGAGCCTCAATTATTGTTATATTCTTGTGGGGTCAACCCAGGAAGACTTTTGGCCCATGTTTTTCTTGAACTGGCTAGCCAGGCCTGACGTTCGAGTGAAAGTGACAAGAGTTTGAAATGTTCAAGATCCGGCGATGACTTACTTACTCTTGGCGAAAGACACCATGGAATATTTTACTCCCACCAACTAACACCAGCAATTGAGACACCCAGCTTAACGTTCAGATGAGGGACGGCACAATTTGTGATGCAACAACTACAAGGCACCGATCAGACAGTTAATATTCAGATCAGGAATAAAATTCATATTTGACAGATCGGAGATAAGTGCACTACCACTGCATCATCTTGTCAGGAAAATTATGGGGTAGAGCAGAGCAGAGTACTCCCTGCACTATGGTGGAGAGCAGAGTAATATACAGTTGATCTTTTGGATGTATTCATCCGATGAAATTGGGACCATTAAAAAAATATTTAGGAACAAATAAAGAATAGAAAAATACTTTTAATCTTTTGGTTTTTCATTTTATCACCTGTACCCCCACACAGCAGCAGACAGGGTTTTGTAATCGTGTGTGTGTGTGTGTGTGTGTGTGTGTGTGTGTGTGTCCAAGCCTTAACTTTTTTTTTTTTACCAATTGAGATCTTGTCAGCAAATTTTCAACAAATCTTCTTTTTCTGAAAATATGGAGAAAATAATAATAAAAAAAATGGGTCAAAATGTAAAAGGGCAAAGTCATAGTGACTATGAATAGCCCTTATTAGTCCACCTGCAGTGTGTTAAGCGAGTGACTGAGTTTTTTTCACCTTGGAGATGAGTTCCGTGAATGATGATGCTTGGGGAGAGCTGAATGCATGGAAGCCCCCTTGCTAATCCTGTTTATTTCTCGGCAGTTAAAATGATCAAAATGTGTCAGGGTTTCTTCACTCATTTATTTTTGTGATTACCTTTAAGTTTGACCAAAAAATTGTTATTACAAAATCACATGACTGAATACATTCCCTCCTCCACTCTCCCCTCCTCCCTTCCACTCTTCTCCCCTTCCACTCTCCCCTCACTGCCTCGACTCTCACCTCAGCCACAGGCTGCACACAAAATGATTATAGGTTCTTCACAAGGAATGCCAGTCTAGTGGTGTGTTTTCTTCGGGAGGGGAGGAACATTTTGTGACTGTTGACAAAGATTGCCACAGGGTAACATCAGTTGGCGACAGAGTTCAGTGTAAGACGGTCCCCTCCACTCTCCCCCTCTCCACTCTCTTTCCCTTCCTCTCTCCCTTCCTTCCTCAACTCTCCCCACTCCCCTTAAACTCTTCCCTCCCCTTTTCTACTCTTCTCCACCACCACTCTCCTTCCCCCTCCTATCTCCACCCCCCATCCACTCTCCACCCTCTCCACTCTCCACTAGCCTCACTCTCCACTCAGCCCTCCACTCTCCACCCCCCCACTCTCACTCAGCCCTCCACTCTCCACCCCCCCCTCTCCACTCTTCACCCACCCCTCCCCTCTTTCACCTTCCCTGCACTTGGAAATAGAGATGGATCTTTTGGACTCGTATCAAATTGAGCTCACCCAAAATGTCTACTTCTTAGGATTAAGTAACCAAAAATGATAATGATACATAATGATAGCACGTTAAGCTCAACATTTCCCATTTTATTAATCGCTTCCATGTTTCTTTATTCATTTACATTGAGCTTCCATATGTCTGTCCATGCCAGAACCTTGTTACGATTTGAAATTTTGTTATCAGATCTTAAAAACCTTATTATGAGAACATGGATAACACAAATGTTTTTTATATATATATACTTATAATTTAATATATATATATATTATATATTCTTCCTCCCCTTTTCACTCTTCTCAACCACACTCTCCTTCCCCCTCCTATCTCTACTCCCCCCTCCATTTAATATATTTATATATATATATATATATATATATATGCAGATGTTTGGTACACAGAACTTTAATATGGATACAAACAAACACGACATAATAGTGACGAAGCTTTCGTGCTGCACTCTTCAGGGTAAAAATCGCAGCAAGTGAGGAGGAGTGAAGGCGTGCTTTATACACAGGTCTCAATAAGGTAGACGCTGATTGGTTCAACCGAATGACGTCACGGTTAATCCGAACGCCCATTGGTCGCTCACATCTTCACCTCGAGCTCCATTGGCTGGAGCAGAGTTCGTCGATGATTGACGTTTGCAACACATCCTGGAGAGGGGGGGATGGGTTTCCCGAAGGTCCATTCACCATTTGTTACCGTACTTCCCTTGATCTTTCCATCTGAAAGAGACACAGAGATCTACAATTCCTTTTGACACATAATATTGGATCGGTGGTAAGGATGAAGGTTGCTTCCAACATACGTAATTGAAATGAGCTCCGACCTCGCGCTCAGTATCCTGAACATATTGCATTGTACTGGTCTGCACAGATAGGTTGGCAACCAGGTGCTGTGCAATGGCAGATGAAGCAGGTACAGTGCGGTGGTTGTTGGATATTTCTTCATGCCCACACTGGTTGTGTTCTAACCCTCAAATCTTTCTTCGAATCGCCAAGGGGATGTTGTTTGATCCGTCAGCCAATCTTAGTGTTGTGCGGCCCACGTACCGAGCTTCACATCAGCACTAAACTCATAAATAATATTGCAGGTTTGTGAGGTGTGTAGCACATCCTTGTTGACTGACGTTAGCAAACGGCGAAAAGTAAAGTTACTCGGGTTTGCACAGCCAGAAACGTGTTGGACACAATATGTTTGATTGTACTTCAAACCTTCGTGATGATTGCCCCTTCCAGGGCATCCTGATTTTGACTGGACATTTGTCCGGACCAATCTTCATCTTTTGTCGTGTTTAAACACGAAAAAAGTCTTTTGTCTACAAGGATGTGCTACCACCTCACAAAAACAGCAATGTTATTTATGAGTTTAGTGCTGATGTGAAGCTCGTAGGTGGCTGCACAACACTAAGATTGGCTGAATGGATCAAACAACACATCCCTTGGCGATTCGAAGAAAGATTGTGAGGGTTAGAACACAACCAGTGCGAGCATGTAGAAATATCCAACAACCACCGGCCACTGTACCTGCTTCATCTGCCATTGCACAGCACCTGGTTGCCAACCCTATCTGTGCAGACCAGTACAATGCAGATATGTTCAGGATATTGAGCCGAGGTCGGAGCTCAGTTTCAATTTACTATGTTGGAAGCTACCTCATCCTTACCACCGATCCAATATTATGTTGCAAAAGGAATTTGTACGATCTCTGTGTCTCTTTCAGCATGGAAGATCAAGGGAAGTTCGGTAACAAATGGTGAATGGACCTTCGGGGAAACCCATCCCCCCTCTCTCCAGGATGTGGTTGCAAACGTCAATCATCGACGAACTCTGCTCCAGCCAATAGGAGCTCAAGGTCAATATGATGAGCCGACCACTGGGCGTTCAGATTAACGTTGACGTCATTATGGTTGAACCAATCAGCGTCTACCTTATTGAGACCTGTGTATAAAGCACACGCCTTCACGTCCTCCTTCACTTGCTGCGATTTTTACCCTGAGAGTGCAGCACGAAAAGCTTCAGTCACTTTATGTCGTGTTTGTTGTATCCATATATTTATACATATATATATATATATAATATATATTATATATATATATATACACATACATTATAAACAACAGATATACAATATATATAGAAATATATATATATATAATATATGTATATATATATATATATATATATATATATATATTATATATATATATAATTATATGTGATATAATGTATAATGTATTGTATATACACATATATAGTATATATATAACATATATAATGTATTATATAATGTATATGTATATATAATGTATATGTATATATATATGTATATGTACAGGGTGAGTCAAAAGTAGCGTCGATTTCTGTTTTTTCGGCTGTCAGATTCTTTCTGGGAAGTCATGTTGTTAATAATTGTCTTGCAGATTATTAATTTTCGTAATTTATTTCTTTTTGATTTTGTTTTGCAGGTTATTGCTGCGAATTTGGAAAGTTACTGAATTTGCACCAAATTGAACCATGAATTACCTTTCAATGAATCAACGCATTGCGGCCGTGAAACATTACTACAAATGTAATGAACAACCAACGATGGTGGCACACCGTCTTTAATTTTGCGAAGAGTTCTTAGCTAAACTTCACGAAGAGGACACAATGCTAGACAACATCTGGTGGTCAGATGAGGCATCTTTTAAGCTTAATGGCACAATTAACAGACACAATTGTGTCTACTGGCTGCGAATAACCCAAAGATGACAGTTGAGAAGGAGGTAATTTACCTGGAGTGACAGTTTGGGCAGCCATATCTTCATAAGGAATAATTGGACCCTTTTTCTTTGAGGGATCTCTCACTGCAGAAATTGCCTGGATATGCTGCAAACCTTCTTTTGGCCCAGGGTACAAGATCAGGACTGTTATTTCCAGCATGATGGAGCTCCACCTCATTATGAACGTTATGTTTGTCAGTGGCTTGATGAAAACTTTCCAGAAAGTGGATCGGCCGCCTCGGTCCGATCGAGTGGCCGGCACGCTCCCAGACCTTACACCTCCAGATTTCTTTTTTGGGGGCTCATGAAAACCTTGTTTATCGTGAAAAGCCTCGTACCATTCAGGAATTGAAGGCTCAAATCACTGCAAAGTTTGAGGAAATTGATATCGAACTCTGCAGACGTGTGTGCCGCTCTGTGCCTGCTCGGCTAAATTGTGCATCGATCACGAGGGACGGTACTTTGAAATTGCAAGTAAAACAGCTTGGTACAGTTCCGTAATAATTTTTTCTTGAATAAATGGTTAGACAAACATGTCATTCATTTATTTCTACCTTCTTGTACACTGTAATACAAATGGCAAACAAACAATCAACTGACAGAAATTGGGCGCTACTTCTGACTCACCCTGTATATATAGCCTCGTGTTGGCTTCGTGGTTAGGGTGCTTGGTGGATCCTCAGGGTCCTGAGTTCGAGTCTGCTGGCCACTGAATTAACATCAGGAGGGTTGACTCAGCCTGTCATCCTTCCAAGGTCAGCGAAATGAGCACCGGTATACTGGTAATTAATTATCCCTGCGTGTGGAAGGCGACTAAAGGGTTGGTGTCAGGAGGGGATCCGGCTGTTAAAAACATTTA
>CM068961.1:90094204-90111704 GCA_035128595.1 Eptatretus atami
CACAAGAAAGGGTGCCATGATTGGAGCCCGCAAAAAGCTGACCCCTGCTCAGGGAAAAAGGGTTTAAAATGGTGTGATGATGATGATATATATATGGCTGTTGTTTTCATCAAGTTTATTTTGAGTGTTGTGCAAAGCAGACGTGGACGGGCTTTGCATGTTTTTGATGCTTTCGGGTTTCATTTGGGTTCAGTTTTTCGTCAATATGACCATGTTAAATACCATCCCCTGAAATGTACTGACTTAAGCAATTAGACTGAAGAAAGGTTTGATTAAGGTATCATCGGGCCCATATTGCCACCTCTCTCCCCTACAATTGGAATATGAAGGATGTATTGCTTTTGCAGAACATCGCTCAAAAATCTCACCAGTGTCGTGAAGATTCAAGAAGTGTTTTATGATTAAAACTGGAAAATTGTTTAATCATCGTTTATGTGAAAATTTCTGTCCTGATTGAATTTCAGGCACATCATACTTGGAATATTAAATTGCTGGTTATATCCTAATATGATGAAACGATTGCTTTGTAAAATGGTTAAAAACAGTTATATTATAATAATTATCTATTAAACTTGTTCATTGATTTCATATCCTTTTTTAAAGTCAACTTCTCATACCTTTTGTTTTTGCTGTGTTTTGCATTCCTTTTATTATTCAGATTCGCAATGTAAAAGTTGAGATAAAAAAAATGAAAATTAACCCTCAACCAATTCTTAAAATCTTGTTTACTCTCAGGTTATTTTCCTTTGTGATTATTTAAATGGGACGCTACAGATTCCACTCCACGAGTCAGTGGTATACCAGTTAGGAACAAATTGGATTTGATTTAATTCACTCAGGAGGGGCACATTAAACAACAACTCACACTGTGATAATGGGTGCATAAACACAAGACCAATGACAAGGATCATTACAGAGTTTTTCAATTGCTCTACACACAAAGGAACGTTTTGTTTCATCATTTAAACAGAGATAATGTTGCTGATGATGTGGTAACTGATTATGTTGATGTGCTTGTGATGGTTATTGTGGTTGGTGAGAGGTAGTAATAATTCTGATGTATTTTGTGGTTAAGGTGGTAAAGGCGGTAATTGTGTGTTTCAGCCTTTTTGATACTGGTCATGGTGGTAATTGATGAGAGTTATGATTATGCATTGTGATGATGCTGTTCAAAGTAATATATTTGATGATGATGGTGTTATTAATTACTAGTATTATAATTGTTGTAGTTTCTTGATGATGATGAGGATAAGGAGTAACCTTCAAATTAATGTGATTTAGTTTATTTTACCTTTGTCCACCTCCCTGTGCACAGGTTGTCAGTGAGCAGGCGTACATTTGGACAGAGTGGCATCACAATTCACACCTGGTATGCGACTTCTGCCCTCATCAAGTCAATCTGGGTGATGGCTATTGGGCAGCATCAGTTCTACCTGGACAGAAAGCAGAGCAAGGTGAGGCCTTGAGGAGTATGCTTGATGTGTTGAGGTTTTTGTTTTCACCATTGAATAGTGCACTTAGTAGTGTGTTTCCAGCTGCAAATATGTATGTTGAATTGTCAGAGCAAAAATAAATCACTTAACACTCAGGTTGGTTTTAATCTGAGTATAATATATATATATATATATATATATATATATATATATATGTGTGTATATGTATATATATGTGTGTATATGTATATATATATGTGTGTATATGTATATATATATATATGTATATATATGTATGTATATATATATGTATGTATATATACATACACTAGCAAAAGTACCAGTTCCCAGTGATGGGAATAGCAAGCAATTTATTTGTTGTTTTTCAAACAAAATTTATAAAATATTACCCAGGTGAACCCTCCAGGTGTTATTTTGGCAATGCTGGGATTTATGTTGGGGTCCCCTTAGTGTGCATACAAAGTTTCAAGTTTTTAGTTGTCATCATCATGGAGCTCTGGCACTGACAAACTTGAGACAGTTGGCTTGGGAACTTTTGGTCCTAAGTTGTATCCTCAGCCTTGCCAAAATATCACCAGGAGGGTTGGCACAGCCTGTCATCTTCTTGGGTTGGCAAAATGAGTAACCAGGTTGCTGAGAAAAGTGAGCCAGTTGTATTTCCTGTGTCAGAGTGGCGACCCATCCAGGCTTGTGCCCCCTCGCTAATTAAACTGCCTCAGCAGCCTTATGTGCCCAACGGTGTGAGGAGGATCATCCATCATCCACAGTCCCCTTGAGCTCTTGTGTTGTTGCATACAAGCAGTTTCCTCATATATTCATTAAATGTCCTTATCAAATACAAACAACTTTGAATGTCCTCGCAGTGTTCTTCAAATTTCCCATAAGTCGTCCAAAATATTGAATTAGCTTACATAAGTCATTAAATGTCATGAATTCATATGCAGCCCTGGATGCATGTTTGCATCATTTCAGGTGGGTGCAACCCCCTCCTCCATGACCTCATTATGCCATCGATCAGGTCAGGAATGTGGAATTTTGTCACATTACTGGTACACAATGACATACCGTTTTCCCCAGGAAAGGGAGATGGGGGTAAGTTGAGCCATGGGGTAAGTTGAGTCACTCCATATTGGAAATGCCAGGATAGAGAGAGCTGAAAGGTGATGCCATATATTCATAACAAGTCACATACTTTGCTTGTTGATGTGAAGAAAAAGTAGTTCTAGATGAAGAAGAAACATGCAGTGAAGAAAATCTGTCGGGTTGGCTCAACTTACCCCCCCTTCTCTCCTACAGTGGAATATTTAGCATCCACCTGCAAGTGCTGTTAGTTTGGAACACCAGCTTGATGTGAACTCTAAAGGACATCATACTCATTTATGCAATCAATGTCCTGCCTGTAAAACAGTTACCATATTTTCAGACCCCAAACCATACTCAGATTGATCAATGGCCTTAGCCTCAGTTAACAAAGCATTGTTCCAGATTGACCATGTACATTCTCCTGATCATGGTCATCACTAAGCCTCCAACTTGAAAACCTAAAGTTGTGGATCAGCCTTTTTGATGTGGGAATCATTTACAACAGCAATGCCTATGGTTCCAGCTGTGATCCACATTCACAGTGTTAAAAGTAAAATCCAATTGACTGCAAGCTTCACTGCCTTGTGTTGTACATCTCAGATTGATTACTTTTTCTTTTTTTACTGCGCACCTTACACCAACATGGCTCCAGTTTGATTGCCGCAGGGGCAATGTCTGTATCTACAGGGCATGGGGAATAGAGTCACAGAATTACATTTTTGCAATGATAGAGTGCTTGACCGTTGCACCCTTTGGGTGTGCTTGTACTTGATATATTATTCGTGGTACAGCACTTGGAGCACTCAGTGTGGAGCTGGTTGTGCATTGCTGTGAATCGGTTTCGTGAAATCCAAGTGATTCAAAAATTGCAGAGAATATTGGACCAATCCCGAAGAATCGACTGCGTTTCGATTGAGATTCTAAGAAATGTTTTTGGTGCTTTTTATTTCATTTGTGTCAATTCTAACCTGATGAAACACACTCGGAGATGGAGTTTAAGAATGGATGTTTTAAGATGTTTGATGGAATGTGGGTGGTTGTTGGAGATGATTTACTGACTTGTGCTTGTGAATTTGCGCATTTACATGAATATATACTCTTTACCTAGGTTTTCCTCATGTCCTAATAATAATACGAGTTCCCTAACAAGGAACTTCAATGCAAAGGTGGCCATTTGGCCAATCAAAGCCTCTGGTAGAATTGCAATCCTATTGTTGTTTGGCCGTGCTCTATCTTTTTTAAATGCTCAACGTCAAGCAAGGAAGCAGCACGTTGCATTTTTTGGGATGACTCGCCTAGGGTTCTAACCGCCAACCTACCAGACTCAGAGCGGATGCTCTAACCATGATGCCACCAAGTCAGGTAACGCAATCATGTGAAGAACCTTGACCAACTTGAGTGTTGCACAAGCAAATTCAAAACAAAATATGAATAAAATGAGATTTTGAGGTGATGTTAAATTCCAATATTTGATTAATAATTATAAGGTAAAATCCATGCAAACTTCGTCAGACTGATCATAGCAATCTAGAATGAAGGACTAGTCTTGTTTGTGAAGGCTTGTGTCGACCTGCATCTACAGGCAAGTAGAACAATGGATGGAATCAACAGAATTTTGATTGACGTGTGCTCACCACCGTTGGAAGTAAGAATATGAAATCCTTCACAATACCGCAGCAATTTACTTATTTTATTTTGCTCCAACAAAGGGTTATATTGTTACAAATTTGGAAACCTTGTGCACACAAGCAGCCAGAGTTCCTAAGCTTAGTTATTTTGATAGGTATGTGTTTACAATTAGAATCCCCCCCCCCTTTGTCTAATGGGAATTACATGTGTGCGCTACGAATTATTGTATAGTCAGGTTTATTAGATCTTTTAACAACAACAACAACTACTACTACATCCACTACAACAATGACAACAACAGCGCGTCGTCCTGCACTCGACCCAGTCACCATTACGCACGTGTTTTTGGCTGAGGACATGGGCGGAGCCTTCATCGCCTCGGGTCAAAGCTCCGCTCTGAGGAGAAGCAGAGAGCGTTTCCTCCAGCCAATGAGCAGAGGGTGAGCACCACACGCGGGCCCCAGCCAATCGAGAGGCCGCCACGAGTCGCCTGACAACCCACCGTCCAATCAGGAGGTGAGTGGTGGGGGAGAAGAAGCCCCTCCCTCCTGAAGAGGAGGAGTGTGGTTGTCTGGACCAGCGTTCAGGAGATGGTGATCGTTGCGATTGCGGCGTGGTCTGTGGTTGTCTGGACCAGCGTTCGGCAGACGGTGATCGTGGCGATTGCGGAGCGGTCTGGGGTTGTCTGTACCAGCATTCGGCAGACGGTGATCATGGCGATTGCGGCGCGGTCTGTGGTTGTCGATGAGCATTCTGCAGACGGTCGTGGTCGTGGCTGGAGCGGTCTGAGACAGTGGTGATCGTGGTTGACCGGCCTCGTTCGTGGGCCGTGGACTCGGTCGTGGGTTCGGGTCCCACAGTGGTAGTTTCGGAGTCGGTGTAGCCGCACGAAGCGGACAGGTACCCCGGCTTGACAGAGATAGACCCATGGGTTCCAGTTATTTTGTGTGTGTGTGTGTGTGTGTTGTGTGTGTGTGTGTGTTGTTGTGTGTCGTCTGTCTGTCTGTGGGCCAAGTCTGTTAAGTAGAATTGTCTAAGTGCTTTCCTTTGCTTGTAAATTGCCTGCCTTTTATTCGTGATAACTCTGCTCTTTTTGTGCTCCCCCTCCCCGATTATTCTTTATAAATAAACCCCTGTTAAATGTTCCAGCTCGTTTTCTGTGCTTTCCTTCATTGGCCTAGCATGGTGCGGCTTTGAGAATTAGCAAGGCCATTCGTGCCGTAAATTGTTCATTTGGTCCGGCGCGGCTTTGGTAACTTCTGCTCGGTTACGCCGGATCCGATTCGGTGATAGCGACTTGATTCGGACAAAGTCGGCCGAGGGTGTGGTTTCCCCGGTAGTTGGACGACTTGGGTATTTACATAGGTATATTGAAATTAGACAATTAACCATACCCCACGCCGTCTAAATATTGGCGACCACGATTCGCTAAGGGACCCGTGACCTTTGGAGTTATCCAAGGGTTACGACCTAAATTCCGGGTGTTCGGTGGGAGACGACTCCACTGCTCCACCAAGTGGTCGTTGATCGCCACCGAACCCCGGCCCACAACAATATCACCTGAAACGGCACCTCCCCTTTGCTTCCCACGGCGGTGAACATAGTGAGATAATCGTGGTGTTAATTTCATACATTGATCACAGCAATACGTGCCTGGTTTTATAGTGGACCTTACATTTGCTTATGGGTCATCGATGGCCTTCACCTGAAAGGTTCACGTTAAATTATTCACTCGCAGTGATTTTGAAATACGCGTTTGATATCCTTTGCGCAGCATTCAATATTGCAGAAGACAGTCCTTTGATAAAGGTTTTTGTGTAACGGCTTGTGCTTTAGTTAAAGGGCGAAAAAAATCCTTTTCACCTGTGGTGCAGTCGAAGATCCCCGTGGCACGAAGTCTGAGCGAGATCGCCATTGACCTCACGGAGCTGGGCTCTCTCGGAACATCTGGAATGGGCAGCATGGGTAGCGAGAGCAAACTGATCAGTGGAAGCGATGGCAGCCTCTTTTCTTCTGGTATGCAAGAGCTTGTTCGACGGTTATTCATCATCGGCCGATTCTTCCATTCTCAATGTCAAGAACCCTGCTGGCTTGGAGGTTTAATTGAGAATCCTCATTTTGTTTGTACAAGGTTGTTGAATTTGCTAGCATTGTGGAAATAAGTGGATTGTTCGACTTGGCCTTCAAAGGTAATAGTCATTTTAAGAAATGTGCATTGCCATCTTTCTTTCTTCTTCTTTTTTAAAAGAAGAAATAACTTGCAAACATCAATTTTATCAAAACCACTCATAGGATTTTTGCAAAACACCACAAAGCATATCCCAGATGCCACCGATAGGAGCATTGCATTGTTTTTCCATTCGCAAATTATAATCCAAGCCATTCTTACCCACAAACTTGGCTTCCAGTAACTGACTCACAAAACTTGTTTCATCGTTCATGATGAGATTGCAGAAAATCACTGCAAAAGCACCGTTGGCCCATCACAAGCAGGTAGCTTCTGCATCCAAAACACACCTGTGTGTGGCATGTGTCAGAGCCCATTGTTAGGATATGGATTGATTTTGATTTGTACTTGCCCTTTGGGGAATGCCACCGTGATGCAGGTTCGCAGGAGTCGGAGTTGAGTCAAGAGGCGAAGAAGGACCTCATGAATGCCTTAACGATTCGGAAAGAGACGCTCGAGGAAACCCTGCGGTTGCGGAAACAGGAGTTGAAGCAGTTGTGTCTGCGTGAAGCGGTGAGACAGCTGTTTATCTCACTTTCTCTCGATGAGATGATGCACGATCAGCTTCAAACCTAAGAATGTGAATCATAACCTCTGCCCCTGTAGCTCATTTATAACAAAGCCACAATTAGGTTGTTTGAACGAGAACCTGGAAATGATTGCTCATCCTTCACGATACTTCTCACGATGTGTGTGTGTGTGTAACCATAATCAATTGGTCAATCGTTTCTTCCATTTACAAATGAAACGCACATGATTTTCATCAACGAGCAGGGAACGAAAGTGAATGAAATAATCAATCGTAGAAAACAAAAGAGTGATGAAGGAATTGATTGCCATTGAGAGGATGTCTTGAAAAGAATTAGGACCAGAGTTTTGGGGGAATGAATGATGTAAGTAATGAATAATTTTGCATTTCTGAATTACAACAGATTGGTTTTTCAGTATGGGAATCGTTTGCTCAAATGCTGAATACACTTCAAATTAACCACAGTAGTACTTGATGTAAGTAACTTATTAATACTACGACATCTTTACCGGCCATAGGATTTCTTGCGGTCTTGTGGGGTGGTCAGGAAACGTTTTTTGCCCAAGTCTTTCATGAACCAACTGAGCAGACCTGACATGTGATAAGCAGGTGATAAGCATTTGTAATTTGTTGAAGGTGCCATGATAACGAACATACTATTTGGGAAACACATCGTTGGATATTTAACGTCCACCAACTAATGCTGGCACATAGGACTCCCAGTTTAACGTGCAGTCCATCCGAGCGATGTACACACATTGATGAATCACCATGCATGCGAATGAGCAGGATGACAGTTTATAGATGGGTCGAGATTCGAACACAGGCTAATTAGCTCGGACACGAGTGCACATACCTCTCCGCTATCCTCCCAGCCTGGTGTCAGATTCTCAGTAGCTTTCTGCACAAATCTGTATTAAACATGGAAAACACGATGATCGTCTCAGCATGTCGTGCATCCATCTCTATTTTCAATCTTAGCTACCATTGATGTCGCTACCCACAATCAACCTGGAAAGCCTGGTGTTGGCTTGGTGGTTAGGGTGGCTAGCTTGGGATCTTAGGATCCTGAGTTTGAGCCCCGTTATCCGCTCAATCAACACCGGGTGGGGTTGACTCAGCTGGTCATCCTTCCGAGGTTGGTGAAATGAGTACCAGTGTACCGGCAGAGGGGCACATCATCAGTGGCATAGTTGCGCACCAACAAAATGATAGCTACCTGGCAGCCAAGCTGCCATATGCAACAAGAAGAAGAAGAATCAACCTTGGGTGGAAAATCTCTTGTTAACTACAAATCATATTTGGTGGAACCGTTTTATTCACATTTAACTGAGAAATTAAATGTCCCAACAATAATGAAACCTCCACTACCCCCACCCTTTTACCTGGACTACCTACCCATTTCCCCTGCAAATAATAATATCACAGTTCACCTTAAGGGCAAAATTCCAACAAAAATATATGACACATTATGATTGATATCAGTTCTCCCCACAGACATATTTCTCTTATTGAATCATGTCCTCCACCAAACTCTGTCTCTACCAGCATCTAAAACTGTGATGGCCAAGCTGACTCACTCAGCACATGCTTTATTCTCTGGACGCATGGGGGATATGAAAAACGAAGATTTGGTTTGATAAAGAAGACAGATGAACCAGACAAGAACAGCTCACTCTGACTCGTGTTATTGGAAGTGGTGCACATGCATGTACTGTACACACTTGTTTCATCCTTAAAAAAAACAAACTTATAGGAGCAGGTTGGCAGCAACTCTTTTTGTACAGGCACTATTTTAACTTAACCTTCCATCGCAACTTAACTTAATTAATTTCAGTCAACCATGAGGTGTGGACACTCATCACATGTTTACCCGAGGCAGATTACCGTTTCCCCGAATGCCATTAGTGAGCAAGCTGGGTTTTATTGAGAACTGGCAAATACAACCTGTCACTTCGCTGATTGGGATATTATAAGGGGAGCGGGAGGGGGGGGTAAAAGGAGGGGAGGGAAGGGTAAGGAGGGAGAGGAGGGAGGGAGACCGTGGAGGAGTGGGGGAGTGAGGAGGGGCTGGGAGCAAGGAGGGGTGGGGTAAGGGAAGGCAGTGTGAGGGGAGGGTTCGTTTCGACATAACCACTATCCAGACACGTCCGGACATAACCATCCGGATATGTGCGGAGATAACCACCATCCAGATATGTGCAGAGATAATCACCATGCAAGCATAACACTGTCCAGATACATCAAGGGAAGGCAGTGTGAGGGGAGGGTCCGTCTGGACATGACCACCTCGGACACGTCCAGAGTAACCACCTCCGGACGACACATATACTAAAGGGGTATGGAGAAAGAGTGGGAGGAGAGGAGGGTGGAGGAGCGAGGACTTAGGGAGACCAAAGAGGGGTGGGGGAGCGAGGAGAGGTGGGGGGTGAGGAGGGTCGGGAAGGGAAGGCAGTTGGAAGAGAGGGTCCATCTATAATAACCACCGTCCAGACATGTACAGAGATAACCACCGTCCTGACATAACCACCGTTAGGATACATGCAGAGATAACCACCATCCAAATACGTGCAGAGATGACATCATCTGGATATAACCACTGTCGAGATACGTTCGGTGACGGATAGAGGGAGGGGAGGGGGGAGAGAGGAGTGGGGGGGGGGGAGAGACAGAGGGAGGGGAGAGAGATGGGAAAGGGGAGGGGAGAAGGGATGAGAGGGAAGTGGATGAGTGGGGATGTGGGAGGAGAGCGGAGGAGAGAGGAGTTGAGTAGGGGGAGTAGAAGGGGGATTCCGGCAGATGTGACGTCCAGTTTATCGGCACACACAATCATGAATCAACCTGCATGTGAAACACGGGATGACAGTTTATAGCTGGGTCAGGATTCAAACCCAGGCTAACACAGCTAAGAGTGAACATGCGTACCTCTCGGCTATCCTGCCATGATGTTAAGGAAATGTTTCCTTTTTTTCTTTATATTCATCTATGCCGAAGTGACTGCAGAACAACATGGAGCCATCACAGGTGAGTGGTCCCTGAACATTGTTCAAGTCAATCGATATACAGTATTCTTTGACAGTGCTACTATTATAGAGAGCTCACCAAGTGGCTTAAGCACTCCAACAAAACGGATGATAAGGAAAGGCTCGATTAGCATGTGAACACATCCCGGAGATGCCCAAAATATCAAATATGCCTGAATTGGACAAATGAACACGTGTTTTTTTAGCAGTCGCAACTGCTAATTTAAATTCTGGAGCTTAAATTTTGTAATTTGGTTAGTTTTATGAGATTTTTGAGGTTATGGCATGTGCGGAAATGAAATAAAGCTACGAATGCATGTGTCTCCGGGTGTTTATAAGCATTGTAATGTACCCAGCGATGTGTAGCTATGATGAACAGGCATTCGATAATATGACTGAGGAAAGTGAAAAAAAAAATTTTATCCCCAAAAAATGGTTGCAGCCTGTTCCATGTCGAGGCATGGTTGAGCAGGCTTGTAAGAGGCGATGAAATGGTTGGCATCAGGAAGGGCATCCGGCCATATAAACATTGCCTCAAAAAGGGAACGATGATAGAAAATTGTCATGGAGCCCGCGAGGCTAACCCCTGCCCTATCAGGGGAAAATGTTTGTGCGTGCGTGCCCATGCGCGCGCATGCGTGCACGTTTGCACATGGTTGAGCAGGCAAAAAACATGGCGGCTTCAGACCCCAGCGAGGTATCCCAGGATACGCCTTAAGACCCCAGAGAGCGAGGTTGCTGAGGATTTTCCTGATGAAGGATATAATTAAATAACTCCGTTAAATATCTTCAAAAGTGATGTTTTAATTAACCCAAACACCCAATTTTCCCTCGTGCACTCCCTTGGCGTTTTTTATATGCATGCAAAGTTTCAGGCCGCTAGGTTTTGGAGTTATGGAGGAGACACACTGACACACTGACATTATTATTACTGGCATCACATGTTTACTCGATCATTTTCAGATTACTCTTTCTCCAAATGCCATTTGTGAGCTCACTGGATTTTATTGGGAATTGGTGAACTGGCATCACATGTTTACCCAAGGCAGATTACCCTTTCCATAAATGCCATTCATGAGATTGCTGGGTTTTATTGAGAATCAGTGGACTGGCATCACATGTTTACCAACATCAAATGTTGTCTCCATTGCATTTGAACCAACAATACAAATGCATCTTTACCTCTGCCACCGAAGGTGAAGGGGGTTATGTTTTCACCCCTTTCTGTCTGTTTGTTTGTTTGTCTGTCTCTCTGATGGTGTGCAGGATATCTCAAAAAGTTGTGGACAGATTTGGTTGAAAGTTGGTGGACAGGTTTGTGTGTGACAAGGATGAATTGATTCAGTTTTGATGAAGATCCGAATCCGGATCTGGATACGATAGTTATTTAATCTTTAAAGTGATTCTTCACCATTCCATTGAGAGATAGGGCCAAAAACGATATATATATCACGATATTTCAAAAATGTATGGACGGATTGGGACAAAACGTGTTGGACAGGTTGGGTGTGTGACCACGACAAATAGATTCGATTTTGGTGAAGATCCAAAACCGGATCTGACTATTAGAATTTTTTAAGTGATTCTTCACCATTGAGAGATCGGGCCAAAAACGATATATAGCACGATATCTCAAAAATGTATTGGGCCCGATATTCTCGTGGATCAGGCATTACATGGCGGAGGTATGTGCTCTATCAATTGCCCTTCTAGTTAGTAGTGGTATTTCTGGTTCAAATTGTTGCCTCATAGTGACTCACATTAGTAGTTCTGTTTTAATTTACTTTTACCATTTACTGGGTATTTTTTGTTCCTTAGAAATAGCCACATAGCATTTAGTGAATGAAATTTGTTGATTAGAATGTGCCAAGAATTGTAATTGCTCATCAATGTTGAAGTCACTGTTTGTTTGTCATTTTCAATCCTATGATTCTGAGAAGCAAAGGATTCCAAAACAATAGCAAATGTATGTTTATTGTTATCATGGATCTGAGTTATGAATTTTAGAGTCCTTGATTGTCATCCTGGTTCGATGGATGTTTTTGGGGATTTTTTTTTTTTGAGCAGGTGTAATTGGTTGGCCCACATTGTGAGTATTCCTTTGATGATCATATAAATTGCAGTGTTTTTCTTGAAACTTGTTATTGCTTGTTCAGTTTTTATTTCCATCCAGACTGTGCATGGATTTATAAGAGCAGTGGAATATTCTCGTGTCAGAGGCTTCTGGTAAACTTGCCACAGAAGTTTCTTTTTTGTTGATCTTTTCTTATTATTCAGAAACTGAGGCTCGTGGAGGAGCAGAACGACGGGGGGCAATAGATCAACACACAAAATTGGGCAAAGGGAAAGTTGTGGGCCAACAATAAATTGATGCACGACAGCACAAGAAGCTGCATTGGAGGACAAGCGTGAGAACAAGGTATCAGTGGGAGTATTAAAGCTCAGTAGTGGAAATGGGAGAGACAAGTTGGTGGTGATTGACAGTAGACTTGAAATCCCATGGGGAAGAACTGGATAAAACAGAATCAGGAAGACAGTTTCACAAACCTTGTGTGCAAATATCTCATCAAAACAATTAAATGATGTGCAGTTTGCAACTTTTTGATCAGAAAAGACACATTTACACCTTACATGCTGCACCTTACAGGACCTTACAGGTGTCCTACCAAGAGAATATCCTCTGTCTGCTGGTGAGAAAACTCCTTTGGTTCGACGACGTATTGGTACATCTTTCAAGCTTGATGAACAAAAGCTGATGCTTCTTGGCGAGGTATATATCTATATATGAGTGTGCATGCATGTGTGCGTGTGTGTGACTCTGTTAGTGCATATGTGCATATGACGAGATGTAGCATACTCTTTATGGAGTGTTAGTACTGTGCTGAAACAGTTTCTTGGCAAGGAGCATGCCGAGTGGTTTTACATTACGTACCAGCAGTTATGGCAGGGATTTATAATTTGGCTAGGTTGCCCATGATGACTAGACTCATTGCAAAAAACATTGTGGGATATTTAACATCCACCAATTAATGCTGGAGGTTCATAGCTGGACTTGGTATTCCAACGCTGGTGGTGTGGCAAAGGAGATTGGCCATGTGCTCGTTAATAGTCACTGGAGGATGATCCAGAACTGCACGGGTCCTAACGGAGTGCTCAGTTCCTCAATACCAACCACAGGCTTGTTGTAGCAACTCTGAAGTTGCAGCTTAAATCCGGGAGAATGGTAACATCCCAGCCAAGGCTGGATGGTGGCAAGCTTAAAGATGAGAGGGGAGCTGAGGAGTTTGCGGAGTGGGGATTGGGGGGTCTGGGGCTTTGGGGAATCCTGAAGCATTGTGGAGTGCCTTCAAGACCACCATCATTGATGTAGCCGGTGGATGTCTTGGAATCACCATAGGGCGAAGAAGAATTTTGTCTCTCAAGGGATACTGGATACCATTGACCTGAGTTGCAAGGCCAGGCTTAACAGCAGAGCTGAGCTGTTCAGGGAGTGAGGCATAAAACTGTATGTGCGCTGAGGGGTGGACAAAGAGGCCTATGGGCGAGGAATCTGTAAGGGGGTAGAGCAGCACCTGTTGTCAGTGATTCTCGTCCTGCTTACAGGGGAATTCACGCATTGTGTTCCTCCAAGCCCATCCCTCGGTATACTCCAGTTAAAGCAGAGGGTGGTAGGCTCTTGACAGAGGAGTCCGAAGTGAAGGCCCGCGGACCGGTTACTTTGAGCAGCTGTACCAGTCTGATCCACCAGCTGTCGAGTTGGATGTCAGGGGTGTTACTATCCTGATTGCTGACCTCCAATCAACTGTGGTCACCTTTATTTGTGGAAAACACAGGCTGCGGTGAACTGGTCATAAATGGGCTAAATTTCCTGGGATCTGTGGCATCCATGAGGAAATTCTCAAGGCTGGTGGGTATACTGTATTCATGTCATTGCATGCTTTCTGTGCTCTGCCTGGACACAATCCATCATCCCAACTGACTAGAAAAGGGGCCTTGTTGTCCCTCTCTGAAAGGGAAGGGTGATTGCCAAGACTGCAACAATTACCAAGGGGTGACGCTGCTCTCAGTGCGGGCAGGTTCTTTGCTCGGTAATTATTGATAGGGTTCGCACCATCTGCTTGAGCACCAGCATCCAGAGCAGTCAGGCTCAGACCAAAGAGGTCAGCAATTTACCATATCTTTTCCTTTTGGGTCCTCACCTAACGCAGACAAGAGTTTTGGCAGGGGCTGCTTGCAGCCTATTTTGATCTCGGAAAGCGTTCGATTCAGTGAAACGGATGCCATCTGGAGGATTCTTGGCCTTCATGGGATGCCACCAAAACTGATCAATCTGATATCTGAGCTGCACTCTGGTACTGAGAGTGCTGTGAGATGTGGTGGTACCATCTCTGACTTATTTGCAGTTCTTACTGGAGTTAATCAGGGGTGTGCACTGGCCCCACACTTTTCAGCACTTGTATGAACCGGATTTTGGGGAAGATTTCAGAGAGATCAAGCTGCGGTGCATCATTTGGGAATGTCAAGATCTCTGACTTGATTTCGCAGATGATGAGTTCATCTTTGCGGAGACTCTAGATATCCTTTTAGGGCCCTCGAGGTGCTGAATGAGGAGTCGGAGCCACTGGGATTACGTTTCCTGGGTCAAAACGAAGATCCAGGCTTTCAATGGCATCTTTTATGCTGTTATCCTGTCTGTACCTGTTTGTGGCGATGATGTTGAGGTCACGGAGAGACTCACTTTCCTTGGCAGTGATATTCATGTCTCTGCTGGTTGTGAGCCAGAGGTCAACAGATGTCTGGGTCGGGCCTGTGGAGTCATGGATTCACTGGATCATGTGGTATGGCGCTGCAGTACCTTTGGCGGGAGGACGAAAATCCAAGTCTTTATGTCTTGGTGCTTCCATTCTTGCTCTATGGTTGAAAGACTTGGGCTCTGACAGGGATCTGCGATGGAGACTTAATTCCTTTGGTACCAGATCTCTTCGGAGAATCCTTGGCGATCGCTGGTCGGACTTTGTGTCCAACGGCGGTTGCTGAGAGAGACTCAAATGATATTTGTTACCTGCTAATCCTTGAGCATCAGCTGCGGCTGTATGGACATGTGGCTCATTTTCCTAACGCTGATCCTGCTCACCAGATTCTCTCAGCGAGGGAGTCTCGTGAGTGGAGGAGGCCAATGGGCCAACCACATGCCTCGTGGTTGGAGCAGGTTGATCAGCCTCTCAAGGAGATGGGGATGGGCCTGACATCTGCCTGGGGGATGGCCAGACGGAGCCCCCTGGAGTACTTGCAGAGAGTGAATGCAGTGAACGTGCTCCGGCGCATGCTCCCATACCAGACCTGACAGTCAAGTTCGCTCATCTCTTTGGCACACCGGCATGAGCCGACACAATGACAACATGAAACAAAGTGTGACGTGTATCGCAGACAGCCCGTGCAGGGACTGATCTAAGGATCTCACCAAACTGTCTGATCAATCGGAGCGACAGGCGGGGTGCACAAAGGGCAGGGACTTAATCAATGTGAGCTGATGACTCGTGCTTACTGGGAATTTTTCATTTGTGGGACACTGTCTCAAGCCCCAGTCCTCATTACAGACAGGGCTCAGTGATTTACCCAAACCTATCGGCGAAGGTCAAGGTACACTCTGGCCTATCCAGTGTAGCACGCATGCAGCCCTGGATATCAATGGGCATCACAGAACTGTTATTGCTCCATTTTGCATAGCTCGCAGCTGCTCGTCCCTCTAAGAAATGAGTCCGCCAGCCACATCAGGCCATAGTCCGAGTCGCGGAACTCGTTAGCAGATCGGAGTCTCACTCCTGGTGTGTTCCATTAGCAAGCACCAAGCGGCTTGCTTCATTCAAAGTGCTGAAGCAAGCATTCAAACGGAAAGGAGTGCTCGGTACCACATAACAACATGGCGGCTTCCATGTAAACAATGCTATTGTGGTACTCGAACAAATGCTGTCCGGGCCGTCATTTTCAGTTTTACTCGATCATCTTGACGGTAACTTCCCCAAACTAATTTGTTGTGTTAGCAGTGGCTATAGAGAGTACTATAGGAAGAGTAAAATAAAGAGAACTAAATAGGTAGTTAGAAGGGGGAGCCTCCTGCCAAGCCTATCTATGGACCTTCCACTGTGCATTTTCAGGAGTGGGTGGAGGGGTTTCGCATATTTGTAGATTTTAAAGAATTAGGATGAAAACTTGAAGTAACAATAAAAGTATGAATTGCACATTTCAATATTGTACTTTGTGACAGTAGGATTGAAGAAATAGTCAACAATCATTTTAAATCAAACGACGGTGGCCATTTTGCGTACATAAGTGGGTGCCTTCCGTTGGCAAGCGGCTTCCGTACCCCTCGCCAAGCACCTCCCTTGATTGCTTGCTCCACTTGTAAGTGGTTTTCAAAGCGGTTGATATGGAACAGCTGACTTGGCAAGAGAAAGCAAGCCTCTTGCTAACGGAACACATCCCAAGGCAGATCTGTCCGCACTCTGCAATCCATCTTAGGTCCACTGCATGGTAAAGGCGTTAAGACTATAGGTCCAACCCGACCTCAAAAACCCTGTTGCCAACGGGTTTTTTGGACGTAGCCATCGGCTGCAATGGACGTAGCCATAAGCTGCAAAGTTCATCACCACTTTGATCAGATTGATATTTTATAAAGCCATCAGAGGAAAAAAAGGAGACTGGTAACAAAACTACTTTGCAGGTTTTTTTATTTATAATAATTGATTATTTATAGCCAGGCAATATAATTATTGATAGCTTATACAAGTGACTTCACTAAATAATGGCAAAGTAAATCCTTTTTACACTTTATGAGCAATTGTACCTGTTCCTTTAAAAACCCTTTCATTTACTTTCTCCATCGAGTTTTCCATCTGCCGCCATTCTGCCCTCACATTCAATGGTGATTGAATTTTCTTTAGATGTACCAAGTCTATCCACAATAATTAGACCAAAGTTAATTTCAATCACACAACTCCTACAAGTACCAGCATGTGTTCTTTGCAAGAAGTGCACAATTCCACATACGGCAGAATTGAAATTCTTCCCTTTTAGGTTATTGTATTCCTCCATGAAGGATGAATATTCTTGCATGTACATCAAACACAGTGCATCAAAAATATGTCATTTTTCTTTCCCTTTTCTTGCAGTGACAAGAAATTGTTTGATATGCCGGTCATTCAAACTCCTCAAAGTGGTGGGGATGCTCTTAACATAACCTTGTGCATCTCGTTAATCTCCAGCGAAAGACCTTGCGTGCTGTTCTCTTTTATCGCCTGGGATTGTTGAACAACCGATTCATCACTGCAAAGGTTACTGCGATGCCGACATGCAGGCCAGGGTATAATGTCAATCCAATGGCACTGAAATGTTCAACCTCAGGCGTTGTCATTTTGCTAACCTAGCATCATTTTTTGTGGCATTATCCACGAGCAATGTTTGTTACTTTCGTCCTTGGGTAACAGGCTTCCACTTTTAAGCGAATTAAGGCTTTTTGTCCTCTGATAAATTTTTTTTTATTGAAATTCGCCATAAA
>CM068961.1:90116704-90121266 GCA_035128595.1 Eptatretus atami
ACCCCAGAGAGGTTACCTAGGATACGCCTTTAGACGCCATCGAGAGCAGTGACCAAAGATGCACCTGATAAAGGATATAATTCAATAAGGCCATTAATTATCTTCAAAAGGGGTGTTTTAATTAACCCAAACCCAATTTTCAGTCGTGCACTTCCTTGGAGTTTTCTTAGTATGCGTGCAAAGTTTCAGGCTGCTAGGTTTCATGGTTTTGGAGTTATGGAGGAGACACACACACACACACATTGACATTTATTAGTATGTATAACGTGGAGAGGGATATAGAGGGATCGAGAGATGTGGGAGGAGAGTGCTGTTCTGTATTCAGAGGGGGTGGAGCGAGGATGGGGCAGAGAGAGAGGGGAAGTGGAGGGGAGTTAGCAGAGAGAAAATGTTATGCTTTATGAACAACACACACTCACACACACACACACACACACACACACACACACACACACTCACACACAGACACACACACACACACACTTATTAGTTTTGACTCCACTCGGGATTGAAACACAATTGGTTGCTGCAGAGGTGAAAGTTCTATTTTTCTTTGTTTCTTTCTGCTGCTCTCATGACGGTAGCAATTTTCAACATTACGAGGTGGTTTATATCGATTTAAGATTTCAAAAAATACCTTTTATGTTTACAGAGGTGTGGAGATTATTTAATTTTTTCCAATGTTTCTTCATTGTCTGCTGACATGTTTTATGTAATGCAAACTCCATTGTACTTTGAGTGTAATTATATTCTATGAAATGTGTATTGGATGGGTGTTCATCATTACTGAACCAGAGCCATGGCTGCAGATTCAGTGTTTTTGCACATTACGACAGAAGTTTGGTATTCTGCACAGGTAGCGGCTCACAAAAGGCTGAATATCAAAAGGCACTGTGGGATATTTAACATCCACCAGCATATGATAGCAGATGGAACACTTGACCTAAACAACCTTCTGAAAAACAGGCAAAGTTGTTGTAGCAATGCTCTGCTTGTGAAGTACCACGATAACAGTATATAGTCAGGATGAGAATGAAATCCAGACGAGGAAGCTCAAATGAGAGTACACTACCAGTGAGCTGTCCTTTCAGCTCCTTTGATTAACGTGAGAACACACCTCTACCTGGTTGTGTCAAAGGAAAGATGATTTCAACTATTATTTTGCAGTTCATTTGTATGCCGCACGTGGCGATGTGTAGCATAATCTGCTGTGGGCGTTTCTGTGCTGCTGACGCAGTGCCCTCTGTAGGTTAGGGCAATAATTTGTAATTTGGCCAGGGTGATTGTAATCATCTCCCTACTTTGTAAAGGAGGCCTTTGGATATTTACCGTCCAGCAACTAATGCCAGCAGACGGGACACCCATATCAACGTCCATCTGAGAGACGGCACATACGTTGATGCTTCCCACTGCCTGCAAAACACCATGCTGACAGTTTCTAGCTGGTCCAAGATTCAAACCCAAGCTAGAAAGCTCAGAGGCGAAGGCACATACCTCTAGGCTATCCTGCCAACCCAAATTATTTGCAGTACGGTTTTTATTAAAATCAAATGGAGTGCATGCTTGTGCACTGTGCACTCACTAAAGCATTGTGCCTCTCGCTGCGGAAGATTGAAATTGGGGCAAATCTATAATTACAAGTTATAACTTCAACAACTATAGCAGCTGCTTTCTCGAAGAAAGTCATTAATTAAACGTTGATTCAAAAGCCAAAGTGTTTCAGGCAAAAAGCCAAGCTCAATACCAACAGCAAAAGGGGAAAGTCATTTAACATTTGATTGTGGATAAGGCACCAGGCATGTTAATGAGTGATTTATTTTGTTAATACAAATAGATTTTGCCATTCCAATAACCATTACTCAAACGCCCAACACATATGAAGGCACAAGTCCAAACCAACTTCGTTTCAGAGATGGCAAAGTCATTTTACAGAGTGTTATATTTACATAACATAGACATGATTGTGTTTATTTTGTTTGAGTGAAAGGGAATACAAAAATTGTAGCTCGGGCCACTGCAGTCAGATGTGTATCTGTGTGATTGATTTTCATGCAGAGGGTATACTTGTCATTGGTGAAAGCACGGTTACCTTTTTCTCACATAGATCACCGTCAAAAGGGCCATAGAAAGTAAGTCTTGTAACATGTGGACAAAACTGTCAGTCAAGCATCTCCCAGACTTAAACCCATGAGAGGCCTCTACCAACTGGCAAAAAACACAGGTTGCTATAAATAAATGAAAAACATTTCAGGATGAAGGTCCTGATGCTTTTTCATCACATTTTCACCAGGAGGCAGAGCTGGAACGTCTGGAGCGAGACTTTGCCATTCAATCCCAAATCACAGAAGCCGCCAAGAGGCTTGCAAGTGACTGCAGCATCGGCAAGAAGGTAATGGGACGGGCGTTGGAATGTTGTTACCAACTCGCAGCGTACCCAAATATATCTCGCAATCATCTGTCTCAACTCTCCCTCCCCTCATGCCATTTCCGCACAATTAGTCTTTTGTCAATTTATTATTCTTTAACTACAGTGATGGCTTCACACAGCTCATAATTCCGCTGAATCATTAATATGAAATGTTTATTGCATTAAAAAAAATGTAAATGCCTCGAGCTATTTTGTGATGTGATTTACGGACAATTATTAAGCTCATGCTTGTATTTTCTGCTATGTCATCACTTACTGCAATCAAGCTGCTTGGGATTTATTGTAAATGTAAACTCTTCAGCACAACACTCTGCTTTTGCAATCAAACTGCCTTCCATTCTCACATGGCAAACCGTGCGATCGTCCATATTGCTTGATGGTTGCTTCATTAAATTCTCTCTTCCCTCCCTTATTTTCCCTGTAATTTTCTTAATTGGTTGAACATTTGCAGGCAGATTGATTTCCTTGAACTGCAGTCAGTAAACAGACTTTCTAAGTCGTGGAACAAGTTTATGGTTTTGGAAGATGGCAGGTGTCAGGCTGAAGATTTCTCTCTGTCTTAGTGGTGAATGGGGTGGAATGTTATTCGCTCAACTACTGTGATTACCTTGCAATATCATGACGACCCAACAGGTTAGAAAACAGCGAAAAACATCCTACCTCAATGCCCTCAAGAAGCTGCAAGACATTGAAGCTGCCATTAATGCCTACCGCCTTCGTGCTGGCCAGGAACCCACAAAAAGAACTTCGCACATGTGTGAGGGTGAGTCTGGAGACTTTTTTTTGTTTTTGCTTCACCTTCACTGAGTAATGGCTTCTGGGTGAAGAAATGGACCATACACATATTACAAAGGGCCAAAGTGGGGTTTGGGGTGGGGATGACAGGTGAATTGAAAACAAGTAAATTGAGAAATAGATGAAGAGGGGGGAAGAAGTAAATGGAAAGTGGAGAAGAGGGGCGGATAAGGGAAAGGAAGTTGTACGTGTATTGTATTAAGATCAAGAGAGGGAAGGGAATTGTATGAGATAAACAGGAAGGAGGTGTGGCGGTGGGGGAGGGGGAGGGAAGGGGGAAATGTGTGGAAAATCTTTCACCATCATAGCATATCTATTATGTCGATGGCCCTCAAGCTTAATGAGAATTTTCCCCGAAGGAACAAGATGAATGATTTTAGCTGCAACTTCCACACTACCATCACTGTCGGCCACCAATAGATCACTCAAGTTTGCTGACTATTCTTAAGGATGACAACACAACTGTTAACACATTGTGTAACCTAACAAGTACCAGAGAGAGAGAGAGAGAGAGGGAGAGAGAGAGAGAGGGAGGGAGAGAGTTTGAACAACAATCGCAACCACAAAAAAGTAACAACAAAACAGCTCCTTCAAACCAGCAGTTATACAAAACTATGATGACCGTTTTGAAATTATTTTTTTTTGGTGAGAGGTAAAGATACATCCAAAGTGAGTTATCTCTGCATGTGTTGCAGATGAAAATTTCCACTCTGACGTGCAGTCAGACGGCAGCTCCCTGGCAGAGGCCACCGTGCTGGACGATGGTACGGCTTCACAGTATCATGGCTGAAGGGGAAAAAAATCATCGCACCTTCATCATGCAATTTTAACGTATAATTCCGTGAGCACAAAAATTGTTTAAAACACCATCATGTGAAACACTTGTGCGGAAGTTTGCTGCTTCCAAAACGAAGCAAACTGGAACGGCACTCGTTGTAGCACATACCTCCACCAGGCTGAACAGTTTACGTTTTGTATCCCACTGAGAGGCCGAATCTGCATCCAGACCTTAACCAAAATCGAATCGGCTTGTTCTTGTCATCTACCCAACTCAACCACCTAGTTTTCTCATAATCCATCCACAACGTTTTGAAATATCGTGGTGAAGAATCACTTTAAAATTAAATAATTCTCTTATCCAGATATGGATTCGGATCTTCACCAAAATCGAATTAATTCATATACTTGTCACACACCTAACCTGTCCACCAAATTTTGTCCGAATCCGTCCCCCACTTTTTTGAGATATTCTGTACACAGACAGACAGCTCGGTAATTATTATGGGCCATTATAAACAAACGGTTTTGTGTTTCACTTGACTTTGCCACCAAAAGTAAA
>CM068961.1:90130465-90147861 GCA_035128595.1 Eptatretus atami
AATAACAAAATAAGCCTTACCAAGATGACGGCGTGCCATCTTGGTCAGCCTTCTGTCAGCTCGCAGGAGTCTTAAACCGCCCCATTATTTTGACCTGTTCAACAATGCCTTGACTTGGAATAGACTGCAATGATTTCTTAATGATAAAGTGTTTGTTTTTTTTCACTTCCCTCATTCATATCGTCGAATGCCTGATCATCAAACCTACGAATCGCTGCATACATTGCAATGCTTGTAAATGCCCGGAGACGCCAGCATTCATGGCTTTATTTCATTTCTGCATACGCCATAACCTCGAGAATCTCTTAAATTAGAACAAATTACAAATTTTAAGCTCATTAATTGAACTTAGCAGCAGTTCTGACTGCTAAAAAAAGTGTTAATTTATCCAATTTGGACATTGCTTGGGTGTCTTTGGGTGCATGGTATTATATTACCGATTGGCAATCAGGAATTGCTTGCCAAGCCAACCTTTCCTTTCACCGTTTCACTGGAGTGCTTGCTTTAGTGCTTAAGCCACTTGGTGAGCACTAGCCAAGCTGCTTGGTTGTTCGTTTCAAAGCCACAAAAAGGAAGACTCATCGCTTCGCTGATGGGAATACCAATGTTTACATAATTGCGGAAAAAAAACCCGGAACAAGTCGAGGTATATTCAAAGTTACACCGCCCCCATGCCAAATAAATAAATAACAAATCCTCCAGTACGCGACATTGCTGGGGCGCCTTGGCGCCCGGCAATGCTGCCGTGCAGAACATGGAAACGGAATTGGGAGGGAGTGGTGCGCAATACTTAATTGATTAATTGCATAATTAAAATCAATAGTAATCATAAGATAATAAATTTCTTAATCAGTTGGCTAATTGCATACCAAAACCACTAGTTTCATCTTGATCTGTAACTTTTTGAAAAATAACTAATTAATGAAAAAAATTAATCGATTAATTGATTAATCAAAAAATCAAAAATACCCTTTGCAGCAAAATCACTTGGTCACTGTCATACCCAAATATCAGCTTCCTAGCTAAAAAGGTGCCTGAGATATTGCCCAGATGAGAAAAAAATTAAATAAGCAATAAATAAATCGATAACAATTACGTAATTAATCAATTAATTGATTAATCAAAAATTAAAATAGCGTTTTTGCCAAAGCACTTCTTCACTTTTGTCCCCAAATTTCAGCTTCCTTGCTCAATGGATGGCTGAGATATCGCCCTGACAAACAAACAAACAAATAACGGAGTAAAAACTAAGTACTCCCTTCCTTTGGTGCCCAGCGATGACGCCATGCATCACCTGGATATGGAATTGGGAAGGAGAGGTGTACAACAAAAATTAACTTTCACCCTTTAGCAACCGTGTGAATAAATTATTGAAATATCAGCTGCTTTTTCATATGCTTTTCTCACCTGTGTTGCAAGTGGAGCGACCTGCTTTGAGATGCTTTAAAAGTTGGTGTATAATCAGCGTTTTCTGAATGTAATCGATATGACAAGCAGGATTGAATGAGACTCAACTGATTGTAAGTGAAGAAGATGTTGAAGGAGGAAAAGATTTCCTGCCCAGTTTTACATAGAACATGGTGATCAAAAATAAAATGTTTTTCTGTTTGAGCACATTTTATCACGCCGGTAATGTTCTGGTACAGTTCCTTCCTTGTCCTTACACTGCCTTCCTTCCCTAATGCTACCTTCTCCTCCCCTTGCACTGCCTTCCCCCCCTCAAGCTGCCTTCTCTCCCTTGCGCTGCCTTCCCCTCCCATCGTGCTACCTCCCTCTTTTCTCATGCTGCCTTCCCCTTCTCTTGCATTGCCTCCCCTCCCCTCACTCTGCCTCCCCTCCCCTCATGCTGCCTCTTTCCCCTCCCTCATGTTGCCTCATTCCACCCCTCACGCTGCCTCCCCTCCCCTCATGTTGCCTCCCCCTCCTCTTGCATTTCCTCCTCCACTCTATGTTTTCCTCTTCCCTCCCTCACGCTGCCTCCCCCTCCCCTCATGTTGCCTCCCTCTCTTGCACTTCCTCACCTCCACTCATGTTTCCTCCTCCCCTCCCTCAGCCTGCCTCCCCTCCATGTTGCTCCCCTCCTCTTGCATTTCCTCACCCTCCACTCTGTTTCCCTCCTCCCCTCCCCCTCCCCTCACGCTGCCTCCCCTCCTCTTGCATTGCATTGCAGACGGTTCCAGATGAAATTTTGTGGGAAGGTTGGGTGTGTGACATGGACGAACTGATTAGATTTTGGTGAAGATCTGGATCCGGATCCGACTACGAGAATTTTTTAAAGAGCAGGTTTTGGGTCGCTGATGACTTCGCGTGATCCGAAGGTTGTAATCACATTAATAATCTTTGGTATTTATTTTTCTACATTTGAAACTCAAAATCTGCTAAAATTAACTTTTAAGTCAAAACTTTTGTCAGTGATCAAAAACAGTCCGGAAGTACCGAAGAATGCCATGACGTCACGTTCTCCGAAAACTTCGTGAACATTCGAAACAGCATGTAAATAATGGCGAGATGCGAATCAGAGAGTGATTTTCAGCGGCGATGAAATTGAGTGTTTTCATTCGATATTGCGAGGACGAGTCGGAGGATGATGGGAATTTATACTATGGAGTTTCTGGCCCTGAGCCATATAAATTTGAGCCACTTGCAAGTGCCAGAAAACGGCCTATTTCGTGTACAAGTGGCAGGACTGACTGTCCGGCAGTTCACACTGACAGACTCCACCCAGACAGATTGTTGTGGGATTTTCATTTTCTTGTTCGATGCATAAAATAATGTAAAGTTTGATTCGTCTGTGACTTGATATAATAATTTTTTTTAACCCTCTAGTAGCCTGGTGTTGGCTCAGTGGTTATGGTGGTGGCTTGGTATCCTAGGGTCCTGAGATCAAGCCCCGTTGGCCGCTGAATTAATACACCAGGGGGTTGACTCAGCCTGTCACCTTCGAGGCGCGAATGAGTACCAGTTCCAGTGTGTGTACTGGTAGAGGGGCACTGCATCAGCGACCAGTCGCGCTTCAAGAATGATAGCTACCCGGCAGCTAAGCTGCCATACGACCACCACACCCTCTAGTCACTCAAGAGTCAGAAATTGAATGAATCAATAATGGACCAAATATATTTATCACACTGTAGCCTTGGCGTTGAAGTCTTTCTGACAGCTGAGCTTGACCCAGCGAAAGTGAACAGTTAGAACAAACCACAACTTTCAAGACTGTCCATTTGTCAGCCCTCACCCTGGCACATGTGAGCTTATCCACAGGACGTCGCGCTTCTTCCCAGCAACTTCAGTATGCTGAGGAGAGTTTCCTCTCTTGAGAGGTGACACAGGGTGAGAAGATGAAGCAGGAGCCAGCTGAGGAGGAGAAGGCTGAATGGTGGGCAAGCTCACGCTTGTTTTGAACCGAGCTCACTCTGCGTTGCCTTCGTAATCCTCGGCTGTGAAATGGTCACCACAAATGACAAGTCGATCCAAAGGGTCCTCTTTACCCGTTTTTCTTTGGGGGAAAATTCGCCCGTTTTATTTGTACAAATCTTATCACTGCCGGCAAATGTTTGATTCCTTCAGGAATCGGTGGGAGCGATTACCCGTTTTCCAGCCATTTTCGCAAACATGACGACACACGTAGTAGGGCATGAATCGTACAAATATCCAAATAACTTTGTTCTACAATAATTCAAAATTAAAAAGGATAATATAGACAGATGCAAGCTCAAAAAAAGCGAAAGAACGGCCCACTGAACTGGACACTTCTTCAATGAGCGAGTGAGCGCCGCTTTGTTTTGGAGAACGTGACGTCACCATCCATATATGGGCACGCGGCTGTTTTTTTCAACGGCCTCGAGAAATAACAACTTCGGAGTTAAATTTCATTAACTTTCCCAATAGTTAGGCAACCACAATAGTTTGCATCAAACTATTTAATGCACATATAATCATATTGATAAATTTTCAGAACATGATTGGTGACCCACAACCTGCTCTTTAAATGATTCTTCACCATTGAGAGATCGGGCTAAACTAATATAAAGCATGATATCTCAAAAAGTTGTTGACTGATTTGGATGAAATGTGGTGGACAGGTTGGGTGTGTGACCACAACAAATTGATTTGACTTTGGTGAAATCCAAATCCGGATCTAGATCCGAGAATTATTTAATTTTCAAAGTGATTCTTCACCATTGAGAGAAAGGGCCATAAACGATATACAGTATGGCATGATTGTTCACATATGTATTGGGCCCGATATGTTCTCCTGGATCAGGCATTACGTGACGGAAGTAAGCACTCTCCCGAGTGCCCTTCTAATTTCAACTGAGGATTGTCTTCACTGAGGATAAGGACGTGAGTTGCCGTGTTGGCATGATGTACACCAAGCAGAATTCAAAATTTTATTTTGCAAATTTATTTGTAATATTCGTGATATTACATCTTTATAAGCAATTGAAATTGAAGATTTAATTTTTTTCTTTTTTTTTATTTCAATTTTTTTTAAAAAAAAATTATTTTCAATATATATATATATATATATTTAATACCCTGAGCACATACACATGGGAGAGGTAGGTGCAGCCCAGAAGTTTGGTATGATTTCACAAAAGTTTGAGGGAGTACTTCAGTAACAAGACAGGAGAGACTGCACAGATATAGTATCGTCACAGTACCCCCAAAATGTATGATGTATGTATATTGTATATATCTATTATGTATGTATATCACACAACAAATTGTCAATACAACAAAGCAGGATATACGGAATGTGTTTTCAACTATCTCCCAAAACAAAACAATGTTATGTTCAATATCAAAGAGGATATGGAGATGCATTTTACTGTGCTGTGAAAATGATGGTGTGCACACAAACGTTCTTGACACTTAAAATGTCATTATGTGTTTGCAACAATTTAAATAAATACCACTATGGGTGTCTACATACATTCGGTACATATTTATTCCCCACATACTGTATAAGCATGCATGCAATACTTGTAAGGGGTAACATGACTTGTATGTATCAGTTAATGTGCGACTCCAAACCATAAGTGGTGACCGTGCCCGAACCGCGTCCCATGCAGCCCTTGCTGCATGGCACCAGGAGTGATAAACGCCTCCTGCAATGCGGAACATTATTGCTCACTTTACCAAACACAACTGGAGTCTTGGCAATATATATATATATATATATATATATATATATATATATATATATATATATATATATATATATATATATATATATATATACATATATATATATACATGTCCTGCCACACAGCAAAACTCTTTGGGATGTGTGTGTGTGTGTGTGTGTGGGGGGGGGAGGTGAGGAAGCTCAGACCTGCAAATATTAACACTCAAATTGCAGCATTTACAAATACATAATATGCAATTATTCCCAAGCATAAAATCATCATGGAAACCATATTTTTCCTGTTGCTACAAATATAAAATCAGAAATGCATGAAACCTCCCTTAATCTGCAAAGTAACTTTCCTTGAGGACCAGATGGTTCTGGCGAAGTAGAATACCCACTGCCAACATTGAAATGGATCCTCGATTTGAAATTCATCAAAACTCGAGTCAGTAGCTCGACTAACGGTTTTGCAAATTGCATAATAATGGAGTTGCTGGTACAATTAATATCGAAGACACATTTGCTTTCGGTGTCTAATTACTTTTTGTGTAGCACATTGTTGGGTCATATAATTTGATGGTACTTCGCATCAGCGATTTCCCAGCAATTAAACTTACAAGTCATTCCCAGTCCCTCTCGCCCTCTGCTGGAAAGGCAAACAAGGCTCATCCAACCATTTTGTTGCATTTGAATATCTTGGTCCCAGTTGAAGACCACTCTGTGATCAAAAGATCAGTCCTTTGTTTATTCGACTAATCTATTGGTTGGAGTTGCCTTGCGTACTTCCTGACCAAATCTCCTTCCCCAATGACACTCTTGTTTTTTCTGATTGGAAGTTGACTTATTACTATGAGAAATAGCAGTTTAATTCTTCTGTTAGAATATCTCCTGGTGATTCCATCGCCCGAGGAATAATCATGTATCTGCAGTTAGAAAACTTCAAATTGTCATCTACATAGTTTCAATATCAGCTCATTTTCTCTTTCCATTTTAAATGGAATAATATATTTCCATCCTGACATTTCCATTCCAACTCTTTCCATAATTTCACGTGAGAACTTAAGATTTAGTATCAATAGCACAACATTTATAAGACTATATTTTTGGCGATCAAAGTAGCCGAGGAAGCAGAACCACAGCCATGCGTTATAATTCCCATCACAACTGTATGGTTTTTATCCCCCAAAAGTGGTTACGAGGCGTATGATTCATGTCCCATCTTGTTTTTCCTTTTAGCGACCAGAGTAGTGATGTTATAAAGCTTGCAGCAGGAAATGATGATGTGGCTTGCATAGGCAATGCTTGGTGTTTTGTTAACTTCGCATGAATACCACATACGATGCTATGAGACAATATATAACCAACACAAACCCACCACCAGGCATGCCACACTGGGTCCTATTAAGCTCTGTAGCCACTTCCAGTGTGTTGGTAGATGAGGCCAATTCACCTCAATACAGCTGCAGTGATGAAGGCCAGTCGCTGGCTTGCTGACTTCAATCTATATATCTAGTAGATATATATATATATATATATATATATATATATATATATATATATATATATATATATATATATATATATATGGGCTGCCAAAGTAGGTATACAGTAATGAAAAACAAAACGTGCGCACAAAACGTATTTATTGATTATACAAGCATATCAATAATAACATACCAATAATAAACATATCAATAATAAACATATTGATCCCTCAAATGTTCAAACTGTTTGCCCCCGGCATTCACACACTCCACTAGTAATCCTTACTGTATACCTACTTTTCAGCCCCCTGTACATATAATATATAATATATATATATATATATATATATATATATTATAGCACATACCTCTTCTTCGTCTTCTTCTTCTTCTTCTTCTTTTGGCTGCTCCCGTTTAGGGTCGCCACAGCGGATCATCCGTTATGATCCACATAATGATTTGGCACAGGTTTTACGCCGGATGC
This sequence comes from Eptatretus atami, assembly GCA_035128595.1. NCBI lineage: Eukaryota > Metazoa > Chordata > Myxini > Myxiniformes > Myxinidae > Eptatretus > Eptatretus atami. The sequence goes on from CM068961.1 coordinate 90,137,565, forward strand.
CCTTCCTGACGCAACCCTGGTCGCCTCTTACGACACAGGGATATGGTTCACCTATTCTAACCGGGCATACACCGGCCCAGTACACTGGTACTCACTTCGCCGACCTCGGAAGGATGATAGGCTGAGTCAACCTCCTGGTGTGTATTAATTCAAGCGGCCAACGGGCTTGAACTCAGGACCTTTTGGATCCCAAGCCGCTACCCTAACCACTATGCCAACACCAGCTCTACACCAACATCTATATCACATACATATATATATATATATATATATATATATATATATATATATATATATATATTATATATATAGATATATATATACACCACATGCCAAAAGTATGTGGACACCTGCTCGTCCAACATCTCATTCCAAAATCACGGGCATTAATATGGAGTTGGTGCCCCCTTTGCTGCAAAACAGCCTCCACTTTTCTGGGAAGGCTTCCACTAGATGTTGGAACATTGCTGCGGGGATTTGCTTCTATGTAGCCACAAGAGCATCAGTGAGCTCGGGCAATGATGTTGGGCGATTAGGTCTGGCTTGCAGTCAGCGTTCCAATTCTACCCAAAAGCGTTTGATGGGGTTGAGGTCAGGACTCTGTGCAGCCCAGTCAAGTTCTTCCACACCGATCTCGACAAACCATTTCTGAATGGACCTCGCTTTGTGAACGGGGGCATTGCCATGCTGAAACAGGAAAGGGCCTTCCCCAAACTGTTGCCACAAAGTTGGAAGCACAGAATCTTCTAGAATGTTATTGTATGCTGTAGCATTAAGATTTCCCTTCACTGGAGCATTTTCATGTTCCAGTGAATACATTTGATTATGCTATTTGAATATGCATTTCTTTACGTTCATTGAGATGTCATACTGTGGGCTCTTTTACTCTTACTTAGGCTCGATATGTCGCCTTCTTGTACACCGCCCCTCCCTATTCCATCTCCAGGCCCTGCATGATCACCGGGTGCCGAAAGCTTTCTTTCTTTTGGCGCCCGGCGATGACCCATGCCAAAAGGGCGTACTCAATTTCCACTCCATTTGTTTTCTTCATTTCTTGTTTGTTTGTTTGTCTCAGACATCAGACTTTGAGCAAGGAAGCTGACATTTGGACACAATAGTGAACAAGTGCTTTGGCAAAAACGGTATTTTTATTTTTTTGATTAAACAATTAATTTATGAACTAGTTAATGATTATCGATTTATTAATTACAACTTATTTATTTTCTTTCTCATCTGGGCAATATCTCAGGCACCTTTTGAGCTTGGAAGCTGATATTTGGGTATGACAGTGACCAAGTGATTTTGCTACAAAGGGTATTTTTGATTTTTTTGATTAATCAATTAATCGATTAATTTTTTTATTAATTAATTAATTTTCAAAAAGTTACAGATTTGGATGAAACGGTGGCGGTTTAGGTACGCTATTAGCCAAATGATTAAGAAATGAATTATTTTACCATTATTATTTATTAATTAATCAATTCATATTAAGCAATTAATCAATTATTGTACACCGCTCTCTCGCAATTCCGTTTCCATGTGCTGCGTGGTGGCATTACCAGATGCCAAAAGCACCCCGGTAATGTCGCGTGCTGGAGGATATGTTATTTATTTATTTGGCATGGGGGCAGTGCACTTTGAATGTGCCTCAACTTGTGTTTTTTCTTTTCTTCTCTATTTTTTTTCTCTCTCTTTGTTATTGTATGATTTGCGATTTCTCATTCATCTATTAAAATGTATAATCATAAGACGATATTCCAATTCCAATTCCTGAGGAGCATATTGTCGCCAAGCATTGCTTTTTATTGGGTTCCTCCATGTTTCATATCGATAACTTAAATATCAGTCTTATAACTATTGTAATTCACAAAATGAACCGTTATTATGAAGTTTTGTGTAATATACCGTTTTGTTATATTTCAATTTTATTTGTATGACAACTTGAAGCATGAAATAAATTAAACTGAAACTGAATAATTCTCTGATGTATTAACATTGATCAAAGTTTGCTAACCACCGTGGAAGCAGGGAGAAGCTGAGGTCTTTTGCTCCAATGAAGGGTTAACGACTGAAACATCACCTTCTCCATGCTTCCCATGGCAGTTAGCATACCTTAATCAACGTTCTGTTGACCTAATCAATTGTTCTGCCTGTCCGCCAATGCAGATTGACACTCACCTCCACAATTGCAACTAATTTTCCATTCTCTAAACCAGTCAGCCTTATCCCATTTGTAAGCGAAAATGGCATTGATCATTTTAGTGGACCACAACACTCATCTTGCATCCAAGTTTCTGAGTTTTAGCTTTCACTCTGGACATGCTGCTTCTTCCATGTGAACAATGGATTTACAGTTTACCACAAATCTCAAACAAGAGGTCATGGATATCAAACTGGATATTTCATGATACATTTGATTATATCCGGCACTCTGCCATACTTTCCAAACCGTTGGATGGTATCTATGGTCCCCTTCTTGACTCACTATCAAATTTTTGTAATTATTTTATTGAGAGATTGAGGCTTGTTGAGTAGATGAATGACAGAGGTAAGAGGCTAACACCTCAACAATGGAGCAGAGGGAAAAAGCAAACAATGAGTGTGGATTTGGCAAGGAGCAAAAAAAAGGCAGCATAATTAGTACAGACGGATGGAGAGGACAAGGAATCAAAGGAATTGTGATCACACTGGAAAAGCTAACAAATATAAATTTCTTAAGGATTTGAAAGCAGTGCGGTTGTTTTAAATGGCATTCTCTCCAAAAAAATTGCCTCTATCGGTCAGCATCTCTCAAGGTAGCATTCTGGGTCAAATCTGCTCTGTTTATTGCACATCAATGACCTCTCTTCATCGCTGGAAAATGAACGTATCACTTTGCAGAAGAGTCCATTGTGTGCAAGATAGTACCTCATCACCTGTGTGCCAGACACGATGCAGCAGCATCCCTCTCTGCTGACCTTGAGAGAACAAGCAAAGCATTATATCATGGAACATGTCCTTTAATGCAGGAAATACCCTGAATCTAGTTTCATCCCGATATAAGAACCGCCTAGAAATTTCCCAATTTATTGCCCACATTCTCTGGGAGAAGTACAGTCTCTGGAGCTTCTGAACCAGGCCATAAGCTCCAACCTTTTTTGGTAGTTCTCTCCAAGTCCATCTCCAAAACTGGACACTGTCCCAGAATTCTTTGCATGACCAAGTTCTTACTCTACTATCCTCAGCTTCGAAAGGTGTACATTGGCATTCTTTCAAAGCGTCATGGCATATGGATACCCACTTGAACTTGTGCTGCTGTTTTTGCCATCTTGCATGCTTGGAGACCAGATTTGTTAGGGGGCATATTTAAGGTTTAAGTTTAAGGTCCTCCATGTCCCTGGCATTTCACAACAGGGGGGTGTTTCAGGTTTGCTTCTTGCTCACCTCAGAAAACTTGGTGGCTTTGCAGACTTTTACCAGCTCTATTTTGATCTTACTAGAAGCTGTCTTTGTCTCAAGCTCCCTCTAGAACCAAGTTTACCACCCACAACCACCACATGGTTGCTCCTGTTTCTACATCTAACTTTTATTATAGCCACTGATACCCTGTCCCCCTTTTACCTGCAACACCTCTTCTGATGCTTTGGTGCATCCACACATTCTTGTCTTGTTTCTGCTTTGGCCCAGGTTATGTCTGTTCACCCTTTTTGCCCTCAGTTTTTCCCCAAGCATTGATTCCTGTATTAAAATGGAACACTCCCTCCTCCACACTTCATTGCACAGCCCACACAACAAGCAAACCCAGGCATAAAGACAATCCACAAATCATCAGCTTTTTTTTTTTTTCAATTTGCAACCTTCATGGTCATTTTTTCAAGTTTCAACAACAACTGATGTATCTCACGAAAGCAACGTGACTTATTTGTTGCTGTTTACAGAATTTCTCACCATTGATGTCTCACTGTTGGTGTGACATCCAGGAGAAAAAGTGCAATCTCACACCAAATATTTGACTTGATAATAGGTATTATTGTTGTTAGGATACTGACATTGGAATGCTAATAATGCTAATATCATGTCTGTGATAAAATATTTATTTCCGTTTATTTTTTTTTTAAGTGATCAACTGATCATTGTTGCTCAGTGTAGTGTGCCTTGCTACATTGGGTACAGGTCGTACGTGGTTGCTGTCAAGACTTAGTACACACACCACCTTCAACCATTGACCACCTGCGATCGTGGTACGAGCGAAATTCCCATCGGCGCCTCTCCCATGGCTGGACTGAGACGGAGTGGCAAGGAGGTAGCAGTCCTCAGCAGTCACCTGCTTCTGACTGGGTCGCAGTGGCTCACGTTGGTAGGGGCCCAATGCTTTCACATAGCTTTTTCACCAAAGTTCTTAATTAAATTAATGTCTGGTTAAAGTTATTGGCTCTTTATCAGGTAACTTGTGAATGCTCATCAACAGGATTTTTATAATCTAACACAACTCTACCTAACGAAGAAAGGAAACTACACAATATGTAAGATAAGTGCTGACGGAATAGGGTGAGAGCAGAGGTAGACAATATCAAACGGAAGACCAAATACTGCATTGGAGTCATCAGAAGGAACCCGAATAGGTAAAGAGAGACGCAGACAATCAGGCAGAGTACAAACAGATAGATCGGCAGGGGGATCAATAGGAACACTGAGAGGCAGGTAGCAGAATTGGGCAGAATAATACAGGTGGATGATTGTTACGTAAACAAACAACCATTGATAAACAGCAACCATTGTTGTAGATAGATGTAGTGGTAAATGCACAAATGGGGAATGTCAGCGAGAATGGAAACAATCATAGGTAAGTGTGGAAAACAACTTGAAGATGCTGCTGGATCACCACCCCATGATTTGGAGGGAGATTATTCCACAGATAAGAGAAAAGGGGTGAAGTAAGAGAAGGTATGAGTTTCCAGATCAGTGAAGACTCATCAAACCTGTGCAAGGTTTGTCAAACTCTGGTTGTTTGTCCATGGTCTATCCCTTTTAAATACTGAGCGTCAAGCAAGGAAGCAGGACAAGCCATTTTTTTTTTAAAGTGTTTGACCGGTATGGCTTGGCCCTGGTTTGAACTGCCGACCTCCCAAACTCAGAGAAGACGCTCTAACCAATTACACCACCTTGCAATGATAGAGCGAAACTTCCCATCTGTGGAATCATTGATACATGTTGTGCACACCATTTTACCATCCCTTCTTACCAAATGTAGGGGGCCATAAAGTAACAACCAATGTGCTTTACAAACATCTTTGTGTCAGTAGGTGGAGGAAGCAACAGACGAAACATGCTGTCTGCTTACCCAGAGTCATGTGAGCTGAACCAGCCCGGACTGCTTGTCCCTCAACATCAACATTCGAGGTAGAATTTGGCTTACAAAGGCATCTCACTTATTGGTGCATTAATATACATCGCCTAATTACTGCATTATTTAACATTCCCTCATTGCTATGTTCATAAGCATCTCTTCATAGCGATGTGGAGAGACTATTCCTCAATTCCACATTCATGGACATCTCACCGCCATGTTCATACAGATTTCTTCATTTTCATACTCATGGAAATACTCTCACGCCATGTTCGTCAACATCTCCTCGTTGTCATGTTCGTCTCATTCTGTTCATACTTTTATAATGGAAAACGAGCAGGGGTACCAGACATTACCGGGTGCTGTTCTAATCCTGTTGGCATTTTGAAGAATCAATCAAAAAATTTTAATCACACACTCAAGAGTGATTATATATATATATATATATATATATATATATATATATATATATATATATATATATATATATATATATATATATGTACCGGGTGTAGTGCGTGCGCCTGTAATCCGGCTACTCGGAGCTTGGGTTGGAGGATCGCTTGAGGACGGGACTCTGCGCTGGGCCGCACTATGAGAGGGTGTATGGCAGCCCGGAATCATGGCGAACCCATCCTTATCCCTGTGTCGTAAGAGGCGACCAGGGTTGCGTCAGGAAGGGCATCGGCGTAAAACCTATGCCAAATCAGTATGCGGATCATAACGGATGATCCGCTGTGGCGACCCCTAACGTGCACACACCAACACACACACACACACACACACACCTCGTTTGTATAGGTAATCCTTTTTTAAATCGTCCTCATGATGATGTTGGAATATTTTTACCCATTGGGAAAAATACACTGCAATTTTCTTGAAGCACTCTCTGGAGTAAAATGTCGAAATTCGAAGGTCTAAATTGTGTCTTGATGTTGACATTGATGTCTCCCAAGGTCATTACCATGGACCACCTCTCAAAAAGGGAAACGTAGAATTCTCAAATGGATCTTATTGATGATCAACAGCAGTCATAGAATACTGTTTCGGGAGTAATGTCTTCATCAGAGAGACACAGACTGTCGATTTGTAGCTTCAACCAAAGCTCCTTTTACTTTCCTCTCCCCACTTCCACCACCTCAGTTTAGCAAAGAAGTGGAAAATCACAAAAAGCATTTATTTCACACTTTTCTTTACATCATTATTATCATAATCAGTGGATGTGTGATGAAACATGTCATCAACGATTCAGTTTGCTTTGGTAGGCCTTGAGTCGCATAACATTTCCTCATGTCCTAAACTGAGAGGTTTTCCAAAAGGAAGGTGTTTTGACGAAGATTCATTGACGAAGAAGAAAGGACAACCAAAGACTATAACATGAAAACGATCGATTTAGCAGGAAAGTATATTTTAACCGAACCACGTCTGAGCCTTGTGGGTTACACACTTTACTTTATAATCAACCTGGGAACCTCTTAATGGATGTTGCTTTTCATTTTTAATGCTATATTCACCCAACATGAGGACATTAAGATACCTCCTTGGAGAGATTTCTTGTAGTAAGTTAATACAAGACTCCAGAAAGGCGGCAAATGTTAATGCAAGGATGCAAAAAAATGCTCGTTAAGTTAATACAAGGCTTCAGCAGGTGCACGTGCACCTGGAAAATACTTCCGGAAACAATTGCAATGAAACCGCCGCTTCATCTGGACTTTTAGCATTGAGAGGATGTAACCAAGAATGTGTGAAATGGTGATAGTATACTAATAGGATTCACTTATTGCACAATGAAACATTCCATTTAAAAACACATTGTAAGTATGCAGTGCAAACGGAAGTTCCATTTCCTTCTTTTACCTTCAAGCCTCTTGCAACTGTCTCAGCTCTGGAAGTGCAAGCTGATGCAATCTGTGGGAGCTTGGTTTTACTCATGCACTTTCTCAGTCCGCTGTTCCTCATGTCGTTTTAACCATTTACTTGTTATCGGGTGGCATTAACCCCATTCCTTCCAAGCAAGCATGCTCATGTTGGATGCTAATCTGCTAACCCTCCTTGCTTTCTCCTGCCTTTCCTTTTCTGCTTGCAATCTCATGGCCTGCCAGCCAGGACAATCCTTCCTCACCTACTCAGGATGATTCTTCTACCCCGACAGCAGATGATGGCCACGATAGCTAGAGGAGGCAAGTGATAGATCGGTCCTGCTTGTAGGCCTACACAAGGCCAATTCCAAGCCTTGTTGCACCTTGTAGGCCTGTGATGAAACTATTCTGCAAGTTTTTTTTCTTCTTTCGCTTCCTGCAGAACTGTTGCAACATTAAGATATATTTAATGATCTCCCAGGGCAGCTACGTCTACGTGGGACATTCAAATCGTTATATGAATGGGATACTCACAAAAGTCCAAGAAATGCTAACGTTTTTATTTTTCAATTTATACGAGTATATAATTGGCAAATAATTTTTTACTAATTACATATATAATTAATTTTTTTACTCATTACATGTTGGTGTTTCTCAGACCATTGTGTTTTGTTTGTTGAATGGTTTGAATGCTCGATGTCATTGCTGAAGAAGTGGATTTTCTCTTTTTGTTCTCACTAATCATACTATGTATAATTTGAAGTGTCTGTTTGTTTTTTTTCCCCCACCTCTGCCACCTTATGCTTTCACCCCTGTCTGTCTGTCCATCGATCTGAGAGCAGGATATCTCAAAAAGTTGTGGACTGATTCAGACAAAATTTGGTGGACAGGTTGGGTGATGGTGGTGGTGGTGGTGGTCGTATGGCAGCTTAGCTGCCGGGGTAGCTATCATTTATTGAAGCGCAACTGTGTCGCTGATGCAGTGCCCCTCTACCAGTACACACACTGGAACTGGTACTCATTTCGCCGACCTCGGAAGGATGACAGGCTGAGTCAACCCCCTGGTGTATTAATTCAGCAGCCAACGGGGCTTGAACTCAGGACCCTCGGATCTCAAGCCACCACCCCAACCACTGAGCCAACACCAGGCTTGACAGGTTGGGTGTGTGATAAGGACGAATTGTTTCGATTTTGGTGAAGATTCGGGTCCTGATCTAGTTCCGAGAATATTATTACCAACTGTGCCACCAAAGGTGCATGGATATTATGTTTTAACCCCTGTCTGTTTGTCTGTCTGTCTGTTCATGAGCAATATATCTCAAAAAGTTATTCACAGATTTGGATGAAACTTGGTGGACAGGTTGTGTGTGTGTGTCAAGCACGAAATGATGAGATTTTGTTGAAGATCTTGATCCGGATATGAGAATCTTTAAAATTTTCAAGTGATTCTTTACCGTTGAGAGATTGATCCAAAAACGATATATAGCACGATATTTCAAAACGTTGTGGATGGATTCGGACAAAACTTGGTGGATGAGTTGTGTAGGTGATGAGAACAAGCTCATTACATTTTGGTTAAGGTCCGGATGGAGATCTGGCCGATCAGTGGGATACAAAACATAAACCGTTCAGCCGGGCGGAGGGATGCGCTCTACCATGTGCCGTTCTAGTTTGTCTGTTTGTGTGTTTGTTTAACTTGTATGACCTCATGAATCGCTGGATGGTGGTTGTAGTTGTCAGCTTACGAACGGGGTGCACAATAATATTTTAGGTGCTAAAGACAAACCATATTCCCAGATGCCAAACATGTTTTAATATCAACATTCCAAGAGACCACAACAAAGCAGAGATGCCGAGCATGACGAACATAATGAAGATCAACTTGCAAAAAAAAATAATAATAATAATCATTACCCCAAGTGGTGGAGGCTGGTATTACAATTAATAATAAAATACGCCATTGGAGTCAAAGTGAGGGAGTAATCCCGTCCATAAGGACAGGTTCTTTGCTCATAGTGCAGAATCTGTGATCAAATCATACTTGCATATCAATGAATAACATCACTTTCCTTCATGATGCACATTCATCTTTCTCTTAATTTATGAACAAAATATTATTCATGTTATAATTCTCGTTATTGTTGGGCTATTATTTCTTCAGCTAAAAAACGAGGAGTTCAGATAATTATTTCATTCTTATTTCGACTATTGCAGAGATAAAAACACAGATCATTACCTCCGCCACCGAAGGTGAAGGAGGTTATGTTTTCACCCCTTTCTGTCTGTCTGTCTGTCTGTCTGTTTGTCTGTGTACACGATATCTCATAAAGTTGTTGACGGATCTGGATGAAATTTAGTGGACAGGTTCAGTGTGTAAGAAGGACGAACTGATTAGATTTTGGTGAAGATCTGGATCCGGATCCGACTACTAGAAAATTTTAAGTGATGCTTCACCATTGAAAGATAGTGCTAAACCAATATATAGCACGATATCTCAAAAAGTTGTGGACGGATTGGGTGTATGGCAAGGACGAATTGATTCTATTTTGGTGAAGATCGGAATCCGGATCTTCATACGAGTATTATTTAATTTTTTAAGTGATTCTTCACCATTGAGAGATCGGGGCAAAAACGATATCGTAATGTATGGCATGATATTTACCCTCGCCCAAGGAGAGCGTATCGCATTTGTGTCCGTTTGTCTGTTTGTCTGCACAGAACTTTTGTGTTTTTCTCCGCATTCGCTTGCCGGATTGAGACAAAAATTTTAACCATCGGTGCGACGACGAGTGTCGAATGTTTTAATAATTATGACGTCATAGGTCACGTGGTGTGGCAGTCATATTGGAAAAATGGAAAAACTTTGGTCCTCTGTATCTCCTCCGAAAGCGCACCGAGGAAAAAAATGAAATTTGGCACACATCAAGTTATGGGGAATGAGTGTGATTTATGATGTCATAGTTGCCCTCATTATGACGTCATAATTGCATATGTGGAATGGCACATCCAATCAGTATGAAAATTTTTGTGGCTCATCTAGGGATAAAATGCTCCACAATTTTTTTTTTGATGACATCATCGGTCACGTGATTCAGCAGCCATTTTTTTGTTT
>CM068961.1:90161453-90181953 GCA_035128595.1 Eptatretus atami
TATCATGTGGTTATAAAGTGCCAAGTGTCAGTTCCTTCAACTCATTCTTCCTCAAAATCCCTTGATATAGGGCAAGGTCGACTCCTTCCAAGCTGCTGTTGTCCTCCGTCCACAACACTCAATCTTCACATGATGTTCCCATCCTCAAATCAACCGTGATCTACCCTGAAAATAAAATAAAGATAATATTACCAGGCACACAATGGGTATAGTTATATAGTACAAGTAGTGTGGTTCAGTTCGGCTCGCTGCGCTCGCCTCTCTACGCGTCGTTGGAGAGATTGAAGTCATAAGATTTACACCAATCATAATACAAACATTTCTTTTCTTCAAATTTATTTGTAATATCAGTGATATTATATTTATTATCTTGCCAAAACGAAGTTTTTGCAAGATATGTTAGTCAGTCTGTATGTTTTTTATTTTTTTTTTTGTCTGTAATCACGAAAAAAAAATTCTGCAGAGCACAGTTTTCATTGGAAATTTTTGTAACTTCGCATATCAGAGGCCTATGGGGTCCCTTTCAGTGCATAAAATTTTGAAGGTCAAGGTCAAAGGTCAAGGTCACTTTTTCGCAAATCAGGGTAATCGACAAAACCTTATTTTTTGAGTAATTTTGATGGGATCGTCTTCAAACTTCATGGGAATATAGTTCATGGTCTGGCGCTCAGCTGATTAATTTTTGGTGGCGATTGGCCTTGACTTTCATGTGTTTTTTTTGTTGTTGTTTTTTTTTTGTCTGTAATCACGTATAAATCACTCTGCAGAGCACAGTTTTCATTGGAAATTTTTGTAACTTCGCATATCAGAGGCCTATAGAGGTCCCTTTCAGCGCATAAAATTTTGAAGGTCAAGGTCAAAGGTCAGGTCACTTTGTCGCAAATCAGGGGAGTCGACGAAACCTTATTTTTTGAGTAATTTTGATCGGATCGTCTTCAAACTTAATGGGAATTAGTTCATGGTCTGGCACTCAGCTGATTAATTTTTGGTGGCGATTGGCCTTGACCTTCATGGTTAGCGCCTAAGGTCAAACATATTTGACCCCAAGGTCAAATATTTCAAGTTTTAGGAACCATATCGTGTAGTACCTCAAATTGAACACCTCGATGAGTGCTTTCTAGATATATCAAGCTTGAGACATTATGATGTCATTTGTGACGTTATGAGGCAAACGCATATTTTTCATGGTTACTCTGTAGAACGATTCTCATCGGAATCTCTCGTAGGCAGATATTCCTCAAGGAGTCGCTCCTGGTGGATAGCAGCTCTATTCACCTCAGTGTGACCTTAAAGAAGTCACACGTGGTCACCTTTTGGCAAGATACGGGTCACCCTAAGGGTGACATTGGTTTATTTGAAAATTAGTTTGTGATATAGAAGGTCAAGTGGTCTAAATGGTCAAGGGTCTAAGCCATCTAATCTGTCCGAAGGGTCTTCAGGGCATTTTTTTTGGGGGGGGAGGGATTTTTGGGAGTCTTCTGCATCGTTGGGGACTTTGGAGTCTTTATGGTCTTTGGGATCTTCTGGAATTAACGTTCAAACAGGACGTGATTAAAAGGCAAATAGTCTTCATGGACTGACTGACGGCTTCACTGCCTCACTGTGCTTTTTGAGATTATATATAGTATGGTTGTAAATGATGTACAACAAGGTTTATCCTTCATGCACACAGTTTGTACTTGATAGAAAACAAGTTAATATAATCCAGGATAATATATCGTGCTCACATATTTTGTGTGTCAAAACGACACGAGTTGTTTGACTACTAACACTAACACTAGTTGGTGGATATTAAAGACCGCATGGTGTCGTTCGTGAAGAGTAGGCGAGGTATCGCTGACACCCTGAACAAATTAAAAATTCCTATCCTGACAAGTACCTGGGAAGGCAATGGCAAACCACACAGTGTGATGCTCGTTGTGAGTTTGCTTTCACAGCGATGAACCGAGGTTTTGACCCCTTCTATCCCAGAGCCTCTCTGAAACGTGGGTCCACAACATTACTTTGCGTCCGAAGAATCGAAGATCACCCATTATATTCGACGGGCATGCGGCTCATCTTGGAAGCGTCCGTAATCGATATTTCTAACCATTCAATCCCAGCGGCTCTCCAAACGGTGGGTCCACAACAATACTCTGGGTGCAGAGATCATCCAATCGGACGGAGCGACTTGTGCCGACGAGCAACCCGAGTTGAATCCTCCTTGCCGGTTTTCACATTTAAATGGCCATTGAGGTGTCACTGCATTCTCTTGTGCCGGCAGCTGTTGGAATGTGATATCTGGTTTACTTGCCAAATATATTCGCTCGTGGCATGTGGATGTGTGCGTGTGCGTGTGTGTGTATAATGTGTGTATATAATATGTGTGTATAATATGTGTGTATAACATGTGTGTGTATAATATGTGTGTGTACAATATGTGTGTATACATGTGTATGTGTTGTACATGTGTGTGTATATGTGTGTACATGTGTGTGTGTACAATATGTGTGTACATGTGTGTGTAATGTGTGTATGTACGTGTGTGTAAGTAATATGTGTGTGTACATGTGTGTACATGTGTGTATAATGTGTGTATAAGTATAATATGTGTGTGTACATGTGTTGTGTGTGTGTACATGTGTATACATGTGTGTACAATATGTGTGTGTGTAAGTGTACATGTGTGTATAATATGTGTGTGTGTACAAAATATGTGTGCGGTGTGTGTGTGTAAAATGTGTGTGTAATGTGTGTGTGTGTATTAATATGTTGTGTGTACAATATGTGTGTGTACAATGTGTGTACATGTGTGTGTGTAATGTGTGTGTGTGTGTGTTTAAGTGTACATGTGTGATAATATGTGTGTGTACATTTGTGTGTTACATATGTGGGTGGTATGTGAATGTGTGTGTACATGTGTGTATATATGTTGTGGTACATGTGTGTGTATAATATGTGTGTGTGTACATGTGTGTATAATATGTGTGTGTGTACAATATGTGTGTGTACATGTGTGTATAATATGTGTGTGTACATGTGTGTATAATATGTGTGTGTTACAATATGTGTGTGTAATGTGTGTGTGTGTGGTGTGTGTTGTGTGGGTAAAATGTGTGTGTAATGTGTGGTGTGTTGTAGTGTACATGTTGTGTATAATATGTGTGTGTACATGTGTGTGTATAATATGTGTGTGTGTATAATATGTGTGTGTACATGTGTGTATAATATGTGTGAATGTTGTGTGTGTGTGTGTGTGTGTGTGATAAATGTGTGTGTAATGTGTGTGTGTGTGTAAGTGTACATGTGTGTATAATATGTGTGTGTACATGTGTGTGTATAATATGTGTGTGTGTAAATATGTGTGTACATGTGTGTATAATATGTGTGTGTACAATATGTGTGTGTACAATATGTGTGTACATGTGTGTGTACATGTGTGTGTAAGTGTACATGTGTGTATAATATGGGTGTACATGTGTGTGTGTACAATATGTGGGTGTGTAATGTGTTGTGTTAATGTGTGTATAATATGTGTGTGTGTACATGTGTGTGTGTATTAATGTGTGTGTACATGTGTGATAAATATGTGTGTACATGTGTGTTTAAATATGTGTGTGTACAAATGTGTGTGTACATGTGTGTGTACATGTGTGTTGTGATAATATGTGTGTGTGTGTAAGTGTGCATGTGTGTATTAATATGTGTGTGTATAATATGTGTGTGTACATGTGTGTATAAATATGTGTGTACATGTGGTATAATATGTTGTGTGTACAATGTATTGTGTGTGTACAATATGTGTGTGTATAATATGTGTGTGTGTACATAATATGTGTGTGTGTGGACATGTGTGTGTGTGTGTACATGTGTGTAGAATATGTGCGTGTGTGTGTGTGTGTGTGTGTGTGTGTGTGTGTGTGTGTGTGTGAAAAGGAGTCTCCACCCCCTGAGCGTGGAACGAGCCGACGGAGAGGGCGTGGTCAACGCGTACCTGCAGACCTGCCCACTGCACCACGTACTGCGCTGCAGGTGTTCCCGGATGAGCTCCGTCCTGGCTCTCTGGAATCGCACGGACACGCAGGTTCCCGGACAACGAGAACTTCGACCGGACTCTCACATCTCAGATAAATCACTCACCTTCATTTCCCGCACCTTTTAAACACCGTCCGAGCTCCGCGCTCAAAACTGCGCAAACCGGCGATGGGGATGAAGCGCTGCACCCGCAGACCCGGCTCAGAGCCGCCCTGATGCCGTTGCGACGTCGCAAGGGCATCGCTCACCGCACGTCAAGACGATCTTCGAGCACAAGGACGCGGACCCCAGGCTGCGCACAGGCGGGGAGAGGGACACGATTTCCGCGACTGCAACAGTCAAAACTTCTGCGACCTCTGCGGACAAGTCATCTGGGGCATCTTCAAACCGGGTCTCCGCTGCACAAGTGAGTTTCAGCTTTTCGAGCTTTTTGTAATTGACGCTCTTCTTCCTCTTCTCGTAATCTTTTTATTGTTCTTCTTCTTATTCTTCTTCTTCACCTTTTACAATTTCAAACTTTCTCTTTCCAGTTCCCATGCCGTGTACACGTACACACACACACACACACACACACACACACACACAACCACACACACACACGTACACACATGTACACACACACACACACACGTACACACACACATATACACACACACACACATTATACACACATGTACACACACGCACACACGTACACACATGTACACACACACGTACACACACAACACATATACACACACACACACATTATACACACATGTACACACACACACGTCACACACACCACACGTACACACACATGTACACACACATATTATACACACATGTACACACACAATTATACACACATGTACACACACATTTATATACACATGTACACACACTACATATTATACACACATGTACACACACATATTATACATACATGTACACACACATATTATACACACATGTACACACACATATTATACACACATGTACACACACATATTATACACACATGTACACACACATATTATACACATGTACACACACACACATATTATACACATGTACACTCACACACCTGTACACACACATATTATACACACACATGTACACACACACACACGTACACACACACATATTATACACACACATGTACACACACACATGTACACACACACACCACACACACATATTAACACATGTACACACAAACACACACAACACATGTACACACACACATATTATACACACATGTACACACACAATATTATACACACACACACACATATATACACATGTACACACAAACACACACACACATGTACACATACATATTATACACACACACACACACACAACACAACACACACACACAATGACGTTCCACCGGAGACAGAGTATGATTCACCTTGATGATCTCATCAGCACAACTCACCTGTGCTTTCAGGTGCAGTGAAACGGTTTTTTTTTTTGAAGAACAGTTATTTTCGTGACGACGATTTTTCCCAATGTGTTTTTTTTTTCCTCTTTCTTTTTGATAAAATCCTCCTTTCAACAACTTCAAGGGGCATACATTTATTACGTGGTCTGCTAAATTGGGATGGCCTCCTGAAAGGCCTTCCATGCCACTCCACACCCGTCCATGAAAAGTTGTATCAATTGCATAGCGCTGGTTGCACCAATTTTGGGATGATGCAGTGCCCCCCAATTACCAATAAGCTGGTACTCCTTTGGACGACCTCAGAAGGATGACAGGCTGAGTCAACCAACCCACCTAGTGTTATTTAGTGGAACGACAGGGGCTCCAACTCAAGACCCTAAGATCTTAAGCCAACACCAAGCTTGATGCCAGATGTGATGTGAGCTCGAGGTAGTTTCATAATCAACAGCAATTTGCTGGGGACACCTTCACCATCTGACGGATGGGACACCCAGCGTGAAATGCAAGGTTGCTGAGAACCCATCAACTGTAACTTTACAGCTCAACAAACATCGTGGGTTTTTTTTTGAATGGGAGACCACACACTTGATGATCAACCTGCGTCCTTCGTCTGAGGCCAAATGACATCTCACCGAGCAATGCATAGGGAGGTTAAACAAAAATTCCAAACAAAACAAAACCGGAAAGACGAGAAACGCAGCATTTTACTCTTCTCACCTCTGCAATGTCAATGAATGTCATTCAAGGGTTTATATCGAATGCCTATTGCACCGGGATTCAATTACCATCCGATCCGGCTGGTTGCATCATTTATGCTGAGCGTCGGTGCGGTGCCCCCCTGTAGGTTCGTGTAAGGAATTTGTCATTTGTTTTTTTTTTCCAGTGGCAGCGATAATTTGCCTGCTCTTCGCGAATGACATCGTGCGATCCACACCATCCAATGCTAGCAGACGGGACGCCGGCTTAAAATCCATCCTTTGGGACGAGGGTTGTTGGATTGTGATGTTCTTCCTTCCAATGCAGCTCGATTTGCTTTCAAGTGATACGCCTCCAGCGTTTCACCCTGATGGAAACGCTCCAAGAGCTATAAATTTTAAGCCTCATGGTTTGATGCCTTTCTGGTTCCAAAAACATTGGAAATTTTTCCCTCCAGCTGAACATACTCTTTTTGTTGTTGTTGTTGTTGTTGTTTGTAACACACCTCTTGAGCTTCCCTGGAGTGCAATCTGCATGTCGGAGGGCATGTAGATGTGCTCAGGAACACCACACAAATTGACTGCAGCTGCTACTTCTTCCTGCTTTTCCAAAGTCACCCAACTGTATCGAGGACAATATGGAGGCTTGAAGTTCAATGGATACGACGTTTTGATACCACCTGGTGCGCACACACACACACACACACACCACACACATACACCACACCACACACAACACATGTCGCACACACGTACACTGTATTCTTATTTTTCTTTTTTCAAATGTCGCACGGACTGTGTTGGCAAATTTGCTGAAGGCACAATTATGCCGCTAATGCAGTGCCCCCTGTAGGTTTGGGCAGAAATTTGTAATTTGTTCAGGGTGCCGGCGATGGTTCACCTACTCTTCTCAAAAGACACTGTGGGATCTTTAATCTTCACCAAATGATTCGGACGGATGGACACCCGTCCACCCAGTCCACCCAGGACACCCGGCTCGCTGTTCATCCGATGAACGGCACACACACACATCGCTGACTTGAAGTGCACTGAAATAAGCAAGAGATAAGGAGTTTTCAGAACTTACAAGTGACAACAAAGCCATCATTAAGGCTCTCGTTTTGTCAGTTGGTTTAGCTTGTTTAACGTTCTTATATGAGATGAATGGCACTCGACCGCTCACGATGCTCGGAACCCTGGTTCAAATGCCATTTACAACCTCATGTCATAGGCTCTTCCACGCCAACTTTACCATTGCAATATCTTATGGGCTCCATAACATTGGCGTCATAAAGGAATTTATAATCCTATGTGAGCCCTGCAGAAATCTGGGGTGGGGGGGACTAAACAATGAAAGAGCAGAGGTTGCAAGCAGAAAGGACACGGTAGAAGACAGAGACCACTGACCTGTCTGTGATGGTGAAGTGATAGATCCATGGATTCAAGCTGAGCAACATGTGATTTAGGGGAGCAGCCCAAAGTGGAGAGCAGTACTCCATCAAGCTACAGATGAAGGCGTTTTATGTGGATAGGAGTTCAGGTGTGCCAAGGAAGGACCTAATACAATGGAGGATGCTCATTCGGCAGCTATCTTTGTTGGCCAATTTTATTGATCGATGATCGAGGAACTACTTAATTTGAATTGAATTGTATATTTTGAACATTGTAGAACATAAATCGTACATTAATTGGAACACAAACCTGCAGTTGAGCAGTACTTTTGCTCTGAATTTGGTAAATTGTACGGAGTCTCATCCTGAGCACGAATGCGCACTCACAATATAGCAAATTGCTTCTGTCTGTGTGTCAGATTGGCAGTCAAACAAAATTGAAAATCATTCCAAACAGTAAACTTCCTGTTTTGGGGGATGTAATAAAGGACACAAACAACAGGCACGAATCATTAATTTAACGTGTTGAATAAGGTGTTGTAAAAGGGGTGCATCGGCGGTTGTAAACTTCCGATAAAATGGTTTGTTTGTTTTCTACAGCAATTAAAACTTTTATTTTATTTCAATTGAATTATATATTTGAATCACAAGAACAAAAACTGCCTTGTTCGCACTTCCAAAAACCTCCACTTCAGTGGTATTTGAGCAAAATTTTACGCCGTCTCCACCAATCAAATTTGTCGCGTGCTCTGACGACGGAGTAACGATGACATTCAAACAAAATGGCGGTGCCTAGCGATGTCATGAAAGCCAACTTGATCCAAAATAACTGTTTGTTTAGTGCATCTTATTCTCAAAGATCGTTCCCAAATCGTCAGTTTCTCTGGGAAGAGTTGACAGAAGGTTCAGCTCTGGACTGTTACATTTGACCCATTGGCTTAGGATGGTTAACATCGTGCCTGTTATTCAAAATTCATGAACAAAGCTAATATAAATCGTGCTTGGAAACGCAAAACAAGAGTTGAAAAGACCCTTAACAAGTCCTTTTTTTTAAAAAAGACTGCACGGGGTAAAGGTGTTCCATGAACTGAACTCTCGCATTACCTCCGCCAGTGAAGGTGGACAGAGGTTATGTGTTCACCCCTGTTTGTCTGTCTATCTGCTTGTATGTGAGCAGGATATCTTAAAAAGTTATGGACATATTCAGACGAAACTGGGTGGACAGGTTCGATGTGGGACAAGAAAGAATTAATGATAATTTGGTGTAGATCTGGATCCAGATACTCGAATTGTTCAAGTGATTCTTCACAATTGAGAGATAGAGCCAGGAACGGTTTATAGCAAGGTATCCCAAAAACTTTTGGACTGGTGATGACAAAACTTGGTAGATCAGTTGGTTCGGTGATGAGAACAAGTGGATCAGATTTTGGTTAAGGTCTGGATACAGATCTGGCCTATCAGTGGGATACAAAATGTAAACTGTTCAAACTGGCAGAGTTATGCGCTCAACTGAGCATTGGTCTAGTTACCTCCACCACCAAAGGTGAAGGAGGTTATTACACCATCAGCCATGGCTCAGGAAGTGCCTGAAAATCAAGTTTCGTTCCACTCATCGGGGGGGAGTAGACAAAACCTTGATAATATGATAGTATATATCCAAATACATGGAATATCACATTGTATCTTGATGGGTATCAGATTTTACCATGATGGATATCACATTTTATTTTGATGGGTATCAGATTTTACCTTAATGGATATCACATTGTATCTTGATGGGTATCAGATTTTACCATGATGGATATCACATTTTATTTTGATGGGTATCAGATTTACCTTAATGGATATCACATTGTATCTTGATGGGTATCAGATTTTCTCTACAAACTAAGACAATGGTTTGCTCTTGGTGGCATTCCGTTTGGCAATGAAACAAATGACACATCAGTGGACATTGGCAGAAAAGGAAAGGATATGGGCCTATCATCACTATCACAGACAGGTCAAGGGTCTCTCTGTCTTCAACACCTCTCTTTCTGGTCTTGCACACTCTGCTCTTTCCATACTTGTCTCTTCCCTTCCCACCCACCCCCCCCCAATGTTTCTGCAAGGCACCTACAGTCCACCATAAACCCCCTTCTGCTGAAACTACCTAAAATCCAGGATCACTGCTCACCTCCACTCATTCATTCTCGTTTTTTCCCCACCTGTGGAACGAACTTTCACATTCTCTTCAATCTCATTCTTCCCTCTAGGTCTTTGAAACAGCTGTTCACCACCATCTCAGATCATCCCCAATCCAAAATCGTGATATTTTTCTACACCCGTCAACTGCCCCCCCCTCCCACCCACACAACACCTCCTCCTTCCAAATGTCCAGTTTTCCCTTCTGAGAGTTTCCTTCGGTATCCATCTTGTGACTCCAAGCCTACTCTCCTGGCCCCCACCCACCCCTCCCCACACCTATTGGTTGTCTAAGTCCACCTTTATATTGGCCTTCAACTCAGCTGTTGGTGTTTCCCCCTCTCTATACTGTCTTTTTTGTCCTGTTGTGTCCTGATCCATTGAATGTATGAGTACTAGCTCTTTCACGAGCCTTGACTATGTATACAAAAAACAAGGAGTGTGAGTTGATCCATAAGATTAAGAGAGAGCAGTGGTTGGATACAGAAGAAACACGAGGAGAAAACTTTTATACCACTGTCATTCATGGGCAGCACTCCACAAGGTGTGCATGGAGGCAAACAACAGAACAGACACAGAGTTGGTTCTTTCACCAAAAGATGGATGAAGCAATGAAGGTAGTGAGGATACAGATTATGATGATATTTGCAATGGTAATGATAGTGCAATAGTGAAGATGGTGGCGGTAGTGACGAAATGTAGTGATGAATCAATGGAGGTGAGCTTTCAGCTATAAATTGTGGAGGGTAACCAGGTATAGGATTCTGGAGGAATGAGTGTGACATGAGCTGGTTGGGGGAGGATAGAGTAATGAGAAGGCAGAGGAAACAAGGTCGGGCATAACTTAAGTAACGTATACAAAACTCATGGAGTCCACCAACCTGCCGGTGCAGAGTGAGAAACACGCCTTAGGACTCCAACTACTACTGGGATATTCCACTAACATCGAAAGCATTGGATTTGATCTCCGACCTTCAGGGGAGCAAGAGGGGGAGCAGCTGCAGCAGCCCAGAGTGTGGATCCATACCCCATGATACGAATGCGTCAGAGGGTCCGAAAAAAAAAACAAAAAAGAGAAGAGTTGTCGTCAGAAAAGAGTTGTCGATGTTCATCAGTCTGGAAAGGGTTAGAAAAACAATTTCTAAAGATGGTGGACTCCACCAATCCATTGTCAGGCAGATAGTGTACAAATGGAGAAAATTCAACGCCATTGTACACTCTTTCCATGAGCAGTCGTTCAACGAAAATCAGTCCAAGAACAAGGCACACAATAATCCAAGAGGTCACAAAATAACCCCAGGGTAGTATCTAAGGATCTGCAGGCCTTTCTTGCATTAGCTAATGTCAATGTTCATGAGGCCACCATCAGGAAAACACTGAAACAAGAATGGTGTCCATGGGAGCATAGCAAGGAGGAACCACTGCTCTCCAAGAAGAACATTGCTGCCCATCTCAGGTTTGCCAAAGGCACCTGGATGATCCAGAAGGCTATTGGAAGAATGTTCTGTGGACAGATTAGTCGAAAAGCAGAACTTTTTGGTTTAAATGAGAAACGTTATGTTTGGTGAAAACTAAACAATGCATTCCAACATAAGAACCTCATCCCAACCGTGAACATGGTGGTGGGAGTATCATGGTTTGGGGGTGATTTGCTGCCTCAGGACCTGGACGGCTTGCCATCATTGAATGAACCATTAATTCTGGATTGTTCCAGAAAATTCTCCAGGGAATGTCAGGGTATCCGTCCGTGAGCTGAAGCTTAAGAGAAAGTGTGTCATGCAGCAAGACAACAATCCTAAACACACAAGTAAATCTCCAACAGAATGGCTGAAGTTGAAGAGATTTTGCGTTTTGGAACGGCCAAGTCCAAGTCCATACCTTAACCCAAATGAAATGTTGTGTCAGAACCTGAAGCGAACAGTTCATGCAAGAAAGCCCACAAATATCTCTGAGTTGAAGCAGTTCTTTAAGGAAGAATGGGCCAAAATTCCTCGAAGCCAATGTGCAGGATTGATCAAGAGTAACAGGAAACATTTGGTTGAAGTTTGTTGCTGCTCAAGGGGGTGGCACCAGTTACTGAATGTAAAGGTCACATACTGTTTCCAACAAATAATTTGAATTTTGGATCATTTTGCTCAATAAATAAATGAAAAAGTAGACTTCTTTTTTGTGTTGTGCTATTTGTTTACTCAGGTTCTCTTTATCTATTATTAGGACTTAGATGAAGATCTGATCACATTTTAAGTGAATTTATGCAGAAATAGAGAAAATTATAAAGGGTCACAAACTTTTTTCTCACCACTGCATCTAATACAAGAGTATTCTTCCCTCTCAGCACATGGTCCATACTATTCTAAGCACAATCTAGCTATGAGCCCCCACCCCTTCCATCCTGTAAAAATACTCTGGATGAAGAAGTTATAAACTTGTAAGGGGCTCTGAGTGCAGGCTCAGAATGGGTTTAGCTCTGCGGAGAAAGTCAAGATGTACTATTGCATTGGAAGCCAGTTTGGCGATGTGATCCACCCAAGACAGGTTGTTGCAGATTGTGCAGCCCAGGCTCTCTTGGAAATGCAACTGTACCAGGTGTTGACTGGAAAAAAAAGTACAAAGCGGGGTTAAAAGTCGATCCGAGTATTGGGACAGATTGATGCTGTGGTGTTGTCCTTCGTTGAATGACATGTCTCAGGTTACTGACCAATGACTGATTTTTTTTCCTGATCTTGAGAGATGGATGCTGCCTATCATAAATGTGGTGCACTGTTCTGCACAGGGTGGAGTCATCCGCAAAAATTGTACAGAGGGTTAAACAGGGAAGTGGAGATGTTACAGAAGTAGACTAAGAACCAGTCCTAAAATGCTGCCTTGCAGGATAGCAGCCTCAAGACAGAATGCCACCATTAAGGGCAAATGAAATACCAGATGAATTGATGTACAAATATTATGAAGATGCATCAAATTAACAAAGTGCTCTTCCACAAAATCTTTTTTTTTTTTCCTCCAATTCTGGAATGCAACCATACAAGGGTGTGTCATTGTCGACATTCTTTTTCAAGGTAAGTGAAAAATGCAACATGCAGGTGGAATGCCGCATACAGAGTGTGTGATCTTATCAATGGTTTCACAGTAATGACAAGATCGGTAAAAAAGAACTTTGGGACATGTCTGATGGCACTAAGTACCCACATTTAGAGTACGAAAATAGTTTGTGCAGTGTGTTTCTAAAGTCTTGGCACTATTTGAATTGTGTCTCCGTTGAACATTATTAATTGTAATTATTATTTATTTCAAGTTATGTTCTAAGAGGTTGGAAATTGTCTCCATCAAGTTTCATTAGGCCAGATTAAATGTGTCGTACACAGCGCAAAAACAAAAGAAAATGATTGAAATGTACCTTGAGACGAAGTCTGTGATCAAGATTCAGCGGCTTTATCAAACATACTTCAAAATGGAGGTCTACCAGGCAAAAATGGTTTTCTTCACAATGTCACGAAGTTCAACAAATAAGGTACTGTTCGCAATCTTAACTGGAGTGACACTGGGTGGAGTGCACAACTTCACCAGGCTGCACAGTTTAAGTTATATATCCCATTGTGAGGCCAGATCTACATCTGGACCTGAACCCTAATCAAATCGGCTTGTCCTTGTCAGCTAACCAAATTATCCACCATGTTTTCTCATATCCCATCCACACACTTTTGGAAATATCGTGCTAAATATCATTTTTGGCACAATCCTCAATTGTGAAGAATCACTTAAAATAGGACCACGCGTCCTGAATGTCACCTGGATCAGGAGCAAGTCACTCAACCCCCACAGACCCCTTTAGATCCTGATGTTTTTTCAATGCTGTGAACAAACTTTGGTACATCACGGGTGATGAAGGTTCTGGTCAAGTTTTATTGAAATTGTGTGTGTAGTTTTGGACGAGAGAGCAAATGCCTATTTGGGGGGGGGGGGTCAACCCCCCTCCGTAGACCCCCTTAACGAGTGCAGATTTTGATGTTGTCAATATACCTGCATTGGGAATCAGATATGAAGCTTGTGGCCGAGTTTCATCAAAATCATGTGTTTGGTTCAAGTGATAATGACTGAATTTTTATGGACTCACTGAATGACTCACTCACTCACATTGCTCGATTGCATAAGCTCACCGGACTAAAGTCTAGATGAGCTAGAAAAAAAAACAAATCCGGATCCGGATCTGGATCTTCACCAAAATCTAATCAATTTGTCCTTGTCACGCACCCAACTTGTCCACCAAGTTTCGTCCTAATCTGTCAAAACTTTTTGAGATATCCTCCCCACAGACAGAGAGACAAACAGATGTGAAAACATAACCTTCGTCCACCTTTGGTGGCAGAGGTAATAAATCAGGAAGAAAGATGTCTGGGCGTTCAGCAGAGAACAATGAGGTCGTGAGATAATCTGTCACTCAAGTCCAAGGAGATCCTCTCACTGGCGCTCACAAGAGCTTGGTCTTCAACACACTACTGTCATTCAGATTCTGATGCAGGACATGAAATTTCATCCATACAAAGTGCAGATCAAACACTCTCTCGCAGACACTGACAAGACAGAGAAGTTTGGTGACAGGGTAATGTCCTTCAAGATAGAGCACACCCTGCCTCCTTATTCCCCAGATTTCAACCCACTGGACTTGTTTCTGTGGAGCTACATGAAGGATAGTGTTTACAACGACAACCCTCGTAACATCGAGGAGCTCAAGAGAGCTATTGAGGAGTGTGTAAGATCCATCTCACCTCTGACAGGCAAGAGGTGACATCGAAGTCGCTGTCAGAGTGAACACTTGCCTAGCTTGCCGTGGAAGTCACATCGAACGTCATTCATACCATTTCCACAATTGTAAATCAAAGTGCCACGCAATCTCCCAAGTCTTTACTCCATGATGGCTGATTGTTAATTCTTGTTGGCGGAGACGGGGAAGAATGTCGAGACGGGGAACATTAAAATGAGCTCCGTCCAACTGACTGACAACCAATCATCTGTCCATGTACTTTTGGTGTGTGTATTTCAAAAAACGTTGACCATTTTGCTTTAATATTGGGGATATCTATTCCTCATGACATCACCTCAACCTGGTTAGATCACGGCTGTGATTGGCTGAATTCTTTGCCATGGCAACCATCTCGGTAACTAGGATGGTGTACGAAATATTTCAAAAACCGTTCAAGATTTAGCTTTCATGTTGTTGTTCGTCTTTCGGCTGCTCCCGTTAGGGTCGCCACAGCGGATCATCCGTTATGATCCGCATACGATTTGGCACAGGTTTATGCCGGATGCCGTTCCTGACGCAACCCTGGTCGCCTCTTACGACACAGCGATAAGGATTGGGTTTCGCCATGATTCCAGGCTGCCCTACACCCTCTCATAGCGCGGCCCAGCGCAGAGCTCCCGTCATCAAGCGATCCTCCAACCCAAGCCTCCGAGTCGCCGGATTACAGGCGCACGCCACTACGCCCGGTAAGATTTAGCTTTCATATGACAGATATATTCCTCATACCACTTAAAAGGAGGGGACCTCGAGTGTCAGCTGCTTGTTATATTTGTATCCTTTTTCGATATCAAAAACATTGAAATAGTAACAAGACTTTTGAAACAATCTGCACCTTAAAATTACTATTTTATATAATTATTGGTCCAATATTAGTCTTTCCACAAATTATTTTCTCGACTTTTTTAACACAAAGACTAAAATATTCCTTGAAATGTTTTCATCTTATTTTTCTGACATTGATCTCAGACTCATAAAGGAGCTTGTACATAAGTCACGTGCAGGACAAGGATGTTGTTGACATCCTTGTACTTTATGTAAATCACGGGATTCAATTTATTTATTATTTTTACGAATAAGCAGACAACAAATATCAGCGCCATGAATACCATGAAAATGGTACAAAGGTGGTTGGGGGAAAATTGGACTGCCGTGCCATCCACTGGACGAGGATACTGGTACACGATGGACAAACCACTATCTTGTATGGAATTTGAATCCTGGGTTCTGCACATAATGAATCGGGATTCTGATGGGAATGTGAAATAGATCACACAAAAATGATATTCTTTTCCTTTCATTCACAGGATTATAATATATCATCAATCACACATCCCCAAATGACAGCATTTTGTGGGAAACCGAAACACAGATCTTTCTCATTCATCAACTTTTAAACTCTATTTTTTTCCTAAGACAAGGCAATAACGTTACTTGTTTCAATATCGAACATATTTTTCTTTAAAACATGATAAATCTGTTTGTCTGCTTTTGATTTCCATTTCATTTTGGCCGTTTACATATGGGTTGGGGAGGTGTGGCTCAAAGCAGTAGGTGCATGGTATGGCAGGAGGTCGATGCAATATTTTATTTATTTTGTGTTTTAATAGTCCGACATGATGGCGCAGTTGCCTTGAGTTGTCTGGTCTGCGTTCAATTCCCCACCTGACTATAAAGCTGTCAATTGATGTTTCATAATCAGGGCATTCCAAAATGAGTGTAACATCCCTCACATGGACATCAGTCTGGGGGACCTGCCAAGCAGCACAAGTTCCTGCTGGGGATGATACCACAAGCTCAAGATGGGATGGGCAGGCATCTGCCTGGGGGATGGCCAGACGGAGGTCCCAGGAATACCGACAGAAAGTGGCGCAGCGACGCGCTGTTCTGACGCATGCCCATACATGACCTGACGATAAAGATCATGCAATATCTTTCATGAAGAATAGTTGAGGTTATTGCTGTAACCCTGGCCAAATTCCAAATTCCGATCCTGACTACTGCTGGAAAGGAAATGGTAAACCCCAAAGCATAGTAATTGCAGCCATCAGACATTTTTGACAGCAGTGACTCTGAAGAGAGACAGAGAGAGGGAGAGAGATAGAGGGAGAGAGATAGAGGGAGAGAGAGAGAGAGAGAGAGAGAGAGAGAGAGAGAGAGAGAGAGAGAGAGAGAGAGAGAGAGAGAGAGAGAGAGAGAGAGAGAGACACACAGAGACAGAAAGAGAGAGCAGAGAGAGAGAGGAGAGGAGACAGACAGACAGACAGACAGACAGATAGACAGACACACATACAGAGAGTCACACATACAGAGACCAGATAGAAAATGAATGTTGTAATAATAACCACATATCAGAGCACAAATTAAAGGGAAAGATGATTTAAATACTCCACATGATGTCATCTTTGATTCAATCACACACATCCATCCTCAGTAAGCCACTATAAAGTTGGAGAGATGAAAAATTCAACAAAACATTGAGGTGGGTGAAAACGAACACTCACTGATTGGCATCTTCTTCTATTCCCCATCATGTATCCAGCTGGTCAGTTCGATATACAATGATGCCGTGTTGGGTTATTGATCAAACTCCCCCTTCTAGGCCATATATTGTATTCATTCATTGTGGTCTACAAAACCGTTACAAACTTCACCTCCATTGCTCCCTTTGGTTGGAGAATTGTGCAAATTATTGCAAACTGGGTACAAAAGGTAGCCACGATAACCATTAAAAAACCCTATGATGGTGGCCAACAGCATGCACAGCATTTTATAACAAGAGTGAGAATTGCTTTGAATTCATGTCCCCTACCGATGTGATATTTTCCAAGTCCAAAAAGGGTATAACTCTGTGAAAAATTGACGAAACGCCCTGAAACTCTAACCTTTTTTGTAACGTATCAATAAAGCCATGTACTGAGTTTCAGTTTAATATGTTAAAGGGTGTACCCCCTTCCCTTCAAATCCACCCCATTCCCTGTTGTGTCCATCTTGTTTATCACATGTACTGTGCCCCATCCCTCTCCCTTCCACAGGACTCCCAATATCTGTTCCCTACTGTTGTTGTGCTTCCCTCTCCCATAATCTTGTCTCCTTCTCCTTTTGTTATATGCTCTGTGTGTTAGCTCTTTATATGAGCCTCGACAAAGAATACAAAAAAATGGTCTGGGGAAAAAAAGAAGTCTAAACCACAGGTGGGATTGACGGACGGACGGACAGATGGAGAGCAAACCTCCAGTGAAACTGGTAGGGGACTAATAAGAAGAACATTTGATAGAGATCTGGAAAGGCAAATCCCACATTGTTAATTTGCTAAATGATGGTACACAAACCACCACAAACACCACTTCCGTATTGCCTTTGTTTTTTGTTTTTTGCCGTATACTTTTTTTTAAGTGGCCAACCAACATGGCCACCAATTTATAGGAAGACTGG
Organism: Eptatretus atami; assembly: GCA_035128595.1. Classification (NCBI taxonomy): domain Eukaryota; kingdom Metazoa; phylum Chordata; class Myxini; order Myxiniformes; family Myxinidae; genus Eptatretus; species Eptatretus atami. The sequence continues at coordinate 90,179,397 of CM068961.1, forward strand.
AGACGAGATGTGTACTCTCCGGTTTTTAATTTAAAACATGATAAATCTGATTTGTCTGTTTTTGTTTTCCATTTCATTTTTGGCCGTTTACATATGGCTGGGTGATCCTCAGGTCTCGGCTCATGGAGGACCTCAAGGGAAGCAAGTTCACAAGCTGCCAAAGGGTGTTTGGGGATAGACATACACCAGAAAAAAGGAGGAATAACGCTAAAAATGAGTAGCAATGGCCTGGAGAGGAGCAGAATGGGAAAGAATCAATGTGTGTAGAAGAGATCAGGATGAGCACATGAGCTAATGATAGGCAGCACATTTGAAAGGCTGATGGGAAGATGATGAGATAACGGACAGAGGGGAGGATTACACAATCAGGAGAATGAGGGAACAAAAGGATGCAGGTGGCAATTAGTCTGAATTTAGGGAAGGTTTGCAGATGAGGGTTTGTAGTGATATGATATCAATGACTTTACAATTTACATTAATGGCATGATGAAACCAACGATAATCAAAACCGGATTGATAGAAAACAAGTTTTCTGTGTCCTGGGATGAGGTTCATTGTTTCGAACAAGTTCAGAGAAATTCTGATGGAGGAAACGCTAAAGGAACCATGTGGTCAAAGAGCAAGTTGCCAGCAAAGACACAACATCAATGAACAAATAAACTCATTATTGACGTAAAAACAAGTTTGCACAAAGCTTTTGGTATCAACACTTAATAGATTAGCAACCAAAGGTGCTTTCCCATGAGAACCATGACAAGCAACGCAAATGCCTGAACACACATTAAATCCCAAACAAAGATGACACATGAAAAACGAGAAGGGCACTTGGTGGAGCGCATACCTCCGCCACGCAATACGTGATCCACGAGAACATATCGGGCCCAAGACATTTTTGAATATAATTTTATCTATCATTTTTGGCCCTATGTCTCAATGGTGAAGAATCACTTTAAAAATTATCATATCCGGATCCAGATTCGGATCTTCATCAAAATTGAATCAATTCTTCCTTGTCACACATCTAACCTGTCCACAAAATTTCATCCAGATCCGTGCACAACTTTTTGAGATATCATGTTATATATCGGTTTAGCTAGTTCTCTCAATGGTGAAGAATCACTTTAAAAATTATAGTAGTCGGATCTGGATCTTCACCAAAATCTAATCAGTTCACCTTGTCACACATCTAACCTGTCCACAAAATTTCATCCGGATCCGTGCACAACTTTTGAGATATCCTACACACAGACAAACAAACAAACAAACAGAGACAAACAAGAAGACGTCGTGCAGAGCGCGATACTTGCAAAACCCATAAAACAAATTTCACCTCAAAAATAATTGGTGGTTGAATTCAATGATTAAATATGCAACAACTCCTCTTCAAATTTCAAGTCAATAGATGAAAATTGAAAAGTGTAGAAATTTGGCCGATGTTGTCCTTTTGGTGTATGTTGACCTCAAATATAAATCCTCTTCAAATTTCTCGTCAATTGGATGAAAATGGAGGATTTTAGAAATACCACTTTAGTTGTTGCCCTTGGGCTTTTGTTGACCCTTCGACTCAAAAACAACAGGCCTCTTCCTTCTGACAAACTCGACCATGTGGTGAGTTTCGTGAAGATCAGTCTAAAATTGTGACCTGTAGGCAGTAAACAGACAGACAAACTAACAGAATAACAAAATCAACTAACCAATATACTTGAAAAATCTTCGATTTTGCAAGTAACAAACAGACAGAAAGGGTGAAAACACATAGGCCATCAGCCGTAAGCTGTATCGTGCAGTTTCGTTCCACTCATTGGGGGTAGTAGACAAAACCTTGATAATATGATAGTATATATCCAATACATACGTATCCAAAAGCTCTCCACTCAAGTAGCCGCAGTTATTGTGTATTTTCATCTTGAAAATCGATGCATTCCCCGGCTCTCTCATTTGAATTTTCTCCACTCGGATCACGAGTAGGCCACGTGACGCCTCGACAGCCAATAGATCGGCTGACATCGTATGCAAATTACGTCAGACTGTCATGTGACCAGCTAAGTTGCCCAAGATGGCAGCTTCCTGCAGGGAGGAATCACCGGCAGCTGATCGGCGATTTATCGGTAATTTTGGATGAATATGGCCAGTGAGGACGCTCCCCAGTGTACTATTCACCAGGACAATGTAGCGAACGAAGAAGTCAAACGTTTTACGTCTGTAAGATGGGATAAATGGAGAGAAAGTGTCAACAAATGGCTCGTCTTAGATGGTCACGAACGACGTTTAGCCGAGAGTGCCAAATTCAGAGCAAAAATTACGATAAATCGCCGATCAGCTGCCGGTGATTTCCTCCCTGCAGGAAGCTGCCATCTTGGACAACTTAGCTGGTCATATGACAGTCTGACGAAATTTGCATACGATGTCAGCCGATCTATTGGCTGTCGAGGCGTCACGTGGCCCACACGTGATCCGAGTGGAGAAAATTCAAATGAGAAGAGCGCGGGGAATGCATCGATTTTCAAGATGAAAATACACAATAACTGCAGCTATTTGAGTGAGAATTTTGGATACG
>CM068961.1:90192803-90212059 GCA_035128595.1 Eptatretus atami
CTCATGGAAAGAGTGTACAATGGCGTTGAATTTTCTCCATTTGTACACTATCTGCCTGACAATGGATTGGTGGAGTCCACCATCTTTAGAAATTGTTTTCTAACCCTTTCCAGACTGATGAACATCGACAACTCTTTTTCTGACGACAACTCTTCTCTTTTTTGTTTTTTTTCGGACCCCCTGACGCATTCGTATCATGGGGTATGGATCCACACTCTGGGCTGCTGCAGCTGCTCCCCCTCTTGCTCCCCTGGAGGTCGGAGATCAAATCCAATGCTTTCGATGTTAGTGGAATATCCCAGTAGTAGTTGGAGTCCTAAGGCGTGTTTCTCACTCTGCACCAGCAGGTTGGTGGACTCCCATGAGTTTTGTATACGTTACTTAAGTTGTGCCCGACCTTGTTCCTCCTGCCTTCTCATTACACTATCCTCCCCCAACCAGCTCATGTCACACTCATTCCTCCAGAATCCTATACCTGGTTACCCTCCACAATTTATAGCTGAAAGCTCACCTCCATTGATTCATCACTATCACTTCGTCACTACCACCACCATCTTCACTATTGGCACTATCATTACCATTGGAAATATCAGCATAATCTGTATCCTCACTACCTTCATTGCTTCATCCATCTTTTGTCGAAAGAACCAACTCTGTGTCTGTTCTGTTGTTTGCCTCCATGCAACCCTTCTGGAGTGCTGCCCATGAATGGACAGTGGTATAAAAGTTTTCTCCTCGTGTTTTCTTCTGTATCCACCACTGCTCTCTTCTAATCTTATGGATCAACTCACACTCCTTGTTTTTTGTATACATAGTCAAGGCTCGTGAAAGAGCTAGTACTCATACATTCAATGGATCAGGACACAACAGGACAAAATTGAACAGTATAGAGAGGGGGAAAACACCAACAGCTGAGTTGAAGGCCAATATAAAGGTGGACTTAGACAACCAATAGGTGTGGGGAGGTGGGTGGGGCCCAGGAGAGTAGGCTTGGAGTTCACAAGATGGATACCGAAGGAAACTCTCAGAAGGGAAAACTGGACATTTGGAAGGAGGAGGTGTTGTGTGGGTGGGAAGGGGGGGGGCAGTTGACGGGTGTAGAAAATATCACGATTTTGGATTGGGGATGATCTGAGATGGTGGTGAACAGCTGTTTCAAAGACCTGGAGGGAAGAATGAGATTGAAGAGAATGTGAAAGTTCGTTCCACAGGTGGGGGAAAAAGAGGAATGAATGAGTGGAGGTGAGCAGTGATCCTGGATTTTAGGTAGTTTCAGCAGAAGGGGGTTTATGGTGGACTGTAGGTGCCTTGCAGAACATTGCGGGGGGGGGTTGGGAAGGGAAGAGACAAAGTATGGAAAGAGCAGAGTGTGCAAGACCAGAAAGGAGAGGTGGTTGAAGACAGAGAGACCCTTGACCTGTCTGTGATAGTGAAGTGATAGGCCCATATCCTTTCCTTTTCTGCCAATGTCCACTGATGTGTCATTTGTTTCATTGCCAAACGGAATGCCACCAAGAGCAAACCATTGTCTTAGTTTGTAGAGAAAATCTGATACCCATCAAGATACAATGTGATATCCATTAAGGTAAAATCTGATACCCATCAAAATAAAATGTGATATCCATCATGGAAAATCTGATACCCACAAGATACAATGTGATATCCATTAAGGTAAAATCATTACCATCAAAATAAAATGTGATATCCATCATGGTAAAATCTGATACCATCAAGATACAATGTGATATCCATCAAGGTTAAAATATGATACCCATCAAAATAAAATGTGATATCCATCATGGTAATATCTGATATCCGTCTGATACCCAACAATGATGAAAATGCAACTTTTTAATGATTGTACTTACATTTCCACTAAAATGTTTATTTTTCATAATCTTTAAAATCCAGATTCTGGAATGCAGCCAGGTAAGGTGTTTTTCATTGTTAACATTCTTCTTCAAGTCAAGTGAAAAATGTGACCTGTAGGTGGAATGCTCCATTCAGACAGTGTAACCATATTGTTGACCTCACACTGACAAATCTTACAGTCTCTGCTTCCCCAGTATCTGACTGTCTCCATAATTACCATCCTCCAAAAAAGGGTGAGGCCAGACGAGGCCGGCTCATGGGTGTGGTTGCATTTCTCTAGACAGCACAAGCTCTGGGAAAATATAGGGTAAATGGTTGTTTGGCAACACATCCTGTTTTCACATTCCACTCCCTTTTACTTACTACAGTCACTGGTTACAAAAACTTCTACTTGCAAGCCTTCCAAAAAAAACATAAGATATCCCTTTTCCAATGCAAGGTAAGAATGTTCCTTTTAAAAAGTAGCATACATATTATACACCTTCTTCAAACAATAAAACACCTTCTGCAGGAGGGTGGGACCAACATACACCTGTTGGAAATGGTGGGGCAAACATACCTGTCCAATATCTTGAACAGTTAGCATTTGAAGTTGCCTGCTACCTGCTCTATTGCTAGTTGGAGAGCACTCTGATTGAGATGTTCAAGATACTGACTATATAACCAACACCATTGACAATGTTTGTTTTTTGGGGTGTGGAGGGGGTTCATCTTGCCCCACCTTACTCAACAGGGGAATTTTGTCCTGCTTTGCTCTACTCTTCCTTCATCTCACACTGGAGTATTTCTGTTTTGATTGCTCGCATTTCAAGGCCTCGCAAAGTTGATCTGGGAGCTTTTAAAGGTGAAGAAGTAGTGTCAGGTTTTGAAATCAAATTTCAGGAAATTGATAGTAAATGTGAAACCAAACCCTCAACAATCGAAGGCTCACAATCCTCCATCATATAAGTGAGAAAAAGGCCATGGGGCCTAAATTCAAATGGGATATGAGGCCTCTGTGTATGCTGTAATCATGTAAATCCTAGTCATTGTAAACCTTTTCAACTAGATATTGAGATTGATTTTGATGTTGTTTTTAGCTTATCTGGAATTGGAATTCCAGATAAGGTATTGTCAGTGTGCACCATCCGGTCGTTTCCTATTCCAATGTCTCCGGGCAAACAGCTGGGCCGATGCGGCTGAAATTTGGCAGCAACGTTCCGCTCCTGACTCGTAACGGGGATAGCAAAGCTCATTCCGATCGCGTGGTTTTCGGTAGGTCAAAATGGCCAACTTCATATATTGTTTCAAAAATCTACTTCTCCAGACCCACCAGTCAGAATGCTACCAAATTTGGGTTACAACATCGGGTAGATAAGCTACAGGACCAATAGTCCAATCTTTTTACTCTTATAATAATGAAAATATCAGAAAATGACTTCTGACAAGATCTGAGAAGATTTAGCGAATGTTTTAGTATCATATTAGGAACATACGTCGAGGGGGAGGGGGATAGAGGGGTGGGGTCCGTAGTGAGAATGTAGTAAGCCTCTAGTATGGTCTGTGTGATTCATGTAACGTAGATTTACTCTTGTAAAAAAGGAAAATATGTCAGAGCAAGTCGTATTGTTAAACGTGATGCTGAAGAGGCAGCGTACGTAATTTATAGACAGTGGCTGGCTTGGGGATAAGATTGTATGTGTAAAAACCTCCTGTGAGCGGGCAGAGCCAGGTGAGGACTTGTGGCCACAAAAAGGCACCTTGAAAGTGCTTTGCGCTTCAATGGACTGATCATGAACTGTTTGGCCAGCGTAGCACAAGCCATGTTGGCAAGGTCGGCTGTAGAGCCCTGGAGAGGGATGGAAGACTTTTTATTGGGAGACCAGAATATGGCACCTCCCACAAGCAGCAGGCAGCCAATCATGAGACCCACCACGGGCAAAGGCAGCATCAGTCATTTGGGGCACCATGCGAAACTCAATAGTGGCCCAGCGATTCCCCTGTGAGCCCTGTCAATCTCTCATCACACTAAAATATGCATTTTGACATCCATCTGTCTGACGTCGATGTATTCAGTCATTAGTTCTGCAATCTCAAACAACTAAACTGGCAAAGGGGACTACAGGTTATAATGCAAAGTTTGTAGTGACTGCATTGCCCTCCTTCCCCAGGGGTGTGTTCCGTTACCAATCAGCTTACTACTGCTTGCCAAGCCAGCCATTCCTTTTTGACCATTTTGTTGGAATGCTTGCTTGAGTGCTTAAGCCACTTGGCGAGTGCTCTACAAGCTGTTTGGTAATGGAGCACACTCCCGGGGTTCTGAAGGTGGGGTGATACAAGTTCTGTTTGTAAATGTGTACCATGTATCACCGCTCTCAGTGGTGTTGGGAGAGGGTATTACGAGTGACAATTCAGAACCCTCAGTTGTATCACGAGTAAGAGGACTGTATTATTTTCACACTCGCTTAGCCTATGTTGCTTTCAACTTCACTTGACTGCAAAAAATCCAGAGGAATTCCAATGTTTTATTGTATTTTTCCCCCTTGGGAAGAAAATGCCATGTTAAGATGTATAGATAGCGTCAGCGTCGTTAGGAATAATACATATTTTATTGCAATTATTGTTTCATTTGTAAACATTAAACGTAGTTATTGGTCCACTTAACCTGCTTTCTCTACGAACCTCACCACTTAATTTTGTAATAGTCCTGTTTAGTTAAACATCAGGGGAAATATTTTTTCAATTGATTCATTACGTGACGGTGTTTCTTTCCTTGAGATGAAACATTCCCTTTGCGCTGTGTTTATCACCACTCACAAGTTGGTGTGTTTTGTTGGCAAAGTGAGACCTCACCCCTCTCCACTCTTGGGGGCCCTTTCTCTAAAGTTTGTGGACCACGATCGGTTGTGTGGGGGCCCCTCGTTGTCTCGGGGTGCCGTGCAGTTGCATGGGTTGCACGGCCCTAATGCCAACTTTGACCGCAGTTAAAGGCAGTCACAAAGTCCGCCTCACAATCCCTCACCTCCACTACATAGCTCCTGCCACCCTTTCGGTGCCGATCCGCACTTCACCTGTGTGCCAGCGACCCGCATCCACCACTAGCTTTGTGCCTGCTCAAGTCTTCACCCTGCTTCTCCTCTGTTAGTAAGAGTGTGGTGTGTGGCACCATCGCTGACTTCGGATTGTTTATTTCTTTATCGTTGTACAGTATATAAGTTTGCATATTCCCCTCTCCCTGTACGTGCTGTCATGTCGCTTGGTATGTTCTATCCCCCACACCCCATCCACCTCTTCTCCCCATACCTCTTTTCTTTGATTGAAAATAAACCCTTATATGGGTAAGAGAAGGGGAATCTGAGTGTAGGTTAATTCTTATTTGAACGCAGTTTAGCTTCTCACCTTTCGGCTGTTCGCAGGATCAAAGATCCCGGCACTCAGGCATATCATATTTGTTAGCCTCCGGTGCGATAATAGGTACTGTTGTTTGGGGGTTAAATAACTGTTTACCTGACCGCTGAATCAGTTAAGAAAAGAATCCCATCCCAATTAGCAGTGTTAAATTTTTCATTCAAAATGGTTGCAAACATCTGATTATCTCTTGTTCAGGAAACAATGCATTTGCGGCCTGTCTACCATGGGAAAAACTGTTTCAGATAATGGATGATGTCAGAAACGTGGTCAAGATGCTGTCTAAGCAGACATGCTTGGTACATCAATTAGAAGATTATAGTCAAGGGACATTGCCCCTGGAGGCAACAGTTCACAGTAACAGTCTAGAGAGAGAAATAATTAATCATGAGAAACATTCATTTTGTCCATATTGAGGAAATCAAACAGCAGAAGTCAAATTTACAAAGACCCTGGATATTATTTAGCTTTAAAATGTAATTTGTCAGGCAGTAAAGAAAGGCAAGAACATCACAAAGAAAAGGAAAAGAGGAGGGATGCTGGCAGGTCGATATTTGTAGTCGTGCATGTCACAACATGAGAAGCAGCATTCCCAGCATTGAGTGAATCGAGAAAAAACCAAAGGTGAAAGTTAAAGAAGAGCAATATCTTTTGATACACCACAATTATGAATTGCACCACTTTGTTGATTGTTGTTTGAGTGCTTCCAGGTCTACAATTTAGCAATGCATTTCTCAACTGTGGACCTTTCGGCATTACCTCCGTGTTGTCCTGATGCGCACCGAAAAGTTGTTTTGTACGTGCATAAGGTTACCTTTTTTATGCACAGAATGCACAGACACACAAAGAAGAGCATGGTCAGAGAAAGCTGCCCATGAATAAATAGCAAGATCGTGGGTGGCACCGGGGTCGATTCTGAGATGGTAGTGGGATGCCACCTTAAAAGACTGTAGAGGAGGACAACAATAGATAGATTCAGAGAGGTAATTCCAGAGGTGAGAGAAAAAAAAGAAAAATGGTGGAAGGTCTTATGGTGAAGCCAAATCTGACTTGTTTGGAGAACATGATGTTTTGCACAAGATGAGAAAACGATTTTTCAAATGAGTATGGTGCTGTGTTCCACTTGCACGAACAATGACAAATGGTCATCATTGACGTTCGTATGCATCACATGACTGCGGGGCAGCTGGTGCAGTGCCACCTGTGGTTGAAAGTGGAAATTTTTAATTTATTCAGGGTACAGGTGATAGCTCACCAACTCTTCACGAAGGACACCGTTGTATCTTTAACATCCAGCAACTGATGCTGGCAGACGGGATTCCCAGGTTCAGGTCCATCAGAGGGATGGCACACGTGTTGAGGCCTCGCCTTGCCTGCAAAACACCAGAATCACTGTTTAGAGCTGGATGGACATTCAAACCCAGGCTAGACAGCTCAGTGGTGAGTGGATATACCTCGATGACACCCGACCAGCAGACAGTCTGAGAAACGCCAACGGTGTTTGTTTTTAATGATATATAATCAGGAACAGAAATCAAAATATTCTGTTCTGCAAGATAACTGCAGAAGAAAGGAAACAAAGACTTGATTTTGGAAACTGATTTAAATTTGTATAGATGCGTATAAAATATTTTAAGTCTTCTTATTGCCAAAGAAAGGTAACACCATATTAGCAACACCTGGTTAATCACAATCCCCCACCCCAAGGGAACTGAGAGGTTTTGTCAATGACCAGCATCTTCTGCAATTTATTTCCTGAAAAAAAAAATATATTGTGAGAAACTTGATATTGCAGAGAACACGTCCCGGGAGGTTGAAATTATTACCTGTACAGTTACAGGAGACCCCCAAAGAAATCTTTGATCTCCAGTTGGATGCTGATCATTTCATCTTGCCCCGTGAAGCCGCTGTGGTTTTGAAGCCCAAAAGGGTATATTTAAGGACGGTTGTACGAACTGACCCATGCAGAGAATTGGGGAATTTGTCAGGATCCAGGCCCAAAGGCCTTTTCTTGCGAAAGATAGTGAGATTTTTTCAATGTCTTGATTGCAGATGCAGCAACAAAATTAGCATCTCCTCTGAATTTATAAGAGGAGGAATCTTTCCTATTCCCATGGTTTACCTCGATAATAACTGTCCCTTTTTGTTTTCCAATTTTCTCTAAAAAGGACAAAATAAATTATTGACCCCCACCCTAGCAATAAACCTCCAACTCATTCTGCCCTGTTGCTGCTTCTTTTGCTCGTTCTTTATCACTTTACTCCTCATTTTTCCTTCCGTAGTTAGAGAAATAATTAATTCTTAATTCTATTCAAAAGTTATTTTAAATGACATTGAAAAATGCTTCATTTCGTTTAACTGTCCTTAACAAAGGACTCGTGCCAGCCCTGACAGCTTATTCCTCATCTTTTTCTTCCAACATTGAAGATCTTTTTTCTGGCAAGTGTGCAAACCTCTGCCCCATGTCCGGTTGTTGCGATCTTCCAGCACTACTCTTATTCGTGCTATCTATAACCCTTACCTTCATCCTCGTCGCTGGGCCAATCAGAGGTGGGACCAGGAGGGCCATTTGGCATGGGTCTCAAGCTCAAAGGGGCCTTAAATTTAGATACTTGTTAACTTTTTTGGTGTTTGTTAAGTTTCACAACTTCTTGTTTTTATGTGCCTCCCTATTGGATCAAAAGGAGACACACTTTCTCAGCATAGAGTTTGAGAATGTCTCATTATTGTCTTCATATGTCAGCTAAATAAAGGTGGTTGCTTGAGCCATGCTGTAGCCCCTCGCTTGGTGGCTTGGCCATCATCATAGCCAATGGCCTACATTTTTTTTTATCAGTTTGCCTGAATCAGTGGGTTCACGTGAATGCACCTACAACATGTTGAAGCAAGTAAGGAACTACTATCACTGTTGAATTATTGTACGAGAGCATTTGAATGGGCTCGCCATGCTTAATATCAATGGTAACATTGCACGAAAGCAAGATTTATCCTCAATAATTAGTGTGTTTGCACAGAAAAAGGCTAGAATAGTATTTGTTAAATAAATAAAATGTTAAAATTATATTTACCTCCGTCACTGAAGGACGAAGGAGGTCATGTTTTCACCCCTGTCTGTTTGTCTGTTTGTCTGTGAGCAGGATATATCAAAAAGTTATGGACGGATTCGGATGAAATTTGGTGGGCAGGTTGGTGTGTGACAAGGACGAATTGATTAGATTTTGGTGACGATCATATCCAGATATGATAATTTTTCAGTGAATCTTCATCATTGAAGGATGGGGGCCAAAACGATATATAGCATGATATATCAAGAAGTTGTGGACAAGTTATGATAAAACTTGGTGGATGAGTCGGGTAGGTGAAAGAACAAGCCGATTCGATTTTGGTTCAGCTCCAGATGCAGATCCGGCCTATCAGTGGATACAAAACGTAAACTGTTCAGCACGGCGGAAGTATGCGCTCTACCGAGTGCCGTTCTAGTTTTGTCAATATAATTTCCTGAAATATCTTCAATAATTTGTCAAAAGGCTTCGATGAACAGGCTTTCATCTACAAGAACAAATGCCTGTTTTATTATGAATTGTAGGTGGTTTCAACCTTCACATGGATGTAGAGATGATAACATGCCTTGTGTCTTCTCCAAAAGGATGGTGGTGCACTCCATGATGCAATCTTTCACTTGTGAAGAACCAGCGTTATGGTTTGCAATTATTTTTCAAAGCCTGTGTAATTGAACTGACATCAGACAACTTAGAGGTGAGCACAGTATCGCCAAGCCCTGCCAGTAGCACCCAGAGATTTTGTAATTGCTCTTTGTGAGACAAAGTATGCATAATAAACACGGCCCATCTCCGCTGAGATGTATTTTGATCATTCTCAATTTGATTTCCACATTTGACCTTGCAGAAACAATGAAACATCCACAATAAATGTAGGAGTTGAAATCGCGGATCAACCATCAGTTGACATGGGATGCAAATCTGACCGTGCAGTTATTGGTGATAGATCCCGTTTTAAAATATAAACTTCAGGAAATTCTAACTAACTTCCTTCTCCCACTGATTGTTACTGAGAGACATGGAATGACTCGGGCTCATTGGATGGCCTACAGGTGTACACACTCACCTCCAAGCATTCTAGCCTGGGTTTAAATCCAGACCCAGCTATAAACTGTCATCCTGGTGTTTCACAGGTAGGGTGATTCATCAATGTGTGTGCCGTCTCTCGGATGGATGATAAACTAGGTGTCCCATCTGCCGGCATTAGTTGGTGGAGGTTAAAGATCCCATGGTGTCCTTTGAATCGATCGCAAAGAGGAGGTTAGCCATGGCCGGCACCATGGCCAAATTCCCACCCTAGCCTACAAGGGGCACTGCATTAGCAGCACAGCTGCACTCCCAGTGATTATTCAAACCAGCAGCCATAGGCTGCACTCAAAATGAATGATTAAACTGCCCAAAATAATGTTCTTAGGAAAAACATCATTGATGATGGGAATGGTTGAGCTGCAGCTGATGCTGTGCATTGTGGGGGACTTCAATGCACATGTTGAAGTTGCAGAACTGGGTGAAGAGGAATGTGTAAGTAAATTTGGTTGGGAATAAGGAATAGAGATGGCCAAAAGCTGCTGGAGAGCAATGTGATAGCCAGAGCTGGTTCATTATTTCAGAAGCGAGACAGTCACAAAATTACTTACAGGAGTGGACTATAATAGAGTGGACTATAATAGAGTGGACTAAAATAGAGTGGACTATAATAGAGTGGACTATAATAGAGTGGACTAAAATAGAGTGGACTATAATAGAGTGGACTGGACAGCATAGAATGGAGTTGGATTTGTTGGAAGTGAGAAGCAACAGTTGTGAAGGACTGATGACTGTAGGGTGGTGGTGGGAGAGCATGTCACCATCCAGCACACATCTGTGGTGTCTGTTGTACCCATCCTAATATAAAAAACAAAAGTGAGATTTGCTTTGCAATACATATCCCCAATCAGTCCCAATGAATGTTCAGGAGATAAAAATTAGTTTGCGTTTAACGCACACTCGAGCCGATACTGGAACCCAACTTAAGAAGAACAAACTCTCTAACCCACCATGTTTGGGTCTATTCAGCAAAATAAAAGGAAAAGCAATTTTCATTTACTGATATCTTTTGTAGGCAGAAAACCAATAAAAGCAACTAGGATAACAAACCAGAGATAAAAATTAGTTTGCTTTAATGCACGCTCGAGATGAAACCGGAACAACTTAAGAAGAAGATACTCCCTAACTCACCATGTTTCGTTTGTTTCTAGGCTTTGGCTATTTCATATCAACGACGAGAAAGGCACTCGGTAGAGCGCATACCTCCACCATGTATTGCCTGATCCACGAGAACATATCGGGCCAAATACATTTTTTAAAATATCATGTATCCAGTTCGATATCGTTTTTGTCCCTATCTCTCAATGGTGAAGAATCACTTTAAAAATTAAATAATTCTCGTATCCAGATCCAAATTCGGATCTTCACCAAAATCGAATAATTCGTCCTTGTCACACACCCAACCCATCCACCAAGTTTCGTCTGAATCTGTTCACAACTTTTTGAGATATTGTGCTATATATAATTTTAGCCCGATCTCTCAATGGTGAAGAATCACTTTTAAAATTCAGTAGTGGCATTCGGATCCGGATCTTCACCAAAGTCTAATCAGTTCATCCTTGTGAAACACCCAACCTGTCCACAAAATTTAATCTGAATCCATCCACAACTATTTGAGATATCCAGCACACAGACAGACAAGCAAACAGACAAATAAACCAATGTCACCCGTAGGGTGATCCGTATCTTGCCAAAAGGTGACCACGTGTGACTTCTTTAAGGTCACACTGAGGTGAACAGAGCTGCTATCCACCAGGAGCGACTCCTTGAGGAATATCTGCCTACGAGAGATTCCGATGAGAATCGTTCTACAGAGTAACCATGAAAAATATGCGTTTGCCTCAAAACGTCACCAAATCACGTCATAATGTCTCAAGCTTAATATACTAGAAAGCACTCATCGAGGTGTTCAATTTGAGGTACTACACGATATGGCTCCTAAAACTTGAAAATTTGACCTTGGGGTCAAATATGTTTGACCTTAGGCGTTAACCATGAAGGTCAAGCCAATCGCCACCAAAAATTAATCAGCTGAGTGCCAGACCATGAACTATATTCCCATGAAGTTTGAAGACGATCCGATCAAAATTACTCAAAAATAAGGGTTCGTCGACTCCCCTGATTTGCGACAAAGTGACCTTGACCTTTGACCTTGACCTTCAAAATTTATGCGCTGAAAGGGACCTCTATAGGCCTCTGATATGCGAAGTTACAAAAATTTCCAATGAAAACTGTGCTCTGGAGAGTGATTTATACGTGATTACAGATAAAAAAAACAACAACAAAAAAAACACATGAAGGGCAAGGCCAATCGCCACCAAAAATTAATCAGCTGAGCGCCAGACCATGAACTATATTCCCATGAAGTTTGAAGACGATCCGATCAAAATTACTCAAAAAATGAGGGTTTTGTCGATTACCCTGATTTGCGAAAAAGTGACCTTGACCTTTGACCTTGACCTTCAAAATTTTATGGCCTGAAAGGGACCTCCATAGGCCTCTGATATGCGAAGTTACAAAAATTTCCAATGAAAACTGTGGTCTGCAGAATTTTTTTTTGATTACAGAACAAACAAACAACAAAAAAAACAAACAGACTGACTAACATATCTTGCAAAAACTTCGTTTTGGCAAGATAACAAACAAGGCAATAAGAAAACGTCGTGCAGAGCAAGACACTTGCAAAATCCATAAAACAAATTTGACATCAACAATAATCGGTGGTTGAATTCAACGACCGAATATGCAACTCCTCTTCAAATGTCGTCAATCGGATGAAAATTGACAATTTTAGAAAATCAGCTAATATTCACCTTTTCGTCGATGTTGACCTCAAAAAATAATTCGCTGGTTGAATTCAGTGACCTGAATTCTGAATCATCTTCAAATTTCAAGTCAAACAGATGAAAATTGATTTTACAAATCTCAGCTAAGTGATTGACCTTTGACCTATGTTACCTCAAATAATTAGCCAGTTGAATTCAGTGACCTGACATCTAAATCCTCTTCAAATTTCAAGTCAATCGGATGCAAAGTGAGGTTTTAGAAATCTCACCAAAGTTGTTGACCTTTGGCCTATGTTGACCTTTTGGTCAATGTTGACTTCTAAAATAATTGGCTGGTTCAATTCAGTGATCAGAAATATAAATCCTCTTCAAATTTCAAGTCAATCAGATGAAAAATGAGGATTTTAGAAATCTCTCCTAAGTTGTTGACCGTTTGGTCGATGTTGACCGTTTGGTCGATGTTGACCTCAAATAATTGGCGAGTTGAATTCATTGAACTGAAATATATACCCTCTTCAAATTTCAAGTTAGTCGGATGAAAATTGAGGATTTTAGAAATCTCACCGAAGTTGTTTTTTCTTTGGCCAATGTTGACCTTTTGGTCAATGTTGAACTCAAAAATAATTGGTATACTTGCATGGCATACTTGGTACACTTGCAAAATCGAAGATCTTTCAAGTATATTGGTCATTCGATTTTTTTATTCTTGTCTGTGTGTCTGTCTGTCTTTTTATCACCTGCAGGTAACAATTTTAAACAGATCTTCACAAAACTTCACCACATGGAAAAGTTTGTCATCAGGAAGAAGCCTATTGTTTTTGAGGACAAAAGGTTAACATAGGCCCAAGGTCAACAACTTGGGTGAGATTTCTAAAATCCTCAATTTTCATCCGATTGATTGAAAATTTGAAGAGGATTTATATTTCAGGTCACTGAATTCAACCAACCAATTATTTTTGAGGTCAACATCGGATTAATTTCTAAAATTTTCTATTTTCATCCTACTGACTGCAAATTTGAAGAGGAGATGCATATTTGGTCATTGAATTCAACCACCAATTATTGTTGATGTCAAATTTATTTTATGGATTTCGCAAGTGTCGTGCTCTGCACGACGTCTTCTTTTTACTTGCAAAATCGACGATTTTTCAAATATATTGATCAGTCGATTTTGTTCTTCTGTCTGTCTGTGTGTTTATCTATTTATCGCTTACAAGTCACAATTTTAAACCGATCTTCACGAAACTTCACCCCATGGTAGAGTTTGTCATATGGAAGAAGCCTATTGTTTTTGATGTCAAAAAGTCATTAGGTCAACATCGGCCAAAGGTCAACAAATTTGTCAAATTTCTAAAATCCTCAATTTTCATCCGATTGACTCGAAATTTGAACATAATTTTCATATGAGCTTACTGAATTCAACCACCAATCATTTTTGAGGTCAAATTAGTCCAAAGGTCAACAACTAAGGTGGTATTTCTCAAATCCTCAATTTTCATCCGATTGACGGGATTTGAAAAGGAGTTGCATATTTGGTCGTTGAATTCAACCACTAATTATTTTTGAGGTCAAATTTGTTTTTTGGATTTCGCAAGTATCGTGCTATACATGACATATTTCTTGTTATTTGCAAAATTGAAGATTTTTCAAGTATATCGGTCAGTTGATTTTATTATTCTGTCTGTTTGTCTGCTTGTCTCTTTACCACCTACAGGTCACAATTCCAAACCGATCGTCATGAAACTTTACCAAGTTGTCGATATAGTCTCAACTGAGCAGCCTATTGCTTTTGAGTTCAAAGGTCAAAGGTCATCTTGAGGTCGAAATTTCTGAAATCGTCATTTTTCATCCAATTGTCTTGCAATCTGGACAAGATTTGCATATTGTGTCACTGGATTGGGAAACCAACTATTTTTTGAGGTCAATACGTCAATGGTCAACTCAAAGTTAAATGTCTAAAATCAATTTCAATCTGAAAAGTAATCAATTTTCATCCTATTGACCTGGGCTTTGATTAAGATTGTCAATTTTAATCTTAATGAAATGGACAATTTGATGTATCCGTGGCAACCTTTGGAGAGGGGGGTGAATTTTTCAAGTATCGTGCTCTGCACGATATCTTTTTCTTGTTTGTTTGTTTGTCTTTTTGTGAACAAAATATCTCGTTTTTTTAGTTTTTTCTTTGTGAACAAAAAAAAGTTGTGGATGGATTCGGACAAAATTTTGGTGGAGAGCTTGGGTATGTGACACTAATGAAATTGTTAGATTTTGGTGAAGATCCGGATCTTGATCTGGATCCGAGGATTTTTTTTAAAGTGATTCTTCACCATTGAGAGGACCAAAAACGACATATATCAGGATATCTCAAAAATTGTGGACAGATTCGGACGAAACTTGGTGGGAGGTTGGGTATGCCAGAATGAAGAATTCATTCGATTTTGGTGAAGATACAAATCCGGATCCGGATCTGAGAATTTCTAAAGTTCTTTTTCACCATTGAGTGATGGGGGGTAAAATGCTATACAGCACAATATCTCAAAAAGTTCTCGACGGATTCGGATTAAACTTGGTGGATTAGTTGGATCAGTGACAAGAACCAGCTGATTCAAATTTAGTTCAGGTCCGAATCCATATCCGGCCTATCAGTGGGATACAAAACGTAGACTAATCAGCCTGGCAGAGGTATGCACTCCACCGATTGCCTTTCTAGTTCATGACTGCATTGTGTGAACACGCAATCGTTAAGCATACTTGCTACTTGAGAGGTGAGCCAGAAGGCCATGATAATAATTGAAAGCAGGCCAAAACAGCAGCAGGTGTACGAATCATGCTGCCAGACCAGTCTGAACAGATACAGTGCCCCCGGTACAGCTATCTTTTCCCTGTGAAAGTACTGCAAATGAATAAGGGCATTTTTGATAAATGGCAAAAGAATCACTAAATTGTATTCATTGCGGTACTCGTAGATGACTCGCGCTGGTTTGCGATCAATCGATTGCGGTTTTGAAATCTCTCATAAAATCGCATAATTTTACACCTTTTCTGAATTTCCACTTTTCTTTCCTCTTTTTAAAGTGGTTTTATGTTTTAGTTCCAAAAGAAAAGCATTATATGAGAAATAGATTGATCAATTGATTGATAATAACATTGCATTACACAGTCTTCAAAGCTTGGTGTTAGCTTAATGGTTGAGGTGGCTGGCTTAAGATCTTACAGTCTTGAGTTCAAGCCCCTGTCCACCTGTTGAATTAACACCAGGTGGGTTGACTCTGCTTGTCATCCTTCCGAGTTTGACAAAATGAGTACCAGCTTACCTCTGCCCCCCAGAAAATGATGCAGCCAAGCAGCTACAGGCTGTATACGAATATATAATGAACACAGTCTTCCAGTTCTGCTCATTTGCTTCCATATTTTCAGGGTGAACTTCTCTTGCAGGTCTGTGATTCTACACATCATAGGCTCAAAATTCCAATGACCAAATTACTTTAATATCCAACACGCAGGAAATTAGAATTGGACGACCACGAGTGCAGCATAGAATGGCTTACCATTTTTATTTATGAATGGCACCATGAGATCTTAAACATCCACAAGTGAATGCTCACAGGCAGGGCAGCTGACTTAACATCCTATTATTGAATTAATAGGTAGGTAGGAAGAAAGGCGATGTTAGATACACTTACCTAATACATGTTGGATCATAAATTAAGTTTTCTAATTGGGAATAGACCAGATGCATTGGTGTGACACTAAGCCATTCGATTTTAAGATTGATTTCTGTTGGAAATGTATCCCCAAACTGCCTCCTGGTCCAGTCCCAACATGCCCTTAGAAGGAACCCTAAGTTAGCCATCATACCTGAAATATGGACATGTACAACCAGTCCTCTGTGACAGTTCCCAAATCATATAGACACTGCAAAGAGAGAAAATGTGATTTTTGGTAAATTCTCATCAAAGTCCGAGATTCCTTTTCATAGATAGTATCAGGGCACTCAAGGCAATTTGTGAATCGTTCGCTGTCTGAGAACAATCCCTACACAGGCCACTTCTCTATAACGGCTTGCTGTACGTTATGGCAGGAATTTGGAATTTTGCCAGGGTACCAGTATACAATGACCTACTCCTTTCAGAGGGCATTGCAGATCTTTATCGCTCACTAGCGCAGCCTAGCAGGTGGCATACCGAGCTAATTTCCCCTGCGTGACAGCAAACTCATTGATGCAACTCCCTACACCACCCACAAAGCACCATGACAGGTGAGTTCGCAATACCTGCCTGAAAAGATGAGATTTTTCATTAGTGTCTGGCATCCACCCAGACGACACATCACTAAGGTGGTTTCACCATATCTGTTTGTCCCTGCCAGTCAGCTAAGCAGTTGGATTAAATCAATGAATACACAAGTATGTTCCTAACAAAGCGTAGTAGGTGGGAAGCCGATATATCATATGAACCTCTCCGCATAGTTCCAGACAAGATCAACATCATCACTGTGGTTGTGGACTCGTTCTTTGGAATCCAATAATTGGGAAATCATTCAAGCTACATTGAGCTTTAAATTTGGGATGATAAGTGCAAATGGAAGGCAGGGGCGTTGAATTACATTTTCAGTATAATTTGGTTTTATCTGCAAAATGCCTCCTCAAGATGATCCGTAGTAGTAACAGACAAAACAAATTGGATTGTAAGCAGACAGTGTATTTATATTTTATATAGATAATATAGTAACACACACATACACACACACACAACCTGGTAACACTATTAGCATTAGAGATTCACTGCTTTGTCCTCTGATTCAGTGTTACGTGCTTCCAAACATCAGCTTGTCCCGTTCAGTGACACTTTACTATGATATTACACTTTTGAACTCAAAGTTCAATGTCACCCGTGATGTTCCTGATGGATACCGGGCATGCAGAACGAGCCGGTGTTTGCAGGACGCGGTGGTGAGCCAAGGGCAATTTATAAGGGCTACTCAATAAATGAAACGATTCATGAATCTTGTACAAATGGTTTGTGTTTAGTGGCCAATGTATGCTGGACTCCTCTAAATCGTGACCACAATGTGGAGTGAGTTGTTTGATGGGATGCTAAAACAAATAAACTACATTTCCCTGAAAAGGGACAAATTCCGAGCATTTGGTTAGATTGTGCTCGTTCATAATGGCCTTGCTGCTAAAACCTGAACCTGCCGGCCGGTAGAGGGCAGTGTATACTTTTGAGTTTCACAAATGAATATTCAAGGCGATTATATAAGGGCGGTTTGTGTGTGTGGAACCTCATTTTTAAAATGTGTGTGGAAGCTCATTTTTAAAATAGTGTGGAAGCTCATTTTTAAAATGTGTGTGGAAGCTCATTTTTAAAATGTGTGTGGAAGCTCATTTTTAAAATAGTGTGGAAGCTCATTTAAAAAATATCGTCCCAAGGTACCCAAATCCATCTTCAAACTTAGTTCTCCACAAAACAGTTGCAGGGTCCCAGGAAGGTAACCCCACCATATGTTATCTCACCCTGTGAAGTTCCCTTCTGACCATTTTCGATGATACAGGATGCTCACGACCCTCTTTGAGCTCTGCACACAGTTTGTCCACCATTGCTCTCCTGTTTCGCCTCAGTCCAAAATAATGCCCTTGCATCACGCCTTTATGTTTTTTTGAATACATTGTCGAGGCTCGTATGAGAGCAAACGCACAATGCACAACAAGGGGGCAGAGACAAGAGGGGAGGGAGAGGGAAGGACTTTGCACGACGGAGGATTCCCAGTCGGCGACTGGCTTTGGAGGCGAGTTGGAAATGTGACTTTTCCAGGAAAGATCATGACAGATAGTGAGACCCAGAAGCTTAAATGAAAGGACTTCTTCCTAAGGTTTGTTGAGAAAGTAGATGGAGGGGTTTTCCAAACGGTCCTTTCAGAGAGACATGGTGAGAGTGTGAGATTTGTCTGGATTGAAAGACATGTTCCACGTGTTGGACCAGTTTGAGATTTTATCCAGATCTGCAGTGAGCGAAGAAGCTGCTGCTTGCCGGTCTGAGGATGACCGATGGTACGGCAGAGGGTGGAGTCATCAGCAAAGAGATAGAGTATTTTCCAGAGAGTCGGAGAATCATTGATGAAAACCAGAAAAAGCACAGGGCTGAGAACGCTACCTTGAGGAACTCCAGCCTGCACAGGAAGAGGGAGAAAAGAACTCCATTTAGGGCCACACGTTGACTGCGACAGGAGAGGAAGTCTGTGAGCCATGAGTGGAGATGGCCTTGGATATCATAGGAAGATAGTTGGTGAGCAGGGCAGGGTGCCAGACCGTGTCAAAAGCACGTGATATGTCTCGGGAGATGGCTCTGATTTCATGTCGGCATTGAGTACCTCCATCCATTTTGGAGAGCAGAAGCATCATATCCAGGGTAGAGTGACCTGTTCTGAAACCAAATTGATGATTGGATATCAAGCCATTGGAGAGGAGGAAAATTTAATGTCTGAAGCGATGATGGATTCCAAACCTTGCTGATGATTGGGAGAAGGCTGATTGGCCTGTAGTTGCAGGGATTGTTTTTGCACCTTTTTATGCAGAGTGGTAATGTTTGCTGATTTCCAAGCAGATGTCAGATGACCTTGAGCAAATAAGAGGGGTAATAGAACAGAGAGAATGTGAGCAAGAGCAGAGGAGCAGCTTTTTAGTACGATTGTCGTTCTCGTTTCTGGGACGACTCAACACACTTGCCGAGTATGTGCTTCCACCCACTGTTGTCCTTCGATGATGATGTTTTTCCTTCCTTTTCGCAGGCTTAACATCACCTTTGAGACAGTTCCTCACGACACATTAGGAATTTCTCCAGCCTTTGTCACTGAAGTGCCCGCCAAACGTGCACCAATGATTACACGGCATTCAAAATCACTGAGGTCTCCTCTTCCAGCAATGTTGGCTCTTAATATCAAATTTGAGCCGCAGCCTGCGTTCACATATATGACAAGAGGTCTACCGGGAATAGATTTGCAGATTTCACGCACCAGTCATGTACGTGTTGCGGCCCCATACTTTGCATATATGTTGTTCGGCCCGTGT
>CM068961.1:90212069-90222638 GCA_035128595.1 Eptatretus atami
TTCCTTTTTTTTTGTTTTTTTGTCCACTATTTGTATTTGACATAATCATGGCAATGTATCACATACATGGCCATTATCCAGAGCTTTATTGATTATTGATTGATTATTAGGATATTTAACGATCACTTTTGTGCACATTGATGATATGGGCATATGGGCCATAATATTAGCATGTTCAGTTAATGACGGTATTTTTGTTCAGAATGACTTTGCGAGGCAAAACTATGCACTCCACCAAGTGCCGCTGTAGTTACATCAAGTTTTCACTTGTGCTAGTGAAAGGGTTCGTTCACCGTGATACACATTGATGAAAGATTCATTTATTCGAGAGCCTTATACAGGAGTCGACCAAAATTCTAAAATTAATTTCATCATTTTGTAAATTTAATGGTTGTTTTGATAATAACCACCTTGTTGCAGCAACACAAGTTCTCCGACTGACTCGTAAAATCCCATTGCTATAAAATCGATCCCAGCAATGTGTTGCAAGGTGCTTCAAGATTGGCATGGACTCTCTATTGTCAAACAAGTGTAGAAAATAAATAATGATTCAATGCTTCCATTCGGTGGAATGATATTGTTTACCCTGAGCAAATTATATAAAAAAACTAGCAGGGTACCCATCAGACGGGTTCATTGATGTCTCACCTGAAATGGACGATCTTTTTTGAGTGTGAATTGGTAGAAGCGGGAATTCAGTGTAAATATTCAACTAGGAGATATCACAATGGATGTACATGGGAACGTCGGCAACTTCGTTCCATTCCACCAGCGAAGATTTCCAATCCATGCTTGTTCTCCCACCAAAGTACTGCTTGGGAGTGAGGGTGATATTCTGAAAGCTCAGCTGGGAAACTAATTTAGGCCTGTTTTAGTCTGGCAGCCATTGGCTAAAGTGTGTTTTGGAGTACATACACAACTTTATTGCAGATTCTGGTAACATAGACTATACTAAACTCAAATCCGAGTGATGCCACTTTGTCACGCTTGAGCAATTTTTTTTTAGGAGCAAAATTCAAAATGGCCGCCATCAAAACCGTTTTTTGGCCGTAACTCGGCCAAAAATCGAGATATGAACCCGATTTCAGGGGATTTGTTGAAGAGTGAGACACGTGATTGGACCTGGGTCCATCATGTTACACGAGAGTTAAAACAATCCAACGTGGGATCGAGACGTTCCTGGTCCACGAAACCAAATATATTAAAGGTAATTCAGTCATCAGACGGAAAGCTTACATCAACATTGCTTTGACACCTCAGCAGTTTCATTCATGTGTAATCCTTTTTTTTTTTGTTCAACATGGGGAAATCATCAATGTGCAGGACTATAGTGACCTGATACACATTGAAATGAGATGAGTGATACACAGACAACGACTAGGTAAGCATATGTTACACCTACACTCTACCCTCCTCTTCCCTCCTCTTTACTTTACTGTCCCACCATTGGAAGAGGTGCAATACAAGTAACTCCTGGTACAGGTGTCACGATCTATCACAACCTGTCTTGGGGGATGATATATCTAAACCTGCCCCGATGGTTAGCCGATACATTGCTGTTCTGCTCAGAACCAAGTCAGTTCTGTACCATTCAGAACTCATCACGGTGTATAAGGCCTCCATGTGAAGTACCATGAGGTATGGGTCCCCACTTCTCGCTGCTGTAGTGACCTTCCATCCTGCTTCCCTGGATGCACACAAGTCCAAGGCTTTTCAAATAATTGGCATCTCATGGCAGGAGACCAAATCCCAGGGTTTGTTTTTCACCCTCTGCAGTCAGCTTAAGGAACTCTCAGTTTTGTATCACCTCATTCATTTCTGGCCTCACTTCACCTGCATTCTTTTCCTCTCATCCTACCGTGGCCCACCACGTTCACACGCATTCCTCCAGCAAGACACACCTAATTTTGCACATGATTGCACATTAAATTCCAAACAGTGGTCTCACATATGGTCCAGACTTGTGGCCTTGTGATTACCATCTCTTTTTGAGCATTGAAAGCATATCTGCATGGCAATAAGTTTTTGAATGATGAATATGTCAAAACACGTATCCTGAAATGACTGCGTAGCCATGCCAATGGTTTCTATGCAGGTGACATTGCGGTACAACCACATCAATCGAACAAGCATGTGCGTGTAGCACTGAAATACCTTGATAAATCAGTGGAGTTTTGTTTTTCTCCACGAAAAAGTCAATGTCATCATTGAAGAACTCTCATGTATTGTCCATAGGATAAGCAGACATCATATACTTTCCATTCAAGAAACCATCATTATGTGTATGCATTGTGATTTACCTGACTGCAGATTGCAAGGTCACGTGTCATACACGCTGTCGGGAGGCCATTCAGCTGGACTGCCAACATCAAGAGGGGCAGACATCCTTTGGTGACCAACAGGAACATCCACCAAAAGGGGTGGGAATCACACATAACTCATCAAAACTATTCTCTACCATCACTGTTAGTAGATGATACACATTCTCTCTCTCTCTCTCTCTCTCTCTCTCTCTCTCTCTCTCTCTCTCTCTCTGTCTCTCTCTGTCTCTCTCTCTGTCTCCATCTCTCCACACACCTTTTTTGCTGAATCTCAAATGTAAAACAACAACCTCCCAAGCAAAGTTTGTGATTGGAATTCAGAAGCACATTATAAGCTAGCTAGCTAGGATGGTATTGAAGGCTCATGGATGCTTTACTTTGCAATGAATTGATTCAATGTCAAGATGCAGAATAATCTACAATTGTGATCAGAGCATTGTGTTTTTTGTCCTGAAAAAGTTTCCAAGCAAAACATTGTTACTGTAAAAGTACTGATTTGATGTTTGCTTCACTGACATATTTCCTTTTACACTGGTTTCAGCATAAGGTGTAACTGTCACATGAAGACCATTCTTTGTTCTTGCTCCACTGGGGGGGGGTTCACTCTTTCCTTTGTTTACTCTGCTTATTCTGCTTCCCGTCTTACGTCGAACACATCCTAGTGGGATCTGCTGTCACCTCGATGTCAATTCCCCGAGGCTCCAGGTTCATTTCCAGATCACAACAGCAACTTTTGAAATCCCTACTCACAAACTGTAGTAGAGGAAAACATGGAATATGCGATGATAAACCATTCTTCCTTGTTGGTGATTCATCAACTTAATTCCTTCGGGAATTTATTTAATTCCTCCACTCGCCTACTCGCAAAGTAGGCGAGCTATTGCCAGCACCCTATACAAATTACAAATTCCTGGTCCAACCTAAAGGGGGCACTGCAGTGCTGCACTCCTCCGAGGACTTGCGCTAACTCGCAGCCATGTGCTGCATAGGAAAGATGATGTACCGGTACAAATTTGTCATCTAAGGATGGCTCGATGTGCAGAGCGAGTGACACAAATTGGAACGGAGTGTTCGCGTGCTTTGCGGTTCATGGCATTTTAGAGTTTCCTTCAGATGCGGTGCAGTCTGCATTGAATACTTCTTCTTGCGTATGGCAGCTTAGCTACCGGGGTAGCTATCATTTCTTGGAAGCGTGACTGTGTCGCTGATGCAGTGCCCCTCTACCAGTACACACTGGTACTCATTTCGCCGACCTCGGAAGGATGACAGGCTGAATCAACCCCCTGGTGTATTAATTAATTCAGCGGCCAACAGGGCTTGAACTCAGGACCCTAGGATCCCAAGCCGCCACCCTAACCACGAAGCCAACTCCAGGCTTACATTGAATACTGCTACTACTTATTTAAAGGCCCAAAATAATTTCCTCCTTATTGTGGGATTTGACAGGGAAAATGGCAAAAATTGGAAAATTTGGAAAATTTGGAAAATGGGGCAACCATGATGGAAACATTTGTGTTTCACTTGAGGGGATGCAATGGATGCATATATAGTATTATATGTATAGATATCAATGGTACTGTACCATACTCTTTATAAAGTGTTGGTGATGCCAAAGGAATTCTTGTGCAAGGGTTTTTTGGTGTTTTTTGTATAGGGAGTCAAGGCTCATAGAAGAGTGAGAATACTGAACGCACAAGGATAAAGGAACAGTACAGAATAGGGGGGAGGGGGTGCACTAACAGCTGTGTTGAAGGACAAAATAGAGGGTGTGAGAAGGAATGAGGGGTAAGGAAGGATGCATCGGGTGGGAGAAATGGATATGGAAGGAAGGAAAAAATGGAAATAAAGATGGAGGAGGTCTTGAGGGTGTGGATATGGGATTGAAGGGGGTAGAAAAGATCATGGGTTTGGATGGGGGGTGTTATATGAGATTGTGGTGAACAGCCGTCTTGAAGACCTGGAGGGAAGAACGAAATTGAAGAGAATGTGGAAGTTGGTTCAACAAGCAGAGAAAAAAAACCAGGAACGAATGAGTGGAGACGAGCAGTAATTCTGGATTTTGGGAGTTCTACTGGAAGGGGGTTGATGGTGGGCCATGTGCACCCTGCAGTATCCTGGAGTGGGGGGAGGGGGAGGACGAAGAATGGAAAGAGCAGGTCCCATTGCCCTTTATTCTTCCCTACATCCTTTATTCCTCCAAGTCTCCCTCTATTTTGTCCTTAAACCCTGATTTTAGTGACCCCCCTCTCTTCTGTTATTTCCTCTGCCACCGAAGGTGAAGGAGGTTATGTTTTCACCCCTCTCTGTCTGTTTGTTTAATCTGTTTGTTACTTACGAAATCTAAAGATTTCGTAAGTATATTGATGACTTCCATCATCTGTTTGTGTGTTTGTTGTGTGTGTGTGTGTGTGTGTTGTGTGTGTGTGTGTTTGTGTGTTGTGTGTGTGTGTTGTGTGTTGTTTGTTTAGGCACGATAACTCGAGAACGGAAGAAGCTACCAATGTCAAATTACACCACGTGATTCAGGAGGGTGATGGCTAGCGCTGATTAGATTTTGGTCAAAATCGGTCAAGGTCAAGGTCACAGTGACGTCAAATATTCGATTTTTGATGGTTTGGTGCAGAATCATCGTAGAAACTTCTGGTTTGCGTCGCTACCTTCTCTAGAGACAGCTTTTATTAGACAAGGTCAGAGGTCAAGTTGACGATTTCATAAGTACCAGTCTATGACTGCTTGTTTGTTTGTTTGTTTTTTTGTGTGCAGGGTATCTCAAAAAGTATGGACAGATCCGGATGAAATTTGGTGGGCAGGATGGGTGTGTGACAAGGAAGAATTGATTAAATTTCGGGTGAAGATCCGAATCCAGATCGAGATACGATAATTATTTCTTTTTTAAAGTGATTCTTCACCAGTGAGAGATAGGCACCAAAAACGATATAATCGCATGATATTTCAAAAATGTATTGGGCCTGATATGTTCTCATGGATCAGGCATTACATGGTGGAGGTATCTCTCTACTGAGTGCCCTTCTAGTTTTTGTTCTGTTACGTCCTGATATATTCTGTGTTCCAGCTTCTCCATGAGCCCCAACACATTTTAAATACCCTACCTTTCTCGTGCAGTTTCCCTTTCTGCCATTGTACATTTAAAGACCAAATACTGTCGTACAGGTATGCTTTGCTAAAATGTGGCCAGGATAATAATAAACCTGCCACGCCTCTTCGTGGTATGTCTTTGTCATGCAGCCATGTTTTCAGGACATTGGCATTTAACCATCTTACAATGCAAATTCCTTTCATTTTTATAATTTTCTTTTTTAAGATTCTATGATTCGGCTGAGGGTGAGTGAAGTGAGTTCAAGGCCTTGTATTTCTGTTACGTGAAACACCCCACAACCCATGCTTGCAGAAAACTGATGTTTTTTTTAAATGCTGGCCACATTTTCCATCCTCCTTTCATAGCTGGTCGTACATTGTTAAGTCTGTCTCTGGAGTATACTCCCCTTCCACCCCTTCCCTCACTTCAAATGGCACCACTGCCGACTCCACTTGTGAGATGGCCGAATGTCTCAGTTCTGTGTTTGCTTCCAAATCTTGTGCCCCAACCCCTCACTCTCGTTATGCACCCTTCCCAGTCATACCTGACTGCTCCTGGACTTTGTATCTTTTGCACCTGAGAAAGTAGAAAAGGTTATTTCAACCCTTGTCTCTGACACTGCAACTGGACCAGATGGCATCAGCAGCTCACATGTATTCACATGTTACTCTGCTGCTCTTGCACTTCCCCTCTCCACTCTTTTCACTCTATAATTTGCCACAGGTCCTGTTATAACCGCATGGGAATCAGCCAACATCACTGCATTACATAAAAAGGTGCAAAGTCTGATCCTCTTAACTACAGCCCAATTAGCTTACTTCCAATCATCAGCAAGGTCATAGAATCCATCGCTGCAGTCAATATGAAATCCTTCCTTTTTTCCAACAACCTCATCTCAGATCACCTATTTGGTTTCAGACCAGGTCACTCTCCCTTGGACATGCTGCTTCGACTCACCCAACAATGGACGGAGGCCCTCAATGTCAAACATGAGATGATGGCCGTCTCTCTCGAGATATTTTGTGCTTTTGATACAATCTGGCATCCCGCCTTGCACTCCAAACTGTCTGCCTATGGAATCCAAGGCCAACTTTACCCATGGCTTACTGACTTCCTCCACTCTCATAACCAACATGTGGCACTCAATGGAATCCTTTCCTCTCCACTCTTTGTCAAGGCCCTCATGCCCCAAGGTAGTGTTCTGGGCCCAGTCCTATTCCTGATCTTTATCAATGATCTCTATGACTCTCTGGAAAATCCTCTTTGTCTATTTGCTGAAGACTCCACCCTCTGCCATCATGACATCCTTCATCCTTCTGGTCAATGGTCAAACACTTGGAATATGTCTTTTGACACAGAGAAATCTCCCACTCTGACTATTTCTCTCTCTCACTCTCTCTCTTAAAGGACTTGACAATCCTCTTGAGGAAGTTCAGTCATTCAAACTCCTTGGTCCCACTATCAGCCATGATCTTTCTTGGGCAAACCACATTTCAATGTTGGCCGCGGAAGCCAGTCACCGACTGGGTATCCTCCGTTGTGCAAAGTGCTTCCTTGGCACAGCTGAACTCCTATCCACCAACGAGGGCTTTATCTGCAGCTTGATGGAGTGCTGCTGTCCTCTCTGGGCTGGTTTCCTTGCCTCACACCTTCCTCAGCTTGATGCCGTGGAAAGAAGGCCTTCAAGTTTATTAGAATTTCCGCAACGAAGCTTAGTCTATGGGCCTATGACTTTCCCATCGCAGATAGTTCGGTGATCTCTCTGTCTTCTACGGCCTCCTTTCTAGCCTTGCATCCTCTGCTCTTTCTGTGCTTTGTCCTCCCCCATCCCCCTCCCCCTAGCTTTCTGCAGGGCTCACGTGGCCACCGCCAACCCCCTTCTGGTGAAACGACCTAAATCCAGAATCACTTCTCACCCCCACTAATTAATTTCTCTTTTTCCCCACTTGTGGAACCAACTTCCATGTTCTTATCAATCTCATTCTTCCCTCCAGGTCTTCAAGATGGCTGTTCACCACCATCTCAGATCATCATCAATCCAAAACCATGATCTTTTCTACCCTCATTAACCCCCAATCCCAAGTCCTTCTCCTTCCACATTTCCAGTTTTTTTTCTTCCTGAGCTTCCTTCTGTGTCCCTCTTGTCCACCCCATGCGTCCGTACCCCTCAATCCTCCCCACACCCATTGTTTGTCCAAATCTCCTATTTTGTCATTTAGCTCAGCTGTTGGTATTTTCCCCATCTTTGTACTGTTCCTTTTGTCCAGCTGCGTCCTGATCCGTTCAATGTTCTCGCTCTTTCATAATCCTTGACTCTGTATCCAAAATTAATCATCATATAATTTAAAAGACTCTCCATGTGGAGGCGCTCCGATCTTGAAAGTTTCTTGTCAATTGCATAGCCAGTCACAGAGAAAACAAATTTAAAAGTGAATGAAGGTAAAAAAAGTGATGGTGGAGGAAAAATGAATAAGGACCTCGGCCAACATTCCACAACATGGCCAAAGATGGTTATGGATGCCTATTACTAGTTCAATTCAGCCAGGTTTGTTGATTGAATGATCTAGGAGTTGAATATGTGTGAACTTCAATGTGTGCCGGAGGCTGCGGTTAGCTGACTGCCAGGGCCGTTGACGGTTCTCACAAATCCCAAAGAGCGTGGAAATGGAAATAAACATGGTCTGCTGCTATCGGATGCACCTGCGGCCTTCCATTGTGAACTTGGTTTTGACCTATCCATCCACTAAATCAAATATTTAACTGGTACGAAGTTAGTTTGCTAGTTATATCATTATCAGAGGTGCAGTTATCTTACTTATCTGTACAACTAAGATTAAGCTCGATGGTTATAACATTTCAACACGGGACAGGCAAATATTGTACTATTATTTATTCATAGAAATTGGATTTGTCCTGAGTGATTTGGCTTATCGGCTTAGAAAAAATGGAATGCTCACATTTGTGAAGTCAAACGTGGCTCTGCATTTCCGGACAAGTGAATCAATTGATTATCATTTGAAAGCCGTTGAAAGTCCAATAACCGCCATGGAAAGCAAGGTGTGGCCGATGCTTTGAGTGTTACCTCTTCATTTATTTTGCGCTGACCTTTCTTATGAAACAATCATGGGATGGCACAATTGGTTTCCATGGCAAAGCAAGATATGAAGGAATAAAATATGATTCTGGAATTGTGAATGGAGGGTTGTGGTGGTGAGGGTGGCAGGTATGTGGTGGCCCACAAATACATCGTGATGAAAATGTTGCTCGGATGATCAAATTTGAATGATTGCAAGATAACTGTGCTACAATGCTGGGAAAACTTCCCTGCCAACCCATCCTGATTTACTTGACTCCTTCAATCACATGCTTATAAAGATGTGTATTTTACTGAATCAAACGGAAGATCAAATACTGCATTGCAGTCATCAGGAGGAACCTGAATAAGTAAAGAGCAAAGATTGAGTCATCAGGAGGACCCTGATTTCAGGTTTCAGGTGAGACTCCACTACCCTCAAACCCATCCAGGTGCAGCCAAGTGAGCATTACAGAAAACTTTCTGCAATAATTCACTTCTCCCGAGACAGATAGATATATAAAGCCAGATAGGTTCTCGCAGTTACTCCCCAGGAATATATTCTGTGAACTACCTTATCACTGTTGAATATGGCACTTTGCCTAGGCTCAAAGGCCTGCTATGTTAGCTGCCCTTTCATACGACTTTCTGTTGAAATGGAAACTACTGGGGAAGGCTAGGACACCATTGTCATTCAGAATGACGTCCTGTAACAAGGGACTAGAATAAGAGTCGACCACAATGAGTGAAGTAGCATCACATGCACATCAGAGCTGGTGGGGCAGACAGATTATTCCACCCTGAAGGTCAGTAATGAACCAGCCGGGTTTTTACTGACAATCCAATTGAATCAGTTAGGATTTTCTGGTGGAATACGAATAGCCGAGAGGAATGCATGCTCATGTCTAAGCTGTCTTGCCTGGGTTTGAATCTCAGTTCCTAGATATAAACTTTCATCCTGGAGTTTTGCATGCAGGACGAGGCATCAATTTGTGTGCCATCTCTCCGATAGGTGTTAAACTGGGTGTCCCATCTGTCAGCATTAGTTGGTGGACGTTAAAGATCCCACAGTTCCAAATTCCTGCACGAACATACACAGGGGCCACTGGATCAGCGGCAAAGTTTCACTCCCAG
Organism: Eptatretus atami; assembly: GCA_035128595.1. Taxonomy (NCBI): domain Eukaryota; kingdom Metazoa; phylum Chordata; class Myxini; order Myxiniformes; family Myxinidae; genus Eptatretus; species Eptatretus atami. The sequence goes on from CM068961.1 coordinate 90,221,695, forward strand.
CAAATGTGTTGCATATGAAAAAAAAAGTTGATTCTTTACTGACATTCCAATATTAGCATTGCATGTCTCATGAGACTAGCTTGATTTACTGAAGATTAGAATCCTTCCAAATCATTAATACTGTGGCTATCAACTGTATTTTAATCTGCAACCTCTGGAATCCCAGTCCATTGTTCTCACCACTGTCCCCAATGACATATATATGTATATATATGTATATATATGTTATATAGTGTATATATATGTTATATATGTGATATATATATATATATATATATATATATACTGTATATAATATATATATGTATAAATATATATAATATTATATATATATATATATATATATATATTGTTGTGGATTCCCGCCCGCCGGCGTGAGAATGACCGCGTTTAACCAATAGCGGCTGCTTCGCCCACGAACGGACAATCCAGTCGCGGCTTTCCGGATCAACGCCGAAAACCAGCCAGGGGTGTGTTTTTAACCACACCACAACCTTGTCCGTACTCTACCCCTGCGCTACAGGGTCCGATCACCAATCTTCGATTTACCTAATTAATCGCGCGGGTAGATTACCGAGAGATTGTACCTCAATGGGGCCACTTGGAAACGAGCCGCTTAAGCAGCTCGCTTCACTTTTGGGATAACCGAGCAGGGTATTTATCGCGCAGCCCCGTTGGATCCGATCACTTTATCGGCTATTTAACAACCAACTATATTCCGAGTGCAATATGGCAGTTCAATTAGGAAAAGGAAGCAACGAACGGGTGACATTTAAACAGCAATCATTTATTTCACACCAACATGGCCCCCCAACGTATACAGTCAAAGATGCGGTTATGCAGTGATGCATGCAAACAATGCACGTATTCAATCATGCAATGAATGGGGGCAGGGACAAGAGGCAAGCAAGACAAAGAGCTACCACCGTCTATTTATTATGTAC
>CM068961.1:90222648-90251513 GCA_035128595.1 Eptatretus atami
CGACAGTTCTACTTATGGACATGGCGCCACAACGTTCATGCAAAAGAAACAAAGGAAAAACCACAGGATAGACGAGGGGTAGACTGGACCCCTTGGGGTCTTTATAAACATGGAGCCGTGTAGACCGCAAAGGCTGCCGAGAGACCGGGCTGGCTACCTTCACCCTGTGGTGACTTGCTAGGGCGACCTCGACGTCCCTCTCCAGTGACCCACGGTAAGGTACGGTACGGAGGCCGCGCGCCTTGGCTCCGCTGCGCTCCGCTGTTGCCGCTCTCTCCAGCTCCCTACCGTGGCTACACACTGCCCACTCCGACACGACACTTTTCCCCCCTACACACCTCACAACCTCCAGCAGCGACGAGACGGCTTTGACTTGTGTTCAGCGCGCCCTTTATTTCCATGGCGCCGCGCCCTCCCTTTCGCCCCCCCCTCTTCCAGCACGCGCGCGAAACTTCCAGAAGAAGGGCGTTTTCCTCGCCGAATCGGGCCTTTCCCATTCTTTTTCTTTCTCCGGGCTCTTTTCCGCACGTGTTAGAATCCACTCGCAGGGTCCGTCGTTAGGGGGGGAGGGGTGGGGTCATCGTCCATTCTCCCCGATGAATGCCCGGCTTCTCGCAACCGTGTGCCGAGGTGACAATGCGGTGGTGGTTACGGTGGTTGTTGTAATGGTGGCGTGGCTGGCGTTTTGTGGTGGTCGTGAGGGTGGTGTGGTTGGGCGGTTGTGGTTAAGGTGGTGTTTCTGAAGGCGGTTGTGGAGAAGGTGTTGGTGGTGGAGGTGGTTGTTGTGAGCGGTTGGTCCAAAATAACGATAGTAAAAGAAAAACACTAACTCAAAGATTCACAGCCCGGTTACACGAATAATTCCCTTAGACATCGGTGGGGAAATCTATTTGAAACACAGACTTATCGATATAACTGATCTAACGACCTATATGGTGCTCTGCGAATTTCCACAGCTGTAACAATATATATATTATATATATATAAATATATATATATATATATATATATATATATACATACTGATAATGTAATTTTCCACTTCCCACATGGCCAACTACTGGTGTTATATTTACTCCCATACAAAATACAACATGTCATGGGATTCTTTTTTTAAATGCCTGCTTTCATGAGTTAAACCTATCCTGCTTGTGCAAAGCTGTCTCACATCTCATACCTTGCAAACATTGATGGATGGAAAAGCTGCCGTTGGCATAAAGCTACTGTACTTGCATTATCATGATGGAAAACAAATCAAAATGAGGGTAACCAAAGGTCACCTGCAAATCTCATAACAAGTTTGCTTGCTCTCTCAAGCAAGGCAGAGCACAAAATCATTCTCATCGAATGTTGAACTATATTCAAGGATGGTCTTCTTACTGCAAGACCTGGTGGCATCTGTCAATGGTGTACGCTTCCCCTCCAAACCTTATTTCACCACCAATGACACCACAGCAAACTTCGCACATGATAAGGCAGTCAGTTCTTTCTCTTTGTTTCGAAAGCACAAGTCTGCACCCATCTTTTTAACCCCCACCTGTCATTCACACTTGAAATGGTGAAAACGTTGTCATCTGCCCTTGATACAACCTCGACTGTGTACCTGCATGGAAAGATTGCCTCTTGGCATCCTGCCAACATTTTCGTCAGAATGAATTTGTTGGGAACAGGAGAACCCCAATCACCCCCTCCCCCAACTCCACAAAACCATTCTGCCTGATGTTTCAAATCCTAGTCTGCTCTGTGAAATATCCCCCTACTCTGTCAGGCATCTTTAAAATGTCCTCAGCGAGAATGTCCTTTAAAATGTCCTTTAAAATGTCCTTTAAAATGGTCCTGCTACTTTGTTTCCAATTACAAGTATCACATTAATATAATCCATAATTGCTGCTGATATCAAATTGTTTTATATTTTCTAATGTTCTTATTATCCATACTAGCAGATACCCGTCTACGATTGGTATGGGGGACAGGACGGATCACAATACTCTTTCAGCTTTGCTTTAGGTGGGAAGAGTGGGGATTTGTGATGGTGTGCAATAGACTGCTCCAGTCTGATTTTGAAAGCACCTGTGATAGCTATAGCAAAGTTAGCCATAGTTGTTCCATAATGTTGACCATAAATATGGAGTTGATTATTCTGCTTTACCTTCCGTTTCATTGCATAACGACTGAACTGTTGGTTCACTAAACCAAATAGGATCTTAAAATGAGACTCTGACAATAAACAAAAAAGAAATGAATGATGAATAAATATATAAATGCATCTTTGGTTACCTTCACATGATCAACGTTTTGAAGTTTTCATCGGCCTGTTTGATCTCCCCCTCTTTGCACATGGCTCATGATGCTGGCATCCCAGCATCAAATCCCCTATACTGTGTTGAATCACCTTGCATTGGATATACATATATTACAAGTTCCTTTTGACTGAAGAGCCATCTAATCTGTTCCTTTTCCTGACAATGGAGCTCTCTCATGGCCATTTAACACTGCTTCAGCAAACATGTCAGAGAAACTACCACACTGAAGATATACGCTCCACTAAACATTGTGAAGTTTATGGAAACACTATACAGCTTAGTACGATCATTCTTCATCACATTTGTGACATTCAAAACACCCGCAGCAACGTGAGCACCGTTTACAACGTATGCTGACTTCAGGATTCCTAAGGATTACCACCATCACAGACTCATGTTTCCAATGTTATAGCACGATGTCACCCATGACGTGGGGAAGGCAATTTGAGGCAATGTGACAACTGTCCTTGTTCTGTCCCATGCAATAGCTTTGCTATGTGCTGGCAAAAAGTTTCATGATCTGGTTGCCAAACCACAATGGCACCTATTGTTTGTCTTTGAGTTATTTCCTTTCAGAAACATTCCTAAGTTTTGACGATAAAGTATACTGTGCTGATTTTTGTTGATTCCATCATTATGTCAATGAGAAATGCATAACTGGTCGTATAAAATAAGTCATTACTGTTGTCGAAGACAGAGTTTGCTTAATGGGACAGATGTCATGGTGACTTGTATGAACTTGAGAAAACTTGTGCTCTCAGAGACCACAACATTTTCCAGGTATCTACAAGCAACTGCGGTTTATTATTATCCAGGTCCATTTTTATGCATGAGGGAAAACGAAAAATGATTGCCCTATGTCCTTATAATTCCTTATCTTTAACTCCTGCTTGCGTTGAAGAACATTCTCATTATCTATAGTCATGCTTTCATTACCGAACAGAGTCATGATAGGCACTTCACTACTTCTGTTATGTTCCTTACGATACCGTTTGTTAGTTTTAACTTTTGTTTTAATCTCAACAATTCACTGAATGAAACTCATTTGCTTCATGTTCCACTTTTAAAGCCCAAATTGGGTACATTCAGGATCCAGGGCCTGGGCAGTTTGGGGAAGTATGTGAATGGGTAAAGGATGAGGACAGTGAAGGGATAGATGAGTCGGTTCGCAAGAGTTAGCTAACATTTAAAATAACGATATTTAGTGTAAAATAAACGTTTTCCTGTCGTTTTGTCTTCTCGCGCAAGCAACTCGCAAATTCAGCTTATTTATTGAAGATCGTAAATGGTAATGAACACAGTATGGTGTACATTTAAAATCGGCTCGGTCATTCACAGTCTATAGACCTCCGGCACAAATCCTCTGTGTTAGGGCGACCTGCGATGTGACCATGTATCTCCACTAATAGGTGTGTGTGTGTGTGTGTGTGTGTGTGTGTGGTGTCAGGGTGTCTCCTCCATAACTCCAAAACTATAAAACTAGCAGCGCTGAAGACTTGCCTGCACACTAAGAAAACTCCAAGGAAGTGCAAGAGTGAAAATTGAGTGCTTGGGTTAATTAAAACACCCCATTTGAAGATAATTAATCAACGGCCTTATTTAATTATATCCTTCACTGTCTGGGGTCTTAAGGCGTATCCTAGATAACCTCGCGAGGGTCTGAAGCCACCATGTTTTTTTGGCCTGCTTACCCTTGCCTTGACTTGGAACAGGCTGCAACGATTTCTTTATGATAGCTTTTTTTTCTCACTTTCCTCACTCATATTATTGAATGCCTGTTCATCACAGCTATGAATCGCTGGGTAAATTGGAATGCTTATAAACACCCAGAGACATCAGCGTTCGTTGCTTTAGTTCATTTCCACACATGCGATCACCATGAGTATCTCTTAAATTAAGGAGGATTACAAAATAATTTTATGCTCCAGAATCAAACTTACAAGCAGTTCCGACTCCTAGAAAAGTGTTTATTTGTCCAATTCGGACATATGTGACATTTTGGGCATCTCCAGGAGGTGTATGTTTAATATGACAGTCAGTGATTGCCAATTGCATGCCAAGGGAGCTGATTCTTATCAACTGTTTCATTGGAGTGCTTAAGCAAGCCTCTACTCATTCTAATCCTCTTATTTATTTTGCCTTCCAAACTCCGGGGATTTCCCCATGGAGAACCGAGCCACGGTTGCCAGGCCCACTGCTCGTGCAGCGGGAGCTCTCGCCTGCTTTAAAATTATCTTTGTTGCACTCAATGAAGTTACACTTCGGGCATATTCGTTAATCTTTTCATCACTTAATATAATTGTAGGAATAGGAGGAAAAGTTAAGTTGAATGCTTTTGCAATTTCACATGTTCTTGTGTAAATATAGAGGTGGAAGCATAGCCTTCCTTAAATAAATACGCTCATATGCTTTGTTATATAAATCAGTAATTTCTTAAAATCTTCAGATTGCACTCCAGATTTTGACCCTTATTTAGTCCACAGGTTTCCAAGGCAAGGCATTTTTAATAGGCCGAATCAAAATGGCAGCAAAGACCCCTGCGAAGTAAAGTTGGGCTGACCTCAGATAAGCCTTTCTTGAAGGTAAGCCATTAATCTATCTATAATTCCAGCAATCTCTGTGTGTGTGTGTGTGTGTGTGTGTGTGTGTGTGTGGGTCTGTGTCTGTGACGCTGTTTCTGCACAACCACTGGTCCGATCTAATTGAAACTTGCCAGGTATATTGCTGGGACCTAAGGATGTGCCTTTTCAAGGTTTGATATTAATCGGACAAGTGCTTCCCAAGTTACGGCCATTTATTTACCAAACAATGACAAGACACGTTGTTGCGTGGGCGTGGCGATGGGGAAGGGAAGCTCAGCGCGTTCCCATTACGGGTTACAACGTACGGACTTCCGGATAGTGATGACTTCGTGTATTCTAATAATTTCTCGATTTCTTATGCGCATTTATAGATAAACACAATGCCCCAAGTTATGATCGTTTTCATATTAGACGGTGCATAAATTTCGGTAACATCAGAGTGAGCTGGTATGCTCCGAACCAGGAAGTAAATTTTTTTCTCTCTTCTCTTCTCTTTTTGTTTTTCCTTGCCACGACATTGCGAAAAGGTAAAATACGTTGGCGCTAATTGAATATTTGGGTATTAAAACTAAATTGCGAATAATCGTAACTGCGAATAATATGCGAACTTCCGGCCACGCACGTACGGGCACGCGAGAGCGAAGAAACGGCCTGTGTGGTTGTTGTTTGTTGCTCGCGGTTTGAATATTTATTTATTTATTTATTTTTTTTTTACGGGCACGTACTAGTTATCTTCAAAAGAGGTATTTAAATTTACCCAAATACCCAGTTTCCATTCATGTACTTACTTGTAGATCCCTAAGTATGTATGCAAAGTTTTGGAGTAATGGAGGAGACACAAACACTGACTGACTGACACACAACACACACTGACATTTATTATAATAGATTTATTAACCCCTGGGAATCATAATAATTTCCACAAGTATATATATTATATATATATATATATATATCAGACCCCATTACTGTTGTGGGTACCAGGAAGCAAGTGCCATACCATTTTATTGCTACATGCATCCTGACCACCAGGAAATTTGTGCCACACATTAACCTATCTGTGGTCCACAAAACATTTCTGGCAGCAACCAGGAACAATTTCAATTTTAAAAAGGCTCTTCTGGCAAAATAGTTGCAAAGGCTGTGCATATTAGGCATGAGCGTCACAGAGATACAGCCACCCACCTCTCCGTAGGATTGTACTAGAGCCAATACCAAGGAGAAAATTTAATTCTCAACTTTATAGACCAGTCCACCTCGGAGAGGGAACATGTGCTGGGGCTGAGTCATTGGGGCTGTTAAATAAATCATAGTAGTAATACACGCCTCACCTCTCCTCACGTCACCTCACCTCTCCTCACCTCACCTCACCTCTCCTCGCATCATTTCCACACCTCTTCTCACGTGTAGATTAAAAGAGAGTGATTCTAACTCTATGTTTGGTGGTGGCTTAATGGTCCGGCTGGTAGGTGTGGGATCTTTGGGTTCTGAGTTCAAATCCTGCTTGGCTGGTGAATTGATACCAGGTGGGGTTAACCGAGCCTGTCATCCTTCTCAGGTTAGCAAAATGAGTACCATCTTACTGGGATGATTGAGCCATTCCAGTATCCTGTGTTGGAGTGGTGACCTGTCCAGGATTGTGCCCAATAGCCCAAGGAGACTGCTTTGGCAGCACCAATTCTCTGTACAGAGTGTGGTCCTGATGGACAAATGGAGTAATACATGATACTGTATATGGAAGTTTATTTTCTATGACGAAGGATTATTGATTTATGAAGCTAATAGACATATCATACACACAAAATATTCAGATTTCTGACCTCATTCCTCTGAAGGATGATTTTGTGTTTTCTTCTCTAAAATATGTAGGCTCATGGAAGAGCAAGGTGATGGAGGAAATTCACTGACAGTACATTTCCTATCCTTTCTTACTAACAATGTTTCCAATTTATTTTTCCTCCTAGTTCACCTCCACATCCTTCTCCTCCTCCCCTCCCATTTTCATCTGCTTTCCTTTTCCCATTCACTTCCCTTATCAAAATGCTCATACACTAGCACAGAGCTCTACAAAACAAAACAAAAAAAACTTTTTGTTTTTCAATTAAGACACTGAACCCAAACATTACAGACATGTGTAAATGTATTCTTCACTTATCCTCTTCCTTAGCCACAGCCCTTTCATTTCCTCGAAGTAATGTGAATACAGTGGAGGAGATGTCTGGAGTCGAAAGATCTGTGAAATGCCATCAAGCTACATCACAATGACTTGACAGGTTGCTAATGAAATGCATTAAGCTCAAATGCTCCCTTCAAACTTCTGCCCTTCTGCCATTGACCCTATTCAGAAGGTGTTGAAGTCACAATTATTGTTCATTCATTCCACATTCAGTCATTTCAGTCGATGCTCGTTGAAGGTTTGTTTAAGTCTGTCTATGTATATTTAAAATATAATGTATATATATATCCAAAATATATATATATATATATATCCAAAATATATATATATATATATATATATATATATATATATATATATACAATCATACACCAACAAGGAAATACCACAACAATATTAGTAATGCTGAAACTTTAAATACAATTGTATTGCTCTACATGTCTCTTTTCTCCTTAACATTAGCCGGCTCTAATGGCCTGCTAGCTCCTCAATACGAGCAAGGAAGTCTTCATTCTAAAGTGTTCTCAACGCGGTCAACTTGAGAGATTCAGCACCTAATCTGATGCAAATTGTTTTGGTGGAGAAACGTGACAACAATAGTTGCTAATTGGTGATCTACACATATTCTATGGTTATTATGTTTTTATTGATTCATTCTCCAGTGATCTAGACAGTTCTTCAGTGCACAACGATCAGTGAAAACATCATCCCCGGCGAATGTGTGACCACTGGTGTCCTGCTGTTTGCAACACGGTCACTTTTGTTCAACAATAAGACTGTGTTTGTGCACACAGACTATATGTCTGTGTTGGTTTTCTATACATAGTCAAGGCCATTGTGGAAGAGCTAGAACACAGAACGAATGAGGATGCAACATAACAAATGGCAGGAGAAAGGGGAATTGCCAACAGCAGGGCCGAGGGAAAAAATTGATGGAGATGGACAAACGAGGGATGCGGGTGACGATGAGGGAGAGGGGAGAATGCAAGGGATGGACAAGATGGATACAGAAGCAAAATGTTTTTTTTGTTGTTGGAAGAGGGGTGGGGTGGTTTAATGGGGGTAGAAAGGATCATGGTTTTGGATGTGGGATGATTTGAGATGGTGGTGAACAGCTGTCTTGAAGACCTGGAGAGGACAATGAGATTGAAGAGAGTGTGGAAGTTGGTTCCACAGGTGGGGAAAAAGAGGAACAAATGAGTGGAGGTGAACAGTGGTTCTCGATTTTGGCAGGTTCACACAAGAAAGGGTTTACTGGTGGACCATATGCTTCCTGCAGAGAGCACAGGGACGGCAGAGGGTGCAAGACCAGAGATGCGGCGGTAGAAGATAGAGAGACCACCGACCTGTCCGTGATGGGAAAGTGATAGACCCATAGACTCAGCTTCATTGCGGGAAATTCCAATAAACTTGAAGTCCTTGGTTTCCACAGCATAAAGCTTAGCAAGGTGTGTGGTGGGGCACCAGCTCATATGGGAGAGCAGTACTTGATCAAGCTGTGAATTAAAGCCATGTAGTGGATTATGAGTTCAGCTGTGCAAAGGAAGGATTTTGCATGATAGAGGATGCCCAGTCAGACTGGTGCTGGAAGCCAATCTTTGAAATATGGTTTGCCCAAAAGAGATAATGTTTGAGAGTGAGACCAAGAGTTTGAGTGTCTAAACTTCTTCGAGAGAGTTGTTTAAGAAAGTAGATGAGAGGGATTGCAGTGTGGTCGAGAGAGAGAGAGAGAGAGAGAGAGAGAGAGAGAGAGAGAGAGAGAGAGAGAGAGAGAGAGAGAGAGAGAGAGAAGAGAAGAGGATTTCTCAGGGTGAAAAGACATATTCCAAGTGTTTGACCAGTTTGTGTTTTGTCATGGTCTGAAGACAGGGAAAGACTGCTGCCTGTCGGTCTGAAGGATGATGGATGTCATGGCAGAGGATGGAGTCATCAGCATAGAGATAAAAGGGGATTTTCCAGTGAGTCAGAGAGATCAATGATGAAGATTGGGAAATGGATGGAATAGGATGTCAGTCAGTCACTTTCCCATCACTAGAACACTACCTTTGGGAACAGCAGCCTTGACAGGGAGAGGAGAAGAAAGGATTCCTTTGAGAAACTGTTGGCTATGAGAGTGGAGGAAGTCAGTAATCCAAGAGTGAAGTTGGACTAGAGTTATCAGATAGTGTCCATAGGCAGAAAGTTTGGATTGCAAGGTGGGATGCAGGACAGTATTGAAAGCTCAAGATATGTTCATTAAGAGTGCCCTGATCTCAAGTCTGATAATGAGGGCCTCCATCCATTGTTGGGAGATTAGAAGTAGAATGTCTAAGGTAGAGTGACTTGGTCTGAATCCGAATGGATTATCTGAGATGAAGTCATGAGAGAAAGGAATGATTTTGTGTTGACTGCAATGGTGGATGATTCCTTGACCTTACTGATGATTGGAAATACGCTAATTGGTAGTTAGGGGGATCCATTTTTACACCTTTTTATGTAATGCAGTGATGTTCGCTGACTTCCAAGCAGATGGAAGATGACCAATCACATATGATATGGTGAAAAGGGTGGAGAGAGGAAGTGCAAGAGCAGGATTTAGGACTTGTGAGCTGATGCTGTCCAGTCCAGTTGATGAATCAGAGTCAAGGGTAGCCAGAAACTTCTCCATCTTCTGAGGTGCAAAAGACACAGAGTTTAGGAGCAGTTCGGTATGACTGAGAAGGATGGATACAGAGAGAGAGAGAGAGAGAGAGAGATGAGTATAAGAGAGAGAGAGAGAGAGAGAGCGGTGAGAGGTGGGAGGGTTGGATTGGTTAGCGATTGGGAAGAGGATTGGGGACTCAAGATTTGGAAGCAAACACAGAATCGAGGCATTCAGCCTTATGAGCATAGTCGGCTGTGGTGACATTTGAAGTGAGGGGATGGATGGAAGAGAAGCATACACCAGAGGCAGACTTGACAAGATGCCACCAGGTTTTAAAAGACGGAGACAAGTTTGAAAGCTCATTCTTGAGATTGGACAAATGTTGTTTTCTGGCTCTCCTGATGGTAGACACACACTTGTTGCCTTCCTCACATTTGAATGCTTCTGACAATCTATCCTTGCTGTGAATCAATGCTTCAGAAACTGCATTCTTTTATTTCAGGAATTCTGTAAATCAGACCAAAGAATACTTCGAATATCCGTTGATATCCTTGACATGAGCTTGAACAGCACAGTTGTTCTGATTCCCCTTCAGTATCTGATTGAAAATATAATTTATATATTGTAACGGTCAAAGCCAGAATTGCAGGGATGGCCAATGAAAGGTAATAACTCACATTATTAAAAAAGTTGACCATGAAGAGTTGACAATGAGCCATTGTGGCCTTTTTACCATCCAAATTAACGAGAGTAAAGGATTCTTCATTGAGCTGACAAAATTATAACTTCGTTTATTAGATTCTCCATCCCAAAAAATATTGCATTCACAGAAAAAAAAAATCACAATTTTTTGTGGTCTGGGTGTAAAGATCTTTTCAAAGTAAACAACCCCAGCCATTTTTGAAATTCAAGATGGCCACCCAACTGCAAACAAGCTCAAATGAGCTAAGATCCTCGTCCTCTTAATGATGACGTCATATAAACGAATATGACGTCATGGTGATGTATCAGGTTCGCGATAAATTATCTGTTCATTTAAAATGAACGCATTATTCAGGTATCAGTTTCGAGAATGAGGTGAAGTTCTAGTCATTGCTGCTGAAGCTGCATATGACACTGCTCCTTCTACTGTAAGCTGTACTGCTAAGGCCATAGATATTTGTCATTTCAGAGGCATTTCCTGCTCTTTCAGCATCTTATCTACTGTATCTCTTGAAGTAACTCCATTAAAGCAGTTCTCCACATGCTCAGCAACGTCTCAAATTCTCTTACTAATCTCAAGTCTGAACTCTTAAATCTGTCTCACTCCTTCAAATCCTGGAGGCATCTAGTTAAGTCTGTTTCTGGTGGATGTTCCCCCTCCATCCCCTCCTTTACCTCAAATGGCTGCACAGCTGACACTGCACGTGAAAAGGCTGAATGCCTAAACTCTGTGTTTGCATCGAAATCTTGTGTCCCAAACCCGTCGCTTTCTATACCCACCTTACCCAGTCATACCCAGCTGTTCCTGGACTCTGTATTGTTTGCTCCTGACAAGGTGGAGAGCTTGCTGTCAGACCTCGACTCCTATACTGCAACTGGTCCAGACGGCATCAGCCCACTTGTCCTAAAAACCAGCTCTGCTGCTCTTACTCACCCTCTCTCTGTTCTATTCACCTCTCATTTGCTCAAGGTCATCTGCCACTTGCTTGGAAATTGGCGAATACATTGACTGGCTCTGCATAAAGAACGTGAGAACAGATCCTCAACAACAGACCAATAAGCCTTCTCCCAATCATAAGCAAGATTATGGAATCCATCATCGTGTCAGACATTAAATCCTTCCTCTTCTCCAATGGCTTGATTTCCGATCATCAATTTGGATTCAGACCAGGTCACTCTACCTGGTGTGCTACTGCTGCTGCTCCCAACAATGGATGGAGATCCTCAATGCCAGACATGAAATCAGAGCCCTCCCAAAACATATTGCGGAACTTTGATACAGTCTGGCAGTCTGCCTGCTCACCAAAATCTCTTCCATGATATCCAAGGACATCTCCACTCATGCTCACATACCTCCTCTCCTCTCACAGCCACAGTGGTCCTTAATGGAGTTCTCATTCCCCTCTTCTTGTGCAGGCTGGAGTTACTCAATGCAATTGTCTGGGCCCTGTTCTTTTTTAGTTTTCATCAATGATCTGTCGACTCTCTGGAAAATCCTCTTTATCGCTTTGCTGATGACTCCCCTCTGTCATTCGATCTGTCATCTTTCAGATCAGCAAGCAGCAGCCTCTTCACTCTCTGCAGATGTGGATAAAATCACAAGCTGGTCAGACACGTGAACATGTCTTTCCCCCTGACAAATATCACACTCTCACTTTGTCTCTCCAAAAGGACCATCTGCAACTCCCCCCCCCCACCCCCCCCTACTTTCTCAGCAATCCTCTTGAAGGAGTCTTTCATTCAAGCTTCTGGGCTCACCATCTGCCATGATCTTCCTGGGAAAGCCGCATTTACAAGCTGGCCTCCATAGCCAGTTGCTGACTGGGCATCCTCCATCGTACAAAGTCCATCCTTAGCACACCTGAGCTCCTAACCACATACAAAGCTTTCGTCCACTGCCTGATGGAGTACTGCTTCTCCCTCTGGGCTGGTGACCTGCCTATCACCTTTCTCGTTTTTAGCTTTGGAAACCAAGGGATTTCGGATCATTGGTATCTCTGGCGTTGAGGCCGAGTCATTGAGTCTCTCACTCTCTTCGCCGCAGGCAGGTGTGTGGTATTTCTGTCTTCAAATACATCTCCTCTCTGGGCCTCACCTCCTGCTTTGTCTGAGATACATCCCCCCCCACCCCATCCGAAATATTTCCGCTGGCACTCAAGGTCTGCCAGCAATACCCTTCTGGTAAAACTACCAAAATCAAGAATCACTGCTCCACTTCACTCTTTCGTTCATTTTTTCCCCCGCTTTGGAACAAACTCCCACACTCTTTGAATCCCACTCTTCCCTCCAAGTTCTCAAAGCAGCTGTTTACCACCATCTCTTATCTTCCCCATCAAAAACCATGATCTTTTCTACCCCCGCTAATCCACCCAACCACCTCCTTCAATTCTCTGCTTCCTTCTTGAAAGTCCTTGTAGTATCCATCTTGTTTACCCTGTGTACCCCACCCCATCCCTCTTCCTTCCACAGATCTCCCTCATTCTCTGTTCCAGCTCTGCTTGGTTTTATCTTCCCGTCGTCCCTCCCCCACCCCCTTGTCTCCTGCAATCCTTGTTATATGTTCTGTGTGGTCGCTCTCATATGAGCCTCGATAGTGTATGCAAAACAAACCCCCAAAAACATGAAAACAGGTAATTTTGTGGTCTTATCAAATTACGTTGAGCGTATGCGTCATGTATACCAACTGGTATGTGTCACTTGTCGGCAGCCCGTGTGGAATTACATACGATCTTTTGTGCTCAATGAGCAGAACACAGCAGAGGGTTTATGCCCCTTAGAATGGAAAGACCCTTAGAATGGCCAGAAACAACAGATTTCCTGCACACTTATGCAGCACTTATAAACAAACAAACCAATATGTAAGCCGAAAGAAAACGTAAACATAACACCATTCACCATGACCTTACTGATGATGCTCCTTCCCTGTATGTTATAACAAGGTTTTCATGGATATTTAAACTGCATTGCAGCATTTTAGTGCAGCAGGGAGGAGGAATACCCCACACCGAAACATGGAGGTATGTCCATAGAGTCATCTTTGTTTAATCAAGAGGGATAGGTGAGGCTTACGTAGGGGATGGTAGAGGAATGCTTCACCTCGAGCTCCCATTGGCTGAAGCAGAGTTCGTCGATGATTGACGTTTGCAACCACATCCTGGCGAGAGGAGGGATGGGTTTCCCCTAAGGTCCATTCACCATTTGTTACCGTAATTCCCTTGATCTTTCTATGCTGAAAGAGACACAGAGACCATACAAATTTCTTTTGACAACATAATATTGGATCGATGGTAAGGATGAAGGTTCAATATCCTGAACATATCTGCATTGTACTGGTCTGCACAGATATGGTTGGCAACCAAGTGCTGTGCAATGGCAGATGAAGCAGGTACAGTAGCCGGTGGTTGCTGGATATTTCTACAAGCTCCCACTGGTTGTGTTCTAACCCTCACAATCTTTCTTCGAATTGCCAAGAGGACGTGTTGTTTGATCTGATCAGCCAATCTTAGTGTTGTGCGGCCCACGTACCGAGCTTCACATCGGCACTTAAACTCATAAATAACATTGCTGGTTTGTGAGGTGGGTAGCACATCTGGTCTTGCTTGAAACGGGTAGCACATCTGACTGACGTCAGCAAACGGCTAGAGGTAAAGATTACTCGGGGTTGCACAGCCAGAAACGTGTTGGACACAAATATATGTATGCATTGTTGTATGTATGTATGTATATATAATATAATTATATATATATATATTATTTTTATTTTTTTTTTTTTTACGGATCTGGAAACCATATTCATTCAAACATACAGATGTCCCATGAGTCGGTTATTCCATTAAGTACAGTGAGACAGGTCCCTTCCTTTTGTCTAGAGGAGAATCAAGGTGTGCGTTGCGATGTTCTTTTAGGTGGGGTTATTACATCTAATGACCATCTCCAACAAACCATCCAACAACCACCATGGTGCCTTTCAGCGCTTGCAACATTGCCTCGCTAACACAGCATACGGGGCAAAAACGTCCAGTCCGCCATTCTTTGCGCTTCTACAAACGTTCCTTTTCAACATTGGATCTTCCACTTGATGAGTCCACACGCGTGAGGGGAGGGGGGGGGAGGCTCCCGGTTTGGCCGAGGCCCTGCCCAGAAAGGGGGAACCATGAAACCCTGTCCAATCGGGGCGACGGTGACGTCTGTTTCACCGAGCCCCCCGCCGTTTGGGAGGTCCATAAAAATACGATGCGATCCTCAGAGTGTAAGTTTTTGGAGGAGTTGAGTTGGTTGGTGTGCGTCGGCGGTTTGAGCGGAGTCTGGGGCGTTCAAGTGGAGTTCTGCATTGGCTGGTGTTCTTGGAGTTTTTCTGGGTCCCGTCCGCGCCCTGAGCTCCGCCCTGGGATCCGACTGCTCCGCTCGGTGTTCTCCATGGGCACGAGCCCCACGCGTCGTGACTGGTAGGCCGAGCTGCACGACATTAGCAGGTGCCGCACCATGGAGCACCCCTCCCTTCAACGTGCAGGTACCAAGCAAACTGCAACCCCACTCGTCTCTCCCTCTCTGGCTGTGGGGTCTTTTCATAAATCATCTGAGTGTGGTCTGAGTGTGTGGGCCCGTCTTGTAAGTAGAAACTGTATAAGTGTTTTTGACATTGAAATACTTGCTTGTATATTTCGCGATAAGTCTTGCTCTGTGTCTTCTTATTGTAATAAAACAATTATAGAAATGTTCCCACTTCGTTTCCTCCTTTTTCATTGGTCCAGCATGGTTCGGATCTGAGTTAGCCAGTTTTATACCCGATAATCTGCTCATCCGAGCCGGCACGGCTTTGCAGTTCGCTCGACTGCACCCGAACCGGAGTGTGAAGTCGGTAGTTGGAACTCTACCACAGTCGGTAGGTGATCGCGGTTCGAGCAAGACGTGCCGAGGGCGTGGTTCCCGGTAGTCGAAATCGCGTAGTTAATTAGGTAAATTGTCTAGACAAAAAGACCCTACGTCACACGGTTGAGTAATTGGCATCCACAGTTGGTGAAGTGACCGCCGGCTCACGAATTATCCGGAGCGACGGCCTACAATTCCGGGGATTCTGGTGGGAGACGACGTAACCTCCTCCACTAAGTGATCGTCTCTCGCCACTGGTCCCCCGGCCTGCAACAATATAATATATAATATATATATATATATATATATATAATATATATACAGTAGTTTGTATATATATATTATATATATATAATATATATAATTATATAACATGTTGTAGATATATATATATATAATATCATATGTTTGTATATATTATATATATATATATATATATAATATATATATATAGTTATATAAATATACATTATAATAGTATATATATTTTTATATATATATTATATATATATATATATATATATATATATATTAATATATATATATATATACTAGTAAGGTGCCCGTCTTGGACGGGCGTCACTGGCAACATATGTAAAATACAGATAGCATGAATGTTTTTAAACAATAATTATATCATTTTTATCCATTGATAATTATCATTCAGGTTTTCCCCTTCGACTGTCCTGCAGTAGCTCCACTTCGATGACATTACCACGTAGTTTAGTGACTACACTACGTGTACCATTCGTGAGTTCCGGAGATCCATAGAGCGCAGTAAAATTACAGGCACCCACTTTAAATGGTCCAAAAGGCCGGATAAGTTTTCCGTCTACATTTCTAATTTTCTTGTAGATTTTAGCTGATTCTGAAACTGTTAACAGCATGTCGATCGGATGGTTCTGTGATTTTCTACGGTAGTAAACAGAAGTACGACTTAAGCCTGTAGCCACTATGCGGAGACCCGAGGACCTAATATTTCACAACAAACTAAAAACTACAAATTTGAAGATATTTTAAATAAACAATTTATTATAATATAATATCAATTAAATATCATTTTTATCCATCGATAATATGAATTGTTCTGTACAGCTATAGTTGTTCTCCTGGATCTGCGCATCCATCCACGATCTATGTTTAATAAGTGCAGTAGGAATAATAAAAAAGCACCATGCGGGAGTGAGGTAATCTCTCCAAAGCTCTCGGAAAGCTCTAAAATGCATCACGATCGTTTGATTGTGAACAGATATACGGACGGACGGACATCGAGACCGGTTTTATTAGGTCATCATGAAGGTACTGCTTGATATTACGCATTGAAATAGAGATATGAATACTCAAGTGAGTTTATTATATGTCTATGATTGATAACTTATTGACAGCTCAATAACATGAGCAATTTACTATGGTGTATAGTGATTAATAATAACATACTCTACAAAAGGTTTACGAACTCATTTAGTGCTCTAAAAAATGGGAAACATTTTATTTTTTTGTGCAATATTTCCTCCATTTTGCAAATGGAGAACATGAACTGTTTAACTACCATAATCATCAAAACGAATTTTGAGGGCCTTAAGGAAGACAAAATATCATTACTATATATGTCAAAGCTTGTTTCATTTCATGCAGTAACAAAAATCTGATTGTGGAACAAAAAAAGGGGCGTGCCGAAATATTAATATAGATATATATATATATTTTTTGCATGAATGTAACGCAACAAGAACACGGATGGAACGAAATTGATGTCTTTTGAAACAGATGTCGAATTCAACCAGAAAAAGTCCTACGGCGATGGGGGCGTGGTGAAGCTCAGGCAACGGATATTGTCCAAGTCGTAATCACAACCCTGCATGTTGGCGGCCTGGATATTGGTCGTTCTGCTTACAATGGAGCAATAAGGCAGTCCAGCAGCCCCAGGCGACAGAGCAGCCCTATTTAGGGAGGACACTGCTCTCCCCAATCCGGGGACAGGACTAGAAAAGGTGTCCCAAAAATTGTTTGTTCCACTGAACCCGGTTAGCAAACCGCGGCGATGGGTTATTCTTATTGCGGTCGAAATACAAGGAAAATAAAAACTAAACGGAAATATGACTTTTGCAGCTTGGAATATTCGAACTCTCCAAAGCGAACGAACTGTGAACGGAGAAACTGCTATTATCGGAAGGGACTTGATAGTATAGGTATCGATATTGGCAGCACTGAGTGAAACCCGACTTGCAGACACTGGTCAAATATGTGAAAATACATCCGGTTATACTTTTTACTGGAGCGGTTTGCCATCAACAGAAAAACGGATGACGGGTGCGCTTTGCTATATAGATCTACGATTGTGAAGACCTGTCAAGCGTACCGAAAGCAATAAGTGAGCGTTGCTGTCTGTCAGACTCCCAATAGCAAAAACAGAAGTGCAATTATACAGTGCGTATGCCCCACCATGACAAATGATGATGTCACGAAGGAAGCTTTTTATAATCAGCTCGATGAATTGCTGCGTCAAATCCCAAAGGAGCAAAAATTGTCCTCCTTGGTGATTTCAACGCTCGGGTTGGAACAAACCACGCAGCATGGCCTGAACACTTGGTCGGCACGGAATTGGCAAGCTAAATTCCAACGGTCTATTACTACTATCAAAATGTAAAGAATATGGGCTGACTATTCCAATACTATGTTTAAGCGACTACAGCACACAAACAACCTGGATGCATCCTCGAGCAAACATTGGCACATGATCGACGATGCAATCGTACGAAGTCGTGGATCGCAAAGTTGTACTATCGCAAAAGTTATGCGTGGTGCTGTGTGGCAGACCGATCACAGAATGATTCGAATGAAATTAAAGATGGTCATATCACCCAAAGATCAAAAAGTCCAGTTTTAGGGCAGTAAGAAAGTTGAATGTTTCGACTCTAAGGTCAGCAGAAACCCGACACCAGCTGGCCGAAAAAAATAAATGGTGAGCTTACTGCAAACCCAATAGATCCAAATGGCACAGTGACCAACGAATGGAATATCCTGTGTGACACGGTCTACAACACATCGAAGATGATGCTTGGACTGAAACCAAGGAAACAACCTGACTGGTTCTCAGATAATTTGGTAATTATTCAGAGGATAATTGACAACAAAAACGAAGCATTTAGAGCATGGCTATCCAGTAACAACACGATCATCGAAATTGAAGCTCCAACTTTGTCAAAGGCGGCTTCAAATGAAACGTGCAAGTTGAAAGACCAGTGGCTGTCCCGAAAACCCGAGAAATACAACAATTGGCGGATCGGAATGATAAAGAATTCTATGATTCCAGAAAAGAACATGTATGCCTCTCTGCACATGGGTGTGCCCCTGCTACTCAAGATGAGAAAATTTAACCAAACCAGGCAGAGATACTAGGTCACTGGCAGCAACATTTTAACGAGCTCCTCAACAGACCATCGCATGTTGATCAGCGCAGCATAGACCAACTGCCTCAAAAACCTGTGATTCAGCATCTTGCGAATGAACCAACGCACAAAATTCGTAAGGCTATCAATTTGTTATCAAACGGCAAGTCATCTGGTGAGGATGGGATCCCAGCTGAGATTTTCAAACATGGTGGCGAAGTTCTAATCACACGTCTGCACAGCCTCTATTGTCATATTTGGCGAGATGAAGAAGTGCCCCAACACTGAAGGATGCTCTCATTGTTATATTTTCAAACGGAGGCAGCCGTTCAGAATGTGAAATCATAGAGGAATTTCCCTCCTAAGTTCATGCTCCAAAATACTAACTAAAATTATTCAGATACGTCTCATAAATTCAATTCTAGACGAAAATGTTTCGGAGTCACAGTGTGGTTTTCGAGGTTACCGTGGTACCATGGATATGGTGTCTCAGCTCGCCAACTTCAGGAGAAGTGCATCGAGCAGAATATTGGTTATATGCGGTTTTGGTTGACCTAACTAAAGCTTTCGATACAGTACACGTGTTGCGCTATGGCAAATTCTTCTCAAAATTGGCTGCCACAGAAATTTGTAAGAGTGCTACAACAGCTACATGATGGAATGCAAGCTAGAGTGTGTGCTGATGGTAAGTTCTCCGAGCCGTTCAATATCAGCAACGGGGAAGCAAGGATCTGTTGTGGCGCCTATCTTATTTGTGCTGTTCTTTGCAACCATGCTCAAGGAAGCCTTGAAAACAATGACAACGGTGTTCACATAAAATTTAGAATGGATGGTGGCATTTTCAATCTGCGTCGACTCCGGGCTAAAACCAAAACCATTGACCTGCTTGTTAGAGATCTCCTGTTGCCGATGATTGCGGATTATTTCCCATACCGGAGGGTTACAATCGCTCATGAATGCTTTCCAGTCGCATCTTCTAATTTCAGTCCAACAATCAGCATAAAGAAAACGGAAGTCATGTACACCACCCCCAGTGTTATACATCACTCGCCACGATCCTTGTCAATGGAGAAGAGTTGAAGATCACCAAAACTTTCCCTTATCTCGGAAGTATCTTGTCTGATGATGGACAGCTTCATCATGAATTGTCAGCAGAATCTCCAAAGCCAGCACTTCTTTTGGCAGGCTCAGAGAACGGGTTTAGAATACCATGACATTAAACTTGCGACCAAAATAGCAGTTATCGGGCAGTAGTTGTTAGCACACTGCTATATGGAGCGGAAACGTGGACGGTATACAGTAGACACACTCGAGAGCTTGAAGCTTTTCAGCAAAGATGCTTGAGAAACATCCTGAAAACAAATTGGGAAGAAAAAGTTTCGAATATCGAAATTTTGGCAAAAACAAAGTGCTGTAGCATCGAAAGCATCATCCGAAAGCGTCATCTGCAATGGTATGGTCATTTAGTCAGAATGAATGACTTGCGTTTACCCAAGTCAATCTTTTATGTGAGCTAAGAAATGGTCCAGAAAGTTGGGTAAACCAAGGAAACGTTTCAAGGACATGTTGGCCGATACAATGAGGAAGTGTGATATCCCTGAGTCATCATGGGAAAACTTGCCAAGAATCGTTCGCAGTGGAGGGAAGAGTACACACCGTGTGCAAAGGTTTGAGAAAGTTCGGAGCATGAGATTGTGCAAAAGCGACTGCGCGGAAGGATCCATCCAAGGCAGTGGAAACCGGTTTCCGTTGTGGTGTATGCGACCGACCTTGTGCAAACAAAGCTGGTCTCACTGCCACAGTCGCGTCCATCGCAAATGAACCAATCGACATAGTCGAAAACGACACGTCATCCATTATATATATATTATATATTATATATATATATATTATATAAATAATATTATATTAATAATATATATATATATTTATATATATACACATATATTGTTACAGTTGTGAAATTCACACATCACCATTCAGGTTCCCCAAGATCAGTTATGTCGATAAGTGTGTGTCCAGATAGATTTCCCCACCAATGTCTATGGAATATTCGTGAGCCGGGCTGTGCATCTTTGAGGTAGTGTTATTCTTTTGCTATCTTTATTTTGCCAAACAAACAACATCTCACCACCGTCGCCACAACCAACAACATCTCCTCACCACCGTCGCACAACCAACATCTCCTCACCACCGTCGCCACAACCAACACAACTCCTCACCACAGTGCCACAACCAACAACATCTCCTCACCACCATCGCCACAACCAACACATCTCCTCACCACCGTGCCCACAACCACCAACAATCTCCTCACCACCATTCCCAACAACCGCCAACATCTCACCTTCATCCCACAAACGCCGCCATTTTTGCCAGCAACGGCATTCACGGATGAGCGGCATCTCCGCCGACAGATGCGGGACTCCCTCATTGGGGCGGGAGCCGATGATCTCTACCACGTCCGCTTTCTCTGCATTTGACGCCAGATCGGATCAAAATGCCAAAAGGGCGGAGCCAGCGGGGGTGAGAGGTCGAAGGTGAAAGACCAAATGCACCCCCGTACCCATAAAAGGGCACGCTGGAACACCAACCGGCAGTCGTCGGGTTCGGATTCGAGTGCAGTGGAGCTTGGAGTCTGGGAGAACGCAAGGTGCGAGTCCAGTGGAGGGTGTTGGCCGTCGGAGCGCAGCGGAGCCTGGAGAGCGCCAAGATTCGAGTCCAGTGGAGGGCTGTTGTCGTTGGAGGCGCCGGGAGAAGTCGCCAGCCGCCCCGAGATGGTCCGAGCAACGCTGAGGACGGGCGGGCTCTTAAAAGAGCATCAACTCTTAAAAGAGCAAGGCCCGTTCGTTTCTCTGAGCATCGTCGGATAGGCCCGATCGGCCAGGCCGCACGGCAAGGCCCGACCAACCGAGTCGCCATCACACCAGCTGCCGCGTTGACGGCGAGACATCGAGGTCGTCCAGCGAGTCACCACGAGGGTGGCAGGTAACCTGCGCGGTCTCGCGGAGCTCCTGCGGTCTTCACGGCTCTGCAGAACATTAAAGGCCCACGGCCTGTCTCTACCCTTTCCTTTCCTGGGTTTTATTTGCATGGAAGTTGTGGCGCCTTGTCCTTGAGTAGAGAATTGTTATAAGTGTACGTAATAAATAGACATGGCTGTAGGGTCTTTTTGCTCGTGTAACTGTCCCCATCCCCCCCCCATTGATATTGGTTCATTGACTGCATACGTGTAAAATAAATGTCCTTGTTTGAATATTCACCGCTCATCGCGTCTCTTCCTCCATTGAACTGCCATACTTGCGTTCGGAATAATAGCTGGCTTTTAATAGCCGATAAGATAACAAGTCCGACGGGCTTGGCGAATAATAAACCACTCGGCAATTGCAAACGGCGCAAGCAGCGTAAAGCGGCTCGTATCTGTACGGGTCCCGTCGAGGTGTAAATCCCCGGCATTTCTGTCTGTCCCCGGCATATAGGTAAATCGACAATTCGGCGATCGGACCCTGTCGCTCATGGACAGAAGAGCTGGCTGATTTATGGGTGTTAAAAACACACCGTAGCTGGATTTCGGCGTTGATCCGGAAAGCTACGACTGATTCCGCCCGCTGCGCGCGCGCGGCGCAATTAGCTAAGGCGTCGCCCGACGCCCGGGTGCGGAAATCAGAACTATATATAATATATATAATATATAATATATATATATAATATATATATAATAATATATGCTGTATGTATTGTGATTATGTATATAATATATATAATAATATTAATATATATATAATATATACGCACATACATACATATATATATATATATATACACACACACACACACAAATTCTATAATATAACACTATATATATTGTTACGGCTGTGGAAATTCGCGAACACCATCCAGGTCCCATAGGTGAGGTATTTGAAGTACATGTGTAGTAGCTCCAAACCCGTTGTATAGAGGGATTAATGTGATCATTCGGGTGCGATCCTTTGAGTTAGGCGTTTTTCTGTTCTACCTTTGTTTTGAGCCAACCACGCCAACAACAAACAACACGCCAGCAGCCACAACCTACCTTCACCACTCGCTACCGCAAACCTCACATCACCGCCATTCCAAAACACACCATGGCCATCGGACACCGCCGAAAACCCTCCACCACTTCTCCTACGGCCACTCCCGCACCACCTGTGGACACCGAGCGTCGGCTATCTGCAGCGAAACACGCGAGCCGCGAGTGCAGATGGCGGTTTTCCGAGGAGAATTCGGATCAGGAATGCTACACGCCCACAATCTGATCCATCCAATTAGAAGCGTGGGGCGGCTTGGCCGCCTCCAGACGCGCCTGACGAGAATCGGATATCCAAATTTGAGGATCAGGAAAGATTCACGCCCCTTTTCTCCATCCAATCGGCGAGCTGGCTCCGCCCCTGAGGTCGTTTGGATCCGAGAATTTGCATAGGTGGGTTCCTGGAGCCGATAAAGAGACGAGCGCAAGGCGAATCGTGGCAGAAGTGGGCAGATGAGTACGGAGGCGAACGGCTACGGAGGCGACCGGCTACGGAGGCGAACGGCTGCGGAGGGAGATCGCTGAGGAGAACCTGGAGGCTCGGTCCGGGCGAGGAAGTCAGCGACGAGGTCGCGTTGAATCGCGCATCGCGGACTCGAGCAAGCCAGCCATACTCCCTCCCCAGAGCATCAACAATCCCCCTTTCCCGCGCGTGAGAGAGTGCGACAAGGGGCAAGTTCCACTTTACACCAGCAGGTGCCCACGAAACCGCCGTGCAGCGACATTTTGCGGCTCGCCACGAGGGCGCGGGTAGGACCCTTCGGTCTCGTGGACCTGGCGCTCATCCAGGTTCCACGCGCATTAGGCCCACGGGCCAGTCTGACTCCCTTGCCTTTGAGGGGTCTTTCCTTTGCTTAGGTGTGAAGGCGTGTTGTGGCGCCGTGTCTTGTAAGGTAGAAACGTATAAGTGTTGCCGAGTGTTCGCGTTTAGTCGGTCGTAGCTCTGCGTTGCTTGCATTATTGTTTTTGTCTTAAATTGATATATGTGCATTTGCTAATTGTGGCTGTAAATACGTGCTATAGTGTGTCTCTATGTGTGTGTGAAAAATGTGCTTACTTGTTGAACTGTGCCGTTTCGCTTCGTCTTTCTTAATTGAACCTCCATCTTGGCTTCACGTAAAAGGTTCGTAGTGGGCTGGATACGCCGATAATTAATCAGGAACCGTCGAGGCCGACGATAACCGCTCGGTTATCCCGATAGCAAGGAACCCGCTTAAGCGGTCCGTGTCGAATCCTCGACCTGCGGCGAGGTGCGATCGCCCGGTTTACCATCCGCGTGGTACTTAGGTAGGTCGAGTTTGGCGAACAACCTATCCACGCGGGTGCCATTGCAGCGATCGTGGTGAGGCCGAAAGGCCCACCCGTGACTGATCCCGGCGTTAGCCGGGAGGGTCACGACTGAATTGTCCGTCCGGTGGCGAGGCGGTCGCGATTCGAGTCACGTGGCCGATCGCCGCCGACGGGCACGAATTCGCAACAATATATATATATATATATATATATATATATATATATATATATATATATACACATATACATATCGTGACCCAATCAAAATGATTGACGAATGATAGAAATGGGTGTGAAACAACTTCAAACCAAATTAGGAGAGGCTCCATAAATACATGATAATTGTCAGTATGAAACATTACCTTTCTTACCATAGGTTGATCATGAGCTGCTCGATATTTCATGAGGAAAGGATATCAAACATAACCCTTTAAAGGTGACAGGGCCTCGAGGTAAGCACACTCGCCTCTAAGCTGTCGAGTATGGGTTCAAATCTCTGCTCAACTCTAAACTGTCATAAACCTCAGGTAGGATTGTTTGTTTCACAGGCACGGTGATTCATAAATGTTTGTGTGGTCTCTCGGATGGATGTTAAACAGCGATCCACCCCACCAGCTTTAATTAGTGGGCATTAAAGATCCCAAGGTATCCTTCGCGAAGCGTAGGTGAGCTATCACCACGGCCAAATTCCAAATCCCTGCCTGAACCTACAGAGGGCATTGCATCAGCGGCATAGTCACACTCTCAGCCAATAATGCCACCCTACAGCTTTGTGCTGCATATGAAAGAAGAAAAGAAGGTTTTGGTCCGGATGCAGAGCCGTGCTATTGGTGGGATACAAAACGTAAACTGTTCAGCGTGGCAGAAGTATGCGCTTAACTGAGTGCCATTCCAATCTTCCCCACTGCTATGCCCAATGTGATACACAAGACTTAGGCATTCCTCCCCAAAAGCCTTCATGAAATAAGATGAGGTTCTTATGAAATTTCCATCAAGGGACTGGAAAAGCCACTAAACAGACTATTAACAATATATATATATATATATATATATATATATATATATATATATATAGACTTAACAGCAACCTGTGTAACCTGATGATAAATAATATATTGGCCTTGTCTATGTGTGCAGATGGCAAGTACAAAGGCGGATGTAGAGATTGTAACTTTAGTGGACCCCATCTGCTGCTTGGCTCTTAGGATAATGACATACAGGGTCTAGTTGTACATTTTCTGGGTAGCGAGCGAGGCATATCCGATTAAAATTGTGCCCGTTGGCCTGCTCACTTAATATTGCACAGAAGGGAGGATCAAAGGATTTTTTATTCATTTTATTAAAGAAAGTGTTCAAAACTCATCTCCCAATAGACGTCTCCTTCAAATTCCTAGTAACCATAGCGTTTCTCCTGAATTTTTGCACTTCCTCCATCTTTCCTACAACCTATTTCAAGGAACCATCATTGATGGAGTTCTCTTTCATGAGCCCCTTGCAGAACCCCTATCAAGCATTGCATAATGGCTGGCAAATCATAAAAGCACATTCTCTTGGTTACTCATCAGTTTTGAGAATCGGGCAATGTCACATGAACAAACTCCAACCGAATGAAAATAAATGTTTGACAATTTAGTTGGAAACAGAGTGCACAGACGCTGGAATGTGCAGCGGAAATTGTGATGTTTGCAGAATATAACTTACAGACTGTGTTCTCCAATCATTTCAACGTACAAGGGTTAATTGTGGAAAAAAAATATAATAAAACACTCGAGGGAACTTGCAATGCCCCCATAAGCATGTTTCAGCCTGGGATGGAATGAAATCAGCATTGTATCTGGAGGACGCATGTGATACAACACGTATCGATGAATGTGTCTCTCTATGTGCAATGTGGTGACTGGTAGGAGTTAGGGATGGTGGAGGGGTGGTGGTTGGAATGGGGTTAGAAGGCCAGGAAACAAGGAATGCCATGTCTTAACCTCAGCATCCAATTAACTGTTTTAGAGACTGCCTCGTGAACAAAGCAGGTTTTGTGATCGTCTGTGGGTATGTATAGCCTGTATTTTCAGTCGGATGTATGAGGCCACCCGTCTTCTCGCCCTTTATAAGCAAGTAATCAATGAAAAAGGGATATCTGGAGAGGTTTGTGCATGGTTTTACTCACTTAGCTTGAAGACACGTTGCAGAATGTTCAGAGATAACGTTCGATTAAGAAGTGATATTCCCTTTGGCCAATGGTGTCCCCGAACTGTTGGTCAGTCATAATTTTTCCCATGAAAACCGAGTGGCCAATTCTTAACAGGAACTAATAAAAAGGACGATGCATCGTTTATTATTTGGTGGAGTTAAGTCAGCATTGTATAATCTCAATGATACAATAGATATTGTTTGATTCACATGGTGGCTTCTGATCATTTTGTGATCCACACCTTGATTTGGGATGTGTCTTACTTACTAACCCAGCATACTTGGATCTTGGAACTCGGGAAGGTAAAACCAGGTGGATAAATCTCGACGGCACCCTCATAAAAACAAATTTCATTCCCTAGTTCCATGCGAATGTAATCCACCGATCCCTGCAGTGCAGATAGCTTGAGGCTCTGAGCAGATTTTCGAGCATAGGTCACCACGAGGGCTTGCTCTTGGCTAATTGGATCTCATTTCCGTGATGATCGTTAGCCCTCGGCCGCAAAGAGAACAACGGTGGTGGCTTTGTGAAGTTAATCGTCTTCTTGCCAGTTTTGTTGCTTTCTGAAAAAAACACATACATGTATTGCACAAGAGGGTGTAAAAGAATGCGGCGATAATGGCATTGTCATCTGCTGGAGGTTGTGCAAACTTCAACCAATTATTGATAACAACACAAGCTTGGTGCATCAAAGCCATGATTCTTGATGTTGCAGCTGAGGTGAGACATCAGGAGGTATTGCTGGCTGGCTTCGATCTGAAGTTATGATGTCATCTATGATCTTTGACCCGTCTTAAAATGTTTGAATGTCTTTTCATGAATTCCAAGCACCATTTACACTATTATATGGCTTGCCAAATGCCATTGATACATAATGTATCACCACTCGAGCTTTGATGTGTGCAGGGATAGCTCAAGTTATTCAAACCTCTCCTTGTAGTAAGGTAATTGAGGCAGGGATAAAGGCCGTAGTTCGAAAGTTTGTGGTGTACTCACCTTTGTGCTTTCAAGTCTGGGTTCAAGTCCCATTCAACTATAAACTGGCATTCTGGGCTTAACAAGCAGCGTTATTTTTATCAACGATTACACAATCCTTTGGATAGGACAATGAGCAGGCTATACAATCACTCTGTAACTGTTGCGATGGAGTTGTGACAGGTCCAGGACAAATTCTGAGCTATGGAAACATTCACGACCAATCGTACGTGCTCCGTTATCCCTTTTGATTCTAGAAGAGGATCGGGGTAACAATACCATCAACAACAACAAAGCTTCTTTGGTTCATCATGCCTGTGGCATTTTCATAATCCTATCATGCACATGTCATTACAAGCATGGCCGGGATACCGGCACACAATGGCCTACTCCTTCCGCTTGATACCGTGGGATATTACATATCCACAATCTAAATGCAGATGGAAATAGGTGTATTATGCTTGTATCAGGGCACATCCAGAATTTTTTGAAAAGGGTGGGGGGGGGGGGGCTCCAGGAATCAAGGGAATGGGTACATACTCCCCAGATGCTGTGAACGTGAAGCACAAAGCATGTGATCTGGGACCTGCTTAAGAAATCCATAAAATCCTTTCTTTCTCCAACAGTCTCATCTCAGGTCACCTATTCAGATTCAGACTTGGTCACTCCACCTTAGACATGCTGCTCTTACTCTCCCAACAATGGATGGAGCCCTCATTGTCAGACAAGAGATTAGGGCCATCTCTCTGAACATATCTCGAGTTTCGATACAGTCTGGCATCCCGTCTTGCTCTCCAAACTCTCTGTCTTTCAATCCTGACAAACTCACACTCTACAATCCCTGTTCGAAAGGACCGTCTGGCAAACCTTCCCATCTACTTTATTAACAATCCTCTTGAGGAAGTTCAATCATTCAAACTCCTGAGGTTCACTATCAGCCTCGGTCTTTCTTGGGCAAACCACATTTCAAAGTTGGCCAAGAAAGCCAGTCACTTACTGGGCACCCTTCATCATACAATGTCTTTCCTTGTACACACCTGAACTTTGGAGAACTTATCCAAGGCCTTGGTTCGTAGTTTAATAGAGTGCAGCCCTCCCCTTTGGGCCCTGCCTCACATCTTGCCCTTCTTGATGCCATGGAATGAAAGGCCCTCAAAATCATTGTTATTTCCTGCGATGAAGCTGAGTGTCTCGGCCTGTTGTTTTCGCATTACAGACAGGTTGGTGGCCTCTGTATTCTTCCGCCTTCTTTTTGGTCTTGCACCCTCTTGCACCTTGGTCTTCCTTCTCTTGGCTCTGTCCAGGTTTCTACAGGGCGTACATGATCTGCCAGTAACCCCCTTCTTCTAAAAGTCCCCAAAATCCAGGCTCACTGCTCACCTCCACTTATTTGCTCCTCTTTTCTCTCACCTGTGGGGGAAAAAAACTTCCCCCGTCTGTTCAGTCCCATTCTTCCCTCCAAGGCTTCAAGGCAAATGTTCATCCATACTCATGATCGCCTCTACCCCTAAATGACCCCTAAATGACCCTTATTCCCACGCACTCCCTTTTTCCAGTTTATTGGGATTTTCCTCCTCTCGTTTACTTATTTTCGTTTGTTGGTTGTCCGTTACATTGTTCTTTTTCTCTTTCATCCCTCATCCCTGGCTTTCCCTTTCCGGCGTGATAGGGAGGAGTTGATGTGTAGGGGGGGATGGGTAAC
>CM068961.1:90262926-90297486 GCA_035128595.1 Eptatretus atami
TGAATCTGTCTGTCTCTACAGTGGGATCAATGAGATAACTAAAAAAATAATATTTATGTCCAAAGGGTCCACTCTGTTATCCTGGCTAAAACCCAAATCATACTTTGAAGTTGGGAAAAAGTTATGTTCCTTTGCAGTTCTGTAGCCTCTAGGACTCCCCAGATATGTTCATTCTTCCTTGAATCGATGGATTATAATTATTGATGGAAATGTACTCGTCCACTCGGAATATTTTACCATTTATACCTGATAAATGTCATGTTTCGAGTTTGGTGACTGCTTTGTCTTTACCATTATCGATCAGGAACAGGTCAATTTTTAGTTCCCTCCGTGCTTAATTGGCGCCGCTGCTGTACTCCCTGCGACACGAGGTCTTTTGGTGGCCATTTTGAAGACTCAAGATACTGGCGAATGTTTGTGGACTTTGTCAAGTTCTCGGTAAGTTTGAGAACTGAGAATATCTCAAACTGATCGTCTTTACCGTTACGTCCATTGATCAGTTGAACAAATGTAGAAAAAAAAGGTACATAGTAGAATGGCTTGAAATTGGCATCGAGACAAATTTGTGTGCATGCGAGCAAGCGAGCTGAGTTTCCATGCTGAGAGTCTTGAGTTAACGTATAGCTGTATTGCTGTATGATATGTTTGTACTTGTCTAATTTGGGGATTCTTGGGAAGGTCATTAATTGTAATAATTATAAACATCGTGTTGTAATGTGAACATTTAATTAACATCTATTGTGCGTAAGTTAGACGTTGGGGATTAATACATATTTCTTTTAACGTTGCCCTTTTGTCGCCTGTCGTATGTTTGTTTCACCCTTAAAACGACACCAAGGGCACATCGGTGTCGCTATTTAATTTTGCCATAATGCCCTCTGGGTTACCGGTACACTCGCTACGGTGTCCTCAGATTGATACGTAACAACGGTAGTTAAAAAAGAAAAATCCCCAACATACCCAGTCTGATACGTAACATTGCAGATCCATGGGAATACCCAAAATATGTCCTTATTCATGTATTTTGTCCAAGCTTTCTGCATCATTTCAGAGGCAGCATTAGTTGCAGTCAAGTAGAGAAAATATTGCAACAGTAATGCCCAACCAGGGGTGGGATAACTATTTGGTGTACTCGGTTACATCTTTCTGTTTAGAATAGCTCTTGTCTCAATTACCATTAGTGTGCCAGAGGCTGGGTGTCTGGTTGACTCCTCGTTATTCCTCTCATCCCATTGTAATTTTCCTGAACTCTCATTTTTCTGATCATGTATTTATTTTTTGACTTTATTCTCCTCCTTTGAAGTTGTGTTTCACGTGTAAGGCAAGCTTAAGCTTCAAGCCACATCCGAGATGTTTTGAACGCTAGGTTGAGGCCTATCAAGGGGTGCAGCGTGTCGTACCAAGACGATCAGAGGTTGTGAATTCAGACCCACATCTGAATTATTTATCAAATAACTATAAAGTCTTGACTGTTCCTCCCCCCCATCTATCAATGCAGAAACTTCTGCCGGGAGCCAATCATGAGGGCTGACATGACGTGTTTGAGTTGCAGTTTGTCCTAGAGACAGTTGGTGTTCTGCCTTGAACAAAGCAGGGAGAATTTGAAATTGGCTGTCTGAATGAATAGAAGTTTTAGGCATTGCAGACAGCACACTGAATGAGACAGAGGATATTTGAGTGTGTTCGCATTGACACCAGTAGAATATTGGAATTGGTCTCTGAACAACAGACAATTGGAGGTGGCTTGATGATATTTCACAAAGAACAGCTGCCTTGTGAAATTGCCAACTCAGGTTGGGTTCTTCCTTATTTAATTTCATCTTCTTTCTGTTCGTCTGTCTTCCTCTTTGTGCATCAGTACCATTTGAGGCATAGGATTAGTCTGTAGTTGTCCAGGTGAAGCACAGTTTGTTTTTCCTTTCCTCCTCCCTCTCCCTTAAACACCCCCCCCAACCAATTGCTTAACCCTTTCAACCCGCGAGGTCGTTTTACCAATCGCTATTCAATCCTCCATATACCCGAGCGACCGGGTTTTTCTCCAGGGAGCCAAGGGTGGGGAGCCAAAAGTCCAAAGAGCTCAGGGTTTAAAGGTTAATAAACATTTATTCATTAATGAGACTGTCATCGGGGATTTCCCGACACTTGATTCACCATAGCACCACTGCTGCCTATGTAGCACATTACAATCTGGTGTTGACAGTAATTACATGAACGGAGTTGTTTCTAAGTTCACTACAAGGTTTTTCATCTTTCGGTTCCTCTTTGGAGGTAAAATTTCTGGTGGTCATTTATTAGACTTCAATCACGTGACATTATTGGTGCTTTCCAGGGAGGTTTTTTTTTTTTCTTTGGTTGACGTAGCATTTGAGGAATGGGATATCTGAGCCACAAGTATTTTCCCAATATGCTGCACTGCTTTTGCATTCTTGTAGTTCCTGGCTTCGTGCTTTTTTGGGGCTCCACTTTGTTATAACATGGTGTATGAGCCAAGAATCTCACCAATAGTCCTTGCACAACTTTCAGACAGGAGATGTCATATGGCAAGATCGAGGATACTTGTTCACTCTTCTTTCCAAGAGTTGGTCTATAAAGTGCATCCTTGACATGCATGATGTCTGGCTTTTGTTTTCCAGATAATTTTTTTTGCACTCAAACATTGATTCAAAGTTCCTCTTCTGGTCTTAATTTGGAGTTTCATGAATCTCCTACAAATGGATGAGGTGTGTGTGCGTGTGCAATGTGCATCATACTTTTTGTCTTAATTACGTACATATAGTCATTGATTACGCACTATCGGAATGTACCTGTTAACCCTTTAGACTGCTGGACCCCCAAGACTCCGAGGAATAACCGTTCGCCAGCTGAAAAGGATGGGGGCCGAGTTAAAACCCTTGATGAACCACCGGGCTTGTTTCCTCCTCATGAGGTTTTAGCGCCAATTTCCAACAGTCGCGGCTTTACTCGCACTGTGGTTATGAGCCCCAATTCGGTACTGCACACCAAACCAACACTCCTATGAGCGAACAAAACAGGTGTAATAGTAGTGGAGAATGTGGGGAACAGACACTGCAAGAAAAACGGCTGTATTGATCCCTCATGTAATTCTGGCGGCATATCAATTAACTTGGGTCCACGCTCACACACGCCAAATAGAGGAAAGGGGCAACAGAAGCGAAAAGACCTTTCAATGCTTGTGCTTGGTGGTTGCGGTGTCAAAGGTGGTGGGCTCCTCTTTCCATGGGATGTGCTGCACTCCTCACCAAGCTGTTGGTCACCAAGCTGTTAGTCATTCTGTTCGTCTGTCTTCCTCTTTGTGCATCAGTACCATTTAAGGCATAGGATTAGTCTGTAATTGTCCAGGTTAAGCACAGTTTGTTTTTCCTTTCCTCCTCCCTCTCCCTTAAACACCCCCTCCCGCCATTCCCCCCCCCCCAACCAATTGGGATGCGTGGGATACCCACACGTTGGATGGGTTGGATGCAAGACCTGTCAGATTGAAACATATTATTATGGTTGGGTGGGGAACCACGAGCGATGGACTGCCTTGTGTTACTCACCGGACTCACCAGAATCGTAGGCCATCACACACGAATAACTTTGTGATGCGGCGGGTTGCTAATCGACTGCGAACGCCAATAACTCGACCACACGATTTAGGGTCCTCTGTCTAACAAACCGTTTACCGAAGGGTCACATGACCGCCTTACTGGGGAACGCACCCTCGGTACGTACTTGTGTTAACCAGATTACCTACCAGATCAGGTGCAGCCGAGTGGAACTGCCAAGTACATACTGGCCACAAAGCGAATTTTTGGGGAACAACGTCCTGGCTAAGCTCGAGTGCAAGTCACGCTGGACCAATGAAGGAAAACACGAAAACGAACTGGGAACATTTCTACATTGTATATTTATTTTCAACCAGGATGCGAGGAAAAGTATGTGGCACAGTGAATGGGATTTATTGCGATGTACTGTACATCTGGTAAAGCAAGGAATTTGTGGGGTGTGGCAAAAGACCAAGCAATCTTACAAAAGGAGACACGGAGCAGAGTTATCCTGTTATGTCTTCTACAATCTTAATTTATGCTTGGACAGGCACCAACACACACACACACACACACACACACACACACACACACACACGAACCCGAGGATGATTAGATATAGCCCAGAGAAAGAAAGCAGGTGAGGGTAAACGACTTCTTAATACCTGTCGTGGTCGGCAGATCAACGCAACCCAGAATGCTTATGGAGAGGTAGGTGGGAGGATTACTGGTTGTGACGAAGATGTGGGAGGGGGTGGGGGGATGCGGCATTATGCAAGACAAAAATGTGAATGCGAGTCCGTTCGTTCGCTCCTTCGGGTTCTGCCCGTAAAAGAGCAGTCGGGCTTTGCCCACGTTGATGTTCTATTATGCGTCCACAGTGGACGAGATGGATAAGAAAAAGATGCATAAGAAAAAAGTCCCTATCCTATCTGTAAGTGTAAATGTCTAATTATTGAGGATCGCTCGAATGGAGCGGCCACACCTTGTTTCAGTCGTGTGCATTTTATTTATTTATTTTTGACCAAAAAGAGAGCAAACTGACTCCGCTCTGCCCTTTTTATGGGCCTGGACGAAGGGAGGGGCCGATAACCGGATCATGATCTGTACGCACAATCTCCCTCCTTGGACCACAGCAGCCATAACCACACCCCACCATGCCTTAGAGCCAGAAAATGGACCAGTTGCTCGCTAACCTTGACACGGTTTGGAGCTTCGAGTAGACGAGAAAGACAGAGAGAAAGAAAAGAAAGACGAGATAGAGTTCGGAGCTTTATGTGGGGCGGTCTTCGGATACGAGCTCTGGCCCCAAACGTACGCTGCTCTTCATTCCAACATGGGATTGTAGTGAAATCCCTGCGCTCCCCGTAGGTCCCTTCACAAGCCACAGCACACGTTCACGCCTCGCGTTATGCCTTGAAACATCTCGACCCGCGTCCCCTCTGGGTCCTTTGATGCTTCAGTGCGGATTTAGCAACCATGGGGCAGTTGTGACAGTTATAAGAGCAGGGTGCTCTTGTCTTGAAATTCGTAGTGAGAGATGGTGGCAATGTGGCATTAGTAGCGAGTGATGATTGCCATGTGTTGTCCATGGTGAGGGCCGAGTTCCACGTGGCGCTCATAGTGAAATGGGTGAACAAAAGGCGCGAGTTAGCATGGGATGTGGCGGGGATATTTTGTCCCAGTTGTATGAAGCAGTTGTGGTGAACATAGTAAGGTTTGGTGAGTGAAGTGAAGTCTGAGGTGAGGTGACTTGGGAATTGGCACGCAAACTCAAAATGAACGATGTATTGTGCATTGTCGGCAGGCAGCGCTCGCAACGCAAACATGCTGGAGATGCTTGTAGTGTGTTGCTTATTCTTATTTGCGTGGCGTGCGTGCTTGCTTGCATGGTTCTTGTAACGGAAAGGAAAAGGTCAAAGGTTGCTGTGAAGATTATATGAGATATAAAGGACCTAACTACAAGAGTCCCACACAACATATCTTTTCCCTTTTACCCACAAGACACATGGAAGGGATTAACTAAGATATATTAGATTGAAATAACTGTCTTGGGATGGCTGTATGTTGTGTGCCGTTGCCTTGGAGGAATGCGGTTTTCCAGAACCGCAACAATATGTCCAGCAAGTTGCAGTCTCTGCATTCATAACACTTGGCTTGGTGGTTTGAGCTTGGCACACTGGAAGAACTCTTCATTGGTCATCCACTTCAGCCAGTGTATCTTGAAGGCCGCTGTGAGCAGATGTGTGTGTGTGTGTGTGTGTGTGTGTGTGTGTTGTGTTGTTATGTGTGTGTGTGTGTGTT
Source organism: Eptatretus atami (assembly GCA_035128595.1). NCBI lineage: Eukaryota > Metazoa > Chordata > Myxini > Myxiniformes > Myxinidae > Eptatretus > Eptatretus atami. The sequence goes on from CM068961.1 coordinate 90,268,776, forward strand.
GTCAATCTCCTGCTGGAATGTCTCGGTCAATTTCCACGTGTCCATGTTGTACAGCAGTACCATCTCATCTCTACGAAAATATCTTGCTTCTCAGCTTGTTAGGTAGAGCAGCTGAGATCAGTGCTGGATTCAGATGCTGTTAAGCCAACTTTGCCAAAGTGTGAAGTTGTCATGCAGATTATAAATGGAGCCACCCAGGTAGACAAGCAGCGTGGCAGCGAGCTCACAAAATCCAGCTTCATTGCTGCAGGTGATTGCATGTCTAGGACCAGTGGGTTGGTCAATACTTTGGTCTTGGTGCTGTTGATCTGCATCCAACTGGCTGCTGCTTGCACCAGGACCAGGTTGGTGAATACTGTTGCATGACAGTGACTGTTTCCTGGAACTAAAAAAAGGATCTCTTTCTTTCTTTATTTATTTCTCCCCTTCTTTCTTTTCCCCTTCTTTCTTTCTCCCCTTCTTTCTTTCGCCCCCTTCTTTCTTTCGCCCCTTCTTTCTTTCGCCCCTTCTTTCTTTCGCCCCTTCTTTCTTTCTCCCCTTCTTTTTCTTTCTCCTTCTTTCTTTCTCTCCTTCTTTCTTTTCCCCTTCTTTCTTTCTCCCCTTCTTTCTTTCTCTCCTTCTTTCTTCTCCCCACTTTGAGAGTTTTTTTTTTTAGGATAAATCGTAATCTATCATTTGACTTCCAGAATGTTCTGCCATTTGGCTGATTTTTGGTGCAGTGTTGAGATTTGATTTATGACATCCCTGGCAGTGACTTCAGGAAAAGATGCTAAAGAAAATGCACACGTTGACATTGAACATGAGACATGTTCTCGTGGATCAAGGCATTACAGGGCGGAGGTATGCGCTCTACCAAGTGCCCTTTTAGTTTGCATGTGTTATCGGTTGATTATGTGAAGTTTGAATATACCAAAAGAACAAAGTCCTTCATCATGAAATGTTGTTCCTTTGTTTTGCTTTGAATGACTTTACCTCGTGTCATATAACCATTTGAGCATAAAGATGAAAAACAAAGTGTGTAATTATTTCGGAATGATTTTTGTCCCACTCGGTTGCTCATTTGGCTTTCTCTGGGAGCATTTTCTGTTTTATGAGCAGTGTATTGATTTGATCGAACTGGTTTTGTGCTTGAGACAGTTTTTGCTGATTTTTATTTACGACCATTTTTCAGCATTTCATCCAATTATTCGCTTTTGCATCATAGTTACGATGTGACTGAAAATCATGAGTAAGTGTTCCCTGTCTTCTTTTGTTGAATTGCAAAACTATAATGGAAAGCAATTTGTCATCTAAATGTTGAGAAATATGGATAGATTGTGGTTTTTAAAATTTATTTATTTTTAATGGCACAATTTTGTGCATTGACTGGTTTACAATGATTTGGGAATAAAGATTAAAATGTTTCAAATACCCTTCTCTATACAGAGCATCTGTTCTGTCGAAGCAGTTTCTTGGCGAGGGTTACAATCCTGGACGGGTCGCCACTCTGACACAGGAAGTCAAGGCAGAAATTTGTAATTTCTTTAGGGTACCGGTGATAGCTCACCGACTATTCACGAAGGATACTGTGGATTTTTAACATCCACAAACTAATGCCAGCAGATGGGAAGCCCACGTCCGTCTAAGGAATGGCACATACATCGATGTATTGTTCTGCCTGTTTAACAAAAGAATAACAGTTTCCAGCTGGGTTGACATTCAAACCCAGGCTAGACAGCTCCTAGGTGTGTGAACGTACCTCTCGGCTTTCCTGCCAGATTAAATTGCTCTATTTTCAAACGATTGTGCACAGTCTTAAGAACGTTAGTCATTATTTATCTTGATGCCTGCAGTTGTAGCTTGCACACCAGTGGAATAAGATGTCGTTTGCTTGCTGCTAGGCAGTGTAATGTTGGTAGCAACTGTCATTAGTTGAAGGGAAGTTCTTTGTGTGTATCGATGACCTTCCCAAATGTGAGGATGAGGTTAGAAAAGTTAAACCAAGCATGGCTGACTGACTTCATTATATATATATATTCCCTCGTTGACACGTGTTTCGAGGAAACATCTCACTTCAAGCAGACAAAATGTAATAAACATTATCTTTGGTAGCTGGAATATTTTTAACACCAACAGGCGTGAAAACTCAAATGTGCTGATTAATCGGCTTGTTGTCACATGAAGGATAAACAACTAGTATTGCTCGTGTCCATCTTTGTCGGCAGACAGGTAGAACAATGGATTGAATCAACAGAATGTTGAAAAAAAATATGCTGACTGCTTTGGGGAAACGAGAAGCCGAGGGCGTTTGGGCGTTTGCTCTTTGGCGGAGCAAGAGACGACCCCAAAACATCAGCTTCTTTGCTTCCCACAGTAGTTGGCATACCTCGATAAACATTCTGTTGATTCCACCCTTGCGGAATGCCAACTTGCCTGATTACGTTTTGACTCATTTATTTGTCTATCTGTGAGCAGGATATGTCAAAAAGTTGGGGACGATTTGGATGAAACTCGGTGGACAGGTTGGGTGTGTGATACGGACTAAATTATTTCATTTTAGTGAAGATCCGGATACTCTAATTTTTAAAAGTGATTCTTCACCATTGAGAGATAGGGCCAAAATGATATATTGCATGATTTATCAAATAGTTGTGGCAGGAACAGGTGGCAAGTGGCAGTCGGGTAGGTGGCAGGAACAAGCCGATTAGATTTTTGGTTGGTTTCGGATGCAGATCCAAAAATACAAAATGTAAACTGTTCAGCCTGGCAGAGGTATGTGTTCTACCAAGTGCTGTTCTAGTTTGACCATGCAATCATGAAGAAGACTTTGCTTTCAGGCACAGGTAAACTCATCAAAGTCTGTGTGGGCACACACTCTTGATCATATAGGACAACTGAATATCTGCCTCTGTTGGCTTTTTAATTTGCGATGACATATATAATGATGTTGAATCTCAACCTACAATAAGGGAATGTTATTGTGAAGATGAGCATATGCCTTTGCCATTACCCACCCATAGGACATGATTAAATGCTTCTCTCAGGACCTTGCCCTCTTACTTTGATCAGGTCCAGCAGTCAACAAGATCATTCTCCTAAGAGACATTGGTGTTGGAGTTGCATGTGATTAGGGCATAGGCCAAAGGTGCTTGGCTGGATTTGTATTGGTGAAATTAACTGTTAATCGACCAGCTGATGCTTCACACATTAAGCGAGCAAGGACTATTTGTAACCAACATGGCATTATGATCACGATTCGTACAAAAATCACCGAATGCACCCATGATTGAAAGGATGGTGTATGCTAAACTTTGTAATCGCTGCTCAATGGAACATGCGCAACATCCACATTACCACTTCATTTTATAGCAAGCCACTGTTTGGAGCAACACCTGCTGCAAGCAAAAAAGCATCCCCTGCAGATTCCACAACCAACTCCCCAGCTGTCAAGCAACTTTTAATTGGGGATGGCTCTAGCTTTGACAAATGTATTGCATGTTTTATTGAAGTATTGGAAATGGCTGTACCACCTCAACCAACCGATCCTATTTGTGAGATCCAGAGTGAAATTATCATTGTACTGGAGACAGGCTCAGCCAAAGTACTGCTGCTTTGGCTGGGCCTGTCTCCATCCTGTGCTATAATCTCACTCGACGGTGCTTTGGCTCTATCCTCTCATTTATGGATCTCACACATTAATTAAATATTGACATCATATATTTAAATAGTTTTGTCTGACGGGCGGAAAAATTTCAGACCACTGTTTCATTAATGTTGGTCTTGTGTTTAAATAATTCCAAATATCACCTGGCAAACATATGATCTGGTTACGAAGCGAGCAAACTGGAGTGTGTTGGTTAATTGAAACGTTACGAGGGCCTCCCATCTCTGGCAATGTGTGAGCAATTGGAAAAGAACGTGGCTACATTACAGCTGGCAGAGCATCGTGGTATAACTCTAATTGTGATGAAGTCATCGCTTTTTGTTTTTAAAAGCAGTTTTTTTCAAGCTCTTGAAAGAGCAACATAGGATAAAAGATCAACAGACAGTTTTTTTATTTGTGTGTGTGTGAGGGGAAAATAATTGGAAACTAACACAGGGTTGTACCATGGCACTCAAAGTTTTGAGTGCAATGAAGGTTGTTTCGGTGAGTGTACAAAAGCTTGGAGGTATCTGATAATTGATTGTGTTGGATACATGTGGTGGTGGTGGGCAGCAAAGTTAAGGTCTGAATGAAAGGGCAGAAGATGGATTGAATAAGATAGCCAGCCTACAGATTGGAGATGAGAGGGATGAAAGAATTTAGGTGAGCATTGAGCTTTGACTTTGGGTTGGTTACATGGCTATGGTTTCTAGTGGATGCATGCCCTGGGTGGGCAAGAGTGTGGGTGAGCATATTTGGACAGAAAAGTTGGGAGAAGGGGAGAGCAAGACCTAGAGTAGAGCTACAAAAGATTCCAAGGCCACCAACCTGTAAGATGCAGACCCTGAGGTTCAGCCGTTTGTTGTGGAATGCCAAGGACAAGGATGGCCACTCCATAATGTGGGGTTGGTTTGGTGAGAGGGTGGGGGGGTGCATAACATCAGCCCAGATGGATGAGCTGTATTCCATGGAACTTTTGGTGAGAAGACCTAAGTATATAATACAAGCTAAGGGAAGAACTTGATGAGCTGCACACACAATTCTGAAGTCATGGTCTCCTTTGAAGAATAGCTTGTGGATATGATCTGGCTGAGGCAGGATACTGTGTAGATCATTAGACAAGGGAGCTCCTCACACTGCACCAGAGGCTCATTGCATTCATTGATTTGTGGATGAACCATATGGTCCTTCTGATGGAATAAAATGTGTGGGACTTCACTCCCTTGTGATAAGAGGAGGATGATGAGGAACAAATGAAGTTATCGATGTGACTTGGGTGTTTGTGTCATTCCAAGTCTGTATGTTGCTTGCACCAGTGCTCATAAACGACCTCAAACTTTCTGCTGCTGCCCACAACATATGAGTGGAATCCTCAGTCGAGATGTGGCTGGGATAATTTATATGTAAATTTGGTTCAATAATTGTGCCTTATTTATTTGTCGTTTCAGTCTTCAAATACCTTTCATAGATCATTGCAATGAATAAACATTCGCCGCAAATAGGTCAATATGAATAATATTTTACACCAGATATCTGTTCTTCGAATGCGAATTGTGATCATTGCACTGAAATGCACATTATTAGTATCTTGCGGTTATCAAATCTTTTTCCCCCATCTTGATATATTTGAATACTTTTGAAGTGTTTGTCTAGTGTGGAACCCTGTTACCATTTTGTATGTAAAACCATCGTGTTATAGTCTGCTTTTTTTTTTCATGATGAAATGAGATGACCTTTTTGATGGAAACGTACACCAATGTCTTAGGATGGCAAGCCGGCTCGAATGGAATGTCAGACGCTCACGCGGGAGGAGATCGAGCAAATGATCAAGGTCTACAACAGCCAAGTGAACAATAAATTTGGCATGGAATTGGTGAGTCAATGATATTGGTGTTTACTGTAATCAGAAACGTTTTGCATGGCATCAAACTTGAGCCAGAATTAATGGGTGCCCAGGTATTTTAGATTGACACCACCATTCTACAAAGGCTGTGAAGTCTATCATGGAAATTGGATGAGAAAAGATCACGAGGTTATGCATACTGCATGCTTTGACGCCTTTGAAATGGATTTATTTGTTAAAAAGTCTCATTAATTGCAATACATCTGAAGCTAACCTTTTCAGCTGCTCTGAATTAAAGTTGGATGTAATCTGTTTTCTCGTTCACCATATTTACCCTTCATGCAAAGTGGGGTTAAGCAATTTGTTCACTCTGTCTCCAGAGGACAGACGTTAGTCTATTATCGAGGAGCTACTTGATTTCAATTGAATGTCATATTTTGAAGACTGGAGAACATGGATCGGAACACAAACCTGCAGTTTAGCAGTAGTTTGGCTCGAATTTTGCAAATTGTACAGAATCTCGTCCCAATTGAGCATGCACACAGAGGAGTATGCTAATTATTTTACTCTGCCTGTCCTGGCAGTCAAAAAAATTGAAAATCCATTCCAAACAGGAAACGCTGTTCTTTAGGGATGCCATAAAGGACACAACCAACAGGCATGAATGACTAATTTAACATTTTAGGGTAGTGCATAATACGGTGCATAAATGGCGGTAAACTTAAAAATAAAAAAAACATTACAGCCTTTCAAACTTTTCTTTTATTTCAATTGAATTGTATACTTGAACACCAGAACACAAATAGCCTTGTTTGCACTTCCAAAAAGCTCCAGTCTAGTACTACAGGTATCCTCCGCTTAACGAGGGATTAAGTACCTTTATAACCCTTCGTTATGCGGGAGGTCATTTTCCATTACTGCTTATGGGAAAATTGCACTTTGTTTCCGAACCGAAATGTCTTGGTCTAAAAGCAAAGCCACACGCTTGGTATAACGATGGTTTTAGGTGCAAGTGACATAATATTATTTACCTAATAACAGAGACAGGAACATAATAATAGTTAGTTTAGTTGTAACACTTACCAAAACAATCTTGAGTCCAAGTTTTGTGTGATACGAGAAGGCAGAGGCAGGAGGTGGTGGAGGAGATGGTTATTTTTAACCCTTTCATTCTGAAAAGTTAATCACCCCGTTGAAAAGTTAATCAATGGAAAAGTACTCATCGCCACCCACACAGAAGTGACGTGAATAGTTCTAAAAGAACCTTCTTTTAGTCGAGATACCTGGACTTGACAAAATACGTCTTCTCAATTTTTTTTTTGTCATCTTGACCAATCACATGCCACTCACGCACTCAGCTTTGGCGAATATCGAGATTCAGACAAAATGGCGGCTCATAGGAAATATACATTGTGCTCGGAAATGCAAAGCAAGAGTTGGAAAAAACCATTTCCATGTCCTGTTTTCACAAGACTGTGCATGGGTAAGGTGTTCTATGAATTCTGTAGTTGTCCAATTGTTTTGAAGCTGCTTTATGTTGGAGTTTTGGTAATTTAAAAGCTGTTTTTGTTTCTCCTTCATGTACTAAGGTCAATGTTTTTTCTTTCCCTCCTGAAACTATCTTGGGTAGAGTGTAGTGTTTTAAAACTTTCATTTTCCTCGTTCTTTCTCTCCTTGGTCTTCCTTTCTCTTTCACTCGTAAATTCTTATTTTCATAAACGGATTCTACACTGTCTCACCCACTCAGGACTCACACAAAAAATAAGGTTAACATATCTTCCCGATGAAAATTAAGGCTTTGTTTTGCTTTTTGACAAAGTGTAATTCATCTCTTTCCTGGAAACTATTTGAACGATTTATGATGCCTTTTTATTTGGAGACACTTTTAGTGAGTCCAGAGTTTTATAGATGAATTGTGAAGTGGTTCTTCTTGTTATCTTCCCAGGATGACAGGTTTTCAGCCCTTTGTGTGTGAACCCCCTTAATACAAAGCTTGTTTGTACAACTTGTCGGCCTCCAAAGAGATGGCCTGATATGGTCATCTCTACTTTCCCTACTTGGAAGTTTATGCTTGCTGCCAACCCCACCTATGAGGGTAGGACCTACTTGTAAGCCAAGTTGGTGTTTGGGTGTGCATGTCCGTCCCAAATTGCTGAGGCATGTTTTTGTAGTGATGAAGGCATGAAACAGCGGATCGGGCGGATGCTGGAAATGCTGTCGATTCCAGAAACTTTGTCATGTTGATGATTGACGATTTAACTCAACAATGCCATACTTTGTGACCACAACAGCATCTCTTTGGAGGTTTCTGTTGATTTGGTTGAAACATCACATGTATTGGAAAATATTCTCTTGAACTCGTGAGGTATCGCTGAGTGGCAAATACATTAAGAGCGAGTCATTTTATGAAAACGAGCTCCTCTGCATGTTTGATGTTTATAAACCCTGTGCTGTCTTCTCGGACGGCCTTTGCCACTCCAGTTTGGTTGGGTTGGGTGCTAAAACTGAACCATAGCCATCGGCAAGATAAAGCACTCTTTCCAGGGACTGGTCCCTCTGAGAAAACAAATGTTTTCCATGCATTCCGATCGACTGCTTTTCTTCCCATTAAAAGCGGTCAATTAAAAATAAATAAAGTAGGAGGAATTTGTAATTTGGCCATGGTGCCGACATAGCTGGCCACTTCTCCGCGAAGGACACTCTGGGATCTTTGCCGTCCACCAAGGCTTATTTGCGTTTGTTTTGTTACTCTCCCCCTCTCTCCCTCCATTAATCTCCATTGACATGCCCGATTGCATTGTCCACCGACACGTCATATCTTGAATAACACTTTGTTTTTCTATGGATAACAAATGTTTCCGCATATTAATAGTTTATCACCGCTCGTGCTTTATAGATGCATTTTAATTTGAATAGGCCAGGAATTAAATATATATATTATTTGTTTTTAAAGAAAAAATGGTCAACAAATAACATTTAACATCCAGTTTCTGCACTTTAGTTTTGCCCTGACGGGAATGCGAGTCCATTGCAGTGTGCGCATGCGTGTCTATACATTCTTGCTTTAAAAATGGTTTTCTCTGCAACCGCTTCTCTGATCGATATGGAGCTTTATAGGAGGGACTCTCCATGGAGAATATTTTATTGCTAACTCTGACATCATAGGTCACGTGGTATGGCAGCCATATTGGATTAAAGAGGAAAAAAGAAATGGACCCATCATTTTCTCTGAAATTGCTTGATGAATATATATATATATATATATATATATATATATATATATATATTGAAACTTGGCACATGTCATCTCCCCATGGGGTATATAGTGTGTTAACTATAACGTCATCAGAGAAGTGTTCCAACCATAATTTGGTGAATTGAAATTCTTATCCAAAAAACAATCAAACTTCATATGTAAGAAACTATGACCTGATGTGAGTGAGTGAAGAATTAAATTTATTACCTTCATAACCCATTCCAGGAAACTTTGTGACATAATAGGGTGCATGGATGATACGGGTATGAGGGCCATCAGATATGGGTAGCCAGATGTGAAAATATCAGATGTTTGAGAACAGGACAGTGGAGTTTCTCTTGAAGCTTAAACTTGAGGTTTATATTCACCAGCCACGACCTAATGAGTGATAAAATTCACCAAACAATAAAAATGGATCTTGTAAAAACAGAAAAATGAAACCTTTAAAAAAAAAAAAATCCTTCATTTGAAGACTATATAAGCAACATGGTGCCCATAATGCTGATTGTCAATAGCTAATGATTTGCATCATTGAAAGATCTTGCAAACAGCTCTTCCTGCGGCTGGGTGTGCGCTGCCGCTCGCCCCGTCGCCACAGGGTGAATCCCCCTTACCTGTGGCTAATATTTTAAACCACCCATTAGCCACTGTGGTAATCCTTTTTAGTGGGTTTTTTTTACCAGTTTTAGACGAATTTTGGGTGATTTTAGCACAGAATTCACCTTCGTTGAGACGGCCACCATTTTGTATGTTTTGATTACGGTAATCACACGTGATTTCGTACAAGCTTATATATATATACTAACTTTAGTAGTTTTAAACTAGTTTCTAGTAAAAAAAATCGACCGAAATTACGCATGATTCCCATGATCCTCGTCTCAAAATTTTATTTTAATTTTTTTTTTTCCGGAATATTCGGCGCTACTCGGCGCTACATGCTTCGTTGGTCAGTAGTTGCCAGGTGAGTTTTGACACAATCATTAGTAGTACCTGTAGTAGGACGAGTTTGTTTGGATGAGTGAGTTTGATGGGTGACTTTGGTTGGTTGGATGAGTGAAGTTGATGGGTGAGATTGGTTGTATGAGTGAGTTTGATGTGTGACATTGGTTGGAAGTGTGAGTTTGATGTGTGAGATTGGTTGGATGAGTGAAGTTGTTGGGTGAGATTGGTTGGATGAGTGAGTTTGACTGGCATGAGGTTGGTCCAATCCTGGTCCACAACCACCCCCATCCCCACTACCACCTACTAAAGGCACAACGACCATACCCCCCCCACCCACACCCACACCACCACCATCCCTCACAATCACCACCTCCCCTGATGGTCGTTCATTCAACCAATCTCACACGTCAAACTCACTCATCCAACCAATCTGAACAATCCAACTCACTCATCCAACCAACCTCACCCATCAAACTCGCACATCTGCCTTAAAATTAACTTATTATTTCATATTGCTAAAAAAAAACTTTTGAATGAAATATGTGGCTATTTCCTTTCTCCTGTGGATAATCATTCTAAACCTGGATTAGCCACAATGGCTAATTCCTTTTGAAAGCCAGAGCACACCCAGTGCGGCTACGATCTGTTTGGACCTCGGTGTGCTTGGACAATCACGTTGCTCGTGACATGCGAACACCTGTGCAACATCATCACAAACTACACAAAGTATTTTTGTTCAGACCAAAACAAGCTATTCCGGTTACATTTATCTGTGTGAAGGATCCTTTTGATGCTTTGATCAACAATGTGGATTGTAATTGCCATGGTACTACTGCTTGTGCATCATTTCCACATGAGACTTGTTAATGGTCAACCTTGGGTCCTAAATTCTTCCACCTCCTCCAGTGTTGTGTCTAATTATCCCAGAAAGGTTATACCAAAACTGGAATTCATGCAAATGAGCAAGATGGTCAAAGCAATGTTTTTGACAATGAAGATTTGTCTGAGGTTTAACTACAAATGCCATTCCAGTGTTCATACCACAAACCTGCTTTGGCTAACAGGATTGCTTTGATGTGTGCACACTGGCATCTGATCCTGGGTTAAAATCTCGGCGGAGTTGTAAACTTGTCACCCTGGTGTTTCACATGCAGGGCCATAAATCATGGTTGTTCCGTCCTTTGGATGGACGTTAAACTGGGCGTCCCGTCTGCCGGCATTGATTGGTGGATGTTGAAGATCCCACGGTGTCATTCGTGAAGAGTAAGAGTTGTTATTGGCACAATTAACAAATTCTTACTGGGACTGCAGATAGCGAGTTCTCTGGTCATCTTGGAGGTTCCTTGACACCAGGTTATGCAGCTGGGTATCTCCGAGACACCACTTGCTATGAAGCATATGCAGCAGCACTGTGGTCCCTTGAACTTGTTGGTTTGTTATACGTATCCATAAACTGTGAGAGGAGTATTTAGCCTGAATGGGATGAAGTGACATTAGTTGAAGAAATGAGCATCTTGAATCGGTATAAATCTTTAAAATCACTAGCTCTGCCCACAAAGGCATTATGTTTTCAGGTTGTATGTCTGTGCGTCCGTCCATCTGTGATAGGTTTTTGTTGCTGCGATAACTTGAGAACGGTTGAAGGGATCCAAGTTAAACTTGGTGTCAGTAAGTATAATGATGCAAAAGATGAACTGATTAGATTTTGGAGTCTAGAGGTCAAAGGTCAGAGTTCCTGGGTAAAAATTCTGTTGCCGTGCTTACTTGTGAACCATTGATTGGATTTTGACCAAACTTGATACAGGTATCTATAATGTAAATATGAACTGATTAGATTGTGGCATCAAGAGGTCAGAGGTCATGTCAGGTAAAAATGTGATGCTTGAGAACAGCTGAAGGGATTTAAATCAAACTTGGTACAAGTATTATGATTATGTAATAATGTGGGCGGAGGCATATCTGTGGAAGAGTGCCGTTCTAGTTGTTGTTGTTGTTGTTTTTTTTTGAGGCTAAATGGCTTTGGTCAAATGTTGAATCTGTGTGACCTTCTTTTATTAATAACTTTATCATAAACAACTATAATCCTTTAATTCGCCCTCCCTCCAAGCCAAACATAATCAGATTGTAAATTAAACGGATGTCTTTATTAATATACAGTAACAATATCCTTATGTTTTTTTTTCCAGGATTACATGCTTAACACATTCTGAATCAAATTATATCAACAACCGCTTTATGTGAGAGTATTTCGTTGCTCATGGTGTACATACCATGTGTTACATATCTACAGTTACCAGACAGTGGTTTCACGGGCTTCATCAAGGTGCAGATGCATCTGCAGCGACCGGTGTCTGTAGCGGGTGCTGTCGGAACGGCCGTGAGCTCTCCTTCGCTCAATGACACCGGTCAGCGAACCACGTTCTACCTCCCGCGTGGTACCGAGAAGCAGGTTCATTTGAGCAACTTGAACATGGCGGGCGAAGTCATCTCGGCATTGCTGCACAAGTTCCACGTGCTTGACAACCCGCGGAAGTTTGCCCTCTTCCAGTGTTCGGGACCTGCAAGCTGTAGTGAGTGAATTACATATTTTTCAATTGCATATGATAGTGTAGCATTCACATCTTGTGTTACTTTGCTTTGTTTGTCCTAATTACTTGTGTACTGTTCTGGTATGTCCAACCATGGTACTAGTGCAAGTGTTGCAGATGGGATAGCTGGCTTGACATCACAATGTGAGGGCTCTAGCAGTCTAGCTGACTCTCCAACAAAATGGCAGTTTGTATTTGTACATGTTCAGCAGGATTGTAAAACGCATGACCAAACAGCTTGGTTGTGTGGAAGATTGTTGTTACGGTTTATTAATGGAATGCAAAACGAGCACTGTAATACAACTGCAAAAACTGTTTGAAATGTCAAGCGTCACAACAGCTTTGGAATGTGATTAAAACAGGCTAAGGTGCTCGCTACTTGCTGGCAGTAGACATTCGGTCTTTATATTTGGTGCATTACAAATGTCAGATTGAATGGTCTACTTCAAAGTTCCGTGGCAGTGCTGTACGTCTCGTCACATTAAACTATTAAAACTTAGGATCACCATTCACCATTACCATTATGCTACTTTTGAACGAAAGGATTCAAACAATTTTCAACCTGAAATTTGCATTCCATGCAAGGTGGCATTTTAGGGGTGTGAAGGTAAATCGAGGTGAGTGAGATTGAAAGCATTGATTAACCAACAGTATTTTTTAGCACGAAAGTCTGTTTTGCTTCTGTGCACCATATCAGAAGATACGGCTCTGTAGTCCTTGTGGAAAAGCTGACCTTTGCTGTCAATGAATAAGACAATTTCCCATATCACATGGCATCCATTTCTGTTGCAAAATTAAAGAGGAGATACTCCCTCGGTCTCCTAAAACGGAGGAGGATAGTGGATTGAACAGAACGGTTTGCTTCAATGGGTTGATCGAATGGAAAACGACTGGCACAAAATCTCGACATCTGATAAGCATAAGGTACAGATTGTTGTGACGACATCCAATGTTATCGAAAACAAAAATGACTGTCCTGAAGCTCACCTCGATCAGGAACTACAGTCACCCAAACCCCCCTCAGACCCTGATTTTTTTTTTTCTTAGGCCGTAAATAAACTTTGGTACATCGTGGGTGATGAAGGTTGTGGTCAAGTTTCATCAAAATCCTGTGTGGATTTTCATGGAAGAGCAAATACCTGTTTTAGTGGGTTGCCCCACCCCGTAGACCCACTTAATGAGTGCAGATTTTGATGCAGTCAATGCACTTTCGTTAAGCTTCAGATATGAAGCTTGTGCTCAACTTTCATTAAAATCATGTGTTTTGTTGAAGCGATTAGGACTGAAGTGTTTACACTTTACAGCCTCACTCACTCACTCACTCACCTACGGACACTGCTCAATCGCATAAACTCACCTGACTAAAGTCCAGGTGAGCTAATGATGCAGGGGTACCCTGGCCAGTATAAATACCATGATGATGGTGACCTCCTTCCCCATACCAAGTTAAAACAGGTAACTGGTACAAAGTATTCTGTGTCAAGGTTTTGCATCTGCAAAGGTTTTTTCTTCCATTAGGCTGAAAATAAATGTTCCAAACATCTTGGAGGAAAGTAGAAAATGCTGTCTCTTAACACCTGGCATGATTGTGCAGGAAAGGCTTTCATGTTTGCATCACAAGTCCATATGTCTTGACCATCAGACGGAGATGAAATGTTTAACACCTCAGGTTGAATCTGGCATGTGACAATAAAAGCATTAAAAAGAAAATGTAAAAGGATGGAGGGATTGTATGCCAAAAAATATGTAAACAAGGGAGCTTTTTGAAAAAACAAAAAAAAAAAAAAAACCGGCCGATTATTTTCATCTGCTCTGTCCGTCTGTCATGACATTTCCTCAAGTGGTTGTGCAGAAATTCACCAAACTTGGTAGTATGATCACGTAGTAAGAGGGTGCAAGAGCAGTATCATTTTTAGTTTATCTCAAATTTACATTCCAGATAAGGTATTGTCATCACGCACGGTCTCTCCTTTTTGACTTGTCCGGCCAAACTGCTGGGCCAATCTGGCTGAAATTTGGCAGCAACACTCCTCTCCTGACTGGTAACAGGGATTACAAACCTCGTTCCGGTATCGTGACTTTAAGTAGGTCAAAACAGCTGATATAGTAAATTCCTTCCAAAGTCTTCTTCTCCAGACCCACCAATCAGAATGTTACCAAATTTGGGTTAAGACATTAGGAAAGGGTCGTGATGTTAAATTGCGGAGGCCATGCTGATTATGTGACCAGAAGTGTTTCAAAATCAAAAAAATACTGTATATCGATCGACTTGAACAAAGTTCAGGAGCCACTTGCCTGCATTGGCTCCACGTTGTTCTGCGGTGCATCAGGCGGCCATAGATGGATTGCTGAAAATGTGCAATTTTATTTTACACCACGTTTCCCCTTTTTTGTGCGTCGTTCTTTCATTATACGATCCTTCACTTTGGCATAGATTAAAAGATGTAAAAACCTAGAAGAGCACTCGGTAGAGCCCATACCTCCGCCCCGTAATGCCTGATCCACGAGAACATATCTGGCCCAATACATTTTTGAGATATCATGCTATATATTGTTTTTGAGCCCTATTTCTCGATGGTGAAGAATCACTTTCAAAATTCTAGTTGCCTGATCCGGATTCGGATCTTCACCAAAATTGAATCGATTCGTCATGGTCACACACCCAACCTGTCCACCAAGTTTCATCAGAATCCGTCAACAACCTTGAGATATTGTGCTATATATTGGTTTAGCCCGATCTCTCAATGGTGAAGAATCACTTTAAAAATTCCAGTAGTCAGATCCAGATCTTCACCAAACTCTAATCAGTTCGTCCTCACCACACACCGAACCTGTTCACAAAATTTAATCGGGATCCGTCCACAATGTTTTGAGATATCTTGTACACAAACACACAGACAGACAGAAAGGGGTGAAAACATAACCTCCTTCACCTTCGGTGGCAGAGGTAATTAGATGCTTCATTTTTAAAAGTTTATTCAACCGTTTTGTTGGAGTGCTTGATAAGCTACTTGGTACGCGCTCTTCAAGCTTCGATGGTTCTTCAAGTCACCGGAATTCGGAAGGCATTATAAATTACATGATTACAATGAGTAAAAAATGTGTCAGTTCTAAAGTAATGAATCGCCACATCATGGCAGGATAGCCAAGAGGTACGCATGCTTGCTCTAAGCTGTCTAGCCTGGGTTTGAACCTGGATCCAGCTATAAACTGTCATCCCGGTGTTTCACAGGCAGGGTGATTCATCAAAGTGTGTGTCGTCTCTCGGATGGACGTTAAACTGGGCGTCGTCACATCTGCTGGAATTCCCCGCTTCTCTCCCCTCTCCCTCGTTCGACCCCTCCCCTCTCCTTGCCCCTGCTAATCCACCCCTCCCCCTGTGTTAAGGACAGACAGTTTAGTTTTTTTAAATTTAAAACTGCTCCCCATAAGGGAGATGTAACGAATTGGATTCAGAGCCGACCGGAGAGGTGCAAAGGTTGCTGCACATGCGAGCTTGCAGGCAGGCCTTTGTCAGGTAAATAGCGTTGGTTTTAAATGCTTCTGCCCGGTTTTATATATGTTGCTGGTTTGGGCATGATTTGTTGCCCTTCCATTCCCTTCCTCTCCTGCTACCTTCCCTCCACCTCCCCTCACGCTTATTCCCCCCCCCCCCCCCCATGGACATCTCCCGATGGTCTCTGAGTGCTGTATTAATGTGCTGTTTTAACCTGCCCCATTTCGTTCAATCCTGCCCATTTTCGTTCAATCCTGCACTACCCCTACCCCTTCTCCACAAGTCTCACTACCAAATGCAGGTCGAGAACCCCGCTCATTATGCTTACCTCCTCTGAAACACCCTTTCCCCCCTTCCTCTCCCCCATGATCCTTGCTACACTTCCCCTCCTCCTGGAGCGTATAGCAATGTTGAGGCGTTGCTCTCCCTACCCCTCCCTTTGCTCTTACCCCCTTCCTCACCCCTCCAAGCTTCCCCACCCCTCCTCCCTCCTCCCTCCCCTACCCTCCTCCTCCTAGCTCCCCACCCTTCTCCCTCCCCCACCCCTCCTCCCCTCCTCCCCCACCCCTCCTCACTCCTTGCTCCCCCACCCCTCCTCACTCCTTGCTCCCTCCTCTCACTCGCTCCTCCTCCTCCTCGCTCCCCACCCCTCCTCACTCCTCGCTCCCCACCCCTCCTCACTCCTCGCTCCCCACCCCTCCTCACTCCTCACTCCCCCACCCCTCCTCACTCCTCGCTCCCCCACCCCTCCTCCCTCCTCGCTCCCCCACCCCTCCTCCCTGCTCGCTCCCCCACCCCTCCTCCCTCCCCCACCCCTCCTCCCTCCCCCCTCCCCAATCCTCCTCCTCCCCCACCCTCCATTTTTCTCGGGACAATCTGGAATGTTTGATTCTGATCACTGGGCAGTGTGCTGAGTACCATCACAAGCAGGAAAGTGATGTGCAGCCTGGGAGTTGGAGTGAAGTCATTAATGATGGCAGACATGAGAGCTGGAACGTAAGACTAGTTATTGGAGGTTTAGTCACAAGGGCAGTGCAAAGCATAAGTTTGAAGTGATGGGTAATTTTATATCATAATCTTGAAAAGGTGAAATGAAAGATTCAGCATTGTGAAAAAGCCGAGATTCACACCGCAGATGAATTGAATGAGAGGTTGAAGCAACTTTCAAAAGCTGAGCACTTTGGTAGATGAAGGCCTGACAATGGAACACTTTGGTAGATGAGGGCCTGACAAGGAAGATGAGGCCTGACAAAGAAATGAGGGCCTTATTAGAATGTTTTATATCATAATCTTGAAAAGGTGAAATGAAAGATTCAGCATTGTGAAAAGCCTAGAATCACACCGCAGATTAAAATGAGAGGTTGAAGCAACTTTCAAAAGCTGAGCACTTTGGTAGATGAAGGCCTGACAAGGAAGATGAGGCCTGACAAAGGAAATGAGGGCCTTATAGAATGGTGAGATCTGAGTGGAAAAGCAGTTTACTTGAGGTATCAAGGGGAAAGGTTGAGAGGCATCCAAAGCACATCTTTCATCAAATTTGTAAATGAGACCAGCTTTATGATGGTGAACTTGAAAAATGTAAAGTCTTTGGATGCCAGCACAAGGGTTTAATATGGGCAGCATCGAGGTAAAATACGCCATAAAGAAGACTCACCCAAAGTCTGCTCCAAGTCATATAAGAGTGCAAAATATGACATTTCTTCATAACTGCAAAAACTATGGAAGCTCGTCTCAGATATTTTGAGCGAGACCTCTGCCGGACTGTTGGTTTGAGGCGGACGGTAACTTCATCCCAAAGGAAGTAAACATAAATCAAATTGGTCAGTTTAGATCGTCAACTATGCTTGATGTGGATGATATTACCTTTGCAATGATTGAAAGTCCAACAAATTTCTAAATGGGTAATCAAAATTATTGACACAGAAAGCAGGAATTGCTCTATTTTCATTTTGTGTCGAACCCTTGGCTCTGAAGAGCTTGGACAGATATAAACATTGGTGTCTTTGTCATGCAAGCAACGTGGGTTGGAAATTCTACTCGAAGCAGGAGGTTTGAGAGATGCTTGAAGAAGCAAATAACAGACAAATTTGTGCAGTTACCGTCTTTTGTTACCGAGGTTTTTGTAACCTCTTGATTGGTGACGTCACTGAACACAGTGAATACTATTGATAGGTTGAGAAGATGGCTGCATGTCTCCCTCACTTGTCATAGAAGGCACACTCTCCTGTTGAGGGTATCATCAGAGGAATACAAGGTTGCTAAGGTAAAGCCTTGTTGCAGAATACTCTGTGAGTGAGACGAATTGCAGGTAGGAGTTGGTAAGCAATGGAATTCCCTGCAAGCAGTTACTGAGGCAAAAGATAAATTGAGATACAAGGAAGCTCTGAAGGATTGTGGGGTGGGGTGGGGTGGGGGAGGGCAGGGGGTTGGCTACAAAACAAACCAAGGTTCTGGTTTCGCTGCAAGAGCAATGGAAAGGCATTTGATCAAGGAAGACGTGAGAATGAGAAGAGAACTCTTCTTTGGGGAGCATTGGTATGCTGGGATCATATTGTTGGCAGAATATCTTGCATTGCAATGTGCAAAGATGAAGACATTTAAAAAATATAAACCACCTTTTAGGGGAGCCGGGGAGAGGGGATTGGGCAGTGCTCAAGTAGAGTACAGACGAGTGTCTTGTTAAGATCAACTGATGACGTTCCTAATGGAAAGCAAAACAAAGAGGTGATTGTTCATATGGGCGTGTTTCTCGTATACCGGCCATGCACGAGTCGTGTGACACCTGAGTGATATGGCTCGATGTTCAAAGGCAAAAACTAAGCTTGATTTATTGGTTCACGAAAAAATAAGTGACACTATATTCGTTATTGTGTGTGTCTGTCTGTCTGTCTGTCGTCTGTCTGTCTGTCTGTCTGTCTGTTCTGTCTGTCTGTCTGTCTGTCTGTCTCCGAGCATAGCTCCGTGGGTTTTGATCTGATCCTGATAAAATTTTGGTGGGAGGTTTATATTATGATCTAGTTGTGTTTTCCTGAGAATGGGTGTGGTGTGCCCATTATGGCGGAGCCACGCCCAAAAAACATGTGTTTTTAGGGGGTAGCCAATTTCAATTTGCATCTTTCCTAGGGGGTTGTCGAATCTGACAGGGGTTTCGGTATTTGGTTAGCCCAATGGCACCTGCATAGCCCCACGAGCTTGATTTTTCATTTTCTCCCAAGGTCAAGGTCACAAGGTCACGAACTTAGAAAATTGCGAATTTTGACATAAAAATCCATCTTCTCCGAGGGGTTTGTCGAATATGGCAGGGGTTTCGGTATTTGGTTAGCCCAATGGCACCTGCATAGCCCCACGGAGCTCGATTTTTCATTTTCGTGTCAAGGTCACAAGGTCACGAACTTAGAAAATTCGAATTTTGACAAAAAAATCAGACGACCGCCCAAACTTTGAGAGCTAGGATGACAATATTTTTTATGCATAATCTTGAGGTCATTCCCCACCTAAAGTCTTGAAACCATTTTGCTCTATCTCGAACACCTTGCCCGTGGCGCCCCCTTCAAGTTTGTTTTTACGCTGATTTCAACAAAGTATGGATAATACGAGGAGTGCGAAATGCCACATAGCCTATATGACGTTATATTGTTCCTGGAATGTTCCAGAGGAAGTTTTGCACCAAAGGTCATAATCCTTGACCTTTGACCTTTAAAGTTCACAAAGGTCAAATTTCAAAGTTGTGGGAATCGAACAGGTTTTCGACCTTCTTCGACGAACTAACTCCAATAAGCTATAGCACTATCCTGTTTCCTTATTTTAATGTCCACAACATTGTTTTGTGACCTTTAAAGGTTATGCAAAAGTCAAATTTTTAAAGTTGTTGAACGAAACCGGGTTTTCGACATTTTGCAGCTATAACCTGTCACTCGTACCACATCATGTTGATCATTTTTATAACTTGGTCAAACATTATCACATTGTCTCATCCTTGACTTCTGAAACAATCTACATCGTACAAATACCGCTCGTGAACCATCGTTGTCTTCAGACTTGAATATTTATTTTTGTTTTTTGAAAACCAACTGTGTGCTGCCACGAGCATACAATCGATGTGGAAACGATCCTGGCTTCTTGAGCAGAAACGTGCTGCACACATTGAGCAATATACAGTGGGGAACCTATGAACAAAAAGGTTTAACACTTCTTCATCGCCATCTTACCATGTGCAGAAAGCGATTGATTGGGTAGACCGAAATAAACGGGTAACTTGAAGTGTAGCGTTTGTTGGTGCCACCCAGGACAATTGCAAGACACTGAAGGTGAGGTATGGGGCAGTTGAGGCTTTTGATCACCAATCTGACTATATTCAGGAAGAGTCAACCCCACCTCGTATTAATTCAACAGCCGAGCAGGATTAAACTCGGGATCCTAGGATCCCAAGCTCACCACCTGAACCATTAAGCCAACACCTGGCATCTAAAGCCACAACTCACCAGTTTTCAAGTATTATTCATAACACAAGTTCATGAATCATTTGTCCTGTGGTGGTTTGTGTTGTGGGATGGCATGCACCGACGGGAAACATGTTGTCGGTGTGCGCCATCCTGAATGCCGTGTAAAATGTGGCATAGAACAAAAAAATAAATCTAAAAAACTGGAAGGAGCAATCGAAGATTGCAGATCCTCGCCAGGACTTTTGTGTGCTTTGTGTTGGTGTTTCAGGTTGAATTTGATAGGAAAACGAGACTTGCTAACGAGTGACCTGCTTAATATTGCTGGAAATGCCAAGACTGAAAACATGATACTTGTACGTACATGTCTTTGACGTTTGCTTGTGATGCTTCCCTTTGCACGTGCTGTAGTGACGAAACGCAAGCTCGAAGATGAGGAGAACCCCCTGCACCTGCGCCTGCTGGCTGGGCCTGACATGACTGCAACTCGCTTTGTGCTGCAAGAAAATGAAACTGGGGAAGTAATTGTAAGTGCGAGGGTTGTTGTGTGTTTGTATTCTGGGGTTGGGGGGGAGGGGGGTTGTAAAAACTGGATGTATAGCATAATCGCCTGTCAGCTATGAGGCTTAATTCGATGTGGGAATTGTGCAGGTGAGATGCTCATTGATGTGGTGATGGTGGTGATGACAAAATGTCTTCTTCTTCTTCTTGTCTTTCCAGTGGGATGCTTTCACAATCCCCGAGCTGCATAACTTTCTGCTTATTTTGGAGCGAGAAGAGAAGACGTATGTTCAGAAAGTGCAAGAGAAGTATTCATCTTTTCAGGAGAAGCTACAAGAGGCCCTTGCCACACGCAAACCTGGCTGATGGTAGACGTTGTGTTGGTAATACCAGCAGTAGTTGCGGTGCAAGCAATCAAATTTCAAGATTCCATATTAGTTTTTTTCTTTTTTTTTTGAAGTTGAGACGTTTTGGATGGGAGGGTCATTGAAAATGACTTTACATGGAATCAAAGCACTTGACTTTGCCCATGAAATCCGAACCAGCAGGTTGAGTGGTGTGAAAGTGTTCTCACAGGCCAGTAATGAGGCCGAAGATTTGTTTTTATGACTTTTTTTTTCTTTTTCTTTTCTACCTGTGCTGTGCATTCTGGTATACGTTGTTGTGGGAGTGGTATGGTATGTGTTGATGGGATTACAGAATGTGACTGACGAAGACGGTTTGTGGATATGGAAATGAAGTGAATGATATGATTATATTTTTGATTCAAAACTTGATTGAAGTACTGCAAAGAGCTGCGATTGAAGAGATTTGCCTCTGGAGTAAGTTAATACACGGTGGTTTGGAATTAAATCTTGTATGGTCCACACCTTTTATAATGCCGAAGTGAAATGTTGATTTGATGCACAGAAAGTAACTATGATAAGACTGTTGCAACTTGGTGCCTTGGCTGATGTGCCGATGGAAGGAACACGAGTGTGTAAAATGTTTTCCAGCAAGAGCACTTGTGATGGCACCTGAGCACTCAAAGGTGTAGCATAACCTTTGGTACCATCTACATGTTTGGCTGTATGATGTGGCAGTGTTTTTGGCTTGGTATTCACCCATGTTCTCACTTAACTTTTCCGGTGACATGGATGGGCATGGGGTGTGCTTTGATTTGGTTACCTTTGAAGCTCTAAACTCGGGAAATGCGATTACTGATTACGACGAGGGGGACTACAAACACTGGATGTAAACCTGGTCGACTTGCTCTGTATTCTGACGCAATACCAAGGCCAGAATGTTCAGTTCAAAACTGTCGTAACTATATTCGCCAACCATACAGTTGGCACCTTTTCAGGCTGTTAACGAAGTGGTCCCTTTTTATCAGGTGCACATTCAACTTGTTCTTTGTGCTTTCAATTTTAAATAATTTATGACGTACACTATATTGATGAATATTAAAATTTTCTACTGTCCACCACTATGTCAGAGTACCATGAGATATACAAAGCTGTGACATTTAAGTTTTAAGTTTATTTAAAGTTCTCAGCGTTATTGTTGTTTTTTTATTTTTTTTTAGTTTGTTTTTTAATGGAAACCTCAATTTCAAATGTGGTGGTTATGGTCGAATTTTGTAACGGGGCCAAGTACGCCGCTGTTGTATAGCAGACCAAAGACATGATGTGTGGTTGTGTGTGCGTGTGCGTGCAATATGGGTCTGCTGCAATGAATGTACGCGATGTTAACTTTCTTTATTTTTTTGTGAGAAAATGTATTGTCCGTATATTGTTGTTTTGTGATTGGAGCAACTGAACTTGGTTGTTTCCCGTTCTTGAAGCTCCTCAGCTCAAATTGGCTCCATCGGTGCGTTCCTTATTCTGATGATGTTTTAAAGTTGATTTGCTTTGTGATGCTGACTTTTTATTTTTATTTTTAAAATATTTTTAAGCACAGCAAATAAGCATGGAAGTACACTGACTGACTTAAATTTGGCTGTTTATTTCATTGTTTTTTTGGGGAGGGAGGAGGGGGACGTGCACTGTTTTAGAAAATGGTTATAAAACTGTTTTTAAATCTACACCTTGATGCAGAGTTTCCAATAAAATATTTTGCTATAACTAAGCTTGTCTGCTTTCGTTGACCAACATTGCATTTTGGAGGTCTGAGGCCTCTCTCAAAATGAAAATTATCTCCAATGCTCCTGCGTGTCGTGAAGAATCTCGAGGCACAGCCGTGGCCGAGGCAAGTGTTGCTTTACTGAGTGTAAAGGCTGTACTTGTCATGCTAAAGGAATCCACATTGCAGGGTAGTCAGCTGCAAGCGTTTGCCAAATATGGCGCTTCTTTCGGCTTGTGCTCCACGATGGAATGCAAGCCAAGAAAGCCATTCTTCTGGCCAGTTGCCTCATGTAATGGTTGATTATGGATGCTGTTTCCTTTCCTTTATCCAAGATTATGGAAGCTTGTTTTAAAATGACTTGTTTTTGTTTGCTACTAATAGACTTCTGAATGAAATGTTTTCCAAACTTTAATCAATTTGACAAGACAGTTTAGTTACCTCTGCCACTGAAGGTGGACGAAGCTTACCTGTCTCACCAAAATGCTTACCTACGAGACCTGTTTGGTTGTTTGTCTGTGAGCATGATGTCTCATAAAGTTAAGGATGGATTCGGACAAAACTTGGGAGACAGGTTGAATGTATGACAAGGCCGAAGTGATTGGATTTTGGTGAAGATCCGGATACATTAATTTTTTTTAAAGTAATTCTTCACAATTAGAGATGTGGCCAAAAACGACGTATATATTTTTTTTGTTGAAGGCTCCAGTCACGGACTTAAATAAAATAACTGCAGAGATAGACGATGCCTGGTGTTGACTTGATGGTTAGGGTGGTGGGCTTGGGGTCCTAGGATCCTGAGATCAAATCCCACTCGGCTGTTTAATTAATACCAGGTGAGGTTGACTCTGCCTGTCATCCTTCCGAGGTCGGCAAAATGAGTGCCATCATGCTGGTATCCTGTGTCGGAGTGGCGACCCATCCAAGATTGTGCCCAATAGCCAAGATTGCTTAAGCAGCACCAACGCTCTGCACAGAGTATGGTCCCAATAGAAGGATGGATGGATGGATAGACTAGAAGGGTACTCAGTAGAGCGCATACCTCCGCCACGTAATGCTTGTTTGATCCATGAGAACATATCGGGCCCAATACATTTTTGAAATATATCATGATATATATATATTATATATATATATATATATATATATATATATATATATGTTTTTGGCCATATCTTTCAATGGTGAAAATAACTTAAAAAAAAAAAAAAAATCAGTAGCCGGATCCAGGATCCCGATCTTCACCAAAATTTCATCAGTTCGTTCTTGTCACACACACAACAACCTGTCCACAACTTTTTGAGATATCCTGCACATAAACAAACAGACAGCCAAAAAGGGGTGAAAACATAACCTTCACATTCGTTGGTGAAGGTAAAACGTGAAGAAAGAATGGTCCAACAGTTTTTTGAGTAAGTAAAAAAAAAAAAAAGTTTGCTCTTTGAAAAGTGGAAGGTCATCAGTGTTTGCAAAAACATGAGAAGGTAAAGAGTTCCAGAGTATGGCAGTGATGGGGGAAGAAATAGACACAACAGCCCACCCTTGAGTTGCCAATGGCCACACAATGATCATGTGATGCCGTGGCTTGTCGAGTATTTTGTGGTCTCGCTAATGGCGGAGGTACACAAGCAGCAAGTTCTCAGGAGCACAAACTGAAGTAATATGTATAGAAAAGAGAAAGAGCCAACTTTGCGGAATAATTTGAACAAGTCGAGTTTTGAGGTTAGATTAGTGGAGTTGAGTCGGATGACTGGATTCAATTCTGTCCAGTAAGTCTGAAGAGCTAGAACTTCCCCAGATGTGAAAGCGGTACTCCATACAAGGGCAAATCAATCCTTTATATAGTTGAAGCAAGAGGTCTCGAAAGATTGTGGACGGATTATGACAAAACCTGGTGGATGAGTTGGGTAGGTGACAAGAACAAACCAATTCGATTTTGTTGCAGTTCCAGCCTATCAGTAGGATACAAAACGTAAATTGTTCAGCCTGGTGGAGGTATGCACTCTGAGTGCCATTCTAGTTGTATCTGCTTACCTCTTCTGAGTGTGGATTTGATCCTGGATGTGGTATCTTACAATGAGAAAAGCCTGCTGTGTGGTGCAGTGTATTCTGGAGAATGCTGTGTTTTGGAAAGGGTGGTGTTGAGGATTTTAAGCTGGTTATCCATGTGCTAGCCTTTGTGGACGTTGGAGATGATAATATGCACATTCATGAACTCCTGAACTTTATCAGTTTTTGGAAGAATGTCAATGACTAATTTTATTTGGGGGAGCAACAACCGAATGAGCTGCAAACCTCCAAGACAGTGTTTGGCTTTCAGGAGAATTCCGATTCCATTGGAAGTTTGGGGCTGACAGGAAAGCATAGAGGTATGCACACTTGCCTCTAAGCTGTCTATCCTGGGTTTGAATCCTGACCCAGCTAGAAACTGTCATCCTTGTGTTTCACAAGCAGGGTGATTCACCAATGTATGTGCCATCCCTCGAATGGACGTTAAATTGGCATCCTGTCTGCCAGCATCTGTTTGTGGACATTAAAGATCCCATGGTGCCCTTCACGAAGAGTCGGTGAGGTATCGTTGGCAGCATGGCCAAATTTCAAAATTCCTGCCCCAACCAGCAGAGGGCATTGCATCAGAGGCACAGCTGTGGCCTCAGCCAATGCTTCTACCCAGCAGCCTTGTGCTGCATACGAACGAAAGATTGGAAGTTTTAGTGCTCACGAGTTTCAATGGAGCAACAGCTGATCCACACTCCTGAGATCTGCTTGGACCCAAACCTTGGCAGTTTAATTCAGAAATGACCCTCATCTACAAAGTACCAGGATGTTGACTGTTTTGGAGTGAGGTAGATCGTTACGGCTGAAGTTATGTAATTGTATGGCTTAAGATCTTAGGGTCTTGAGTTCAAGCCCCTGTCTGCCATTGAATCAACACCAGGTGCGGTCGACTCAGCCTGTTATCCTTCTAAGGTCGGCAAAATGAGTACCAAGGCACTCCATCAGCAGCACAGCCGTGCCTTCAGAAAATGATGCAACCAGCAGCGACAGGCTGCAAACAATAGCTAAAGGAGTATATTGTTTCGTCCTGTGGTTTGAGGTTCACCATGAGGGGAAGCACTCTCGTTCTTCCTGAACTCCCAGTCCTGAGGCCACCAATCGCAGATAACTCCATGGCCCAGTGAGCTGTTGAGCAACCACGAACGCTGATTGGTACTGCCAATCTTGGCAGGGTGTCACTATTTTGCGTGCGTACCTTACCTTTGGACGGTCACACCAAGCAAGTTTTGTGCCCTCAACGCACACCCGGATTACTGCCGATCGAGTGAGTGTGCGCTGGCCAACAGCAAATCACGTGGGGTAGAACTTCCCGGCTAACACGTGTGGATTATACTGGACCAATGGAGGAAAAGACAATATCGAACTGGGTACGTTGACAACACAAGCAATTTATTATTAAAAGGGCATACGCACAGGTAACTGTGGACAGATAAGCAGAGGATTTAATCCCCCCCCCCCCCCAAAAAAAACGTTTAGCAGGGGAAGTGAGGATTGGTGAGGTGTTGCAAAATAAATGCAGTTATTTACAAACATGAGAGAGAGAGAGAGTGTGTATGCAGTGTTACCCTGATCCTAAAAGTTCCACAATCTTAATTATGCTAATAAAACAGGTGCTATCAGAATCATTCCCCGAGAAAGTTAGAAAGTCCCGAGAGAGAGTATGAGGTATTGGAGACTTCTTTTCACCAGGCGTGGTCGACGGCCCAGTGCGGTGGTGTGCAGGTAAAGATGTGGATCAAGGGGGTATTGGAAATAAAGCAAAGAAATGTGTGAGAAGATAGTCCTGAGGTGCAGTGTAAAGAGGTCTGAACGTGTACCATCTAAAACTGGGCCCGGTCTGGCGGCTGGCTCTTCCGCTTGGTTGTGGACTCTTCTGCTCGTTCCGTTTGCTTGCTCCGTCAAGCTCCGTTGTCCTCTGACCTGTGACCATCAGAATGCCAAGTACCAGAACTGACTGACTGACACTGACTTAGTGTGTGGAATCTGGCATTTTCTAATCCCCTGGCGGAGGAGTCCATAGTCTGATCAGGATGTGCCAATACAGCTTTCCAGTGCCCTCATTGGCACATGGACGAGCACCCGGCCAGTATTCGCCAGTATTCGGCAGTGGAATTGAGTTACACACTGGCCACAAACACGCTGGACACCGAATAATTGAGCAGAGCATTGGGGCTATCCATACTGTTGTGGCCAAAAATATTGGCACCCTTGCACTTTTTTCAAATGATACACCATTTCGACCAGAAAATACATAAGAAAGCCTGACTGGAGTTTGCCAAAACACAACTGAACAAACCAAAATCCTTCTGGGAGAATGTCCTGTGGACAGATGAAACCAAATTGGTGCTTTTTGGTAAAGCACATCATCTCTATGTTTACACAAAACAAAATGAAGCCTTCAAAGAAAAGATGGGAAATGGTGCGTGTATGCAAATGACTTGCCCCTGTTGTCTTTAGTGTGCATGCATGAAGAGAGGAAAGAGAAACACTACTTAAAGCCCACACAACGCAAATTGTCCCATAGTCCTCCCCTTATACATATGTAGTGGGTTTATCTAAAATAAACACCAATGAAATAACTCTTGGGACTGCAAAATGTTGTACGCCATTGTATTGAGGAGTGATGGTTTGTTTCGCTGAACCGTAACAATATTATGAAATGTAAATAAATAAATAATTTTCGAAAAAGCAAAATATTCTCGTTTGGGGGAATGGGTGACAACTTTTGTCATTCAAATTGGAAAGTGAAATCTTAAACATCTCAGGAGGTGGTGGAAAAAAAAGAAAGAGGTGGGATCATAAATGGAATGACAAAGTGGGAAAGCTTGACCAATCGAATAGGCAACCAACACGATTAACACTCTGTGTAAGGATTTGATTTTGTGAAAGTAAATAGATCCAAGTCAATTCCTTAATTCCTTTTTTTAAACAAAGACTGGTATTTTTTGAGGCTTGTGCTTCCTGTAGCCCTGACTAGACTAATTATTTTGGATGACCTACAGCAGAGCAAGAAATCTGAGGTTGGAAGAAATTTGGAATTGGATTCTTGAAGATATTGTTACGGTTCTCAGAACCGTATGCATACAACCTCGTTGTCCCGAGTCAGTTATTTCATTATATGTGTAGTTAGGTCCCTACCTTTTGTCTAGTGGGAAGATGAGGGAGTGTGTTGCGATGGGTTATAGTTAGGATTAATAAATCATTTTTTTCCCTTTTATTTTATTAAATCATTTTCCCCTCCATTCCACTTCCCACTCTTCCTCATTTATTCTGAGGTGAATTGCCTCGCCCCTCGTCTCGCTTACCATAGCGTACCACCGACTACCCACTGTATCCGGAGTCTCGTTTTCTGAGGCAGAATCCCGAAGTTCGCGATGAAAGCCACGTCGGTTCCACCTTCAACCCAGACACGCGCGGCGTGGCGGGCGCAGACCGGCGTCTGGCAAAAACCCACCCAGAAGGCGCACCACATGAAGCCGGTACAATCGGGATGCTCGGATCGGACGATGACGTCAGCTTCGCCATGGTCCTCCCGAGCTCCAGGCTGTATAAAGCACGGCCTCCGAGTTGGAAGTTGTCGTTGTCAGAGTGAAGAAGTTGGTTGCGTTGTCAGAGTGAGAGAAGTTGGTTGTCGAGTTGGTTTTGCAGGTCATTGGAGAGGTTGAGAGAATTGCGAGTTGTTTGTCGTTGAAGAGAATTGCAGGTCGCAGAGTTGAAGAGAATTGTTGTGAAAGTGTTCCTGCTGCCTGGCTCTGCCTACGTCTCGCCTCGACGGCCCGCCTACTGTGCTGGTCCGCGCCCACACGACCTCGACCAAGCCTCTAATCTGGTCCTGCCTACTGCTCATCTCTCGCCTCTTTGAACTC
>CM068961.1:90303995-90327225 GCA_035128595.1 Eptatretus atami
TGTCCGCCCTGTAACGATTGTCTTGAAAATTGACCCTAAGCCACCCCACTATATGTGCCACAACAATCAGCACCACTCCGATCAATGAACATGAAATCAAAACAAGAAAAATGCAAAAAGGTTTGTTTTTATTCATCATTTTTTTGGAGTTCTTGTAGTTGTTTTTTTTGTTGTATTTTTTTATTTTCTCTCCAGGGGGAGAGGGCATGGGTGAAGAAATGCACAACACCCCTTTGACGAGACCCTCACCAACAACACTCATCAATGCTCAAGCTACCAAAAAGTCCTGCCACCATCCCTATACCCCTCTTTCTCCAATACTTCCAGGTACCTATCTAATTCCAATTTAAACTTATCGACTGTTTCTGCTGTCGCTATCTTTCCAGGGAGACCATTCCATGCATTAACTACTCTCTGAGTGAAGGACCCTACTTTACTCCCATCTTATCTCTCCTCTTCTTTACTTTCAGGCTATGTTCTATATCCCTGGTCATATCACTGTCTGCTCTGCTGTATGTTAAATTGTTTGTACCCTTCATTATCTTAAACATCTCCATCATATCTCCTCGTAACCGCCTCCTTTCTAGTGTATAAATCCCTGTCTTCTTCAGCCGCTCCTCATGGCCGATTCGAGCTCGGCCCAGAATCAATCTAGTAGCCCTGTGCTGAATCCTGTCTTTGCCAGCGACGTCCTTCCTAAGTTGTGGTGACCAAAACTGCACACAACATTCTAAATGTGACCCTCACTAAATTCCTGTGCAATGTTAACACCACCTCTTTTGATTTATAATTGATCCCCCTCGGAATACAACCTAAAACCCTGTTTTCTCTACCTATGGATAGCTGTCTGGCACTGTGCTGACTGCTTACCTCCCGTATCTATTACTACCCCCCAGATCCTTCTCCTGTGTGACACGCTCCAAAATTACCCCTTGCATCCTGTAATCTATTTTCATTGTTCTTTCCCATCCCCAACACCTTACACTTGCTCCAAGGTTAAATTCCATCTGCCAATCTTTTGCCCAATCTATGCAAGTATCAATACTTTCCTGAATCTGATCACCACCCCCTCTGTTAACCACCTCACCTCCAAGCTTTGTGTCATCAGCAAATTTGGAAAGCTTACTCTTCACCCCACTATCCAAATCGTTGATGTAAAAAAAACATAAAATGTCATGGCCCCCGTTGTTTTAGTAATTTTGCTGTATGGAGTTGAGGGTGAGCCCATATTTATGTACAAATAATCTGTCTGCCTGCCTGGCAATCAAACAAAATTGAAAATCATTTCAAACTGGAAAGTTGCTGTTTTTAAGAACATCAAAAGGACAAACAACAGGCATGAAGAATTAATGTAACGTGTTAAATAAGGTGGTGTAAAACAGTGGTAGACGTCCAAAAATTATTTTTTTTGACACCCTTTAAAATATTTTATTTCAATTGAAATATAGTGTAGCCTGGTGTTTGCTTAACGGTTAAGGTTTGAGCCAACCCCACCTGGTAATTCAATGGCGGACGGGTTCAAACTCAAGACCCTAAGAAAGTTTGAGCCCGGTGGCCATTGAATTACCAGGTGGGGTTGACTCGACCTGTCATCCTTACTGAAGTCAGCGAAATGAGTACCAGTGCACTGATGATAGAGGGCACATCAGCGGCACAGCTGTGTCCCCAAAAATGATGCAACCTGAAGCCACAGGCTGCACATGATAGCGAGCCAATTATGTCCTGTAATTGAACACTGTAGAAAACAAATCGCCTTTTTGACACTCTCAAACCCTTTCATTTAGCAGTAATTCGACAATATATTGCAGCATTTTACGTCATCACGACCAATCGAATTTGCCGCTCGCAGACCCCGCCCACATTGTTTTCTCAAGACGCCAAGGGGTAAGGTGTTCTATGAACTCTCTAGTTGACTTAAAATATTCGAACATTTTCAAGGTAGGTTATATTATCTGATGTTCTGTTTTATACAATTCCCTCTGTAGCAGTTGTGGCATGTACATCCTGCATTTGACAAGTTTCCTAGCTGAAAGTTTGGACCTTGAGCATCATTTGGAAGTAATGTAAAACACTGCATGTATACGTACAGATCAGGAGAGTGCACAATAATTGTATTTACGAGCAAAAGTCTTTGCAAAGACAACCTTTACAGGTGGAGTATCTTTGCGTGAGGACACCACTACAATCCGACAGGTTGTGGGTTCAGGGTCAAAATCGAGCTGAATGTGGAAGAGTATTGGATTTGAAGGTTCTAAAAACTAAAGTTACCATGAAACACTTCTAAATGGGAATTGACATCCATCTATCTATTACTAAAACTCTCATCATGTATGTATGTTTCCAAAATACAGCCAAAACGGTACATGATAGCGCAAAAAATTTAGGGCCACCTTGCTCACCATTTCCCTCCAGTGTGCAGTATCAAGTTTCGTTCAAACCGGGCAACGAAAAAATTAATAAAAAAATCAATTCCAGATTCAGTCAAATACTCTTCGGGAGTATTTGATCAATGCAAACAACCTCAGGGGTATAGTTTGCTGGAGCTATCTTTTTTTTTTTTCTTGAAATTATTTTTTTCATCAACCTCGGTTGATGCGGCAATTTCAAATGTCTTCCTCATATGCGGTGATTTCAATTGTCACCATGCCAATTGGCTGGGTGTCAGTACTTTTCTCACCAGTCATGGCACTGACTCAATCTGTGAACTTTCTAACCTGGATTTCTCCCACTGGCACATCCTCCCTCCTGGACTTAGTGATGACAAACTTTTGCACTTATTTATTCTACCCTTCTTCTGCTCCAATTGGTTCATCTGAGCATGTGTTTGTGAGTGAACATCTCTCTAGCTATTCTCAGAGCTGCGATAGCACTGGCGATTCTGGCAGTTCACTTGAGCAGATTGGCAGGGACAACAATCATCCATCACACTTCACGACTGGTTTCCTATATTTACTGCTCATGACACTAACTCGGCCTCGGAATTCTTCCACAGAAACCTCCTCTCTCTTATGCACAGATACATCCCATCTAGTCTTCAGTTATCCTCCTATTCTTCTGCCCATGGTTCTGGGTCCTGTGGTGAGGCAGTTGCTTTGAAACAGCTTTTATTCTCTTTATGGAAGACAATATCTGATCATAACACAAAGTCCAAAAGCAAGTGTGTCCACACTCAGGAGAGCCAGAAAGCATCTGTCCAACCTCAAGATTGAACTTAAACTTGCCTTCCATTGCACACCTGAACTCATATCCACCCACAGCTTGATGGAATACTGCTCTTCCCTCTGGACTGGTGCCCCTGCCTCACACCTTGCTGCTGTGGAAACCAAGGCCTTCAAGATCATTGGAATCTCTCACGATGAAGCTGAATCTATGGGCCTCTCACTTTGACATCGCAGATAGGTTGGTGGTCTGTCTTCTACCGCCTCCTTTCTGGTGTTGCACCCTCTGCTCTTTCCGTGCTCTCTCTCCCCACCTCCCAAGGTCCTGCACGGCACACACGGTCCACCATAAACTCCCAAAATGTCGGATCACTGCCCACCTCCACTCATTTGTTCCTCCTTTTCCTGACTGTAGAAGCAACTACCACCTTCTCATTCCTCCCTCCAGGTCTTCAAAGCAGCGATTCACCATCTCAAATTCCCCATCTAAAACAATGTTTTCTACCCCGATTAACATCCCCATCCCCACTCCACTTTTCCTTTCCTGCATGCATTTGCACATCATAATTACATCTCATTCCATTTGTCAAAGTGCCTCTATTTTGTCACTCAACTCTGCTTTTGGTGCCCCCCCTCCCCTCCCCCCCCCAACCCTCTTTATTCCTTGTGTTCCATCTCTTCCATGAGCCTTGACTTTATGCAGAAAAAACAACTGCAGTCGATTCCTTGACAATTTTCAGGTTAGGATCAGTCTCGACATTGTGGTTGGTTCTGCACTTACCATAACCCGATTGTATTGCTTTTCTCCAAAACAGTCACCTGACTTCTTTGGGTTGTGATTTGACAATTTTTTATTTATTTTGATTTTAAACAAAGGTTTGACAATTAAAAAATAAAAATTGCACATTACATTCAACAAGCCATTACAATTTATTATCCATCATACATATATATATATAATAGAAAAAAAACAAAAACAACAACAACAACCTTTTGTAACTTGTATAAAATGCATTTGCTCAGCAAATGTATTTCTTCTTAGGTCGATCCTAAACATACGATTCGGATTCCTTAATTTACACCATCACTCCACTGTAAATCATCCCATTAAATTAGAGGCCGCCCCTTTTAGAGTCGATTTCAAAAAAAAAATAAATAAAACTACAATGACATCAAAGCAATAATAATTCACATAATAAAAGGATTGATGTGAAAAGGATCTTGGAAGCTCTGCAAATGTACATATCCTTCCTGCCAGATCATTTGATTTTAAACCTGTATTCCTTCTGCTGAAAAGGAAATGTGCCAATTGAGTCATTAAACAGTAGCTGAGTCAAAAATCAAGTTTCTGGTAATTTGGCATGGCATTACCGTTTCATTTCTCCAAGTTGAACTACTTTTGGTGTTCACCAGCACATGTACAGTTATATACTTTCGAGTTTAAACTCTCGACTGAAGGCATGATTATTCGTGATTGTCTACTCAAACAAAATCTGAACTGCACTTAATTTGATGCCACCAGCAGTTTAAAAGGCTCCATGCAGTAGTGCCAGCTTGTGGTAGAAACGTGCACTGCAGGTGCTACTATGTTGGGTTCATCTTGACATGTAGGCAAAATTCAGTAATCGCTAAGTACGTGATGAAGCAAGTATAAAATAGTTCTGCATCTTGTGCATGAAGGAGGCCGCAGATTCTCATTCATATTGTCGTAGGTTTCAATAAAACTAAACATTGTCTAATTTTCCTGCTATTCTGAACCAAGTGCTTTAGAAATCTTAACATCTCCTTTATCATATTCAGTTGTCACAAGTCAAGGCAACCAATGATGAAATGGAAACTTTTCATTTGATCTAACTAATAAACAAACAATTCCATCAATTCACCACTTGGCGATCCTGCCATTTCGGAGCATTAGGAAAAACATCCTCAAGCACACCATGTCTTCCAAATCACCTCTTGAGCACACACCTCCGTTGGGCGAGTCTAAGCGGCACGACAAACTTCTCAATACGACGAGATCAGATGCCTCTGTGATGTAAGTTAGGCCTCGACTCACAGATGATTAATGGGAAATCAATGTGGATGCGAGGATGTTCTAACTTGACCATGCCCTGGTAAAACACACAAACACAGAAGTTTCACCATTTGATCAAAATAGCCTAATTTATCAGGTGGAATGCCACATTCCAATTCTTCAAAATGAAACTTAGGACACCACGATTGTACAACGGTCCTGAAAACCCACCCACCTGTCCGTAATTAGCTGAAAATCAATGTAAACAATGAGCTTGAATGCTAATGGAGGCGGTTTGGACACCAGTGATTTTGCATTACGACGATAAGTCGCAAAAGGAACTAACGGTCACGAACGGGAATGACTGCGAATGCAAGCAAACATGGAGCAAGGGGGAAAAATTTCAGATGACGTTTCCACCAACCTCAAGGAACAGCAGGTTTAATGAAGTAATGCTCGACAATGTATCAGGTACATATGCCTTCACAGCCTTGCAATGAGTGTGAAGATGCAACCGAGACAAATAGCACTCCAGCCCAATTCTACCCAGAGAACATGGACACAACTCTCGTTACCCACGCCAAAGGAGAGGGTATTGCATTTGGGATTTGGGTCCGTTTGTTTGTCTGTTTGTGTCTCTGTCCGCACAGAACTTTCGTGTTTTTCTCTGCAACCGCTTGTCAGATTGAGATGAAATTTTCACCATTGGTGCGACTACTCATGTAGAATGTTTTAATGACAATTATGACGTCCTAGGTCACGTGGTGTGGCACCCATATTGGAAAAACAGAAAAACTTTGGACCTCTATCTCTGAAACTGCACCAAGGAAAAAATTGAAACTTGGCACATAGCAAGTCCTCCTTATGGGGAATGAGTGATTTCTTATGATGTCATCGGGGCCTTCGTATGACGTCATAATTGCATATGTAGAACGCCATAATCCGATCGTATGAAAATTTTTGAAGGTCATCTAGGGATAAAATGTTCCACTGAAAAAAAATCATGACATTGGTCACATGATTCGGCAGCCATATTGGATTTACCCTCAAACCTATAAAAAAAAAATACACCACTCAAAAGAAGTCCTGGCGAGGGTCTGCAATCTCCGATTGCTCTTTTTCTTGTTTCATATTACACCAGGCAATTTTGTTTCAAATCTTAACAAATACGCAATTTGGTGTCTGTCTGTGGCCGAGGCATTTGCTTGGAACTTATCCAAACAATCAAGATTGCCACATAGACGAAGGGTCATAAGGCAAAGGTTGTAGTTACTAATTCCCCCCCCCCACCCAACTATTTCCTGGGAGTTCCAAATGTGTGCTGTGTAATGCCACTCCCGCTGGGAGAGAGTATTACGAACGATCTTTCAGAGGCCTTAATTGTATCACAATTAAATCATTGCTTAATTTTCTTGGCCGATGTCACTTTCAGCTCACCAAAATAAAAATCGAGAAATCCCCAAGTTTTATCATAAAAGTAAACCGATAACAGAATAATAATTATTAGAATGGCACTCTGTAGATATAGCATAATAATAACTCTGCAAGGCTGAACAGTTTACATTTTGTATCCCACAGATAGGCCGGATTGGGATATTCACCAAAATCTAATCAATTTGTCCTTGTCGCACACCCAATCTGTCCACCAAATTTTGTCCGAATCCGTCCATAACATGTTGATACATTCTGCTCACAGACAAACGGGTGAAAACATATCCTCTGTCCACCCACCTTCAGTGGCAGACGTAATAATAATACAAACTAGAAAGCATCTAAAAATGCAAAGAATGTCTGCGTCCGCTTTGTATTCAGACTTCTTCCGTATGATAAATATGACAAACGGCAAAAAACAAAGACAACAAAAAAAAATTAGGATTTTAGGCAACCTTGACCGTTTGACCTCAAAAGCAAGAGGCTTCATTGACCAGATATGCAAACTCTGCTCAAATTTCAAGTCAATCAGATGGAAAATGACGATTGTGACTGACCTTTGACCTTGACAGAACACAGGTTAAACTCAATTATGTTACTGACATCGATATTTTATGCAACCTTGACCGTTTGATATTAGAAAAAAAAACAACAATCTGCTTCCAGCTCTTCATTGGTGAACCAATATGCAAGTTCTTAAAATTTCAAGTCAATCAAATGAAAATTGACATTTATGTGAGATCGACCTTTGACCAAATTATTGATGTCTTTTCTATATTCTCATAATAAAAAGTTGTGTTGAAAATTTGATGACAAAAGCTCAAATTGGGACGTGTCACTGGTTGACGTCACAACATGGCCAATCACCAGGGCCCGATCAAGGGGGCTCCTCCCAAGTTTCATCCGAAAGCCCTTGCGGACTTTCACCTGACATTACGGATCTCGAAAGGTTTATCAACAGTTTTGTGCAGGAGTACCGTGTTGAGGGATTGCTAAATGATGTACCGAATGACGCCGACCCCGAGAGGCCCCCCCCCCCCCCGTATTCCAACACAGCGGCCGTCAGACAGTTTCATCAGGGTTGCCAATGCATGAGAAGGTCTGCGAGACCCCTGGGACACAGAATTTCCAAACTTTAATTAACATGGCTGCGCAAACTCCACTCCCTCGATGGTCATGCGGGATGGGCTTCATCAGAGTGATATGGCCGCACGAACTTCGTGTTCCACGATGGGCGAATGGGATGACCTTGGGCAGAGAAATATGGCCTACAAACCCTGCTCCCTACGGCGGATGAGTGGACGACCCTGGTCATAGCAACATGGCCGCGCATACTCTGCTCCCTTCGACAGAAGAGCAGGATGGCCACGGGAAGAGCAACATGGCCGTGCGAACCCCCCCCCCTCCTCCCATGGTGGATGAGCGGGTCGGCCTTGGGCAGAGTAACATGGCCGCGAGTACTGCCACTCCCTACGACGGAAGAGCTGGATTGCCGTGGGAAGAAACAACGTGGCCGGTGTGAAACCCCTCTCCTCGGCAGATGAGTGGGTCGGTCTTCAGAAAAGCTGGAAAACATTTGATGGCAGATAGCCAAATCCTCTAAAGCTTACAGAAGATGTATAGGAACAAGGTGGCTCCTTGGACACGCCTTTGGCCAATAATTACACGAAAGCGTACAGCATCAGCAGGATTATGAAGCAGAGCCCAATACAAAACTTAGCCATGTCCGGTTTTCAGCAGCCATTGTAAGTGGTGCCGGCGTAGGCGATGACAACGATGGGGGGCCGACGGCCACTGAAGCCAGTGTTGATAGACGAGGGCTCGGTGGCCACAGGCGGTGCCGCTTTTTCCGGCGATGACAGTGACACAGGTGGCCACCGGGACGGCCGTCTCGGCTATTACTCCTCTGTGCTCCAAATGTAAGCTCACCAACACGAGGTAGCGTTCCATTCAGTGCCGGTTATGTAATATTACCACTATTCGTGTGTTAAATTGTCTGTGTGTCAGGCGGCAGTGCTCATGTCCAATTGGTCATGCCCTGCTTGCCTTGGGATTGCACCGAAGGCCCCCCAGCTATCCCGGCCCAACAAATGGAATCTTCCAACCTATTATTGAGATGTCGTAATAATTTTAGGGTACTCCGTAAAGTACCCAAGGATGCTCGTATCCCTGTCGCCAATGCTCTTGGCAAACTACTCCGTGACGTTATGCTTGAGAACTAGGCCTCCTTGGCCTGGTATCGCTTCCCTGCTTTTTATTACTTTGGCCTTAGGGTGCCCGATAGAGGTTTCGGACTCTCCCAATCTCAATTTTTTTGGGGGGCAATGGACGTCTCGCCACCGCTTCCAGCCGTCCTTTCTGGCAACTCCACAATTTAGCCTCATAAAGCCGATAACTCTCAACGTATCAAAAGAAGGGTGAAAGCCAAATTTGCCGATATGGATATCAAGGGGACCATCGGAAAGTTGGCGTCTTGTGAGGGGCACGGCCCACAATCAGCCAAAACGACAGAAGCCCTCAAACCAAACACCCGGCTGCCCCGCCTGACCTCAACCTATCGGCTGTGCCTGACAGTGAATTAGCCACTCCGGTAGTTCTCTCTGAGCATTCCGTCCGAATCGCGGTCAACCTTTTTCCAGCTGGATCGGCTGTGGGCCCCAATGGGCTCAGACCAGGGCATCTTCAGGCTCTTTTGGGCAAGGAATCTGCCGATGTAGAGGCCAGCTTAGTCTCTTCTCTTACCCGGTTTATTAACATGGTTCTGCGGGGAGAGGTTTCCGAAGCCATGCATCCTGTTTTTTTTCGGTGCAAATTAATTTGCTCCAACCAAGGACAGTGGTGTTCGTCCGATCGTTGCGAGCAATACTTTGCGCCATCTCGCGCCCAAAGCCGCAGTCCGATCTTTTTCTGAAGATCTCGGGGCTGAGCTACGTCCTGTCCAGTTTGGCTATTCAACTTAAGGTGGGTGCGAAGCAGCTGCCCATGCTGTCAGACTTTATCTGACAAATCCACCTCCTAATCACGTCTTTCTCAAGATCGACGTACGTAATGCATTTAATTGCTTGAGGCATTTTTTTTTTCTGATGTATGAAGGCACACCCCCAGTATCTATCCGCTAATCTGTTCTATGGCAACGAGGCCATTTATTCAGCAACTGGCATTCAACAGGGTGACCCCTTCGGGCCAGGCCTTTTTTCCCTGGGCATCAACCCAATAGCCAGGGAGGTTCAGTCAGAGTTCAATAATATGGTACCTTGATGACGCATAATTTGGGGATGAACCCGCAAAAGTGCTGGCTGACCAATAGGATGTCATTGCTCAGTTGACCGACATTGGCCTCGAGATCAATGGTGGCAAGTGTGAGTTGACTATCCTGAACCATGCATTGCTGGATGACTATCAGCTTACCGAGACCATATTTAAGGCAGTGCTCCCTGATATCAAGATCGTTTTGTTCAACGATTGTACTCTTCTTGGTGCTTCAATCTCCCCGAGGCCTTCACCCAAAGCTATTATCGAGAAGCACGATGACTTGATCTGTATGGCAGGCCGGCTGAAGCAAATTGACGCACACAAAGCATTTGTGCTGCTCAAAAACAGTTTCGCTCTGCCCAAGCTCCGGTAAATCTTGTGTGCATCTCCCTCCTACCTGAATGATGCATAGCTGGGAGCTTTTAACCACACTGTTTGCAAAACTATGAGAAAAATCTCCAATGTTGCCTGAAACAATTCAGTGTGGACGCAAGCTATGCTCCAAGTTAAGCAGGGAGGTCTGGGTTTCAGGAGGGTTGTTGATATCGCTCTCCCTGGCTTCATCTCCTTATTGCTGGCAGTCTGCCCCTTAGTTGAGGCCGTTCTGTCCCGTGTAAGTGGTTTGGCACAAACGGGCGAGTTGACAGCGCTGGTGTTGTCATGGAGTTCAGCCCATAATCGGTGTTTGCGAACCTGAAGGCCTGTCTCGGCTTAGCCTAAAAGCATGGGACGTTGAGGCGGCAAGTGTACTTTGACAGCCTGTTGAACAGTGCGGATAATGTCACCAGAGCCCGTCTTTTGGCCACAACCCCTAAAGAAAGTGGGATATGGCTTCACGCAGTCCCTGTTTCCTCTTTGGGAACAAAGCTTGACCCTGAGTCTTTACGGGTTGCGGTTGCACTACGAGTTGGAGCATCAGTCTATGAGCGTCATAAATACCGATGCGGCAGTATGATGGATACACTTGGACACCATGGTCTGTCATGCTGTTTCAGTGCTAGTCGATCTTTTAGACATTCAACCTTAAACGACATGGTCAAACGTGCCCTTTATGGGGCAGGGATACCATCTGTCCTGGAACCCTTGATGTAGACCTTGGCAAAAACACCCACCCAGATGGCTTGACCATTGTCCCATACAAGAATGGGAAAAGCCTAACCTGGGACTGCACTTGTGTCAACACTTTTGCCAAATCACATGTTTACAATACAGCCTCAACGCTGGAGTAGCTGCCACCGATGCGGAAGTTCTGAAACTTAATAAATAGCCAGCCTCAGCCAAACTTATTTATTTGAACCAATCACCATCAAAACAATCGGATTGTATGGCCGATCTACGTCCAACATTATTAGGTGATATCGGAAGAAGACTCATTGCATCCACTGATGATATTAGTCAACTGGTCTGGTTCAAGCAGCGACTGAGCTTGGCCATCTAGTGGGGAAACGCCTTTAGCATTCTGGCTTTGGCGTGGGAAGAACAAAATCCCGCATTAACACCATTTTAAAGTCTGTATTTTTAGGGGAGTGTGGGGGTTTTACTCATTTATTTAGTTTTTTTGAAATCTTTTTTTTTTAACTTCTATTTACTTGGTTGATGTTTAATTTTTTTATTAAAATAAAATAGTAATAATAATAATAATAATAAACAAATGATTTTGGAATGAATTTATGATAAGTACCTTTAATTATTGAAAAATTCTTTTTATCCGATCACTTATAAAGTTAATTTTCTACACTTAAATTTTGTAATCACATATACAAGTCATAAAAGCTACAATGGTAAAAAAAAATTACAGCCTAGACATACTTGCGAAAACCGATGCCCCACTGTGTGGGGGATGGGCTAACAAGAACGGCACTCAGTAGCACACCAGGCTGAACACTGAACAGTTTAAGTTTTGTATCCCACTGATAGGCCAAATTTGAATCCACTCCTTAACCAAAGTATAATTGGCTTGTTCTTGTCACCGAACCAAATAATTTTCAAGTTTTGCCATATTCCATCCACAACTTTTTGAAATATCATGCTCTTGTATAGTTTTTGGCTCTCTCAATTGTGAAGAATAACTTCAAATATTCCAGTGTCTGGATTTTCACGAAAATCTAATCAATTTGATCTTGTCACACACCCAACCTGTCCACCAAAATTCACCCAAAACTATGAGATATCCTGCTCACAGCCAAACAAAGACGGGTGAAAACAACCTCTGTCCAACTTTGGTGGGGGAGATAAAAAATAATTGGAAATAATGATGTGCAAATTCTCCCCACCATCCTGGCCGCTTCCATGGGGAGTGGGTGTTTCTATTATCGTAAGTCGAATGCTGTTGGATGTAAAACCTCATACTGAAATGTACAGTGGGTGAATCGAACAATGTATATAATATAGCAAGGCGAGGCAGTGAAGACAATATGCCGATTAATCACGTCCTGTATGAACGTCAATTCACCAAGACCCTTAAGACCCCTCAAGACGCAGATAACCCAAAAGTCACCAAAGATTCCGCAGACCCAAAAAGACCCTGAAATCCCCGAAGAAACAAAAGACCCCAAAAGATCATGAAAACCCCTCGACCTTATCATTTAGACCCCTTATACCCTTCAGACAGATTAAACAGCTTAGACCCTTGACCATTAAGACCACTTGGACCTTCTTTTATCACAAATTTAATATCAAATAATATATCATCAATATTACAAATGAATTGGTAGAAACAAAAGTTGGTATTGCAATTGGTGTGATCATGCCCAACACAGCAAATCTGTGACATCATTCTCTGCAACAACGTGTGGAGAGGCGAGCATAGCATCTGAACCACACTAGTATGTGTATGTGATATATTATATATATATATATATATATATATATATATATATATATATGGGACATTTTCACAAAAGCGGGTCAGGTAACGGTAAAGACAAACTCAAAAATCAACTTTCTTTGATATTCTCGAAATAGTGCTTGAACCCCTTATAAGGCCTAGAAAAATGTTCAAATGTCAGCAACGCAGGATCACCATAAGGCCCCTGCACTGACTGGGCCATATATGCTTGATAAAAATTCTCGGACAGTCTTTACCGTTACCTGACCCGCTTTTGTGAAAATGTCCATATATATTGTTACGGCTCTTGGAGATTCGCAAACACCATAAAGGTCCCGTAGTGAGATATATTTCTTAAGTACATGTTAGTTAGCCCAAACCATTGTATATAGAGAGGATTAATTGTGATTCAGCGGTGCTCGATCTCGCATGTCCCTTTGTATTTGAGTTCTTTACTCTACACTATTAGTCACAACAACAAACAACGCCAGCAGCACGCTACAACGTACCTTCACACTCGCTACCGCAAACCTCACATCACCGCCATTCCAAACAGCGCCATGCCATGGACACCGCCGAAAACCCTCCACCACTCCTCCGACGCCATTCCCGCCACCACCTGTGGACGCCGAGCGTCGGGCTGTCTTCAGCGATACACGCGAGACGCGAGTGCAGATGGCGGGTTTTCTGAGGAGAATTCGGATCAGGAATGCTACACGCCCACATCTGATCCACCCAATCAGGAAGCGCGGCCGCGGGCGCTTGGCCCCGCCTCCAGACGCGCCTGACGAAAATCGGCATAGCAAATTTGAGGATCAGGAATGATACACGCCCCCTTTTTCTCCCCAATCGGCGAGCGTGGCTCCGCCCCTGAGGTTTTGGATCCGAGAATTTGCATATGGTGGTTTCCTGAAGCCGATAAAAAGGCGAGCGCAGTGAGTCGAGAAGCAGATCGGTGAGGAGTGTCGGTGGGGCGGAGTCGGGAGACGGAGCTCGAAGCAGAGGTGGGCAGACGGCTGCGGAGGCGAACGGCTGCGGAGGGCGATCGGCTGAGGAGGACCTGGAGGCTCGGGTCCGGACGACGAGCAAGCCAGCCATTTCCCTCCCCAGAGCATCAACAATTCCCCTTTCCCCCGCGCTGAGAGAGTGCGACAAGGGCCCCGTTCCCACTTTACTCCAAGCAAGTGCCAACGGAACTGGGGCACCCAGTGCAGCGACATTCCTGCGGCTCGCCACGAGGGCGCGGGTGACCCTTCGTCTCGTGGACCTGGCCGCTCATCCAGGTTCCACGCGCATTAGCCCACGGGCCCAGTCTGACTCCCTTGCCGTGAGGGGGTCTTTCTTGCTTGGTTGTGAATGCGTGTTGTGGCCGTGTCTTTTAAGGTAGTAACTGTAAAGTGGTCCGTGTGTCGTGTAGTCGGTTTTAACTCCTTATATGTGCATTCTTTTGTTCTATGTGATATATGTGCAATTGCTTATTGTGACTGTAAATACATGCTGTTGCTTTACGTGTGCTATAGGTGTGCTCCGTGTGCCGCGAAATTAAATTGCATTGTGTGAACTTTTTCCCGTTTCGCTTCGTCTTTTCTTTAATTGAACCTCCATCCTGCCTTCACGTAAAGGTTCGTAGTGGGTGCAAAACGCCCGGTAAATAATCTGAACCGTCGAGTCGACGATAACACCGCTCGGATCCCGATAGTACGGAACGGCCCGCCCAAGCGGCTCGTGTCCGGAGTCGACCTGCGGCGAAGGTACGATCGCCCGGTTTACCATCCGCGTGGGTACGTAGGTAGGTCGAGTTTGGCGAACAACCCTATCCTACCGGGTGGCCGATTGCACGATTGTGTGAGGTCGAAAGGCCCACCCGTGACTGATCCCGGCGTTAGCCGGGAGGTCACGACTGAATTGTCCGTCCGTGGGCGAGGCGGTCGCGGTTC
Organism: Eptatretus atami; assembly: GCA_035128595.1. NCBI lineage: Eukaryota > Metazoa > Chordata > Myxini > Myxiniformes > Myxinidae > Eptatretus > Eptatretus atami. The sequence continues at coordinate 90,318,615 of CM068961.1, forward strand.
GAGTCGCAGTGGCCGATCGCACGCCGACGGGCGCGAATTCGCAACACTGGTGTTACAGGAGTGTGATTCTAATCCCTCCCGTCTCCAAGCTAAATTCACAGGGAATCGGTCCAGGGTGAGAGGAGCGACCACCGATTCCCTCTAAATTACGGAGCGATTAAAATTAACCCCTTACGTGGAATAAGATGGCGTCTCAAGGCGAGCGGGACCGGGGTAATAGAAATGTATATGTGTAGTGATGTAGAATCATGCTCAGATGGAATCCCCATGCAGGACATTGGTGTGCAGGAACATTTTCCCCCCCAACTGAACCCAGAGCCCAAATGGTGCGGCGGCGGCCGCGGTGTACAACACCTCCCCTCCCCCTCTCCACCAAAAACCCCCGATCCTGGCCGAATCGGCTCAGCCGAGTGCACCCGCCATGGCCCAGCTATTCGCCATGCTGGCAGAAATGAATCGAATATGCAACAAATGAACAAAATGGATGGAAACTCACTCGAAATGAAAAAACAAATAAAAGGAGTGAACAAGCAGATGGAAACAAACACAAACAAAATGGAAGGAATGAATAACGAATTGAACAAAAAAATGGATGGAAACGCACTCAAAATGGAAACAAACAAAACGAAATGAAGGAAAAATAAAAGAAATGCGGGTGAAACGCAGCAAATAGGCCAATGCCTGCAGGCGGCATGAAAGCAACAGCGAAGTGCGTAATGGCGACGCCACGTGTGGGAGCGAACGAGCTGGAGGGTGGCAACGTTGTCAGGCCCGGTGAAGCGGGTGAAAAAAAAAAATAATTCGGGAGACGTGTTGGCGAGAAGTGTGGAGGTGACGGAAAAAGTTACGGTAACCGAGAGGGAAAAATTAATTGGGTGACGGAGTCGTGCACGAAGGAAATAAAATAGTGGAGTGTGAGAAAAGACTGCAAGACATGACGAAGAGAGTTGATAAGCTGGACGGAAGTAAAAACGGAACAGAGAACTGGGAAGACTGATAGACAACACCAAGGCAAGATGGGAAGAACAGTTAGAAGCCAAAGCAAGGTCGGAGTTTCGGAGATGAGAAAAGAATGGAGAAGAAAACTGAGTTACAGAAACACCAGAACGAAGAGACGGAATTACGAAAACGAGTTGAGGATGTTGAGAGAGGAAAGAACGAGAACGGAGAATGAGACGTTAAGAACCACGCTGTACAGATCGAACAGCTGAAGCAAAAGGCCAGATTGGGGTAATGAGATGAAGAAAGATAATGATAAGAACGAATGAGACAGAGAAGAAATCGATCAAGGAGGAACCACGAGATGCAGAATGGAGGAACAAAAGAGTCCTGAAAGAACAAAGGATTACGACAGGAGAACGAAGTCAGTCAGTTGAAAGAAATAAACGAGATACAAGAATGAGGAACAAGAAAGACAGTGGAATAGAAAATACAAAAAACAAGGAATGAGACAGGAAAAGAAATCTGTCAGTTGAAAAGAAATAACGAGATGCAGAACGAGAACAAGAAAGACAGTGAATAAAAACTGAAAGAGTATGAATTTGAAACTAACGACAAAAAGGAAAAAATAGCTGGAATACGAGGAGAAGTTGAAGAAGCAGGAAGGAGAAATCAGGAGATTGAAGGACACAACGAGATTGGAGAAGGAAGAACGAGAGGAACAATGGGATAGAAAACAAAAAGAACATGAAGCCGAGGTTTGACCAATGAAGAAAAGGCAAGGCTGAGTGCGAAGAGGTAGACAAAGAACAGCGAATGAAACACAAAAGGGAAATTAACCACATGAGAAAAACCATGAAACTGCAGAAGAAGGACACGAGAAGAAACAAGGAAGAGTAATGAGACGCAGCACAATGAAACACAAGAAAGAGATTAACCAAATGAAGCAAACCATGAAACTGGAGAAGGAAGGACAGGAGAGGAAGCAAGGAAGGGTAATGAGAGAGCAGCGAATGAAACACAGGAAGGAAATGAGCCAATTGAGAGAAACGATGAGATTGGAAATGAGGAGCATGAGAAGAGTGGAGAGAAAACAAAAACTATACGAGTTTGAAATTAAAACTGAAGGAGAGAATGAAATTGAAGTCCAGAGAGATGGAAAAAACTCCAGAAAGAAACAGAAACTAACAAATATATAGAGATGCGAAGAAAGAGAAAATAGAGGAGAGACTGATGATATGACGGGTTAAAGGAACAGAACACACACACACAGAGTAGTGGAGGCATAATGGGGTGAGCTCGCGGACTGGTAGGGACCCGGTGTGAGCAGCTGGATCTGCCTCCAGGAACGAGAGGAAGTAGCCCCCTTGAGGGCATCACGACCAGGTGGGTTCGTCGTGCCAAGCGGAGTTGAAGGATGATGCTGTGGATAGGTGCACGTGCAGCTTGGGGGTATAGAGCCCCGGAACCCTTGTTTGGGGACAACGAATCCCCAGTGTGGTTGTGCAGGGTGGTGTTTGCGAGTGTGCGGACATGCGTGCTTTGCAACACGCAAGGTGTGATGCGCCCCCGTGTGTGGATGAGACCCCAGGTGTGAGTGCGAGCCCCGTTGTGAGTGGTGTGGTGCATGTGTGCCGGAGTGCGTGCTTCCCAGCGTGCCGTGTGTGAAAGGGACCGCAGGTGGATGAGGCACCGTGTGTGGGAGGAGCCGGGTGCGGGTGAAAACACGGTGGTGGAGGCGGCGTTGTGCGCCAAAACGGCACGCGTGTCGAAACGCTGTTGAGAATGCGTCATATGTGAGGGAAGACAGTGTGTTAGGTCGCGCTGTTAAGGAATGTCGTCGGCATGCGTGGCATGCAGCCGCGTCTCCCGTGTGAATGTGAGTGTGTTGGAGTGAGTCTGTGCGTCGTAACACGCAGGTGTGCGTGGGGTGGAACGGAGACGACGGCGACAGAGAGACGCAAGCCGGGTAGCGGCCGTAGCTGTTGTGGGGACCGTGCCGGGTTCACCAGCAGCGAGCGCGAGGTCCGTGCCGTGCAGCGCACGAGACCCCACGTGCTCGCTTGCGGGATTGAAGCCCGGTCCGGAAACGCCAGCGGTGGATTTGCCGATCCCGCGGACGGACAAAGTGTCGGCAGGAATTTCGAATTTGGACGGATGGGTTCTCCACGCGAGCGTGTGTTAAGCTCCAACGGGCAGAGCACATGTGTTCGCGTGGGGAGCCCCTCGGAGTGCGAGGTTTGTTTTGGGGAGGGCGCAGGGTGACGTCATGGTTGCACATAGGGTTGGAATCCGGCAGGAGGGTGAATCCCTGCCGGATGGTACCGTCAAGAGGGACGAGGTACGCGTGCAGCTGCATGACGTCACGGGCAAGGTGCAAAGTGCGCGAGCTGTGAGTTGCCGCGCTGGTGCTGTGCAGAATTTGGGAAAAAAAAAATTAACAAAAGCAAGCCTCGCATTTCGGGTGAACAGGATTCCGGGTGAGGGGTGAAAGACCCCCCTGCCTGGGCACAGGATGGAACTAGCTAGGGGGAAGGGTTAGCTTAGCTAGACCGGCTCCATGGGGCAGGGGTAAGTCCTCATGGGGCCCGTGGAATGGATTAGTGAGAGGGATGTAGTAGCTTTAGGTTGGGAAATGGATTTTAGAGTTTTGGAACATTTGGAGACAGTGACAGAACTTGATGTGTAGAGGGGACGTAGCCTTAGCTACGTAGTGTTAAAAGGAACGTGCTGTAGTGTAAGGGACGACGTGGGAGCACGAGTTAGTTAGGGGAGGTAGATAGAAAGGATGGCAGGTTCAGCGATGTGTGTGTGTGAAGAGTTGGTGAGTGTGTGGAGACATGTTGAGGGAGTGAGCCAGCGGGTCTGTGTGAGTGGAGCGAATGTGGAATGCATGGTGCGATGAGTGATTGGGGGGAGGAGCGCACTCCCGCCCAAGGGACCCGGGTCAGTGTAGAGTGAGTTAAGCTGGGTTAGTTAAATTGATAAAAATGAGAGGTCGTTTTGCTGTTGGTGGAGTGTAGGCTCGATACCCATTTGGAGGGGTCAGAGCCCTGTTGACGGGTGGCGTGGCATGCGAACGGTGAGTATCGCTGATGGTACCCGGGCACCGGCTAGTCAGCCTGTAGGCCAAGGCCCATGGCCGGGTTAGCGTAGTGGGCACGGGTGCGCCCGCTTGGTGCGGGGCCCGAAGCGCCGTTGGCGCGTGGGCAGTGTCGTGGGCACGGGGACCCTCGGAAAGGGGCCCGGGGCGCCAGCCTCCACGTGTGCGTTTCAGGGAGTTGCCATGGGGGCACTCCCCGTGTTTTAGGGAGCTGGTAGGCTCGGAGGCAGTGTAGGCCCGGGGGTGGCCATTGTTGGAGATTCGGCAGAGGGTCGTGCCTGCCAAAGGACCACGCGTCCAGCCACGAAACCGTGCAAGGGCACGAGGGAAAATTAGAGGGCGAGGCCCGAAATTTGAGTGACACCAACACAGGCGACGGGAATCTGGGTTTAGAACCAATAGATTAAGCGAGAGGCGCTTGTTGAAAGCCCGGGTAGTTTAAAGGTTAACGGTTAGGTAGATAGGAAGTGGTACCCCTCCGCACCATCCATCCCTTCGCTCTCGTTGTGGGCCGCTGAGCCCACTTTGGGTTAGATCGCTGAGATCTGGGAGGCCATCTTGAGGCTTGGTTGGGCCCTCGCACAGGACGCTAGCTCTCCTTATTCCCCTCCGGAAGGGAACGTAGGGGTTGGGAGTAGGCTAGGTTGACAGAATAGGTAGCCGAAAGGACGATAAAGGGGGTTAGGGACGATTTATAGTGGGGAAGAGGGTGAAAATAAACAACAAAAAAAAAAAATAATAATAAGTTGGGCCTAAATTGGGTTTTGCAAATTAAGGGGGTGGGTATGGACAGTGAACAGGCCAAAGGCGATAGGTGGGAGGGAGACAGGTAGGGTAGGTCCGAGCCCGCCTTCTGCGAGTGGCCAGCACACCGCACTCCCTCCACCAACCTGCACGCATGGCAAGAGGCCGGCCAACTCCATCGGCTGGCTGTTACTTGCAAGGCCTGTGCCGGCCAACTTCATCGGCAGCTGTTGTTTACTGCAAGGCCTGTGCGGCCAGTTCGTCTGCCGCTGTGTTCACCTGCAGCGGCCTTGTTCTGCAGGCTAGTTTGCCTGCTACTTTGCCATGCCATGCCCACTGCCCGGTTCACCAGCCCCGTTCTGTCCAATTTTGCTTTGCCCCCCCTTGTTCATTGCCATGTGCGCCACGGATCGTCTTACAACAGTTTGCAACTGCAGGAACTGTCCTGTTGGCAGCTGCAACACGGGCCTGCATGGCGGCCCGTGCACCGTTTTTCTTTGACTCTTACCCTTTTTCCTGCAGAGCCATTGATCCTGGGCCATGGTGTAGTGTAAATTTATAAGGCTAAGTTGTGTATTGTTGTAATGTAATTTGAGTACGCCCCCGGCAGTCTGTCTAGCGCCGGCAATTTATTTAAGATCGTCCGTATGATGAGTTTGTTTAGTTAGTTACTCAGCCCTCAGGTTATTATTTTTGGGACACGAATACCATGAATGTCGCACTAGGGATCCGTAGGTAAACGTACTAGGGGAGAACTACACAATGATGGCACACGATAATTTGACGACTCGGGACGAGTCTGTAAAAAGGGGGGGGTAGTTTACGGCTCTGGAAATTCGCAAACACCAAAAGGTCCCGTAGTGAGATATATTCTAAGTACATGTGTAGTTAGCCCAAACCCATTGTATAGAGGGAATTAATGTGATTCATTCCGGGCTGCGATCCTTTGAGTTAGCGTTTTTCTGTTCTAACCTTTTTTGATACAACAACAACACAACGCCAGCAGCCACAACGTACCTTCAACCACTCGTCTTACCCCAAACCTCACATCACGCCATTCCAAACAGCGCATGGCATCGACACCCCAAACCTCCACCACCTCTCTCGGCCATTCCGACCACCCTGTGGACGCCGAGCGTCGGGCTGTCATTCAGCGATACACGCGAGACGCGAGTGCAGATGGCGGTTTTCTGAGGAGAATTCGGATCAGGAATGCTACAACGCCCACATCTATCCACCCAATCGGAAGCGCGGGGGCGGCTTGGCCCGCGCTCCAGACGCGCCTGACGAAAATCGGCATAATGCAAATTTGAGGATCAGGAATGATATCACGCCCCCTTTTTCTCCGTCCAATCGGCCGAGCGTGAGGCTCCGCCCCTGAGGTCTTTTGATCCGAGAATTTGCATATGGTGGTTTCCTGAAGCCGATAAAAGGCGCAGCGCAGCTGAGTCAGAGCAGATCGGTGAGGAGTGTCGGTGGGGCGGAGTCGGGAGACGGAGCTCGAAGCAGAGGTGGGGCAGACGGCTACGGAGGGCGATCGCGCTGCAAGGAGGACCTGGAGGCTCGGGTCCGGACGACGAGCAAGCCAGCCTATTCCTCCCCAGAGCATCAACAATTCCCCTTTCCCCGCGCTGAGAGAGTGCGACAAGGGGCCCCGTTCCCACTTACTCCAAGCAGGTGCCAACGAACTGGGCACTGCGTGCAGCGACATTCTGCGGCTCGCCACGAGGGCGCGGGTAGACCCTTCGGTCTCGTGGACCTGGCCGCTCATCCAGGTTCCACGCGCATTAGGCCCACGGGCCCAGTCTGACTCCCTTGCCTGTGAGGGGGTCTTTTCTTTGCTTCGGTGTGAATGCGTGTTGTGGCGCCGTGTCTTGTAAGGAGTAACTGTATAAGGTCCGTGTGTCGTGTAGTCGGTTTTTTTTTTTTTTTTTTTTTTTTTTTTTTTTTTTTTTTTTTTTTTTTTTTTTTCTTTTTTTTTTTTTCTTTTTTTTTTTTTTTTTTTTTTTTTTTTTTTTTTTTTTTTTTTTTTTTTTTCTCTTTTTGGCTTTTCTTCTTCTTTTTTTTTTTTCTGCTCCTCCTTCTTGTTTTGTTCTTTTTTTTTCTTTTTTTTTTTTCTTTTCCTCTTCCCTTTTTCCTTCCTCTTTTCTTTTTTCTTTTTTTTTCTTTTTTTTTTTCTTTTTATTCTCTTCTTTTTTCTTTGTCCTTTTTCTTTTTTTTTGTTCTTTTTTTCTCTTTTTTCCTCTTCTTTCTTTATTTTTTTTTCTCCTCTTCCTCTTTCTTTCTCTCTTTTTTTTCTTTTTTTCCTTTCTTTCTTCTCTTTTTCTCTCTTTTTTCCTTTTTTTTTCTAATTTTTTTTTTTTTTTTTTTTTTTTTTATTTTTTTTTTTTTTTTTTTTTTTTTTTCTTTTCTCTTTTTTTTTTCTTTTTTTTTTTTTCTTTTTTTTTTTTTTTTTTTTTTTTTTTTTTTTTTTTTTTTTTTTTTTTTTTTTTTTTTTTTTTTTTTTTTTTTTTTTTTTTTTTTTTTTTTTTTTTTTTTTTTTTTTTTTTTTTTTTTTTTTTTTTTTTTTTTTTTTTTTTTTTTTTTTCTTTTTTTTTTTTTTTTTTTTTTTTTTTTTTTTTTTTTTTTTTTTTTTTTTTTTTTTTTTTAATCCCTTTTATATGGGCCATTTCTTTTGTTCATGTGATATATGTGCAATTGCTTATTGGACTGTAAATACATGCTGTTGCTTTACGTGTGCATAGGTGTCTCCGTGTGCCGCGAATAAAATGGTGCATTGATGTAACTGTTTTCCCGTTTCAGCTTCGCTTTTCTTTATTGAAACCTCCTCCTGCTTCACGTAAAAGGGTTCGTAGTGGGTGCAAAACGCCCGGTAAATAATCTGGAACCGTCGAGGTCACATACACCGCTCGTTATCCCGATAGTACGAACGCCCCCAACGCTTCGTGTCCTGAGTCGACCTGCGCGAGACGATCGCCGTTTTACCTCCGCGTGGGTACTAGGCTAGGTCAGAGTTGGCGAAACAACCCTATCCTACGCGTGGCCGATTGCATTTGGTTAGTCAAAGCCCACCGGACTGGAATCCCGGCGTTAGCCGGGAGGGTCACGACTGAATGTCCGTCCGTGCGAGGCGGTCGCGGTCGAGACGCGTGCCGATCGCACGCCGAACGGGCCGCGAAATCGCACAAGTATATGATAATATATTTACTTGGACAAGTGGCATCTTAAATTTTCGATTTCATTAAATTACAAATATTACACAGTGTAAAGCAATCATTTCGCACTTAAATTTTCTCTCGGTTCAGAAAAATAATTTTAACACAAGATTGCAGGTGCGGTGTATAGACAGCAGGTTCAACTCGAGTAATGAAACACGAAGAATCGTACTTGAGGAATGAGATTTCTGCACAGCTTTTTCAGCTTCGTCCTACTCTTGCCATTCTGTACGACGACCATCTCCTCATAAAACTCATGAGCTAGATCTCCATCTTCATCAAAGTACATCGAGCTGGGAAAGGCAGGACCCGGGTGATTACTTTTGAGACTTTTTCCCATCCCACCCGGTGCAAACATACTTTGTTTGAACTTTCATTACTCAAAATAGTCACACGCTTTGGTGGTATTATTTTAAAGAAAAAAAAAAAAACGTTTTTGGGGGGCCTTTGGGGGGAAAGTTATTGCAACCATTAATAAAATGAGGTTGGTGTGTGTGTGTGTGTGTCAGTCACAAGAATCAGAGTAAAGCAGCAGCAGCATGAACACACTTGTCTCTGGTTCCTGCTTCATAGAATTTAAACTAGAAGGGCACTTGGTGAGCACATCCTC
>CM068961.1:90328687-90340714 GCA_035128595.1 Eptatretus atami
ATCTCTGCTCGTTTGGTGCCTCACGATCGTTGAAACGGGTCCATACTTGGACTGTTATAGTGAGTAAACATTTGAGATGAGTTCTGAACAGCTGCAAGACCACCTCGTCAATAAAACGACTATCTCGGTATTCTGGTGTAATTTTTTTGTCACTAACAACATGTTGAAAAGGGTTTTTTTACCACGTTTGGTAAAAAAGATAAAATAAAATAAAATAAATCCGTTTTCAATTCCTACCAACTTGCCATGAAATGGTGGGCATTGGTAACATCTCTATTAGAATGAGAACAAGAGTTAAAATAGAACACCATTATAATTCATTCCTATCCTTCATGGCGAGAAGAATGATAAACACACTGCTTTCATTCCCGAGTGTCCACACAACGTTACCTGCGCCGGGTGAGGACGAGTCTCGGTGGTCCTGCCCGCCGACTCAGTTGCCTCTCATCTCGCCGCTCCACACGAACCTCCCCGCCCGTACGGCCAGACGTCTGCCCTGAGCTCTGCCCGCGTCGTTTCCCCTTCCACAAGCGAGAACCTTCAGCACCCATGGCAGTCCAACCACAGCAGCGGTACTTCTTCTTCCTTTTTCACTCAGAATTTTCGTTTTTCAAATCTCTCTCCCTACGTTTAGATTAAAGAGCGCAATCCGCACGGCGTATGACTGTGGGAATTTATCCGAAACCATTGTGCCATTTGTTTGCGTTAAAGAAATCGATGCGCCGTCCGAGCTACTACCTGCTCTCTCAGCCACGTATTACTTCCGGGGCACGAATTAATTATTAATTTATGGGTTGTGAAAGCTGCAAATACATCTCCAGATAACAGATTTCGTCTTGGAGAGGCTGAAGTTACTATTATAATTATAGTTAATGAAGTACAATTGACAACTGAGTTGTTGCTAACTGCCATACGCACACTTGCTAATTGAGTCATCTATTAATTCCAGCAATGTGTGTGTGTGTGCCTGTGCCTGTGCCTGTGCCTGTGCTGTGCCTGTGCCTGTGCCTGTGCTGTGCGTGTGTGCCTGTGCCTGTGCCTGTGGCCTGTGCGTGTGCGCCTGTGCCTGTGCCTGTGCTGTGTCTGTGTCTGTGGCTGTGCCTGTTCTGTGTGCGTGCTGTGTGTGTGTGTGTGTGTGTGCCTGTGTTGTGTGCGTGTGTTGCCTGTGTGTGTGTGTGTTGTGTGTGCGTGGTGTGCCTGTTGTGTGTGTGTGTGTGTTGTGTGTGTGTTGCTGTTGTGTGTGTGTGTGTGTGTGTGTGTGTGTCTGTGACCGTGACCGCTGTTTCTCAACACCACTGGTCCGATCTAATTGAAACTTGCCAGTGTATTGCTGGGCCTGTGGATGTGCCTTTTCAAGGTTTGATTTAATCAGACAAGTGGTTCCCAAGTTATGGCCATTTATTTACCAACCAATGACAGGACACGTTGCTGCGTAGGCGTGGCCGTGGAGAATAGATCCTCAGTTACCAATGACAGGACACGTTGCTTGGCTTTTGCACCCACAGTATCTATCTTCTATCTATAATTCCAGCAATCTCTGTTTGTTTGCCTTTTCAAGGTTTGAAATTAATCTGACAAGTGGTTCCCAAGTTATGGCCAAGTTAGAGCGCGTTCCCCACTACGGGTTACAACGTACGGACTTCCGGATAGTGATGACTCACTGTATTCTAATAATTTCTCATTTCTTATGCGCATTTATAGATAAACACAATGCCCAATCCATCGTCGTTTACGAGAGCCGAAGAAACGTCCTGGTGTGGTTGTTGTTTCTGGCACGCGGTTTGAAAGTTGTTGGTTTTTTTTCACGTACAGCCACGCACGTACGGCCAGGCACGTACCGGCACACACTAGTTTAAGCAATTTCAATACGTGGCAAGTTTGAGGTGACGGAAAACTGGTCTGCAGGTCTTCACAAACAAAACGGGTCAACCCCGTGAAATGCGGGTCACAATAGTCATGTACGAGTCTTGTGATGTGTGACAATGCAGTAAACTTGCTTCAGAAGCTGCTAATTAATTAATTCGTGTGCAACACATGACGACACCAGCAGTTGGATCAGTTGTGGGAGCGCAACAATACAGCTAATGCAGTACACAGCCCCCCCCCTGAAGTTTTGAGACCGAGTCCCTTCTAGAATTGTTGCTCTCAGCTTGCCGAATCGATGGCAGAAGACACCTTTTGCGTTTTTGCCGCCTCCATCCCTATCCTGTTTAGATCCCCGTACGGGCACAAGTAACTTGCTCGTTATTTTCAAAACTATATACATCGGATGTATATGTATCCATGCGTATTTATGCTGTATATTGTCTTGGCCCGGGAGTCGCAGGGGAACCACGAGGCAGAGGCTGTCCCTGGTTCCTCTCCGGACTCACCAGGAATCACAGGCCATCGCACACGAATAACTTCGTGTCGCGGCAGGTCGCTAATCGACCGCGAATGCCAATAACTTGACCACGTGACCCAGGGTCCTCCGTCTGACAGTCGTTTACCTAGGAACATGTGATCACCTTATTGGGGAATCGCGCCCTCGATGCGTACTTGCGTTACTCAAGTACTTACCATATCAGGTGTAGCCGAGCGGAGCTGCCAAGTAAGCACCGGCTATTTAACAGATTTTGGGGAATAACGTCCCGGCTAAGCTAGAGTGCGGGCTATGCTAGACCAATGGAAGAAAAGACAAAAACAAGCCTGGTACATTTCTAACCGGCACATTTATTTAAGCAAGAGCGAGGAAGATTATATGGCACAGTATGGAATTTATTGCAAATGTACAGCAGGGAAAGCAAGGAATCCACAGGGTGCGGCAAAAGACGTGCAATATTTACAAAAGAAGAAGAAGACAGTGCAGAGAAATCCCGAATATTCTTATGTGATCATCACACACACACAAACCTGAGGAAAATTACAGATAACCCAGAGAGATGGAAGCAGTTGAGGATTAACAACCCACAAAACACACACACAGGAAAGAGGAGGAGGGAGAAGGACTGAGGGTGTCTATGGTGTGTGAGTGAGAGGTGTGAGTGCAATGCAACGTGGGGTGAAGCATGGTGTAAGAGGAAGAATGTGAGGTGCAGGTCAGTATGGTTCACTCTTGAGTTCACTCTTGGGTTCCCTCTGAAAAGAACGTTCTTGGTTGGGCTCGCCCGTGTCAATTGCTCTTTTGCGTCCACAGTAGACGAGAGTTAGATGGTAGATACAACCCCAGACAGTAACAGAGCAACCCCAGTGTTTAACACTAAGCTGCAAAGATTGCATCTCATAACCTTCTCCAAGTCTTCGGCATATGAACTGGAGTCTCCTGGAACAAAAACGTTCAAACTTCGATTCATCAGACCAGAGTATCCGATTCTATTGTTCAATCACACAATCTTGTTGTTGCCTTGCAAATTTCAGTCTTTTCACCTTATTCTGTGGTTTAAACAGTGGTTTATTTGCTGTAACTCTGCCATGGAGACCTGTTGCAATCAGCTTTCTCTGCATAGTGTTGTACGAGATGTTAATGTTCACACCTGCTCTCATTTCATTTGTCAGCTGCTGACTTGATTTTCTTCTTTTGTGTAAGCTGAACAACTTCAAGTGCTGGTCTCCTGAGGAAGGTTCTTCTGGATCTTCATTGCCTTTTCTTGTCTTGTGCCGACTCAGTTTATTTTAGGTGTTGCAAAGTGTACCTCACACTATTGTCGGAAATCATCAGCTTTTCTGCTATTTTCTCCATAGTGTGGCTGTCGGGAGGTATACACACCTTGGCATTTCCTTCCCTTTGGTGTTCGTACGTTGCACATAGTGCTGAACCCAGCTCATTCTCTAATGAAGGCATTCCAAGGTTTGCACTTTACGAGTGTGAACGATAATACCGGTTGGCTACCAATCAAATGCATATTTGTCAGTTGGGGTCTGTGACTTCTGAGTGGCTTTGCAGTGATCACATCAACAGCGTAACGTTTTTAAAACTTGTATTTCAAATAAACAGATACAAAGTCAAATGAGGAAGTTCACCATTACATACAATGTCCAACTCTGATTCCTGCATTGATTTGTTTCCGCCCAGTATCCCTGTTCTGCCGGATCAACTCACGCGTGTTTACCTCGTCCTCCGGGGCTGTTGAATGATGGAGTCTCGTCGCATTGTTCTCTCTCGTTCGCTGGCCCGTCCAGGATGATTGAAGATATTAAAGGAATTCTTTCCCGATACACAATCTTAATGAGTTTTAATCAACCTGATTATAATCGGCTCCCCGCGTTAACAACCGCTCTGGACTTTAACACCTCGTTCACTCATCAGAGTTAAATCGAGCACAGGGCCGATCGAAACCCACGTCTTGTCACACGTCACCTGTCTCTCTAAACCTCTCTCTCATGGGATTATATCGTAACACAGAACAATCCCGTGCCTTACAGCAAATGTGATTCTAGTCTATCCTGGAAGTTTCATGTGAGAACGTTCTAGCATCTTCACAAATATCGCCCAGCAGTTAAGAACACAATACTGCCACTTACAGTCAAAATTAGCTCATTACATCTAGCAGTTCATATTACAATTTACCGATGTGTGCTACAACAAACTTAAAACATGTAACCATAAATTTTACTCATTCATGTGTCGGCATTTTACTCATTCATGTGTCGACATTTTATCCCTGTGTCGTAAGAGGTGACCAGGGTTGCGTCAGGAAGGGCATCCGGCGTAAAACCTTTGCCAAATCACTATGCGGATCATACGGATGATCCGCTGTGGCGACCCCTAACGGGAGCAGCCGAAAGAAGAAGAAGAAAGAAGATGTGTTGGCATTTACGAATGCTTATTCACAAATACCACAACATCTAGCTTTTAACCGACATTGGTTTTGAAGTTTTCTGCATGGCTTTGAGATTCCCTACAAGCTGTTCGCAAGGAGGACCGCCCCTGGCTGTATAGTGTGCTATGATGAAGCCCAAGGGCATCGGTGGAATGCTTTATCCCAGCATCTACTTTGCTTGGAGGCACAGCCAATGAATGGACCAGCCACATCCTGGGGAGTGGACGTATGCACACAGAAAGAGAGGCTTCCCTGCCTTCTTTGTCATTTTACCCTCTTGGCTCTCACCCTGCCTTCTTCGCTACTGCTCGCCACTGGAGAATCTTGAGTCCTGCGCTCTATGTTCTGACACCATGCCGAATCATATCCATTACATTGGGCCATCGGTTCTCGACTCAACCACAGGACGATGTCCCAATAAATTGGGTCCCAATGCAGGTATTATTTACTGCTCATTCTATGACCAACAAATATCGCTTGCCTTTCCTAGACATTGTTTGCTGCATTGCTATTGCCCAGCGAGAAATCTATAATTTGTGTTTGGAAATAAGAGATCAACAAAACCAGTTAACACACCTTAAGCATCATCATGACTTCACCATCACAATGAGCTCACTGTCACCTCAAGGGAGCTCCTGCAGCATTGTTTTTTAATTACTATTTTGAAATTAAATGAGGGATAGCAACTATGCAGAACCACATCTTAATTCTGCAGAGCTAGTGAGAGAGTAAGTAATCAAGAGTCGATATCTGCGATATTCAACACCTTCAACAATGTCATTTTTCTTGGTCAAGGTGTGTTAAGCAGGTGCAAAGCAGTAGCTACAATGGATAGAGATTTTGTCAATGCATCATTGTTAAGTGGAATACTACAATCAGATATAGTTTCATTTTTCTTTTCGGATCATGTTGTAGTCACTGTCACAGTTAATTCTTATTTTACAATGTCATACAAGTCCCAACTGAAAGCTCAGTGTCAATTTACTGGAGAACTCTGATTTTATAATGCCTCTAGTATATTCTGGCAGCACTTGTCATGTAGGAAGACTAATTTTCACAGTCTTCACCTGTTGTGGGATTATACCAAAGCCCAAGTTGCAGTTTTCTTTAAACATTTCCAGCATTTCTCTTTGGAACACTTAAAAAGTGATGGGCCTGTTTTGTAAAGAGAAATAATGGCTTTGCACTCATACCATACTGGGTTTCTTCATGCTCAGAAAAGCCCATTATTTTGGGAGAAAAAAAATCTTTCCTTCAAGACCACATTGATCATCAAGCCAAGGGGCATTGGTGTGGTTGTGGATCAATTGTACATATAAATTGAACTCACCAACACAATTGTTTTCTTGATTTTGATAAAAAGGCTTTTGATTTTGATGATCATCACCCAGCAGGATTAAAAACAAAACCTGTCAAAGGTCGGAGGAGCTCCTTGTGAGCCATTGGCCATCCATATCTAGTGCCCAACTGTGTCTGCAGACGTCCTCCTGCAGTTGGGTTACTTTTATTTAGGAGGTTGGTGGCAGGATTTTCACTCCGGCCACCGTAAAACCCTTCACTCCACAAAACACACTGAAAACGCAAAGAAAACTGAAAACCCACTCCGTGGGAATACCTCCTGTGCTGCTGCCCTTTACAGGGCAGCTCAACAGATGACGGGATTGGGACAAAGCCTTCGGGACCACACTCTTTGATGACAGGAGGGAAACCACAGGGTAACCTTCCAGGGTCAGATTGGGCTAGTGTGTAGCGGAGTGGTGCTGAAGTGTCTGTCGTCCACCAGACGGCGGTCTCCTTGGGTTAACCTGAGGCGGTCCCTTCGGGTGGGTGCCTGGAATGTCCTATCCCTAAGACAGGATGGCCACCTGTCTGTTATTATCTGAGCTCAAGCGTTTGAACATCGGTATTGCAACACTCTCTGAGGTTCGGAGACCAGATAGTAGTGAGATCATGGCGGGTGGTTACAGGTACTATTGGTCTCGTCACTCTGATAGTTACCATGCCCAAGAGTTGCTGTAGCTGTGTCCAATAAGCTGATTCCAATGATAATTGAGGAAACACTGGTCAATGAGAGTATTATGAGACTAAGGATTCGTCACTTCTTGGGTGTCGTTTCCCTGGTCTCTGTTTATGAGGCGAGCGATTGAGGCGAGTGATCCGACTGAGGCGAGTGATCTCACCGTGAAGGACAGATTCTATGCCATGCTCGAGTCTGTGGTTGATCAGTGCCCCGGGCAAGATACTCTTCTCGTCTTGGGGGATTTCAATGCATCGACTGGCACTGATAGGGATGGTTATGAGACATTGGTTGGTGTGGCAAAGCAGATTGACCATGTGCTCATTGTTGGTCACTGGAGGATGATCCAGAACTGCAGGATCCACCGGAGTGCTCAGTTTCTCAATACCGGCTGCAGGCTTGTTGTAGCAACTTTGAACTTGCAGCTTAAATCCAGGAGAACCAGGTGGGGTTGACTCTGCCTGTCATCCTTCTGAGGTCGCCACAATGAGTGCCATCTTGCTGGTATCCTGTGTCGGAGTGGCGACCCGTCCAGGATTGCGCCCAATAGCCAAGGAGACTGCTTAGGCAGCACAACGCTCTGCACAGTGGAAGGTGCCAATGGTGTGGTGTGTGTGTGTTTGCGTGTGTGTGTGTGTTTGCGTGGTGTGTGTGTGTGTGTGTGTGTGTGTGTGTGTGTGTGTGTTGTGCCTGCTCCATAACTCCAAACCCATGAAACCTAGCAGCCTGAAACTTTACATACTAAGGGAACTCCAAGGAAGTGCATGAGTGAAAATTCGGTGTTTGGGTTAATGAAAACACCCCTTTTAAAGATAATTACCGGCCTTATTTAATTGTATCCTTTATCAGGTGCCATCCTCGGCCACCTTGCTCTTTGGGGCCTCAAGGCATATCCTGGGTTACCTCGCTGTGGTCTAAAGCCACCATGTTTTTTGGCCTGCTTAACAATGCCTTGACTTGAAACAGGCCGCAACATTTTCTTCGTGATAAAGTTTTTTTACTTCACTATCCTCGCTCATATTATTGAATGCATGTTCATCATATCTACAAATTGCTGGGTACATTGCAATTAATATAAACGACCAGAGATGCCAGTGTCTGTGGCTTTATTTAATTTCCACCCATGTCATAACCTCAAGGATCTCTTAAACGAAGCAGAATTACAAAATTTAAGCTCCAGATTTGACCCCAGCAGCAGTTCCGACTACTAAGAAATGTGTTTATTTGTCCAATTCTGACATATTTGACATTTTGAGCATCTCCGGGAGGTATATATTTAATATGATGGTTCGGTGATTGCAAATCGCATTTCGCGAGCTGTTTCTTATCATCCCTTTCATTGGAGTGCTTGCATGAGTGCTTAAGCCACTTTGCAAGTGCTCTCTAAGCTGCTTGGTTGTTAGTTTCGGTAAAAAGTACCCCTGCTTTCAATCAAATATCGATAAGACATACGTTTCCACCTGTGTTGGGTCGTGTGATAGGTGCCTCAGGAGGTGTCTCATGCGCTGAAAATGTGCAATTTTATTTTTACACGGCATTGTTTTGTTTTACCTTTTTGTGCGATCTCCCTTTAATATAATCCACCCTTCACTTCGAAATCGATACATATATAAAAGAATAAGGTCCATCAGACCATGTGTTTGCCATGATTGTTCGAACTGTAAAGGCAGAGAGAATTGACGGACATTTTGTTTTCTGCCTTGATATATTTTTTAATTTCATTTCGCTAATTTCCCGCTTGAATTCCTCCTTCAAAGAACTCTGAAGGTAAATCTTTATGTTTGTCGTTTTTATGTACTTTATGTGTGTATAGATTTGTGTGCGTGTGTGTATGTATGTATATAAGCTGCATTAATACGATGGCAAATGACGTGTGTGTGCGTGTGTGTGTGCGTGTGTGTGTGCGTGTGTGTGTGTGTGTGTGTATGTGTGTGTGTATTGATTGGTATCTACATATGTGGGTTTCATAATGTGGAAGGTTGTCCTCCCAGTGCTGGCTCAAAGTATCCACCTTCATTTTCGGAAAGGGGTCACAATTCATGGACCAAGCTGTGAGGTTTTCTGTTTTCAATGTTTTGTGCAGAGGGCTCTCTTCAGGATCTTCATTGAACCCCGGACGGCTTCCAAATGTAGTTTGTTTGTCGGAATGTTCTCAGGGATGGTTTTTAATATCTCCATGAGGTTCTTTGTCATCATTCCCACATCTCCAATTTTCACTGGTGCAACTTTGGCATTCTTCAGATTCCCGGATATTTTCACTTCATTCTTGAGGTCTTGCAATTTGGTCATTTTCTTGATTTCTGCATTGTTAGTCCAAAATCATTGGTATTAAAACCTCAATTAGCAATGCCTTATTCTCTGTTTTTGTACTAAAGTATGATATCTGGTCACAATGCTTTGTTTTCGATGTTTACGCTCGATGGTATCATTATGTCGTATGTGAGCGGCACTTCAATGTTTTCAGTGACTTCTTTTGGTTCATGTTCCCACAAATTTTTTGGAACTAGGATACCAAAGTTTTTGCATATGCGCCAGCGGATTTATTTTGGTTCATAGTCCCACTATTTCAATACATCGACTGGAACTGATAGGGATGGTTAAGGGACATGTGTTGGTCCTCATGGGTCTGGAATTGTGAACCAGAATACCACTATGTTCCTTTACTATGCAAGAAGTCATGGAATTAGGGTAGCTGGTTCATGGTTTTAGCACCCACAGACTCATTGCTGGACTTGGTAGTCCAACACTGGTGGTGAGTGTGGTAAAAAGAGATTGAATACATGCTCGATGATGGTCACTGGAGGATGATCCAGAACTGCAGGGGCTACCGGAGTGCTCAGTTCCTCAATACTGACCACAGGCTTGTGGTAGCAACTCTGAAGTTACAGATTAAATCCGGGAGAATGGTACCATCCCAGCCTAGGCTGGATATTGGCAAGCTCAAGGATGAGAGGGTAGCTGAGGAGTTTGCAAAAAGGCTGAATGGGGATTTGGGGGTCTGGTTGATTTGGGGAAATCATGAAGAGTTATGGAGTGTCTTCAAGAACACCATCCTTGATATTGCTGGTGGATATCTTGGAACTCACATGAGGGTGAAGAAGAATTTTTTCTCTAAAGAGACACTGGATACCCGTGACCAGAGTCGCAGGGCCAGGCTTAATGGCAGAGCTGAGCTGCTCAGAGAGTTGAGGTTCAAAACTGGACGTGTGCTGAGGGTGGACAAGGAGGCCTATGTGCTAGGAATCTGTGAGGGGTAGAGCACCACCTGTGGTCAAGTGATTCTCGTCCTGCTTACAGGGGAATTCATGCATTACATTCCTCCAAGCTCATCCCTCGGTGTACTGCAGTTAGAGCGGAGAGTGATGGGCTCTTGACAAAGGAGTCGGAAGTGAAGGCCTGCTGGGCCAGTTACTTTGAGCAGCTGTACCAGGCTGATCCACCAGCTTTTGAGTTGGATGTCAGTGGTGTCACTATTGCTGACCCTCCAATCAACTGTGATCCACCTTCGTTTGTGGAAACACAGGCTGCAGTGAACCTGTTGAAATCGGGTAAAGCTTCTGGGTTCTGTGGCATCCATGCTGAACTTCTCAAGGCTGGTGGAAATGCTGTACTCATGTCATTGCATGCAGTTCTATGCTCTGCCTGGAACACAGGCATCATCCCAACTGACTGAAAGAGGGGCCTTGTTGTCCCTCACTGGAAAGGGAAGGGTGATCGCCAGGACTGCAACAACTACCGAGAAGTGACGCTGCTCTCAGTGCCGAGCAAGCACTTTGCTCGGATAATTCTTGAGCGGGTTTGCCACCATCTGCTTGAACACCAGCAATCAGAGCAGGAAGGCTTTACACCAAAGACGTCAACCATTTACCGTATCCTTGCCTTTTGGGTCCTCACCAAATGCAGACAAGAGTTTCGGCAGGGGCTGCTTGCAGCTTATGTTGATCTCGGCAAAGCGTTCATGCAGTGAATTGGGATGCCCTCTGGAGGATTTTGGCCTTCGTGGGTTGCCACCAAAACTATGATCAATATGATGTTTGAACTATACTGTGGTACTGAGAGTGCTATGAGATGTGGTGATACCATCTCTGACTTATTTCCAGTGTTTACTGGAGTTCGTCAGGGGTGTGTACTGCCCTTTTCGCGCTTGTATGGACTGGATTATGGGGAGGTTGTCGGAGAGATCAAGCTGCAGATCTCTGATCGTTTGGGAATGTCATGATCTCTGACCTTGATTTCGCAGATGATGCAGTCATCTTTGCAGAGACTGGATATCCTTTGGGGGCCCTCAAGGTGCTGAATGAGGAGTTGGAGCAGCTGGGATTATGGGTTTCCTTGGTCAAAACTATGATCCAGGCTTTCAATGATATCTTGGTTGCTGCTATCATGTCTGTACCTGTTTGTGGTGAGGATGTTGAGGTGATGGAAAGATTCACTTACCTTGGCAGTGATATTCATGTCTCTGCTGGCTTTGAGCCAGAGAGAAATATACATCTGGGTCGGGCCTGAGGAGTCATGGATTCACTGGATCATGGGGTGTGTCGCTCTCAGGATCTGTGCTGGAGGACGAAAGTCCGAGTCTTCAGGTCCGTGGTGCTTCCAGTCTTGCTCTACGGACGTGAGGCTTGGACTCTGACCAGGGATCTGAGATGGAGACTTAATTCCTTTGGTAGCAGGTCTTTTTAGAGAATCCTTGGCTTTCGCTGGTCTGACTTTGGGTCCAACGAGTAGTTGCTGAGAGAAACTCAAATGAGATTTGTCACCTGCATCATCCGTGATCGTCAGCTTCGGCTGTATGGACATGTGGCTCGTTGTCCTGACACTGATCCTGCTCACCCGATTCTCTCAGCGAGTGAGCCTCATGAGTGGAGGATGCCAATGGGCCGACCACATGCCTTGTGTTTGCATCAGGTTGATCTGCATGTCACAGAGATGGGGATGGGCCAGGCATCTGCCTGGGGGATGGCCAGATGGAGGCACCTTGAGTACCAGCGGAAAGTGGACGCAGTGACGCGCTGCTCCGGTGCATGCTCCCATACATGACCTGTCCCCAACTAGCGGATTACTTTGTAAACTGTCGTGTCATTGTGTGTACAGCTGTTCTGACATGAGTTTTATTGTTATAATTTTTTTTGTGTTTGGTCACGAAGCATAACATCTTTTTGCTCACCCCATCTCCACCCCATCACCTTTTTCTCTCTTCTTTTTTTTCTC
>CM068961.1:90340738-90367245 GCA_035128595.1 Eptatretus atami
CTCTGTCTCTCTCTCTCCCTCTCTCTCTGTCCCCCTCCTCGCTTCCCCCCATTTTTATCCCCATCAGCAAAGCGACACATTGTATTTGCTCGTGTTTAATAATAAGGGGAGGGGCGGAGAGAATGCGAGGAGGGAATGCAATGCTTGTGCTTGCTATTGGGACTCATGGGTAATGTGGACTTCAATGCAGGAGGACTCCGTGGGTTTGTACAAGGGTCCTCAACGCATTAGGCTCCATTAGGCTCATACAGTGGACTTCAATGCATTGGGCTCCATTAAGCTCAGACAAGGGACTCCAATGCATGAGGACTCCATTAGGCTCACACAACAGGCTTCAATGCAGGAGGACTCTATCAGGCTCACACAAGGGACTTCAATGCAGGACTCCATGAGGCTCATACATTGGACTTCAATGCAGAATAATTCCATTAAGCTCATACAAGGGACTTCAATGCAGGAGGACTCCATTAGGCTCATACAATGGACTTTGATGCAGGAGTACTCAATTTGGCTCCTACAATGGATTTCAATGTAGGAGAACTCCATTAAGCTCCCACAAGGGACTTCAATGCAGGAGGACTCAATTTGCCTCCTCCAACAGACTTCAATGCAGGAGAACTACATTAAGCTCATACAATGGACTTCAATGCAGGAGAACTCCATTAAGTTCAAATAAAGGGTTTCATTGCAGGAGGACTCCATCAGGCTCATACAAGGGGCTTCAATGCAGGAGAACTCCATTAAGTTCATACATGGGACTTCAATGCAGGAGGGCTCAATTCAGCTTCAATGCAGGAGGACCAAATTTGGCTCCTACAAGGACCTTTAATGCAGGAGGACTCAATTTGGCTCCTACAACAGACTTCAATGCAGGAGAACTACATTAAGCTCATCCAATGGAATTCAATGCAGGAGAACTCCATTAAGTTCATACATGGGACTTCAATGCAGGAGGGCTCAATTCGGCTCCTATAAGGGACTTCAATGCAGGAGGGCTCAATATGGTCCCGACAATGCGACTTTAATGCAGGAAGGCTCAATTCACCTCCAAGGGACGTCAATGCAAGATGGCTCAATTTGGCTCCAAGGGACTTCAATGCAGGAGGACTCAATTCGGCTCCTACAACAGGCTTAAATGCAGGAGGACTAAATTTGGCTCCTACAATGGACTTCAATGCAGGAGGACTCTATTGGGCTCATAAAGCCTGTGCTATGATTGCCAACCTATGGTTCTTTGTCCATGCTCTATCCTCTTTAATTGCTGGGCATCAAGCAAGGAAGCAGCCCATACCATTTTGAAAGACTTTGGTATGACTCAGCTGCTGAATTCGGAGAATCAGAGTGGATGGTCCAAAGTCTAACCATTACACAACCATGTTTGGTTACTGGCAGTGTTAATTATAGGAGTGGATGTAATTGTTTTTTTCAGGTTTGAATGTATGTCTTTGTAAATATGAATGCTTGTTTCTAGGTTTATTGTTAATTGAGAGCAAGATTGGAGGTTCATTATTTGTTTTGTGGGTACTAATAGGGAATTGGCCTACTTCCTGTCTGGTGAGAATCAGAAAGGCATTACTAGTATAGCTAGCCCAGAGTCGTAGATTGTTGTGGACAATAGCTTCAAGGAAAGTATGTTGTAAGTGTTTTTTTTTTTGTATACCTTGTCGAGGCTCGTGTGAGAGCTAACACACAACACACAGCAAGGGGGCATGAGCAGGGGGGGGAGTGGGAAGGACAAAACAGTGGGGAACAGGGACATTAGGAGATCTGTGAAGGGAGAGTGTGGAGCGGGGAACATGGGGAATACAAGATGGACATACGGGGACTTTCAGGAAGGAAAGCAGGGAATTTGAAGAGGTGGGCTTGGGTGGATTATCGTGGGTAGAAAAGATCGAGGATTTGGTGCGTGGGGATGATAAGAGGTGGTGGTGAACAGCTGTTTGAAGGCCTGGAGGGAAGAATGGGATTGAATAGAGTGAGGGAGTTTATTCCAAAGGCAGGAAAAAAGAGGAATGAAAGAGTGAAGGTGAGCAGTGATTCGTGATTTTGGTAGTTTTACCAGAAGGGGGTTGTTGGCGGACCTTGAGCGCCCTGCGGAAATGTGGTGGGGACAAATCGCAGAGAGAGAGCGGGGGGGGGGGGGGGTGAGGCTGTAGAGGAGACGGTAGAAGAGAGAAAGACCACCGAACAGCCTGCGGTGAGAGAGTGAGAGGCCCAAAGACTCAGCCTCATCGGGGAGATGCCAATGATCCAAAATGCCTTGGTTTCGACAGCGTGAAGCCGAGAAAGGTGGGAGGCAGGAGTACCAGCCCAGAGGGGAGAGCAGCACTCCATCAGGCTGCGACGAAAGCTTGTAAGTGGTCAGGAGCTCAGGTGGGCCGAGGAAGGACTTTGCACGACGGAGGATTCCCAGTCGGCGACTGGCTTTGGAGGCAGGATGGAAATGTGGCTTTCCCAGGAAAGGTATGGCAGATAGTGAGACCTCAGAAGCTTGAAAGAAATGACTTCTTCCAGATGAGAAAGTGGATTGGGGGGAGGGGGGTTCTAAACGGTCCTTTCAGAGAGACAGTGAGAGTTGAGATTTGTCCGGATTGAAAGACATGTTCCACGTGTTGGACCAGTTTGTGATTTTACCAGATCTGCAGTGAGTGAAGAAGCTGCTGCATGCCGGTCTAGGGATGACAGATAGTAGGCAGAGGGTGGAGTCATTAGCAAAGAGATAAAGAGGATTTTCCAGAGAGTCGGAGAGATCATTTATGAAAACCAGAAAAAGAACAGGCCCAGAAGCTACCTTGAGGAACTCCAGCCTGGACAGGAAGGGGGATGAAAGAACTCCATTTAGGGCCACACATTCACTGCCACAGGAGAGAAAGTCTGCGAGCCATGAGTGGAGATGGCCTTGGATACCATAGGAAGAGAGTTTGGTGAGCAGGGCAGGGTGCCAGACCATGTCAAAAGCACGCGATATGTCTCGGGAAATGGCTCTGATTTCATGTCGCATTGGGACCTCCATCCATTGTTTGGAGAGTAGAAGCAGCATATCCAGGGTAGAGTGACCTGGTCTGAAACCAAATTGATGATCAGAAATCAAGCCATTGGAGAAGAAGGATTTAATGTCTGAAGCGATGATGGATTCCATAACCTTGCTGATGATTGGCAGAAGGCTGATTGGTCTGTAATTGAAGGAATCTGTTTTTGCACCTTTTTTATGCAGGGCAGTAATGTTTGCTGATTTCCAAGCAGATGGCAATTGACCTTGAGCAAATGAGAGGGTGAATAGAACAGAGAGAGGGTGAGCGAGAGCAGAGGAGCAAGTTTTTAGGACACGTGGTGATGTCGTCTGGACCGGTTGCGAATCTGAGTCGAGGTTTGACAGCAAGCTCTCTACCTTGTCAGGCGAAAAGGACACAGAGTCCAGGACAGTTGGGTGCGACTGGGTAAGGTGGGTAGAGAAACGATGGGTTTTGGACACAAGATTTCGATGCAAATACCAAGTTTAGGCATTCAGCTTTTCACGTTGGTATCAGCAGTGCGGCCATTTGAGGTAAGGAGGGGATGGAGGGGAACATTCACCAGAAACATACACCAGTATTGATGTTGTTGCCTTGGTTTTTCGGTGTTCTTGCTGGCCTGCAGATAGTGTTTGCACATTCAATTACATGTGGATACCTCCAAGTGAATGCATGGATGTATATGCCACCATTGGCCTGCCCTGGCAGAGTCATATCTAGGTTAAAGGGTTGAAAGGATGAATGACACCAGGGTCCTTGGCTGATGACCAAGGCTGACGAGACATGTTTGTTGTTGTGTTTTGCAGGTATAAGATGTCGGTGTTATCTGGAGGTTGCTGTGAGAGTGGAATTCTGTTTGTAATTTTGTTTGCTCAGTGAGTTTTGTGTTGTATAAGCTGACGGAATTCTGACGAAATCTCGCTTCTACTGGGATCAACAGAGGCTTCTTACATTCTGAAGAATTTTGAACTGAAATATCTGTATAAACTTTAATCTTGCACCAACTGATGGTGCTGTTTTGATGACTGGACATCAGGGAGATTCCATTGCACCTCTGAAGAAGTATCTTGGTCAGAACATTCCTGCATAACACTGCATCATACATCAGCAGAGTCGTTCAAAGTTGGGACGAAGTCATGTCACACGTGGTGAAAGCTGTCATTCTTATTTCTTCCCGGCCCTTGCATCATTGGCCATTTTGTGCCCTGTTGGAAGGAATAGAAGCACACTATTCTAATACTCCATATTTCAGCGATGTCAAATGGCTGAGTTGAGGTGCAGTTTTGCAGCAATTTGTTGATCTGCTGCAACCAATTCATGACTTTTTGTAAGAAGGATCCACATGAAATTGGAAAATTGAACTTGGTTGTGTGACCTTTTCTTCAATGATCCGAACCTGAACCAGCAGGGCAAAAAGATGAGCATCTTAGAAATAGTCATGGATGTATGAAAGTTCTTTTTAAAGTTTGAGCTTTTCTTACAGCACGTGAGTGATGCTGACTTCACTTGCTTCACCAGGCTCTCTGCTCAATAAATGAAGGAGTGCAGTAGAGGGCGCCATCTCCACACTTTTGTGGTTTGAGCAGAAGCAATATCGAATATTACTTTCTAAGATTCAACATAATGAACATGCTGCCCAAGGTTTGAAGCATCATGTGTTGTATTCTGATGCTCTTTAAAATGAATGTTTCTAATAGATATGTACATGATGGAAAAACATGCTTTGCCGCAGCTCCGCAACATCAATGGCTGAAAAGGTGCAGGTAACTGAAAATGCAGAGTCTGGGAATGTGAAAGGAGCTTGTAATAAGGGCTTCAGTGAAATCTCATTTTCTTCGCAACATTCATGGGATCTACACACTGCAAACCTGTGCACTTTCTGGAAGTTTGTTAGGAGGTCTCAAGCAATACCTATTAATGGACACAATGTTGTGTTTTGATCCGGAGGGCAAACATTTGTTCATAATCCTATGGAGCTACTAAAGAACCTCAAGATGTGGCTGTCTGCATGGCATTTAAATATAGAGTACTATGAGACTTACCTTTGCCTTGTCTGTTTTTTTTTCTCAGCCCAGAGAAGCTAGCTGACAAAAAGGACGAGTCACAGAGCAACCATGCCTTTGACCTTCGTCATGAGGTCCCCATTATGAGGTCCCCTGTTGAGTCACAACCTAATAAATTTGAATGACTTGCACTCATGGGGATTTTGCAGGATTTAGGTAGGAAGCGCATATATATATATATATATATATATATATAAAAGACCCACCCACATCTCTCACCTGTGAATGGAGAAAATAGCCAAGCAGCTCTCACCTAATCAACTACACCCAGGAGGCTAGGATTATATATATATATATATATATATATATATATATATATATATATATTATAATTTATATATTTTTTTTTCGAAAATCAAAAATCGGCTTCCACCGTTTTATGCGCACTATAATCAACCTCTTCGTCAAAAATTTTCAGCCCGATCTGTCAAAAACTGTATGACTAGTATGCAATTATATAGCGACCACCCATGTTGCCTACCGGCTTGTATAATATGTTGTTCTTCTTTCGGCTGCTCCTTTAGGGGTCGCCACAGCGGATTATCCGTCATGATCCGCATACTGATTTGGCATAGTTTTATGCTGGATGCCCTTCCTGACGCAACCCTGGTCGCCTCTTACGACACAGGGATAAGGATTGGGTTTCGCCACGATTGCGGGCTGCCCTACACCCTCTCAAAGCGTGGCCCAGCACAGAGCTCCGTCCTCAAGCATCTCCAACCCAAGCCTCCAAGTAGCCGGATTACAGGTGCACGCCACTACGCCTAGTATATATATATATATAATATATATCCATCTCATTGGGACCATACTCTATACAGAGCATTGGTGCTGCCGAAGCAGTCTCCTTGGCTATTGGGTACAATCCTGGACGGGCACCACTCCGACGCAGGATACTCGAATGACTCAGTCATCCCAGCAAGCTGTACTCATTTTGCCAACCTCGGAAGGATGGCAGGCTGAGTCAACCCCCTGGTAAATTAATTCAGCGGGAAACGAGGCTTGAACTCAGGACCCTAGGATCCCAAGCCGCCACCCTAACCACTGAGCCAACACCAGGCATACATATATTGGGTGGTCGCTAGACTACCCTTATTCTCAGTTTTTCCATCTGTCTGTATTGTTGTATGTTTGTATGTTGGGTGGTCACTAGAGTACCTATTTTCACTTTTTCCGTCTGTCTGTATGTAGTTTGCGTGTTTGTATATAATGGACAGCTCTGGAGGCCAGAGGAGTCAACTGATTTTGATGAAACTTGACAGGTAGGTTCATACCAGGATCTAGTTCTATGCTTTTGAGCAGCGTTGCTATGGACACCACCGTTGCCTAGCAACGGGACTTTGAAATATTTGAAAAATCCTAAAAATTTATTTTTTCGAAAATCAAAAATCGGCTTCCAGGCTTTTATGCGCACTATAATCAAACTCTTGTCACACATTTTCAGCCAGATCCGTCAAAAACTGTATGACTAGTATGCAATAATGTAGCGACCACCCATGTCGCCTACTGGCTTGTATATATATATATATATTATATATGGATGTATATGTATATCCCATCCCATTGGGACCATACTCTGTACAGAGCGTTGGTGCTGCCAAACCAGTCTTCTGGCTATTGGGTACAATCCTGGAGATATATATATATATATATATATATATATAATATATATATATATATATTATATATATATATATATATATGTACCAGCCGGTAGGCGACATGGGTGTCGCTATATAATTGCATACTAGTCATACAGTTTTTGACGGATCGGGCTGAACATTTTTGACGAAGACTTGATTATAGTGCGCATAAAAGTCTGGAAGCCGATTTTTGATTTTCGAAAAAATTTACTTTTAGGATTTTTCAAAAATTTCAAATCCCGTTGCTAGGCAACGTGGTGTCCATAGCAACTGTGCTCAAAAGCATACAACTAGATCCTGGTATGAACCTACCTGTCAAGTTTCATCAAAATCGGTTGACCCTGGCCTCCAGAGCTGTCCATTACATACAAACTCGCAAACATACATACAGACATACGGAAAAAGTGAAAATATGGTACTCTAGCAACCACTCAACAAGCCGGTAGGCGACATGGGTGTCGCTACATAATTGCATACTAGTCATACAGTTTTTGACGGATCGGGCTGAAATGTTTGACAAGAGAGGTTGATAATAGTGCGCATAAAAGCCTGGAAGCGATTTTTGATTTTCGAAAAAATAAATTTTTAGGATTTTTTCAAAAATTTCAAAGTGCCGTTGCTAGGCAATGGTGGCGTCCATAGCAACGGTGCTCAAAAGATACAACTAGATCCTGGTATGAATCTACCAGTCAAGTTTCATCAAAATCGGTTGACTCCTCTGGCCTCCAGTGCTGTCCATTACATACATAAAGAGACAGACGGAACACCTGAGAATAACGGTAGTCTAGCGACCACCCAATAGTTTAGATGACACGCCTGCAGGACCACACACGTGC
Source organism: Eptatretus atami (assembly GCA_035128595.1). Taxonomy (NCBI): domain Eukaryota; kingdom Metazoa; phylum Chordata; class Myxini; order Myxiniformes; family Myxinidae; genus Eptatretus; species Eptatretus atami. The sequence continues at coordinate 90,348,292 of CM068961.1, forward strand.
CTCCTCATCCCAGAATGTACATGCACCCACGAAGAGTCCCTGTAGCAACCCCATACCCCCATGAGTATCATTGGGCTGTCCCTCCCCTCACAAAATGCCAGCTCCACTCTGGGATTGTGAAACTCTGCTGACTCTAACCGCACAGATGTTCTCACCTGAGGGATCATATGCTCCCAACACGATCTTGTCCCCATGTTTGCCCCAATCTCCTCACTTCCCCCTTCATGTGCTCTTCCTCCCCCCTTAACTTTTAGGCCAGGCTATCAAATATTTTACTGTTTTGCCCTGTTCTTTGTTTAAAAAAGATAAATTACTATCTCTTACCGGCTTTATGCATTATCTATCGCACATTCTGGTTCTGCATCAACGATCTCCTGTGGTGCAATCTCTCCCTTAACTCGGAAGTGTGGCGCTGGTCCCAGTGTTCCCTCTAATTTGCCCCTGGCCTCACCATCTGCTCTTTCACACTCTCTCACCCTTGCAAAGTTCACTTTCACTCCCTGTCCCTTGCATTTTGATGCACTTGTTCTGCCATGGTCTTCCAAACCAATCCCTCTCTCCACCTTTATATCTACCAGCCCTGCCTCCAATCTTGCCTCCATGCTGCCCACCCTGTCATTCCTTTCTCCTGCTCGGACTGACAAGCCTCCATTCTGGCCTTTTGTTTTGCCTGCCAATCGTCCTTTATCTCAGCCTGAGCTCCTGTTGACTGCTGCTCAAGCGTAAACTTTTGCTCCACTCACCCATCCATGCCATTACTTTTCATACTTGACATCATGTCGGCCACCATTAACATTGCCAACCCACTATTCTGTGCCAATGGCACAGTATTTTCCGGGGGTTGAGGGTGGGGGCATTGATTGTTCCGGTGTCTCCACTCACCCCTACTGGTTCCTCTACCTCAATATTGCCTTCCTGGACCATGGGTTCCTCTACCGTTTCCATTTCTAAGCCCACCTGACCATCTGAAGTTGGTCCACCATTGTCCACACAAACAATTAACGAAATTTCCTTCCCTATCTGCTCTTTTATATTTTTGACTGTGTGCTAATCACCCCTCAGGTCCGAATCTCACTCCTGAACACCAAATGTTATGACCTGGGATTTGAGGTTCGCCACGAGGAGAAGCACTTGAGTTCCTCCCAAACACCCGGTCCTGAAGCCACCAGATCAGGTATGAGAGCATGCACTGGAGCAGCGCGTCGCTGAGGCCACCAGTCGCGGATAACTCCATGGCTAGGTGGAGTGTTAAGCAACTACGTATGCCAATTGGTACTGCCAATCCTGGCAGGGTGTCACTACTTCACATGGTTATCTTACCTTTGGACGATCGCACCAATTGAGTTCCGTGCTCTCAGCACACACTCGGATTGCTGCTGAGTCATACAGTGAGTGTACGCTGGCGAACAAGAGCAAATCACATGGGGTGTAACTTCTCAGCTTACACTATGTGCAGACAATGCTGGATCAATGGAAGAATAGATGCTATGAACTGGGTACATTTATAATACAAGCAATGTGTTTAATTACAGCAATGGCAAGGAAAGGTATGTGGCACAAGCATTGGTTTTAGTATAACAGAAAATTCCTGCAACAGGAAAAGCAATAATGGGTGAGGTGCGGCAAAAGAAATGCAATTATTTACAAATGCAAAGACAGTGCAGAGTTATACCAATTGAAAACTTTGACGATCTTATCTTACACTAACATGACAGGCACCAAAATAAACGCTTCCGAGGAAAGTTAGTTTAGAGAGAGGAGAGAAAGTTTGAGGTGTTTGCTTCCTCTTATTTATCAGGCGCGGTCAATGGACCCATGCTAACCCAGTCGCTAATGAGATGGAAGGTGGAGGAAAACTGAGGTTGTCTATGGTGCGTGGTTGGGGGGAGGTGCAAGATGAGGGTACGGTGACATGCAAGTGATACGCCGAGAGGAAGATATAACAGATGCAAATCAGTGGACCTGGGTAATTGCTGATGCTCTTCTTATGCATCTACAGTGGACGAGATGGGGATAAATAAAATAACTTGTGAGGAGACAGGCTTATCGAAGTGTAATGAGGTCTGTAAGTGTACTGCTATACTGTCCAATACTGCACTTGGTCTTGCGCCTGGCTCTTCCATTCATTTGTAGACTCTGTTCTCGCTCCACTCGCTCCACCAAGCTCCGTTGTCCACCAACCAGGAATACACCGTGAGCACCAGAACGCCAAGAACAACAAGAATGAATTCGTGCAGCCCCTCTGTGTGGAATGCATGGTACTTTTATAATCCCCTGATGGGGGCGGAGTTTGGAAATGGATCATGCGAAGCAGTGTGCACCATCCAGAGGGTGGTGCATTGCAATAAATAGTTAGGGTTCAAGGTAAGGAATTGTACGTATAACTTATTGTATGGTCCACCGGATGGATGAGGCACTGAGGTGAGGCTGAAGCAGAGTGAGAGGAGTTTTGAGAGAGGGGTGGCATTGTCCAGGAGAGAGAGGGAGGAGCTTTGATCACCTCCAAATGGGGCAGAGTTTCATCACCCCGAAAAGGGTGAAGCTTGGATCACCTCTCGATGGGTGGAGTCATGGATCCCCTCCTGAGGGGTGGAGTTTTGTCGCCCGAGTAGGGTGGAGTTTTGGGGCCTTGAGAGAGAGCTCGTGAGAGCCAGGAGAGTGGGAGCCATCCCTGTGGAGAATTGTGCTCGGCGCCAGGAGAGAAGGAGATCTTGTAGAGGAAATGATTGCCCTGTCTGTGGTGTCTGCCTGCATTCCTTCTTGTGTGCTTGCCTTCTTCTGTTTTGGCTCTTGCTGTTACCTCGTTTGTTTTGCTGTTTTGTCATCACTGGTTCCTGCTCATGTGTCTTTGGTGCCCTAGCGATGAGTTATGTCACCTGCCTCATCGCCTGTTCATCTCTCCAGTCCATGGACTTGCTCCCTCCTTGTCCACCAGTAGAGCTAAGACCCACCCGATTCTCTTTCCCTTTCCCTGTCTATGAACAAATCTGGTGTGTGGCGCCATAACTTTTATTCCTCATGTACATAACTAGTGTATTTATTTATCGATTCCGTGTTCCCCCCTTTTTTCCCCCACCTCAACCTGTCGCCGTCTCAACCGTCACAATCACCATCCCGTTATTTGTTTGGGAAATAAACCCGTTGGTTATAAAAGAGTGAAGAGCCTCATGTGCTTCTTGCGATTCCTGCCCAAGGGAGTAAAAGCCAGTTTGGTCCATCCTTCCAGGGTCAGTGTTAATCAGCTTGGACATGACAATATGTATATATTTATTAGATGGCCCATATTGCAGCGAACACCTGCAAACCTACTCCTTTTCATGTATCTATTCAGGAACTCCTTCTCCCATTCCCCTCCACCCCTTCACACATTTCCCTCAAAGTCTTCATCCACTGCCACTGATTCTCCTTTTCCCACTGTCCTCTTTACACCTTCACATACTTCCAATCACTCACTTCCCTAAGTCCCTTCATGTGCTCACACTTCTATCCCTTGTTTCAATACCTTTTCCACCTTTTCATCTCTGAGCACAAGTTGAAGTTTTAAGCTAATCCGGTTCAGCGGTGTAAGAGTGCGTCAAAATCAAACAAGCAAGCACCTCAAATGATCATGATCATTTCCAATGTCTATGGTTTTCATGCAGCAAATTGACATATTTTATTACAAGATGACTTGTAATAGCCACTACCACCAGGAATAGCACTATATGATCATATTCAAGATATATTTCTATATTTATACATTTTATATTTATTTATTTCTTTCTGTGCAATGACATTGTCATTTGGTCAAAGTATTCTGGATAAAACCAAGAAGGCCACCAATACAGTCATTAACGCGTATTGTGGAATGACGGGTTATAATTATGTTCCTTATGAAGTAGAATATCGAACCACCTGTATTCACCAGGAGAATGTGCAGGTAAAGTATCTGCACAATGACATCTTTTCATGTGCTGTCATGATTTTATTTTCATCTCTTAAAGATTGGACATTACAGACACATCTTATTGTACCATGTCATGTATTCGACATAATGAGTTATGCACGTTTATAAAGATACGTTATGCACGTTTTATTATAAACATACATACCTTAAGAAAGCACTGATCATCATGTTGTACATGGAAAAGTTTGAATATACAAATTAATTTGTGATTAGTAAGTCTGTAATTTGAACATGAAAAAAAAAAAGAAAAGAAAACATGACACGTTCAATGAAATTACTTTCCTTTCAATTGTGTTTTTCACTGAAATTTCTCGAGTGGTTTTTACATTTGTCGTCTTTTTAACTTATTACTATTGGTTACGTTAACACATTCTCAGTCTATTATGGATTTTAATTTTTTTTGAATTTTTTTTGAACAAAGCATGCTTTGGATTATTGTATGTATCTTGTGGTGTACCTTTATAAAATTGCCCACAATCAGGTGTCATTGTTTCAACAAAAACGTTTTCATACAATGCTCTAAATGCTGACATCTGACTCCACACGGATGGATAAAGGTTGTATGGTTCGAATGATCAATTTTCATCCAGTTTTCAACAGATTAAAGGATTCATTTTGATAAAACAGAAATCTTATGAACGAATGAATCCCGAGCAGTATGTTTATATGTAATTACTCTGAAGGACATCGCATCATGATGGCATGGTTTTAAAGGGGTGTGTGTGTGTGTGTGTGTGTGTGTGTGTGTGTGTGTGTTGTGTGTGTGTGTGTGTGTGTGTGTGTGTGAAAGGAAGGAGAATGAGAGAAAAACCTGTTTAGCATTCTCATCTTAACTGATGGCTCATGATTCTCAGAAATCCCACATACTATAATGTGCGTGTATTGTCTCGGCTAACGTTCCTGTTCAAGTACGCTGATATCCACCAATGTCGAAGTGTATGAGATTTATGCAAAAGCCATCCGCTCTGCGCCTTAGATCAACGTTTTAAAAAAAAACATGATGTGTTTCAACACCTCATATTTCAAAATGAATCCTGAAGTTGCTGTTCGATGAATACTAACTTTAATCTCCCCAGTTCTTGCCCTAATCCAATGCGACTGCACTTCATGCTTTTCACACTCACAGAGAAAGACAGGGGGGTAGTTCAATTGATGCTTCCTGTGGAATTGTACATTTTGGTTTGAATCTCCATGAAATTTATTCACATGGCAACTAAAATGCTGTGTCGGTTTTATGCTGCGTACTCGCACCGTTATTTTGCAAAGGATTTTGATGAAGATGGTTGCACACGATAAAGATTGCATTGAGGAAAAAAAAAATCATTTATGCTGCACAATGTTCTATTTCTAATTTGTTTCGCCATATCTTTCTTTATACATTTCATTCTGCGACTCTGTAAAAGCTGGCAATTTTAATACTGCAGGAAAATATGGCAGGTCTCTTGTAAAAACCTTTTCAGCCCTTAATTTAATTCCAAATCATTGCCTTCCTGGTGTGTCCTGTCTTATCCAAGTGCTTGTAGTTTGATTATGTCATTGAGACTTGTCACGTGCCACAATTGTTTTATTTCTCCCATTTGAAACGAATTTAGTTATTTATTTTATCTGCCAACTACACGTTTTCTTTAATCCCACTAAGGCAAGCTTCACAAGCTGAGTGGCTCCTTTTGTACAGAAAGAAATGCTTGTATTATAGCATATTAATAAAAGAAATCAGCAAAATTAAGGCAAAAACAATGGCAGCAGCAAAAAAAAAATCATGCGTAGTAAGGGTCTCAGAACCGGGTGCTGCTGTGTAATGAAAATGCAAAAGCATAAAAGATGTAAATGACAGTAGAGCAATAATCATTATACAAATCGAAATGAAGAAGAGAAATTAAAATGTAAGAATAAAATCCACAGCAGTGAAGCTCAAGGTGAAACAGTGATGGAAAATATTTGGAAGTCTGTTATGGGGGCGGAGGGTTTTTTTTCTTTGTATTCAGATGTAACAGAAATCAAAGCTCGTGGAATAGTTAGGACACAACATAACAAAGGGAAAAGCAGAAAGAGAAGGGGGAAATGCCAACAGTAAGTCGGAGGGAGAAAAGAAACAGAGGAGGACAAACGAGGGATGCATAGGTAAGGTTGAGGTTTAGGGAAGAATACAGCGGGTGACATTTTCATCTCCAGAGAGAATTCAGCTCTGGAGATACAAATATCTTTGAACCCACAAAACCGTAAACCATGAATAATAGTTCAACAATGTAAACAGAATGGCCAAATAAATGATCAAACCTTTGTGGGATAGCAAAAAAAAACCCATCCCTAATTATTGGCCTCTAGGGGTTAATTACCCCATAATTACGGATGGGTTGATTCCCCCCAGAGTTGGTGTATTTTGTTTCGACTTGTAATTCCCCCTCCCACTGGGAGTGGTGCTCCGTCATACATATTGTTGCGGGCGGGGTCCGGTGGCGAGAACGACCACGTGGTGGGGGAAGTTACGCCGTCTCCCACCAGACTCCCGGAATTGTAGGCCGTCGCTCATGGATAATTCCGTGACGCGGCGGGTCGCTTAACCGACCGTGGACGCCAATACCTCCACCACGTAGCGTAGGGTCTTTTTGTCTTGAATCAATTTACCTAATTAACCACGCGGTTTCAACTACCGGGGAACCACGCCCTCAGTACGCCTTGCTTGAACCGGATCACTCTACCAACTACCAACTACCTTTCCGGTTCGGATGCAGCCGAGCGGACCTGCCAATAACGTACCGGCAAGAATGAACAGATTATCGGGGATAAAGACCCGGATTAAACTCAGATCCGAACCATGCTTGACCAATGAAGGAAAAGACAAAAAGGAACTGGGAACATTTCTACAATAATTGATTTACAATCAACTTACAAAAGGACACAGAGCAGACTTACGCGGGAATAAAACAGGCAAGATTTAACAATGACTAATAAAAACACATGCAATTCTACTTAAAGACGACGCCACACACTCAGACGCACACTCAGACGAAAATAAACTCAGATGTAATGGCAAGGACTTTTGTAGCCAGAGAGGGAGGTGAGCTGAGGTCGCAGTTCTTTCGGGTACCTGAATGATGGAGGGAAGGGATGCTCCATGGTGTGGCACCTGTCAATGGTCGTGCGGCTCAGTCCATGGCCGCACGCGTGGAGACCGTGTCTGCAAAGGAGCCCGGGTCGAGTGGAGCGGAGTCCGAGGTGGGGATCAGGGCTGCAGACAGGACTCAACGAGAGACCCGGTCAAGGTCGGGTCGAGGTCTTCCCAGCTCTATCACACTCAAAACGATCGACCCCCAAAGAGTGCAACCACTCTACGACCTTCCTCCTTTCTTTCGCTACCAGCCGACGAACTGTCTCACTCCAACGCTCTTCGCTCCCAGGGTTGCTTCGTAATTTATAGTTCTCCCTCAGCGGGGGGGGCCTCGGTGAAGCTGACGTCACTGTCCGCCATGATTGGATGGGGCTTCCATGGGTCGCCCTTTCTGGGCGGAATTTCGGCCATACCGGGAAGCCCACCACTCCACGCGTGTCTGGATTTACCAAAAAGGTACTGCACAAAGATTTTGCCTTGGAAAGCGAGAAGAAGGTATGGTGTTCAAAAATAAAAGGGGGAGAAATGATTTATAAACCGAACTAAAAAAACATCGCAACGCACCCCAGTGTCTTCCCACTACACACAATGAGGGGTTCTATCTGCACATATACTTAATGGCATAACTAACTTCGGGAACTCTGTATGTTTGTATGCATATGGTTCCTAGAACCGTAACAAATATCTTCACAGAGGTACCATGAACCCCAAGGACTATGAATTAAAAAAAAAAAAATTTTAACCACTGAAAACTTTCCCGTGCACACTCCGAATAAAACCACCAATTTCAACTCCTGTCATCTAGCGGTTCAGCCAGGAATAGAAATGAAATGCACACACACTTCTCAAATAACAAGTTCGGTCACCCACTGAAGATCGGGTTATTTAGATTGTTGTAAACAATCAAGAGGATTGGTGTTTAATGTGAGAACAAAATTTATCCTGGAAGTGCACCACAGCAATGATGCGCCAAATGGCCTCATTTCCTTGTTTAAGGTCTGACATGATCGTGCGATGATTACTTATAATCATTGTAGTCCTGTTGTGACTGTTGACCCTTTTTATATTAATTTCCATTCTGCATGTCGAATATAAATACTTAAATGCAATTTGTTAGACTTCTGAGGAAGAATTCACCATCAAACTGACTGGGAAGGGCAGAGGCTTAAACCAAGCTCCGCCCCCCCCCTCCCCACAGAAGGGGGAACTCGACATATGATGCTCTATTGCCCTGAGCATCGTCGTTTTTTGTTTTAACATCAGTTTGTTAAGAATTGCAATTTTTTATTGTGACATTGACCTACCGTGTGTTACAATAATGTGGTACAGCAAATTTGGGGGCAATTGGCCCAGGGATATGAAATTGTATAACAAAAAAAAATTTAAAATAGTGCGACACATACACCCATCGGGGGAAAACTCATATATATATATATATATATATATATATATACACACACACACACACACACCTCCCATACCTCCCATGCACCTCTCGTTGAAGAAGCTGCATAAAGCAAACAAGAAGGTAAGCGCTTTGCTGTTTCAAACCCTTCCCAAAGTTCCTCCACAGCTTTAAGGGACTGACAAATAGTACACACATGAGAATCTCAATGCTTCACATCCCCTCAGCTGCTGGACCGGTTTCCTCACTTACTATCGAATCATCAGCAATAGCGCAGACAGCATGCATGGCAATGAGGCTCCTAAGCATGCACCATGTGCAAATGTCAAAAGCAGTCAATATATAAATAATAAAGACCCACCCACATCTCTCACTTGTGAATGGAAGGAATAGCCAATCAGTTCTCACCTCGTCAACTAAATCCAGGTGTCTAGGATTATATAAATAAATTGATATCTCCCATACTCCTCTAGCTGAAGAAGCTGCATAAAGCAACCAAGAAAGCTGACACTAGATGGGTTGATTACGGATGGGTTGATTTTCTGGCGCTTTTCTGGCTATTCCCTCCATTCACAGGTGAGAGATGTGGGTGGATCTTTATTATTTATTTACCAGCAAATGCAACCCGTTGCTTCGCTGAAGGGGGGTATTAAGGAGCGGGGTTGAGAGAAGAGGGAGGGGAGGGAGAGAGAGTTGATCAGTGTGGTTGATCAGTGCTCCAGACGAGATACTCTTCTAGTCTTGGGGGATCCCAATGCATCGACTGGCACTGATATGGATGGCTATGAGATGTGTGTTGGGCCCCATAGGTCTGGAACTGTGAACCACAATAGCACCAAGTTCCTTGACTTTGCAACAAGTTGTGGACTTAGGGTGGCTGGTTCATAGTTTCAATGCCCACAGGCTCATCGCTTGACTTGGTATTCCAATGTTCCAATGTTGGTGGTGTGGCAAAGCAGAAAACCATGTGCTCGTTGATGGTCGCTGGAGGATGCTGCAGAATGGCAAGGTCTATCCCAGAGTGCTCAGTTCCTCAATATTGAACACAGGCTTGTTGTAGCAACTCTGAAGTTGTCGCTTAAATCTAGGAGATTTAGCACACAGAGCAGTCGGACTTTACATCAAAGAGGTCAACCATTGTCCGTATCCTTGCTCTTCAGATCCTCACCGAACGCAGGCTAGAATTTCAAAAGGGGCTGCTTGCAGCCTATGTTTATCTCCGCAACGTGTTTGATTCAGTGAATCGGGATGCCCTCTGAAGGATTCTCGGTCTTCGTGAGGTGTCACCAAAACTGATCAATGTGATTTCTGAACTATTCTCTGGTGCTGAGAATACTGTGAGGTGGGTTTCCAGTTGCCATTGGAGTTTGTCAGAGGTGTGTACTGGCCCCTACACTTTTCAGTGCTTGTGTGGACTGGATTCTGGGGAGGATGTTTGAGAGATCAAGCTGCAGTGCTTCATTTGGGAATGTCAGGATCTCTGACCTTGATTTTGCAGATGAAGCAATCATCTTTGCGAAGATGCTGGATATCCTTCAGGGGGTGGGGGGGGGGGGGGGGGGGGGGGGAGAGGTTCCAGGCACTGAATGAGGAATCAGGTTGCTGGGATTATGCGTTTCCTGGGTCAAAACTAAGATCCAGGCTTTCATTGACATCTTGAATTCTGCTATGTCGTTTGTTCCTGTTTGTGGTGAGGATGTTGAGGTCACAGAGAGATTCACTTACCTTGGCAGTGATATTCATGTTTCCACATGTTGTTAGCCAGACGTCCACGTCTGGTTTGTGTCTGGGGAGTCATGGATTGACTGGATCATGGGGTATGGTGTTGTCGGTACCTGTGCAGGATGATGAAAGTCTGAGTCTTCAAGTCCATCGTGCTTCCATTATTACTCTATGGATGTGAAACTTGGACTCTCACCAAGGATCTGAGACGGAGACTTAACTCCTTCGGTTCCAGTTCTCTTTGGAGAATCATTGGCTATCACTGGTCAGACTTTGTGTCCAACAAGCGTTTGCTGAGAGAGACTCAGATGGGATTTGTTACCTGTATAGTCTGGTAGTGTAGTGTCAGCTACCGCAGTGTGGACATTTGACTCGTTTTCCTGATGCTGTTCTTGCTCACCAGATTCTCTCAATGAGGGAGCTTCATGGGTGGAGGAGGCCAATGGATTGACCATGTGCCTCGTGGTTGCAGCAGTTTGATCGGCATCTTGGGAGATGGGGATGGGCCAGGCATCTGCCTGGGGGGTGGCCAGATGGAGGGCCGTAGAGTACCTGCGGAAAGTGGACACAGCGATGCGCTGCTTCAGCGCATGCTCCCATACCTGACCTGATCGATCTTATTTTTGTGATAATTATTTTTTTCTCATTTGAATTATTATTACTTGTTGGTAAATAAGGAACATGTATAACATTTAGCTCTGATAATTCTTCAACAGCCCCAATTAATCCCTCTTTGTTGTGGCATCGGCCAATGGGGAAGTTTGGTTTTAAAGGTTTACATAAACATGGTAGATGTGGACTCAGCATATTGATAAGGAAATTCACTGTGAAATATAAAATTGTGGAAAGAAAGACACTGGTCAGAGGTCACTGGTCTTTTCAAAACCCTCTCTTCATTGAACCCTGTGATAGTGTCATGGGAGCGAACACTCACCAGCATCCACACTGACCTTTGTTCGTAGTTTGTGCTCTGCAATCTAGCCCACAATCGCTGTCTGTTATGCCAACATTATGCAGGACCAGAATTAAGCTCCCAAACTTAAAAGCGGCTTCTCTTGGGGAGGGCACAAGAGGCCAGCCTTTCCTGCCTTGGCTTAATCACAACCACTAATGGTCGTGCTGTGATTTTAATGTCGAACCACCACAAGGCAGTTTCTTTCCATCCAAAGAGGGCATTCGATTTTTGGACAAGATCACTGGTACGTTGTAAACTCACTGACTACTTTGTTTCAAAATTTATTGCATTATCGGATTTTTAACCTCTTTGAAGCATCTGTAGATCATCAAACAAGGGCATTATCATCTTCTTTCCAATTTAATTACAAGTACAATTAGGATTATAGTCTTGTCTATTATCCTGATGATGTTTTCATATGTAATTTATTTTTCGTGTTTCAGTATATTCAGAACTACATGTTATGAAATACAAAAATAATTTTACTCATACTTTTTAGTCATCTGAGGATCACAGCTCGAGTAGAGCAAAGACAGTAGTAGATATTGGTGTACCTTTACATGAATTACAAGCTTTGTCCTACCGATAGAGCCATGACCATATACAACATCATGAGCCGTGGGTTGAGAAGGGAACATGATCAGGCAAACTTAGGCCAAAAAAGTACATTTGAGTACATTCAATGTCATATTTTAATGATGATTACCTTCAATATAACCACAGATAACACATTATTTTAAACGATTTAGGGGGGGGATTTTAGACGGTAGTTCATATTAATGGATTTTGTGGCCACGGTAACTTCATATTGATTACGGTGGCTGTTCTCGGCTGTCACCTAGCCTATAATAAAAATTGATTGGGTTGGTGAGGGGGAAACACTCCCCCCCCCCAGCCGAGGGGCCTCGCCACCTAGCCTATAACCTTCCGGGGGACGTCCCGACATTTTTGTTTCAGAGGTTCCTCCTATCTTTCACCGTTCAGGAGATTAAGCGTGCAGACAAACAAACAACAAAAAACTTCAAATTCTATATTATATATATATATATATATGTATATCACTCTACTCCTTCCCTCCTCTCTCTCTCTCTTCTCTCTCTCTCTCTCCTTCCTCTTTCTCCCCCCCTCGCCCCCCACCCCCCACTTAATATTCCCATCAGCGAAGCGACGGGTTGTATCTGCTATTGTATCTGCCATGTTAAACTCATTAATAAAACTGAATTTCACCCCCCAAGTTGAACTTGGTCACAAATAAACAATCAGAAGTATGTTCTTCTGATGAGCCCCACAACAAAAGCGAAATCTCGATCGACGTTTCTGCTTTCATTTATTTGTGACCAGAGGCTTTAATTACCTCCACCACCAAAGGTGGAAGGAGATAAGGTTTTCACCCCTGTCTCTCTGTTTGTTTGCTTGTTTGTTTGTCTGTTTGTGTACAGGATATCTCAAAAGTTGTTGATGGATTCGGACGAAACTTGGTGGCCACTTTGCGTGTGTGACGAGGAAGAATTGTTTTAATTTTGGTGTAGATCCGAATCCAGATCCGGATCTGATAATTTTTAAGTGATTCTTCACCATTGAGAGATAGGGCTAAGCCAATATATAACACGATATCTCAAAAAGTTGTGAACGGATTCGAACAAAATTTGGTGGACACGTTGGATGTGTGTGATGAGGATGAATTGATACGATTGTGGTGAAGATCCGAATCCAGATCTGGAGACGAGATTATATATTTTCAAAGTGATTCTTCACCATTGAGAGATTGGGTAAAAAACTATATATAGCACGATATTTCAAAAATGTATTGGGCCTGATATGTTCTCGTGGATCAGGCATTTCATGCTGGAGGTAAGTGCTCTAACGAGTGCCCTTATAGTTTTTTTTAAGTAATTCTTAACCATTGAGAGACAGGGCTAAACCAATATACAGAGACATGACAGAAGTAAGTAGACACGTTAAATTAAATTAAATACAGACGCTTCCGGGTGGTGCTTGGCTCCAGACGCGTCCGGGTGGTGCTTGGCTCCAGACGCGTCCGGGTGGTATTTATATCTGGACGGGAGTTTGTCTCCAGAAGCCTCTTTTGCTTATTTTGTCTCCGGAAGCCGGAAACAAAATATCTGCAAAAATTTTGATATTCCAGTTCCAGAAAATTTGTGGGAAAATGAACCAAAAGCAATCACTGAAACCATTGAAGTACCGCTCACGTACGAACTTGTGATCCTATCGGGTGTGAACATCAAAAACAAAAAGTTGCAACCAGATATCATACTTAGGTGCAAAACAAGAAGAGAAGAAGGCATTGATAATTGAGGTGTTAATACCGGGGATTTTGGACTAACGATGCAGAAATCAAGAAAATGACCAAATACCAAGACATCAAGCATGAAGTGAAATGATCCTGGAAGCTGAAGAATGCCAAAGTTGTACCAGTGATGATGAAGAACCTAATGGGAATGATGAAGAAGAACCTCACAGAGATATTAAAAACCATCCCTGGGAATATCACGACAAACGAACTTCAGTTGGAAGCCATTCTTGGGCTCGTAACGATCCTGAAGAGAGCCCTCGGCACAAAACCTTGAAAACAGAAAACTTCACAGCTTGGTCCATGAATCGTGACCCCTTACTGAAATGAAGATGGATGAGCCCACCCTGGGAGGACTCCATTCCACATTCTGAAACCTGCATATGTAGACACCAATCAACAAAACATACACACACTTTGAGGCCTGGAAGCTCTCTGTTTCACCTCATGAAACTCACCCACATGTGGAGATAGCATGCAACAGCAACAACGTGCACATACACACGTACACAAACTTCCGTTGTGGTAATACAGTTTACATATGCACACACACATAAAATACATGAAAACGACTAACACTAAGATTTACCTTCAAACAGAGTTCTTTGAAAGAGGAATTCAAGTGGGAAATTAACAAAATTCAATGAAAATTATATCAAGGCCCAGAACACAAAATGTGATCTCTGCTCTCCGCCTTCATATCCAGATCATGGCAAACACGTGGTCGGATGGACCTTATGGTTTTTATAGATGTATTGATGTCGAATGAGGGTGGATTATGATAGATCGCACAAAAGGTTAAACGAAGAATATCCTGTAAAAATTGAAAATGTACATTTTCAGCGGATGATCCACCTCCTGAGGCACCAACCGCTCGGCACCACAGGGCCTAACACAGGCAGAAACGTATGTCTGTCGAATCGATGTTCCCTTGAGAGCACGGGTACTTTTACCGAAACAAACAACCAAGCAGCTTGGAGAGCACTGGCTTAAGCACTCAAGCAAGCACTCCAAGGAAACGGTTGTTAAGAAATCGCTAGTTTGGCACGCGATTAGCGACACGTTAAACATACACCTCCTGCAGACGCCCAAAATGTCAAGCCACTAACGCTGATGTCTCCGGATGTTTCTCAGCATTGCCATATACCCATCGATTCGTAGCTATGATGAACAGGCATCCGATAATATGAGTGAGGAAAGTGAAAACAACCACTTTATCGTTAAGAAATCATTGCGGCCTGTTCCAAGTCACGGTAAGGTTGAGCAGGCCAAAAAGCATGGCTGCTGCAGACCCCAGCGAGGTTACCCAGGAAACACCTTAAGACTCCAGACAGTGAGGTGGCTGAAGATCGCCTGATGAAGGATATAATTGAATAAGGCCGTTAATTATCTTCAAAAGGGGTGTTTTAATGAACTCAAACACCTAATTTGCACTCTTGCACTTCCTTGGAGTTTTCTTTGTCAGCATGCAAAGTTTCATGTGCTAGGTTTTTGAGTTTTGGAGTTATGGAGGAGACACACTGAGGCACAAACACACCCTTTTATTAGTATAGATTTACAGATGCTTTCCAACAGTTCTGTAATTTTTTTCCTGATGTATTGGCTTCGATGGCAGTCAGAATGCAAAATTACCTTGCTTCCCTCTTGCCTCGGGTCGCTCACCTGCATTTTTATATATTTATTTTATTCATTTATTTTCATTTATTTGTGTTTTCATTTACAGATGCCTTCGAATGGTTCTTTGATTTTTCCTACTGTATAGGCTTCGACGTCCATCAGCACGTGAAATTTCAGCTTTCTAAGTCACCTTTCTAAGGTACCGAACTTTAATATGGCATTGAGTCTGTGGTTTGAATGAGCTTTATATATATATCAGCGGTAAAGTCGTGCCTCAATAATGATGTAACCAGCAGGCAGAATTCATAATCGACTCTTCGCTCAATATGCATTCACCAACAACGATGGTAAGCAACACCAAGCAGTCACACCTTTAGGAGGTCAGTTTGTATTGAAATTCAGTTGGACAATATCCGAGGAATAAAGAAAACATTTCTGGCAATTTTATGGCATTTTTATTCCCCTCCTGGTTTCAGTGGAGGGGACTATAGGTTTGCTCTCTGTCAGTCCATCCATCCGTCTCACCTGTGGTTTTTCAGACTTTTTCCCATACCCTTTAACATATTCAACTGAAACTTTGTACATGGCTCTATTATGATAAGTTCCAGAACAAGTTCGAGTTTCAGGGTGTTTCGTGAATTTTTCGCAGAGTTATGCCCTTTTTAGACTTGCAAAAATATCACATCGGTTGAGGACATGTATTGCAAAGCAATTCTCGCTCTTGTTGAACATATTACAAAAATGGCACGATTGCACTCAAAAGTGAAAGGGAATGAATACAAACAAACAGACACACAATTTTAACATTGAAACAGCTTGGTTAGATTGCAGTCATGTTTATAAAATGATCTGAAATGTAACCTTTGTAAACATAGTGTATATTCCATGATTCTGTACCTCCCTAGCTCATCGCACTATGAACTTTCTCCACCTGATAATGTTTGTTTACTCTGTTTACTTATGTCTTGCAAATCTGTCATTGGAATGCAAACTTTCCCTTATCTTTACTTTAGCTCTTGCATTAACCTCAGCTTCTCTATAACAGTGTAATAAATACTCTGCTAAATTAGCCTTTCAATCTTCCCCATATAAATTGGAGACCAGGCCTTTTCATACCTTGTAAACAGGACTTACAGAATTACCTGGAAGTTGAAGTATATCTCAAACCAAGGCTTATTTAAACCTGTAATTAAGCCAAAAAGATACAAAATAATATTTCACTTGTGATACAATTTGTGAAATTGCTTCCTATTTTTGTTTCATTTAAATGCAAGACTTTCTTATCTTCTTGTGAGTCCATGCGATTCAAATTGGAAGTAAACAGATTTGAACCCTGCAATATTACTTGGAATAACTTTTTTTGCTCACCTCATCAATCACGTTCAAACACAAAGTAATGCAAGTGACTGTATTCAGCCGTTTGGCATTGCCTTTTAAGATCGGAAGGACAAATCGTTTCAAAAAAGTTTTTTCAAATCACATAAATTTAAAATGTCCGCAGCACACTGAAATTAAACTATAACTTACATTATATTACAAAATCAAAACTATTTTTATGAATTTAATTACACATTGAAATTATGACCGTCTGCTGTGCACCATATTGTTCCAATTCCAATAACTTCTTTAACATCCATGGGACTTGTTAATATGAGCCATTATTTTGTCAAGAAGCTCAAATACAGAGAACTAGAAGGGCACTCGGTAGGGCACATACCTCCGCCAGGCTGAACAGTTTACGTTTTGTATCCCACTGATAGGCTGGACCTGGATCCAGACCTTAACCAAAATCGAATCTGCTTGTTCTTGTCACCTACCAAACTCAATCACCAGGTTTTGTCCGAATCCGTCCATGACTTTGTGAGATATTATGCTCACAGACAGACAAACAGGGGTGAAAACATAACCTCCGTCCAACTTTGGTGACTGGGGTAATCATTTCAATGTGGGCCTTTATGACATATTTACACTGTGCCGTCGCAGAACAGGTTTTCTCCAACCCTATAAGTCTTGCTCATATTAAGCCGTTCGGTAAGATGTTTGTCCAAAACTGAGGCCTAGAATTCTGGTTTGCACACTTTCCCCAAAGGATTTTTGATACTATTGTTGTTAATTGGAGTGTGAGAAGAGACATCTCTGCCTAATTCTCAGTGAAAGTCAGGCTGCTGCTGGAAGGATCAATACCGGAATTTTCATCATACCTGGTGTTCAACCGCTGGTTGGAAATAAATAAATGATGGAAGGCCTCATTTAATTGCATCCTTATCATTCCATCCTTGTAAATAAACTAGAAGGGGTCCTGGCAAAAAATTAACTTTCACCCCTAAAAATCGTGCGAATAAATTATTGAAATATCAGCTGCTTTTTTCATATCCTTTTCTCACCTCTTTTGCAAATAATCTAGTGCTCAACTGTGTCTTCAGATGTCCTCCTACAGTTGGGTTACTTTTTATTAGGAGGTTGGTGGCAGGATTTGCACTCCGGCCACAGTAAAACACTTTATCCTGCAAAACATACCAAAAGCAAATAGAAATTTGAAAACCCAATCCATCCGAGTACCTCCTGTGCAGCAGGAGTACCTCCTGTGCAGTACCTCCTCCCTTCGGAGGGCAGCTCACCATATGACGGAATTGGGGTAAAACCTTTGGGACCCCCAATCTTTAATGATAGGAGGGAAACCATGGGGTAACATTCCAGGGTCAGATTGCAGTAGTGTGTGTCGGGGTGGTACTGAGGTGTCGTCCACCAGACGGCGGTATCCTGGGGTTAACCTGAGCCCTTCGGGTGGGTGCCTAGAATGTCCTATCCCAAAGAAAGGAGGATCAACTGTCTCTGTTATCATCTGATCTCAAGTGTTTGGACATCAGTATTGCAGCACTCTCTGAGGTTCAGAGACCATATTGCGAGATCATGGTGGGTGGTTACACCTACTATTGGTCTGGTCACTCTGATGGATACCATGCCCAAGGAGTTGCTGTAGCTGTGTCCAATAAGCTGACTCCAATGATAATTGAGGTAACACTGGTCAACGAGTTTATTATGAGACTAAGGATTCATCACTCCTTGGGTATCATTTCCCTGGTCTCTGGATATGCTCCGACTGAGGTGAGAGATCTCACCGTGAAGGATGCTTTCTATGTCACGCTCAAGTCTCTGGTTGATCAGTGCCCCCAGACGAGATACTCTTCTGGTCTTGGGGGATTTCAATGCCATCATCTGAACTGATAGGGATGGTTATGAGACATGTGTTGGTCCCCATGGGACTGGAACTGTGAACCTGAATAGCACTAAGTTCCTTGACTTTGCAAGTTTGACTTGACTGTTTGACTTGACTTGCAAGTTTGACTTGACGTTTCATGGTTTCAGTGCCAATAGGTTCATCGCTGGACATGGTATTCCAACGCTGGTGATGTGGCAAAGGAGATTGACCATCTGGTCATTAATGGTGTAGGATAGTCCACAACTGCAGGGTCTACCGGAGTGCTCAGTTTCTCAATGCTGACCACCGGCTTGTTGTAGCAACTCTGAAGTTGCAGCTTAAATCATATATATATATATATATATGCAGTAACACACACATATATATATATATATATATATGTATTATATATATATATATATATATATATATATATATATATATATATATATATCCCTGTGTCGTAAGAGGCGACCAGGGTTGCGTCAGGAAGGGCATCCGGCGTAAACACTATGCCAAATCAGTATGCGGATCATGACGGATGATCCGCTGTGGCGACCCCTAACGGGAGCAGCCAAAAGACGAACAACAATATATATATATATATATATATATATATATAATATATATATATATATATATATATATATATAGTGTTTTATATATATATATATATATATGTATACATAT
>CM068961.1:90370092-90372592 GCA_035128595.1 Eptatretus atami
GGGGTAAAAAGGGGGAATTGGGCAAGGGTGGACCAAAAAAAAATGGGATAAAAAAAACATTAGGTTAAAAAATTTTGGGAGGTGCAGGCGTTGGGTTTTTAAACGGTTGTTAAGGAAAAAATATCATGATTTTGGATGAGGGATGAACCTGAGATTGGTGGTTGAACAGCCGTGCCTTGAGAATACCCTGGAGGGAAGGTGAATTAGATTTGAAGAGGAGTTTGGGAAAGGGTGGGGGGAAAAAAAAAAGAAGAGGGAAATACATGAGTTGGAGGTGGAGCGCAAGGTGATTCTGGATTATTCAGTTTCACTAGGAGGGGGTTGCTGGTGGACCATGTGCGTCCGCAGATACCTGGTTGGGGGGGGGGAGGAGGGTGGCAAAGCACAAGAGAGGGGCAGGAGGTGGAAAGTGAAGAAATGAGGGCAGAAGAAGATAGGAGAAGACCACCGAACCTGTTGGCAATGGCGAAGTGATAGGGCCATAGACTCAGTTTTCATCGCGATAGATTCCAGTGATATTGAAAGCCTTTGGTTCCACCGCATCAAAAGCTGAAGCAAGATGTAAGGCAGGGGAGCCAGCCAGAGGGGAGAGTTATATCCATTTGAGCTGCAATGAAAGCCTTGTAGGTGGACAGGGAGGCTTAGGTTTCCAAGGAAAGACTTTGAACAAAAGGAGGGATGCCAGTTAAGATCTAAGCCTTGGAGGCCAATTTTGAAAAAGTGGCTTACCCTAAAGGCCCTGTCACACCTTGACGTGTTTAGCCAGCATAGGCAAGGTCTCAAAAATGTATGTTTAAACGCTGGCGTACGGCTGAACTATTGATTGTTTTAAAAAATATTGGGCAAAATTTAACGTGGTTGGAACGTTGCATTAACGTATTAGTAACGTACACCAGGAACGTTTCAATCACATATAGATAACTTTATACCAACGAATGCTGAGTGTTTGTTCGGGCCTTCACAAACCTATGCCCAACGATAGTCTAACTATGCATAGCGCGGCGGCAGCGGTATCGCCGACGATCACGTGGGTGTAGGCTATTTCATAGGGTGCGGCTCGACGATTCAAATCAAACCGGCACCTAGACATTGGGAAGTGTGGAAGCCGCTGTCACACCTTGAACGTTTTAGCGAGCGTATGCCGGACGTATAAAAATATGCCGAACCAAGCTGGCACACGGTCGAATATGTTATGGGTAAGTTTTGTATACGTATAAGCACGCTGGGCATACGCTCGTAGTATGCTGGCATATGTCGTAGTACACTGGCATACGTCATCATACGCCGAGTACGTCGAGAAATTTTCAGCATGTTGAAAATTTCTCGACGTACTCGACGTATGACACCACATTCCGCATATGCTGGCATAAGATGTTTAGCACGCTACGGCGATCGTTGAAACCACGTCGGACATACGTTACCTTGTACGTTACTAATAAGTCGGAACACGTTGAGGTATGTAGCGTCAGGTTCCAGACACCCTGTTTTTTTTTTTCTTTTTTTTTTTCTTCGGTTTATGACGGTGATGTGGACACTTCGATTTTCTAGTGCGGTTATTTGATTTAAAAATCGTTGAGCGGCAGCTATTAATTAATTTTATAATTATAACCGCATAGGAAATCGAAGTGTTAACATCACCAGCATACTGAAAAGAAAAAAAAACAAAAAAAAAACCAAGAGTCTGGAACACTGACGCGCTAAACCATTACATTGACGTGTTTCGACTTATGAGTAACGTTTACAAGTAAACGGTGTGTCGAACATGTGTCAACGATCGGAGTAACGTGCTACAACAAACGTTACTTCCATAGGGTTAGAAATTAAGTTTCGGGTACGCTAAAAAACATTAACCTCGACGTGTTTCGACTTATTGGAGTAACCTTACAAGTAACGTGTGTCGACGTGTTGTCAACGATTCGCGTAAAACGTTGTTGCCTACAAATTATTTTGGGCCAGGCAATTATGCGGGGAAACGTGTGAGTTCATTACGCTGCATACGTCGAAAAATTTTTTCAAGGCATGGAAAATTGTCTAAAACCACCTCGGGCGTATACTACGGAACGTATGGCCAGGTACCTACGGACGTATGGCCCAAGCGTACAAAGACGATATTTGGGCCAAGATACTCGATGTATGGCCAGCGGTGCTTCTTTAATGTATTACAAAAACTTAACCCCCATAATGTATTTCATGTGCTGCCAGCGTTTCAGGCCAAAAATTGCATATCAATACGCTGACTAAAGCGGGTTTCAAGGGTGACAGGCTTGGAACTGTGAAGTTTGCACAAAAACAAGATTTGAAACCTTTGGATGAAGGAAATTTAAGGAAGTTTTTTGTGCAGGGTTGAGCCTTTGCAAGAAGATCAGAGGAGAGTGGGAGACGAAGAATTGGGAGTGGATGAGGACTCTTTGGGAGAAGTGTTGAGAAAGAGAAGTTAGGAAAGGGTGCATGGATGATACGAGCTCGAGAGGCAAAGAGGAGAAAAAAAAAGAGGAGAGAG
>CM068961.1:90377592-90397276 GCA_035128595.1 Eptatretus atami
GTTTTACATCCTCTTAGCGTTTCAATGTTGTAGTCGTGTGGCTTTTACTGTTGAGTAATAAGAACAATAAGGGCGAGTTTAGCTGAATAGACCCTGCCGCTTTCCTGAATCCGGTTGTAATTCCTCTACCCGTGTAAAACAGTGAATCTGCGTCACTTTTTCCGATACACCGGTGTGGGTGCGTGGCGTTACTCAAGGACAAAGATAGGGAATTTTCCCATCACTGCAAAACAGGGGGGGCACCCTTGGTTCCCGGTGTATCAGTTGCGACTCCCGATCCCGTTTCTGCTTTTGAGAAGTCCATCTTGGGCATCACGTAATGGTGGGACTATTTGTAGTGGTGGTAGGGGGTACACGCAAAAGAGTAATTTCTAGCGCGCCAAGTCCGCCGGGACCCTGTATGAGATCGCGCGCGGGGAGCGAACGAAGGAGGGAGTGGTTGGGCCGAGTCGTTGCTGTTGGTTAAGCTTTCTCGGTTGTAGAAAGCTCGGGACTCTCTTGTCGGGTGGGAACTGGCGGTGGAAGCGATGTTTGCCGGGATGAGTTTGTGGGAGTGGTCAGAGGCGGTAACACAGGTAAGGTGGTGCTTTGCGCTTTGCGTTGGGCGGGGGTTACTTTGACAATATGCGTCCCGACAAAAGCGAAAGTAACAGTATAGTAGAGGGAAAAGAAATATTTATATGCGGGGACATTTAACCCGTGCTCCGACATATTCCAAAGCGTCCTCCTTCCAGGGCCCGCGCCATTTGAGTAAATTTCTCTCTATCATATTCCCCCACCGGGTAGAAACAACTAAGGTGTATGGACTAAAGTAGCACTTGTGAACTAATGCGCACATTGAATGTGCTTAGTTGCGGTAATAGAAATATACTGAAGGTCTAAGGGGAAGCCTTTATGGTGTTATTGCGGGGGGAATTTTCCACAAGGCTCTGGTAAGCCCACAATTTAAACCCCCTCCCCTTTTACCCGGGCGCTACCGCCTCCCGAAAGTCGTCGGGAATTTTTCGTGTGCCCCATCATGATGTAGGGTTCCCCCTAATACGTTTTAACCTTCCCGTGGAATCGGCTGGAGTTGCCACCCACTTCAGTTGTTATTTTTCGTGTTCCCTTAAAGATCCATAGAAAACCTACGGGGCTGGGGTAACCTAAAACTAAAAAACAAAAAAATAAACGGTCCCCACTACCATTACGGGACGACGTTAAGATAAATTGTATTGCTTCCGCGGCTTAAAGGACCCCATAACGACAATGCCGGGGCGTGGAGGAGCGCAAAACTCTATTTAGACCTACTTCAACAGCCCAACAATCACCTTGACACAAGACTTAAAAGCCCTTTAAAAGAATCGTGGCTCAGCACACGAGCCACCCCATGGCCAACAGGATCACATGGACTCTGCAAACGGGGAAAAATTAGCGGGGAAGCCCATGGGAGTCTGTGGCTCCGCACGCCAGGTTCTCTGGGGCTCATGCGGACTAATGTTTGGAGGTTGACAGGGATGTGGGGCCGGGCTGCACCCAACACGGGCAGTCCAAGGCCCTCCCCTTTAACATGGACGGCAGTGAACAATTAAACGCGCATGAGGCTTGCGCAAAAAAAAACGATCCTCGTTGCCAAGCCTTCAAGTGGCACACGGCAAATGGGAACGGCAAGGCGCATGGAAAAGCTTTTGCGCAACACCAAGTTCATAAGGGCACCAAGGCTCAAGTAGCACCACGGCTCAATGAACAAAAACCAAACGGATGGATTGGATGGATGCGCTGCGAAATAGGCCGCCATGGGCATGGGCGATGGACCCGCCAAGAAAAAAAACCCCACGGGGCAGTGGGGGCCCGGCCACTCCGGAGGGCAGAGCCCGCTGTACTGGGTAAGTCTGCCAAACCAGGCAGGGTCCTCGCAAAGAACTGCGCGGGGACGATCCTGGCGGCACATGGGCTGGATTGGAAACAACACAAAGGGGGGGAAAAGATTCTTGTGGCCACATAACCAACAAGGGAAACGGGGACAAAATACGCACTGAACCCGTGGGAGCGGGGGCGAGGTCTCCAAGGGGGCATTGGGAATGGCACAAAGGTGATTAAAAAAAACCAGGGGCAAATGGCCATATTGCATGGGAACTATAGGAGCCCGCGGGTAGGCAAAAAAACAAGCCGGCAGTGAAAAATTGCACCGGCCAAGGGGCCTTGCGGCAGTAACAGCCCAGGGCAGAACGATCCGGGCCGGCTCCACCAGCCTTGCAGGCAAACAGCTCACATGGCGGAAAGGGGAGGGGCGTGGCCGACAGCCTTGGGAGCGAACCGTACATTCACCAACAGAGTTCCGCCTTAATTTTTCCTAGAAGTGGCCAGGCCCTTTTGGCCTTTACCAAGTGGGGAATGGTTTGGTGGCAAGGTGCGATATCCCTCAAGGTGTAACGTAGCTCTTGAGGCCAACTTCCGGGAGAAAAGGCGGGGCTCGGGACCCCCATACCATGAGGGACTTGGATTCTCCCCAGTCCCATAAACCTTATGTCGCCTTTTGCCGCCTTCTGGCCATTACCCAGCTCCCTTAAAATTTGTCAAAAAACCCAATTAAGCCCCAAACTTTCCTTTTTTTGTTTTTTATTTTATTCCTTTTCACTTCCCCCTTTCTAGTAATCGTCCCCCTAAAAACCCCCTTTAATTCTTCTTTGTCGGCTAAAACCTATCCCCTGTCATTCTAGGGGGCCTTTTACTCCCAACCCTCTTCCTTCTGGAGGGAATTAAAAGAGAGACCATAAGTATAAGTAGTAATGTGATCCAGGTCGCGTGTGACGGGCCCATGACTCAAATCGGCTCAGTGATGTTATGACCACTCCCTCGGAGTTCCCACATGCGTCGGAGGAATTCTTAATTACCCCAATAAAGTGGTCGCAGCGGCCCAACAAATCACCCTCATTTATTGAGGAGGAGCGAACGCGGATGGATGCTCGGAGCAGGAATTTTCGGACATGCGTTTCCATAATCTACCCAAATATTTTATATGGTTCCTTTAACAGGCGCGGCCAGCACTTATTCAGACCGTTCCCTACCCCGCGACTTGCGAAAGCAAGCGCCCCTCGGCTTAAATCTATTGGTGTTTAACAACCAGAGATTCCCAGGTTCAGGCCGGCTATTTTAGGCCAATGAATGGCACGACACATGTTGTTGGTGGTGCCTAGCCCAAATGCTTCCGGCGGCCATATGCACTTACGACAGTTGTTTTCCGAGCACCTGCCCCTCTACCAACCACTGTTGTCTACGTGCTGGCGAATGGCGTGGGCTCTTTCTTGGGGGCAGGGGCCCAAACTTTACCCTCTTTGGCCGATTCTTCTAACAAACAATGGGTGCAAGCCCGCCCAGGGGCGCTGGAACATCGCGTCCGAGAGGGGCCTTCTTACCGGAGACTCCCTAAACCAACCGCGAGATGCTCCGCTCTGCTAGGGAGGGACTCCACTATAGTAGAGAGAAGAACCCCCCGACTACACGAATGGCCAGCTGGCGGGGCCCAGGGGCCTCGATATTCAAACAGTAGAGACTAACGGAGCCCGGTTTTGCCCGAGTCATCTCTTAGCCAACTGCACGCTTGCGCGATATGGCGCGCCCGTGGACACAGCATTTTACATTGGAGCACAGGAACGGCAACCGTTTGAGGCCCAGGCGCGGGCTATCCACGGGGACACACACCCATGAGAGGCCCCTTGATCCTTAACGCGCGGGAGGCCGAAGACGGTAAGCCACACAGGTTGGGCCAGGTCCAAGTAACCCCCCCAACACTTTCAGCGAGGATACTCACCGTTTCGCAGGCCCCACGCTCTCAGCACGTTTCACGGGCTGTTCACCTTTTGCACCCGTCGCCAAAGAAGGAGAAACAAGAGTTTACATGTGAGGGCTACTAATTTCGAGCCCACCAAAACAAAACTAAAACGATCCTCCGCCGCATACTTTATCGTACACATTATAGTGTGGTGTAGATCAAATAACCAACTAATCAACTTCTACACATCTGGAGAACCCGGAGAAGAGGTCCCTTTTTGCGAGGGAAAAGATTATCCACACTGCGCTTCCCCCAATCCACTTTCTCTAACACCCACTATTGGCATTTCACGACCCGAGTATACGCTCACAATGTACACACAGGCTCGCTGGACCTCACATATCACCGTGCAGAACATGTAATTGTCACTCAATTCATTATCCACAAACCAAGGTCAGGCTGATCGTGTGTGTTATGCCCATCGCTGCCTCAGACTGAACGTTCCCCTTAAAACTTTTACTATTTACGTTGCTGACCCTTGTACTCAGGTTCCTTACCCCCCATTGCTGGAATAATAAGCGTCGTCTCCCTTTGTGTTTAATCTACGCAAGCTAAGCTTTATGCTCGGTAACCGCTCTACAACACCTCTACCCGATTCTGGTCACTGTCTTGTCTAAGAAAGATCCAAAAAAATGAGTATCCGCATCGGTCCCCATGTGCACTAATCTGCAAAAGGAAAGAACTAAGAGAAGTATCACCATCTAACCAACAGTAGCCTAAACTAAAATACAATTACCAACGGCCACCCATGAAGACTGTACCCCTGCCCCATGGAGACCGGCCTAATCTAAACTCTACACTAAGCCCTTCCCCCTAACTAGATAAATCCTGTGCCCAGGCTAGGGGTCTTCACCCCCTGCCTGGGAATTCCTGTTCACCCGAAGCTGAGGCTTTTTTTTTTCTGTGTACATATTCGTCGAGCCGAGCACCAGCGTAGAGCAACTCGACAAAGCTGCGCGCAACCAGCTCAGGCATATCGAACAACCGCGCTCCCTCGGTGACGTACAAGATGGGCAGCTGTTGCACTGTACCCTCGTCCCTCATATGGATAGTGGTAACGATCACGGCGAGGAATCTTCCTGCTGACCGATATCACATAACGTAGGCAGCCAGACGGATCAAACCGAGCGCATCCAAAACAAAGACAACTCGCATTAAGGAGAAGAGAGGAGAAGCAGTGGAAAGAGGAAGAAAGAAGCATGCAAATTGAAGAGAATTCATGGATCAAAGAAACCTGTAAAGATACTGAACACCCAAAAACAAAGAACGGATACAAAAACGAGTTGAGGATGGTGAGAGAGAAAGAACGGAACGGGAGATGGAAGGCACGGGTAAGGACGCACTTCCCCACATCAACCCATAGGTACTCTGCCCAGATTCGGAAGCTTACACAGCGAAGCTCGCGTAGCGGAACCCAATCCGTCCCAAAGAATTCCGATATCCAGCGTACCTTTTGGACGTCGCGCAAGAGGTAACGGACAGAGCTAATCGCACCAGCTGGCAGTTTACGGACCGCGGGTTTCACTCCCGCAAGATCTGCGGCAACGTGGGCAGGCCTACAGTGGGAGAATTTAGTCCATGTGCATAGGCAGACGGCACCCCTTTCGGAGCGCTCAGTCGGCATCGGACTGGCTAGATATAGCAAACCCGGCAGCAGGACCTATTGCCCAGAGTAGACAACTTAACGGCCGAAATCCCCAAACGGACCATGAGTGTCCATACTGTCGTCCGTCGGTACCTCTGTGAGCCGATATCGATCCCAACGCGCAACACACTAAACGGGTTACGACGACTCAACAACACAACGACATTACACTCACTTCGCCGAAGCGTCAGGTCTGCAGTGTTGCGCGCTACTGGCCACCGTCATCTACCGCTGTATCCGCTCTCTCGACACCACAAGGTACTCTCTTGCACATGCGAGCCGTCTATCCTTGCGAACGCTTGCACCCATTACCACTACACACACGCCGGATCGGACAACAGCAACCAAGTTAGCAAGGGGAATCCTACAACTACACCGGCTTTGACACCGAGTAGGCGTAGGGATGAGCGACGCAAAAGCTCCAGCCAAAACACTCCGTCCACCAACACCACAGCTCAAGCGACGATGAGGGCGACATCTCACACCGCTCGTTACATCCACACACACCGGAGCACAATCAACACTCGGAGATATATCGGTCAGACCTCTGAGCTCCCGCCTAACCATACCGCACCAAGCCCTATACTGTGGACACAACAAACTGTCAACAGCAAACAGTTACAAGCCGACGTCGGGTCTGGCGCCACCTCAAAACTCCGTCGAGAGAGGCTACGGAACATAGAGACGCGCGCACGTGGTCTCGATGGATCCAGCCGTCTACAGGCGAGAGACTATAGAGCGCTCTCACGCTCACGATGTCCACGACATGGGAAGGCATAAACTACCAAGCAGGTGGCTGTGCAAACGGGTGCCCCCACAACGTTCTAGTGCAGCCAATATGGTGTACAAACCCAAATCAGTCCTCACTAAGACGTATCTTGCGTGGGATGTGCGTGCCCGTTATTAAGACACCCGACGGTCTTTAACTACAGATGCGGTCGTGTCTCACGCCACATACCTAGTAAAAAAACCGTTCTTATTTTCGTATGTTTTTTGCACAATGGCTTGATTTACCACAACTCTTTTCTTTTTTTTACCAACGGACATCGAGTTGTCTCCTCATAGACTTTTTCTTCCTCTCTGAGCCCATTAAGCTGTTCGTTCTCCCTCCGGAGCTCCTCAATCTCCGTTGACTCCAATCTTGCTCTCCGTTTTAGTTGTTCAATTTCAAACTCACATTGTTCTTGTTTTCTACCCACAGTTTCTGCCTTCTTCCTCCAATCTCATAGTTTCTTTCAATTGGCTCATTTCCTTCCTGTGTTTCATTCGCTGTTCTTGTCTATCTCCTCGCACTCCAGCCTTGCCTTTTCTTCCAATTGGTCAACCTCGGCTTTATGTTCTTTTTGTTTTCTATCCATTGTTCCTCTCGTTCTTCCCTCTCCAATCTCGTTGTGTCCTTCAATCGCCTATTTCTCCTTCCTGCTTAGTTGTTCTTCCCTCATCATCCTCAACTCGTTTTGTAGTTCCCTTTCTTTGTCTTCGTGTTTCTGTAACTCAGAAGCTTTCTTTTCAAATTCCTTTCTCATCTCCACCACTCCAACCTGTTTTTTCCTTTTGTCGTTCAGTTTCAAGTTCATACTCTTTTTTTTATTCCACTGTCTTTCTTGTTCCTCATTCTGCAATCTCAAGGTTTCCTTCAATTGGCTAATTTCCTTCTCCTGTCTCATTCGTTCTTCTTCATTACTCTTTCTGCATCTCATTCTTTAATCTGGCCTTCGCTTCCAGCTGTGCGATCTGTACAGTGTGGTTCCTTACGTTTCATTCTCCGTTCTCGTTCTTTCTTCTCTCACATCCTCAACTCGTTTTGTAATTCCTTCTTTGTTTTGGTGTTCCAGTATCTCATAAGTTTTTTTCCATGATTCCTCTCTCAATTTGCATGCTTCTTTCCCCATTTCATCTCTTCTTTCCACTGCTTCCCTCCTCAATTCCTCCATTTCTTACTGGATTCCTTTAGTTTTTCCTGCCGTTCCTTTCGCATTTCTATCTCCCTTTCCAGGGTTTCTCTTTTAATCTGGCCTGTCCTTACCTCTCGCTTCAGTAGTACCAATTCCCCATCTTGTTTGCGTTTTTCCTTTTCTAGCTTTGTTTTCCTTTCTCCTTCCTCCCTCATTTCTCCCTGCAGTTCTTCGAACTGTTCTGACTTTTCCAGCAATTCCTCCATCCTTTCCTCCAGCTGTCCCTCTCCTCTTTTTATCTTCCGTTCTAGGCTTTCTCTTTCCTGATTGCCTGTTCTTATCTCTTCCTTCAATTGTTTTATTTCCAAATCGTGTTCACATTTTTTCTCTTCCAACTGTATTTCCCTCACTCTCCCCTCTAGTCTTTGAACGCCTTGCCCCCTCTAATATTTTTTCCATTAGTTGTTTTACTTCCAAATCGTGCTCCTTTTGTTTCTTTTCGAGCTCGGTTTTCCATTCTTCCTCCAATTGTTTCCGAAGCCCGCCGATGTCCGCCTGCCTACCTGCCATGCCCACGTGGCTTGAAACAGTGTTGGGAGCGCTCACCTCGTGTCGTGCCATTCATTGCGCTAAAAATAGCCGCCTGCTCACGCCTCGTGCGCGCTGAAGTGCGGCCGCGCCGCCATCTTGCGACTCCGTTTGCCGGCAAAGTTCGTGCTCAATAATGAGGGTGAGCTCCCCATGGATTAAAATTAGCAGTGGAGTTATAAAAAGAACCATCCCGGTCCATGGATTCTACATTACTACACATATACATTTCTACCCCCGGCACCCGCTCGCTTTGAAACTCCATCTTATTTCTCGTAAGAGATTAATTTAGCTTGCTCGTAATTTAATGGAACACGGAGGGTCGCTCCACTCACCCTTGATCCGGTTCCGTAAATATGTTGGAGACCGAGGTGGATTTGAATCACACTCCTGACACCAGTGTTACGAATTCTGCCCGTCCGGCGTGCGATCGGCCACGTAACTCAAATCGCGACGCGTCGCCCACCGGAATGGACAATTCAGTCGTGACCCTCTTGGAACTACCGCCAAGGAGCTAGCCATGGGTGGGGGTTTAACCTCACCACAACCCAGTCCGCATTCTACCCGTGCGAAATAGGGTGAATCGCCGAATGTCGATATACCTAAGTACCCGCGCGGTAGCGTACCGAGGAGTTGTACACGCCGCAGGTCGACTCCGGACACGAACCGCTTAAGCGGCTCTTCCGTGCTGCAGGGATAACCGAGCGGAGTTATCGTCGACCTCGACGGTTCAATTATTTATTGGGTGTCTACACCCACTACCAATCCCTTACGTGATGCAAGATGGAACTTTCAAAGAAGGAAAGGACGCAACGAAACGGGAAACAGTTTGAAAGCACTTTTATTCCACACACAGACAAGCACGTATTCACAGCCATACAGTAATGCACATATAACAGTAAAGCAAGAACAATACGCAGAGTTAAAACCGAATACAGCAATGTACAAGCACTTATAGGGTTTACTTAATAGACTGGCGCCACACACACACATTTACACCAAAAGCAAAGAAAAAACAAGCCACCCTCACAGGCAAGGAGGCAGACAGGTCCGTGGACCAAATGAACGTGGGACCTGGGTGATTGGCCAGGTCCACGAGACCGAAGGGTCTTACCCGCCCTCGTGGCGCGATGGCGGGCTAGCCGCAATGTCCGCGTAACGCGCTTGCTCCGTGCCCCTGGTATGGTCGGTGAGCTCCTCCAGGCGTGCGTCGCGCAGGCACCACGGTTGGGTTGGGGAACAGACGGGGTTACTGGCGCTATCTCAGCGCGGATGGGGGGGGGGGGAATTGTTGATGCTCGGGGTCGGGAGAGGGGAATGGCGGACGCTCCGTCCCGCTAGCGGGGTCCGGGACCGCACCGACTCCGGCGAACTCTCGCCCCTGACCCTCTTCTGCGTCCCTGCTCCACCCGCAACTCGTCCCTCGACCTCCACTCCGAGCTTCGTCCCCTTCGCCGTCCATCCCCGCAAACACACGCCTCAGACTCCAGACTTCCGACCAGCGCCACTTTCTGCACCCCTTTCTGCACACACGAGCTGCGTTGTCCTCCGTCTTTATAGACCGGGGAGGAGCTTGTATGCAGATTCGCGGATCAAAACGCGCTTGGAGGCGGGCCACACCGCCCGACGCTTGCCCATTGGATGGAGAAAAAGGGGCGTGAGCCTCTCCTGATCCGTTTTCCTCTCCTAAAAGGAACGATTCACAGCGGGTTCGGAGGCGGGGCCATGCCACCCGATGCTCAGTCATTGATGGAAGAAAAGGGGCGTGAAGCCTTCCTGATCCGTTTCCTCTCCTAAAAGGAACGCATTCACACTCGTGCTTGCTGCGTTCGGCAAGAATCACCGAATGGCCCTGGACAGCACGACATTCGGTGTTGACTGGTGTGTGGTTGATGGTTGGGAAGGAGAAAGGCGAAGGTGGTGGGGGTTTGCTGTGGTGGTTTGGTTGTTAGCGGGCGTCGTTTGGGAATGCGGGGTGAAGCGATGTTTGCGGGATGGAGTTGTGGAGGTAAAGAGGTGAAGGTAGTGTGTTTGAGTTGTTGGCGGCTTAATGGTCCAAAATAACGATAGAGAAAGAAAAATGGCTAACTCAAAGCATCGCAGCCCGGATGAATCACACATATTCCCCCTAAACAACAGGTGTGACTAACTAAACATGAACTTAGCGTCATAACTGATCTAAGGACCCTTTATGGTGTATTGCGAATTTCCACAGCCGTAACAATGTATATATATATATATATATATATATATATATATATATATATATATATATATATATATATATATTATATATAATATAATATATAGTATATTATATATATATATATATATATATATATATAATATATATATATATATATTATATATATATATATATATATAATATATAACAAGGATGGCTGTCCATTAACTTAATGCTGATTGGCTGTGTGAGGATAATTGCAATGTGATTGGCTCCTGGCAAGATTGAATGCTGTATCGTTTCGGCTTATAAAAACTGATATTCAAAATCTGATTCCATATTTGATGATCGAAACTCATGGCGTAAAAAATTTTTTTGAAATGTCAAGTGAAATTAGATAAAAATTAGGAAAAGCAATTTCTTTCAAGCCCAATATAATTAAACATACACTCGTGGAAGGTGAGGTATAATGGCTCCAAAATGCATCTTTTCACTATTTTAAAGGTAATTATTGTGTCCAATATTATTTTACACCGTCCAGGGACACCAGCAGCGATTTTTTTGGATTCGGATTCCTTGTTTTTTTATATGTATATTTTTGGGAATCTGTAACGCAGTTTTATACTCACAGTGATTAAGATACAACCTCTGCTGAGGATGACCTCGAGGTACCCGCTCTCACCTCTAAGCTGCTAGCTTGGGTTTCAATCCCGACCCAGCTATAAAAGTCATCCTGGTGTTTCAAGGCAGGTGAATCATCGATGTGTGTGTGTGTCGCTTCCTATGCGTTAACGTGGGCATCCTGTTTTCCGACAATAAGTTAATGGACATTACGAACCCCACGGTATCTTTCACCAAATAGGTGGTGGAGTTATCGCCGGCACCATGGCCAAGTTTCAAATTCCTGCTGAACTACTTTTTGGAAGTAATGACAAACCACCCAGTCTGAGTGGTGGAGAGAGGGAGGGGAAGGGGAGTGGGGGGGGGGGGGAGGCAGAGAGTGAGGGGAGGGGGAAAAGAGAGAGAGAGGAAAGGAGGAAGAGGAGAAAGGAGGGGAGATATGGAGGAGTGGGGGGGGAGAGGGAAGGGAGAGAGAGAGAGAGAGAGAGAGAGAGAGAGAGAGGGGGAGTGTGGGGCCAGTACACACCCCTGACGAACTCCAGTACCAACTGGAAATAAGTCAGAGATGGTACCACCACATCTCACAGCACTCTCAGTACCAGAGTATAGTTCAGACATCAGATTGATCAGTTTTGGTGGCACCCCACGAAGACCAAGAATCTTCCAGAGGCATCCCCATTCACTGAATCAAACGCTTTACAAGATCAACATAGGCTGCAAGCAGCCCCTGTCAAAACTCTTACCTGCATTCGGTGAGGACCCGAAGAGCAAGGATACGATCATTCATTGAACTCTTTGGTGCAAAGCCTGATTGCTCTGGACACTGGTGCTCAAGCAGGTGGTGATGAATCCTGTCAAGAATTACCCGAGCAAAGACCTTGGCCAGCACTGAGAGCAGCATCACCCCTCGGTAGTTGTTGCAGTCTTGGCAATCACCTTTCCCTTTCCAGAGGTGACAACAAGGCCCCTCTTCCAGTCAGTTGGGATAATGCATGTGATCCAGGCTGAGCACAGAACTGCATGCAATGACATGAGTGCAGCATTTCCAACAGCCTTGAGAAGTTCAGCATGGATGCCACAGATCCCTGGAGCTTTACCCATTTCAACCGGTTCACTGTAACCTGTGTTTCCACAAATGAAGGTGGACCACAGTTGATTGGAGGGTCAGCAATAGGAAAGTAACACCCCTGGCATCCAACTCGACAGCTGGTGGATCAGCCAGGTACAGTCGCTCAAAGTAACCGGCCCAGTGGGCCTTCACTTCGGACTCCTCTGTCAAGAGCAAACCACCCTTGCTCTAACTGCTGCACACTGAGGGATGGGCTTGGAGGAACGCAATGCACGAATTCCCCTGTAAAAAGGATGAGAATCACTTGACCCCAGGAGATACTCTTCCCCCTCACACATTCCCTCGCCCATAGGCCTCCTTGTCCACCCTTAGTGCACGTACAGTTTTACGCCTCAACTCCCTGAACAGCTCAGCTCTGCCATTCAGCCTGGCCCTGTGACTCTTTTCGATTGTATCCAGTATCCCTTGAAAGACAAAATTCTTCTTTGCCCTATGGTGAATTCCAAGACATCCACTGGCAACATCAAGGATGGTAGTCTTGAAGGCACTCACAACCCTTCAGGATCCCCCAAAGCACCCAGACCCCAGATCTCCACTCAGCTTGTTCGCAAACTCCTCAGCGACCCTCTCATCCTTGAGCTTGCCACATTCCAGGCCCGTAGGCCTGGGATGCGTACCCTCTCCCGAATGTATCATGTGTCTTGTAAGTATTATGAAGGCAATTTGTTTTATATTGTTTGGAGTAAGAATTTCTCTACTTTAAATTGAAGTGTATAATTCAATTTAAAAAACGGTTGAAAGATGTTTAAAGGCAAAAAAATAAGTTAATTCTGGGTTTTACTGCCATTTTCCCAGCGACTATGACACAACCTTATCCAAGACATTACATTAGTTATTTGTGCTTGTTGTATGTGTCCATTATGACTGCCCTAAAAACACGAAGCTTCCTGTTTGGAATGATTTCAATTTTGTTTGATTGCCAGGCTGGCAGACTGAATACTTTAATTATCTCACTCCTCTCTGTGCATGTGCCCTCGGGAGGGACTGATTCAAAGCCAAAGTACTGTAAAATGAAAGACTTGTTTTCCGATTCATTTTCTGATTCGTGTTCAAAATGTAACTTTATTTTTAGTATAAGCTTTTCATCGATCATAAACTGATAAGACTGAGAGACCACTGGAAGGACGGATATGGCCAATTGCTTAACCTCGTTTTTTACTTTGTGCGTGCGGGGTAGCAATTGTCCTGTTTTTTTTCTTCTTGCTCTCAGATGTTTATGTAAAATCCACACCTTAATCTGAAAATATCAGTTGCGGCTTTATTCGATTAGGATATTTCAATTCGGCACAGATCTTGGCTCATAAACTTAGTGATAAAGTTGTATGAATTGAATAATCTTTTCCTGAAAAGGTGATGGGAGCACAAAGCCGAAGGCACAATGTAAATGCTGGCAATTAGTCTTGGCTTACTGTATTATTGATGTAATTATCTTTAGCTGGTCTTTGTATGGAGCCATTCAGAAACCTTCAGGCAGGAATATGCATTGACCAGAATAATAGTAATAATCACACAATTTCTGTCAAGTAGAAAATGTTTTTTCCCCCCATATTTATAGAAAGCAGTTATTGCAAACCATGGCATGTGATCTGGGACACGCATATCTCCACACAGGGCTGTTTGCAATGCACAATTCTGGATACCATTACTCAACAACCCTGATTGCATTTCATTATTCATCTGAATAGTTTTATGGTACCCTCGTTGTTATATAGATTCCATCACCATAAGTAGTTGTAGGTCGGTCTATAAATTACGTATGCAAATTAGCATCCCCTCCCTATTCCCTCAGATTTTTTCCCCAAATACCTTTCTTTTTTTTCTCCTCCCTCATCCAAAACTGTTATTCTTTCTCTTCATCTATTTTCCTGAGTTTACCCTTGTAATCCCACATGTACTGTGGGCTGTCAGGATAGCAAAAAGGGAGCACACTCACATTTGAGCTGTCTCTTCTAGTTGGTTTGATTTATGATGATCAACTACCACTCTTGTGCTTCACAGACAGAGCATTGCATGACAGAGAGGGTATCCACAGACAGGGCTTTTGATACAGTCCAGCATCCTGCCTTGCTCTCCAACTCTCTGCCTATGGAATCCAAGGCCAACTCCACACTTGGATTATTGACAACCTCCACTCTCGTCGCCAATATGTGGCTCTCAACGGAACCCATTCTTCTCCACTCCTTGTCAAGGCTGGAGTACCACAAGGCAGTGTTCTTGGCCCCATATGATTCATAATCTTCATCAATGATCTAACTGACTCTCTGGAAAATCCTCTCTATCTCCTCACTCATGACTCCACTCTCTGCCATGAGATACCTCTTTCTTCTGAAGGACGGGAAGGAGAATCTTCCCTCTCCTTAGACATTGACAATCTCAAACTGGTCAAACACTTGGAACATGTCTTTCAATCCTGAGAATTCTCTCTCTCTCTCTCTATCTCTCTATCTCTCTATCTCTCTATCTCTCTATCTCTCTATCTCTCTATCTCTCTATCTCTCTATCTCTCTATCTCTCTATCTCTCTATCTCTCTATCTCTCTATCTCTCTATCTCTCTCTCTCTGCGAAAGGATCATACCACAAAACCTTCCACCTAATTTCTCAACAACCTTCTCAAAGAGGTTCAATCACTCAAATTGTTGGGTTGCACTCTCAGCCATGATCTCTCTAAAGGCCCTGTCACACCTTGACTTGACGCTTAAGTCAGCGTATGCCTGACGTATGCAAAATTTGGCTGAAACGCTGGCACACATCGAATACATTATGGGTAAGTTTGTATACATTAAGAGCAGCTGGCATACATCGTATATGCTGGCATACGTCTTTGACGCTGGCATACGTCGTAGTAGCTGGCATACGTCGTAGTACGCGAGGTGTTAGACAAATTTTCCATGCTTGAAATTTTTCGACGTATGCCAGCGTATGACTCACACGTTCCGCATAATGCTGGCCATAAGTTGTAGGCACGTTACGCGATCGTTGACACACGTCGACACCGTTACTTGTAAGTTACTCATAAGTCGAAACACGTCGAGGTAATTTTAGCGTACCCGAAACTTATTTCTAACCTATGAAGTACACGTGTTGTAGGCACGTTACTCGATCGTTGACACATGTCGACACACGTTACTTGTACGTTACTCATAAGTCGAAACAGTCAATGTAATGGTTAGCGTCAGTGTTCCAGACTCCCTGGTTTTTTTTGTTTTTTTTTCTTCAGTATGCTGGTGATGTTAACACTTCGATTTCTAGTGCGGTTATAATATATTAATTAAAAGGCTGCCGCTCAACGATTTAAATCATAACCGCACTAGAAATCGAAGGGTCAATCACCGTCATACGAAGAAAAAAAAAAAAAGAAAAAAAAACAGGGTGTCTGGAACACTGACGCTAACCATTACCTCAACGTGTTTCGACTTATGAGTAACGTACAAGAACGTATGTCGACGTGTGTCAACGATCGCGTAGCGTGCCTACAACTTATGCCAGCATATGCGGAATGTGTGTTCATACGTCGAGTACGTCGAGAAATTTCAACATGCTGAAAATTTCTCGACGTACTCGGCGTATGATGACGTATGCCAGTGTACTACGACATATGCCAGCATACTACGACGTATGCCAGCGTGCTATTAACGTATACAAAACTTACCCATAACATATTCGACGTGTGCCAGCTTGGTCGGCATATTTTTCATACGTCGCATACGCTCGCTAAAACGTCAAGGTGTGACAGCGGCTTCACCCTTCAATGTCTAGTGCGGTTATGATTTGAATCGTCGAGCCGCAGCCTATGAATAGCCTACACCACGTGATCGCGGCGATACGCTGCCGCGCGCTATGCATAAGTTAGACTATCGTTGGGCATAGTTGTGAAGGCCGACAACACACTCAGCATTCGTTGGTATAAGTTATCTATATGTGATTGAAACGTTCTGTGTACGTACTAATACGTATGCATACGTCCAACACGTTATTATATGCCCAAATTTTTTTTAAAAACATCAATAGTTCAGCGTACGCCAGCGTTTTAACATACATTTTGAGACCTTGCCATATGCTGGCTAAAACGTCAAGGTGTGAACAGGCCTTTAGGTAAGCACTTTTCAAATTGGCCTCCAAAGCTAGATCTTAACTGGGCATCCTCCATTGTTCAAATCTTTCTTGGAACACCTAAGCTCCTGTCCACCTACAGGCTTTCATCTGCAGCTCAATGGAATAGTACTCTCTCCCTCTGGGCTGGCTCCCCTGCCTTACATCTTGCTCACTTGATGCGGTGGAACCAAAGGCTTCATATCACTGGAATCTATCGCGATGAAACTGAGTCTATGGGCTATCACTTCGCCATTGCCACAGGTCGGTGTCTTCCTCATCTTCTTCTGCTCATTTCTTCACTTTCACCCTCTGCCCTCTCTGTGCTTTGCCACCCTCCTCCCCCCCCCCCCCACCAGGTATCTGCTGGACGCACATGGTCCACCAGCAACCCCTCCTAGTGAAACTGATATAAATCCAGATCACTGCTCACCTCCACTCATGTATTCCTCTCTTTTTTTCCCCACCTTTCAACTCTCTTCATCTCATTCTTCCCTCCAGGTCTTCAAGGCAGCTGTTCACCACCATCTCAGGTCATCCTCATCCAAATCATAAATTTTCTACACCCGTTAAACCACGCTGCACCCCTCGCAAAATTTTACTAATGTATCCATTTTGTCCACCTTTGCATTCCCCCTTTACCCCCATCATTAACTTGCATCCCTTATTTGTCCATCTCCATCTACTTTCTCCTCCACCCTGCTGTGGTGTTTTCTCCTTTTCCCGCTCTTCCCTTTGTTGTGTTGTTCTGATTGTGTTCTGCATCATAGCACTTCCCGAGCCTAGAGTATGTATGTTAAAAAAATAAAAATTAGTAATGACGTCCATTTAGAGGGACCCCAATACAAGCTTTTGCTGGTGGGGTTTACAAAGATCCACACCTCGGCCAAATACCTGTCCCCAAGGTCAGTTCTCCACCACAGAAACATTCACATCTTGTGTGGGTCTCTTATAGGCTCTGTAGATTAGTGTGGTCAATGCATCACAGACCGTGTCGTGCATCATCATCATCATCATCATCATCACATCATCATCATCATCATCATCATCACCATCCATGCCGTTTCAATATTTGTGCATAAAATTAGTCAGTAAAATGTTTTTTTTCTTTCCATATCTTATATATATGTACATATATATATATATATAATATATATATATATAATATTATATAAATGTACACGCCTCATTATACGTTTTTGCTTCTTCGACTCCTTCATCTCGTTTGTGATATTTTTTAAGCTATATAACGTATTATATATATATAATATATATATATTATAATATATATATAATATATATATATATATATACATATCCCACTCATTCAACAGTTTTGAATGAGAAAAGGAGTATTCTGCTGTTTTGTGTCACTGTGTGAACCACAATGAGCATGGAGAAAAGAAAGAACACATAGAATTGTCTGAAGAGGTCAGACGAATATTGTAGCCAAACATGGACAATATCACAAGGCTTAAGTTATTCATCTGCAGAGACCTTGATGTTCCTGTGCCCACCGTACTGATGTTATCAGGAAGTAAAGGTCCATGGGACTTTAGCGAACCTCCCTGGACACGGCCGCAAGAGAAAACTTGATCTAATAGGTTATATATATTTCCATACAACATATTATCCATGTTTCCATCCATCGGGACTATATGCAGAGCGTTGGTGCTGCCCAGCAGTCTCCTTGGCTATTGGACACAATCCTGGACGGGACACGCACTCCGACACAGTATACCAGCATCTGGCATCTCATTTTGCCCAAACTCGAAGATGAGAGGCAGAGTTCACCCCACCTGATTTAATTCAATAGCTGAGTAAGGGTTTTGAAGCTCAGGAATCATAGGATTCCAAGCCCTACCACTCTAACATTATGCCAACACCAGGCCATATATATATATATATATATAATAT
This sequence comes from Eptatretus atami, assembly GCA_035128595.1. Taxonomy (NCBI): domain Eukaryota; kingdom Metazoa; phylum Chordata; class Myxini; order Myxiniformes; family Myxinidae; genus Eptatretus; species Eptatretus atami. The sequence continues at coordinate 90,395,474 of CM068961.1, forward strand.
ATATATTATATATATATATATATATATAAGTAACAATCATTATATATATGTAATATATATATATAATATATATATATATAAATCTGGAAAAACAATTAAGAGACCACTGCAAAATTATCAGTTTTTTCTGGTTTTACTATTTATAGGTATGTGTTGAGTAAAAATGAACATTTTTTTTTTATTCTTAAACTACTGACAACATTTCTCCGACAAATTCGAATAAAAATATTGTCATTTAAGGCATTTGATTTGCAAGAAATGAAACTGGTCAAAATAACACAAAGATTCCAGTTGTTTTCAGACCTCAATAATACAAACAGAAACAAGTTCATATCATTTTTAAACAAGCACAATACTAATTGTTTTTAACTAGGAAGAGTTCAGAAAATCAATATTTTGTGGAATAACCCTGATTTTCATCACAGCTTTCATGCCGTCTTGGCATGCTCTCCACGCAGTCTTTCACATTGCTGTTGGGTGACTTTATGCCGCTTCTGGCACAAAAATTCAAGCAGCTAGGCTTTGTTTGATGGCTTGTGACATCCATCTTCCTCTTGATGCACATTCCAAGTTTTTCAATGGGGTTTCAGGTCTGGAGATTGGGGCTGGCCATGACCAGGGTCTTGATCTGATGGTCTCCATCACACCTTGATTGACCTGGCTGTGTGGCATGGAGCATTGTCCTGCCTGGAAAACAACCAATCTCCAGAGTTGGGGAACATTGTCCGAGAAAGAAGAGGCAAGTGTTTCCAGACAACTTATAACGTGGCTTGAATCATGAGTCCTCACAAAGATAAATCTGCCCGATTCCAGCCTTGCTGAAGCACGCCCGCAGATTATCACCCGATCCTCCAGCAATTTCCGTGGGTCGCGAGACCATTGTGCTGTAGGCTCTCCAGGTCTCCTCTAACCTTAGACAATCCAGGTTGTTGGCAAGCTGAAAATTGGACTCATCAGAGAAGATGACGCTTACTCCAGTCCCTCCTATGTCAATCCTTATGGTCTTTTGCAAACTTCAGCCTGGCTCTTCTTTGCTTCTCATCGATGAAGGCTTTTTTCATAGCTTTGCCACGACTTCAGCCCTGCCCTAGGAGCCTGTTTCGAACCGTCCTCAGCCATGCATTTCACCCCAGCTGGCCGTTTCCATATCTTTTTTGTGTCACTTGATGTCATCCTACGGTTGTTTGAGTGAATTCAAAGAAAGTTGGTGTCATCCGGTCAGTGGAAAGGTTTTCGCCTCTGCCAGTCTGTAGCTTTGTTGTCCCCCAATGCCTGCTGCTTGACCTTGTTTTCTTATGAAAACCGCCATCTTTTGAAATTTAAGATGGAAAGCAACGGTGACGCTCTACTGTATCGCTCTGTCCACAGTAAAGCAGAATTGAACCTCTTTTCCTCACTAAACTTTCTTTCATCTCTTTTGGCATGGTCATAGTTATGTTTTTGTTCCATTACGTTGAGGTACTACTAGCACTGGGGGGTTTTGCCACCAGCTGTCTATTGCAAGAGGATCGTGATGCCCACAGCAGTGGGTTTTATACTTTTCTGTTAAATAAGATTGGTTCAGATGATCACCTACTCAGTACGCTGCACGAGTTAAGAATGAGGTGTGCCTATGTTAGAATTCAACAGATACGAATGAATGGCTGCCATACATGGAGGATGCTGATTAAATTTTTTTTGGGAGTGGTCCCTCTTATTTTTCCAGAGCAGTATGTTTGTATTATATATAATATATATATATATATAATATATAGTATATATATATATAATATGTGTGTATATATATATATATTATGGTGTGTA
>CM068961.1:90411773-90428485 GCA_035128595.1 Eptatretus atami
CACATCCCATGCCCTTCTTGCCAAAGAAGACTGCATAAAGCAACCACGAAAGGCTACGCAAGGTAAGCCCTTGGGAGGAATCGATTTATTGATATAGTCCTAGCCACCTGTGGTAATTGATTCGGGTGAGAGCAAATTGGTTATTCCCTCCATTCACAGGTGAGAGATGTGTGGGTCTTTGTTTATTAATTTATATGTTGATTGCTTTTGGACATTTACTCTTGGTACATGGTTGGGAGCCTCGTTAGTATGCATTTTTGTCTGTGTTGTGGCTGAAGATTTACCAATGAGTGAAGAAACCGGTCCGGCAGCTGAGGGAGTGTGGTGCATTGGGATTCTCATGTGTGTACTGTTTGTGAATATCTTTACAGCCATGGAGGAAATCTGGGAAGGGTTTGAAACAGCAAAGGCCTTACCTTTGTGTATTTCATGGTTGCTTTGTGCAGCCTTCTTCGGCTGCAAGAGCATGGGAGGAATCGATTTATTTATACAATGCAAGCCACCTGGGGATTAGGTGAGAGCTAATTCGTTATTCCCTCCATTCACAAGTAAAAGATGTGTGGGTCTTTGTGTTTCACATACATATGTACGTGTATATATATATATATATATATATATATATATATACACTGTATTATATTAGTATTGTTTATATTATATATATATATAACATATATATATATATATATATATATATACATACATATACACATACATACATACTCATCCCAACATTCCACTATCCCATTGCGTTTTCAAAAAAAATTACCTGCATACTCTATTACTGGGCTGACAGGTGAGCCAAGAGGTATGCACTCTCTCCTCTAAACCATCTCACCTGGGTTTGAAATCCAACATTCCGGTGTTTCAAAGGCAGGGTGTTTCATCGGTGTCTGTGCCATCCCTCGGGTGGCTGCTAAACTGGTTGTCCCGTCTGCCAGCATTAGTTGGTCGATCCCATGGTGTCCTTCGCGAAGAGTAGGACCATTACTAAGCAACTGCTTCGGCAGCACCAACACTCTGCAACAGAGTATGGTACATTGGATATTGAAAAACGAAACACAAGCTTGATGTTTCTTCAATTAGTATTGTAAACTCGTTCATATAATTTCATGAATACCCTTTGTCGGACACGGTGACTCTTGAACATGGTGACCCAAAATAAGAAGAAATGTTATTAGCAGAAATATGTTCCTTCTTAATTTTGGTCATTTGGAGGAATAAAGTTTGTGTATCCACATATTGTTCAATAATTATTAGCCCCTGTTGGACTTAGTCCAAAACGGGGCTTATGGATTTTGTCTCGATTTTCGTGTGCGTGTGTGCGTGCATATATGCTTCCCCAACCATATCTCAGACATGCATTTACCGATATTGTTCAAACTTGGCAGACAGATAAGGAACAATGGCTTACATATGGATGTGGCATTTTTTTTCGAGATCAGATCCAAGGTGGCCGACTGGCAGACATTTTAGTTGTAAAAAAACCCGATGTTGAACACGTCCTCAACAATTTCTCGGACATGTATTTACTGATGTTGTTTAAACTGGGCGGGCAGATAATGAATGATGGCTTACGTAAGCACGCCATTTTGTTTCGAGATCAGATCCAAGATGGCCAACTGGCAGACATTTTAGTTGTAAAAAACCCAATATTGAACATGTCCTCAACCATTTCTCGGAAATGCATTTACCGATGTTAGTTAAGCTTGGCACACAGATAAAGGATGATGGCTTACATATGCTCACCATTCTTTTTTTGAGATCAGATCAAACATGACCGACTGGGAGCCATTTTGTTACTTAAACGTGTCCCCAACCATTTATCCGTCATGCATGGTCTGATTTTGTTAAATCGTGGCAAAAGCACAGTATATGATGGCATACACGTGCCCCTCACTTTATTTTGCAATACGATCAAAGATGGCCGACTGGTAAACTGGCAGCCGTTTTAGTTGTACATGATTATGGGCTCGCCCTTTAACTCCAAACAGCAAAATTACTAAAACAATTGGGCCTATGACATTTTGATGCCTTTTTTACTTGTTTAACTAAATTTGTTTATTTAATTAACCAGCATATTATTTGATGTAGCCTCCCCTTCATGTATTGGTGTTGCTTTAACCCAGACATTCTCTGAAATATTGCAAGAGGAAATGCTTGCAAATCCTTGGTATCCTTGTGCTTACTGAATAGTGAAGATAATTTTTTTTTCTATCCCACCTTGGAATAAAATTTGGTCTTTCTGCCTCTTCTCAAGAAATCTCTTACTCTGCTCCCCTTTCCCTTGACCTTATCCCTTTCCAACCTTGCTCCCTTGTCGCACCAGTTCTGATCCAATCAATCATTTTTTTTCATCCCAAGTATATTCTAAAATGTCACCGCTATTCTTTTATCCACATGATTCCCCAGTTTTGGAATTGGCTTCGATCTAACCTTTAGCCCCTTCCTTTTGAGAATTTTTTTTAGCATGGACAATTTTGTGTTCAAGGACCATTGTTGTTTCTCTTTGGCATCATCTGGTAGTTTTTCTTACGTTTTACCATCATCGAGCAGTAATGTGATTTTGTCATCATATTTATCCTTGTCCATTACTGCTGCTAACCTACCCATGTCTGCTGGTGCAAAGATCAAATCGTTCCTATGTCTCAGGCTTTTCATTGCCTTCAGTTCTATCACTGAGAGGTTAGGTTTGTGTTTGCTCATGTGCAAAAAGCCCCCATTGTGGAAGCCAGTGGATTACGTTTGGGATATTGAGAGCCTAAACAAGTGAAGTACTGAACAAAAGATCAAGCTCCGTTGTGTCATTTTATTCCTCATGGTGTCCACCAGCCATAACGTGAGCATTGAAGCCTCTCCTGGGGAAAACATCATCCCCAACTTTATATCTGGTGTTCATCCAGATGATATTGGTAGTGTTCTTGATGCCTTTCCACCTAGCTCTCGACGCTCAACTTTCCAAGTTTCTCATCTCACCTGCCAAGAGTGCTCTCCACTCGTCTCATTTGTCAGGATGTATCCATTCGTCTCATTTGATTGGATTTTTGTCTCATCTCACTCTTGTCCATCAATCTCTCCTTACCCCGAGTCTTTTGGCTAAGCCTATGCTGATATCTGGCTATTTGGACTGTGAAAGCCACCAAAGGGGAACTGGTGCACCATGAGTCTACACTAAGCCTGCACAAGTTTGCACGGGTTTGCACCAGTCTGTATAAGGTGAGCCAGGAACCATACTCATGCTCCGCTCTCCACTCCAGCTGCTTTCTTTCTATCTACATTTCCCCAGAATGTTTCTGATGGCATGCCATGTGTTGTGTTTAGTCATAGGTAAGAATGTGTAAGTGTGCTCTATCAGCATGAAGAATAATTACTTTTTTCTCATGCTTTTTAGTTGTGATATTTGCTTATAATTCCTGTTTGTGCCTCGTAAATACATTCCCATCAATTGCTGATTGTAAATATGCCCTGAATGGATATTACGTTGTTGTGTTTTATAAATAAATGTACTTCTTGTTGAACTGTTAAATGTTTAAATCCTGCTTGCTTTCATCCTTTCCTCCATTGGTCCGATTTAGTGTGTAAGCATAGTTACACAGGAAGTTCTGCCCGACTGATTCGCTCCGCGATTAGCCAATGGTCGCCCTCAGTTCACTCGGCCATACATAATAAGTAGATGGGTGGTTGTTAAAGGCATGGCCCCCAGTTAGTGTTGCCAAGCCAACAGTAAGGTAATGTGTAACCAAGGGATGAGAACCTTGCTCGGTTTTGGTAATTTTAACTGGTGGCCCCATTTGCCGAGAAACCCGTCAGACCACAGAGTTATCCGTAGCTGTCGGCCTCAGGACCAGATGTCGGGTGACGTTCTGAGGAGCTCTCTCTTGATAGGTAACCCCAGACCACAGATCCATAACAATATATATATTACACACAAAGATTAAAAACACACTTCGGCCACAAGTATGCCTTGCTGACCATTTCTTCAGTTGAAGTCCACAGTTTAATCCTGTTTTTGCCCTTTAACCCCAATTACGGTTGGCTGAGATGGGGCAGCAGAGGCATACACAATTCCACACGATTTCTGAATTCTCCCATACCGATACATCTATTCTATAAAAGGAGTCATGTGTCCGTGTGTGCGTGCGTGCAAGTTCCACCCATTGGTTGGACAGTTTCCCCGACTCCACCCACAATTTCTATGCTATGGCCGCAAATTTAGGAACCCTTCAGAATTGCCATTTAGAACCCTTTAGGATTAATTTTTCTCTCAAGCAGCACTTATATGACGGACAATATGCAGGTTTTCTTTCATTTCCAACTATTCTCTCAAATTGAGTTTGATTTCAAATCAAACTCTCTCTCTCTCTCAAATGAAATTCTCTCTCAAATTCAACAGGTGACTGCGTGATGTGATGGGTTTCTGTGAAGTCAGTGAGAGTATGATAGGGGAGCAGAAAACGTTACATATTCTGCTGTTTTAACATGGGAATGCCTGTTTGCTTTTGTGGGTGGGAGGAGGGTGATAGTAAAGAGGGGCCAACTTTGGAAGAGGGAGGAGAGGTTGAGGACTTTTGGTGGTGCAGGGGGAATGGGGCAGGGGTGCGAAATGGCTTGAGTGGGGGGAGGGGATCGATGCTTTATGGTTGTGAGAAGGGTGAGGACTTGGGATTGGAGGGAGGGGGGAAGGGGGGAGACCAAGAATGGGACAGAGTTGGGAGGGAAGGCTGAAGCTTTTTTGTTGAGTTGTCAGAATTGCATGTGTGAGTTTACACTAGTGTGGTGTGTGTGTGTGTGTGTGTGTGTGTGTGTGTTTCGCTGTGGGGGTGGGGGTGGGGGTGATGCAATCACTCTTCAGGCAATGTGCTAGTATACTTTATTATTAATGAAGCACGAGATGATAAAATTCAGACACCCAAGTCTAAGTACCATACTCCTGAGATTGCTGTCAAAGCATCTTTCCTGGTCAATGAAATGAAAGAGTGCAGTTTGACATTCAGAGTGGGTCAATTTTTGAGCCTTCAATTGCAGAAGCCCAGCAAGTGAGTCAAGCTGATACAGAAGCTCAACACTCCTGAAAACACCAGTTATTTTTAATACATTATTATGAAATTCCACACTACACGAACAAAATTGCCCTTCTGTGCTTCTGCTCTTTAGTGTACAATGTCCTTATGTTTATGGATTTTAATTATTGTTCAAAATTCTCCCTAAGGGAACACAAGTTCGTAAATTGCTTTACAAACTCAAAACTATTTACAGATTCAACAGCATCCTTTCGAAAATATTTTGATTCTGATGTACCATAGTTTGTATCAGAGCGTCGGTGCTGCAGCAGCAGTTTCTTGTGAAGGGTTATACTGTGTGGTTATTCCATTGCCTTCCAGGCACTAGTTAGAGCAGGAATTAAAAATTTGGCCATGATGCCGGCAATAGCTAGCATACTCTTCGTGAAGGACACCGTGGGATCTTCAACGTCCACCCACGAATGCCGGCAGATGGGATGCCCGGTTTAACGTCCCTCGGGATGGCACGCACCTTGATAAATCATCCTGCCAGCGAAACACCAATATGACAGTTTATAGCTGGGTCAGGATTCTAACCTAGGCTAGACAGCTTAGTGGTGAGTGTTCGTACCTCTAGGCCATCCTGCGAGTCCCTCGAAAATATAATGTTCCAAAAAAGAGCTTTATCAATAAATTGTAATTAAATTTCAATTTGTGAGGTTAACCAAGCTTGGGAATGACCAACCAACCTTTGTTCATGCAGATCCGTTTCCATTTCTTCCCAGCTCAAACCATCAGCTCAGGAAACCAGTGATTCTACCGTTATGAACATTCTACGGGGAAATGACAAAATTTTTCAGTCTGTGTTCTCCACTGTGGAACATTATTTTTCTCGGTTTCTGAATGCATGTCCCTTGCCATCCATTATTGCGCATAGTTGGTCATACATGTGTGCCCTCAACTTTTGGCAGGAGTCATCGAGAGATTGCCATTATGTGGCTGCAACTGTATTTGCTTGAATCCTTTAAAACTATGCTGAATTTATCTTCTAAGATCAATGTTTACTTCATGAATAACTACATGCTACAATATGCAGTGTGCAATATTGCAAAAGGATTCGTTAACTACTTACCGTGTTATATCGAAGCTGAAAGCAAACGTTCGTTTTTCTGTGCAGCATGCTATCGTATAATAGTTGATATAGTTCCCCCCCCCCCCTCCTTTGGAATTTGTAGCAATGAAAACTATTGAGGTGACAAGTCGTAGAGATGTCATGATTTCCTCTTTTGTTTTGATTTTCATAGTCATAAGATTGTCCGACGGGATGGTGCAGAGACACTTATCTTTGAACTGTCTTGTCTTGTCTTGATTTTATTCCCAACTCCATTGGGAACTGTCGGATTGGTGCTGCAGGCAGGAATTTGCATCATAACGTGGAGCGTCCCATTGATGGGTATTAAGCCTGGTGTCCTGTCTGCTAGCATTAGCTGTGGCCAATAAAGATCCCACGTTTTTTTGTTTTTTTTCTGTGAAGGCCTGGCAAGTTATCACGAGCATCCTGAACAAATTTAAAATTCCTGCCCCAACTACTGCTGGGGAGCTAAAGGCAAACCTCCTTCGGGGTGTCCATCAACCAACATCCACATCAACCAACATTTATCTTCTTGGCATAACTGCTCAGAGTGACAGGCAGCCAAGGCTCCAGGGTCTCTTGGAGAAAGTTGGATGTCTCTTTTGAAAAAAATTTTTTTTTTAAGGCCAAATATGACGGTCAACCATTACAAGCTGACAATAAAGGAACATAACACTCAATATAATCCTTGCCATGGGGCTGCTTTGGCAACACCGAGCATGGCCTTGGACAGAGCACCACAAAGGAGGAGAGATGGGGAGTCGGGGGAGACGAGAGGGGGGAGAGGGAGAGGTGGTAGAGTTAGAGAAGGAGAGAAAAAATTGGGATGAGAGAGGGAAAGGGGTTGGGGTTTGGGGGAGCAGAATATAGAGAGGGGGGAAGGGTGAGATATGCTTTGTTAGGTGTATCTGTGTAGATCCATCAAACAATGTTCCCGGTTAGCATGGCAGAGCATTAGTGCATGTTCTCACATGCGGTGAAGCACACACCTCTTCAGCTGTGGAATATTTGTGGGTGAGTACAACTGAAGTCAAGACTTGAGGTGTGGATGGGTGATGCACACTACGAACAATGTTGAGTTTGAAGACAATGTGTATTAACTCACTCCAACAAATAAAATGTGTTGTCTCTTTTGCCCACAAATGAGCATTAATTTCCTGCTCGCAGAAGCATTTTTCTTCAGTCGTTTGCTCACAGACCACCGAGTGTGGTGTCTCTCATCATATTTCCATTTATCTGGATATTCTGCAAAATTTCAGTGGAAGTTAAGTAGCATTGAGACAGTTATTAGTGAACAGCACTCGATGTGTTTTCTGGTTTCATATCAACAGAACTTCTACTATATACAGCAACCTAATAAATCTTCATGTGGTCTGTTCCGAGGATTACACTTGGTGGTTTGCCATCGCCTTCTCATTGCGGGTCAGTGAAGCATTTTGGAACTTGGCCATGGTGTCGACATAAAATGGTGTACTCTTTGCAAAAGACACCGTTGGATACTTAACATATGCTGGCAATTGGAACTTGGCTCAACATTCCATCCGAGGGACTTGCGACATCCCTGCTGGCAAAAAAACACACCAGGGTAAGAGTTGCTAGTCGGGTTTGGAATCAAACCCAGATTTTATAGCTCAAAGGTGAATATGCAACCTCTGAACTATCCTGTCAGCCTCCTTAAATCAAATAGTATTCCGGAGAACAATGAAGGGAAAATATGTTTTCTCGACCAATGTTAAAAAGGTAGATGCATTGACAATGACAGCACAGCTTGTTTCAAAGATATATTTAGTCCACAATGATTCAAGTTCATCAGTTCATGTCACGTTATCCACCAAGTTTAATATGAGTTTCAAAGGTTGGCTATAAAGAAGGCAATAACTGCAAATGAGAACTACAATTTTATCTTTATACAGCAGCCAACGTGACTTCAATTGACTTTAGAAAGGCAAACTCTTCCACTTCTTTGCCATTTTACACAATGTCAAAGCAGTGCAATTCTTCTCCGCAAAAATTTCTGTGAAAGGTGTCTAGATGATGGAAATCGTCAGACAAAAGAGCAGCAAACTTTTTGGTAAACTTTTCCCATGATTCATGATTCATGATTCATGCTGAAATGCACCGTACACACACGTAATGTACTGGTACGATGAAATCAAGGCCGCATGCAAAGCTTGATTATGCAGAGAGTACTCTTCCACTTGATGAAGAACCTTAATCCATCAGGGATATTCTGTAACGAAGCACTGCATTGGTAACAACGAAAAAAGAGGACAATAAATATTTTGAAATGATTGTGCAGAAATGTGACACTTGTTTCTCGATTTGGACAACGATGTTTGCGATTGATTGCATGCTCATCTAGTATTGTTGAAGGCATGTGCACAGATCCTGGCTGCAAGTCGTTTTTTATTTATTTATTGAGGATTAAGTTCAGTGTAATAAGGCAGGAAATTTGTGTACCGGTGATGTTGCTCATTCCTGACAAGTTGAGTCTGATATCGAGGCTGGAATGGAATATCCTAAGAAGTTAATAAGGCAGTAGCTTAAAGTAGGCCACAGATAGTTGTATAATAGCCGAATGAATGTTGGATTTAACTCTCAAGCTGAAATGTTATCCGTGCCATCGATTAGGTTGATAGCACGGTTCGTAGTTGGAAGTGAAAAATGAACGCAGTATCTGGATAAGATGGATGTCTTACATATAATGTAAAATATTTTTTTAACCTCTTCTCTGCGAGGTACTTCTTTGAGGATCCAAAGAAATGCAAAAGATGTACCTCCTGCAACAGCAAGACCATGAGGATGGATAAAGATGGCATTTCTTTAACCTTATCATGTTAACTCTTCCTGCTGGCCTCTTGATTGGGAAACATCAGACTGGACCCTACAACTGTGAAAAATGTTGCCTTGGCAGGAAATAGGAAAACATGTACATTACTTATTATTAATAAATAATTTGACCTGATTTTCTGATTAACGATCCAAAATTTTCTTCTGTGATATTATGTATGTAAGAGAAGAAAAGTAAATGAAGAAAAACCAAAAAAATATATAAAAATAATAAAGGGATGAAGGAATGCGATTGTGAGTAAAGGAGGTTTATGGGAGTTGGAGGGGGTGGTGGGTGAAGGAATTGAAAGAAGGATGGAAGCAAGGGAAGGGAAGTTATTTGGAATGGTGGGGATCAGATATAAATTCAACCACGAGATCTAGGAGTTAGGTGTTTTCTTATGAGGGGCATTTAAAAAAATCATTAGAACGAGATACCAACAATAGTCAAAGAAAAATGTATTTTTTTTAGTATGTAACCATGTATAATTAATGTAATAAATAGAGGCCCATACTCTTTACCTATCACTGACGAATCTCACCACTTGTCGAGAAACTTTTCCAGGCTCAAAGCAATCCAAGACGGGTCACCATTCCGACGCGGGATGTTCGGCTGAAGGTGGCAGGAATTTGTAATTTGTTCAGGATGCTCGAAATAACTCACCTACTCTTTGTGAAAGACGCTGGATGATCTTTAATGCCCAACAGAGATCAGTGCAGGCAGATAGATCCTACGACTTGATGTCTTTCCAATGGATCGTGTACAAATCGATGAATCATGCTGCATGTGAAACACCAGAGTGTTAGTTTACGGCTGGGTCAAGATTCAAACACCTCCCGGACAGCTCTTAGGTGAGTGTGCATTTTGATAGAGGATTTTGACAACTCCACGTATAATTGGTATTGAAATATATTTTTCTTGCTAATGAAGTATACATACTTGTATATTGGAAAAAATATAAAATGTTGATTCTTGGACGAAAGTGAGTATATATAACATATATATATATATACACAAGCACAATTCTATTGTACCTAATGAGGCCAGCTGCGAAGCCGGTGAAGCATTGCCTGAGACCAGGTCTGCTCTCACTTTTTTGCTCAAATTAGCGAAGTCGATCTAGTTTTTACTTTTGGTTGGAAGCGCCTTCTTCTTAAAAAAAAGAAAAAACAAGAGTGTATACATATACACTGTATATACAGTATATATATATGTTCATGCAAGATGGTCTGTCTCCTAATGGGATTGGATCCGATTAAACCGGCTGAGATGTGGATTGCCTTTGAGGGTTACTGTTCCATGGAGGAAACATTCATCACTCGGTCACAACTGCTTGTACTGATCATGTCAAAAATCTGTATTTTATAAAGTTGCCATCAATTGAGTCAGGATTCTGATCAAGCCTCAAAGTCCTTGTTAACTGCAAACTGGGCACCCTCTATCCCTCTCTCATTCCAAGTCTTTCCTTGAGACATCAGAGCTACTCAACATCTATAAGGAATTTCTTTGTAACTCAATTGAATACGACTCCTCTCTGGGCTGGTGCTCCTTGGAATCTAAAGCTTTCAATGTTATTCAAATTTCCCACGTCGAGGCCATTTAAATACAAGTTCTGTTCCTCTCATAATGCAAGCAGGTCGGTGGTCTCTGGTTTTTTTGTTTGTTTGTTTTTAACCGCCCCTCCTTCTCCATCTGATCACTCAGCCCTCTGACCTTTCCAGGCAACTCCAGGATGCATGCATTATTTTATTAACCCCTTCCTGCTTGCACTTCCAAATTCTCAGATGACCACACCTCAACTTTTTTTATTCCTTGCTCCTATATGGGGAACCACCTTCCAGAGGCTGCACAATCCCACTCTTTCTTTCAGAGCTTCAAGCAGGCACTGCATTGACATCTCACATAATACCCTATAATTGCCCACAATCCTAATTACCACCATTAACCCTTTCTAACCCAACCCTCTTAATTGAAGGTTGCAGTCCTCCACTCCTCTCTCTCCTATCCTCTTTTCCTGTAAGTTCATTCCCTTGTTTATTTTGTCCAAGAATTGCCCTGCTGCCCCACTATCTGCTCAAACTCTCCATCACCTTTCTCTTCCATGAACCTCAATCTTTTATAGGAAAGGTGTAGTGGTTAACCATCCTGTTAAAATAACAATGACTATGTGGTCCCGTGAGGATCGATGAAGCTGAGGACTTAAAGCAGTTTAAAATACATAGGACCAATCAGACTAATTGTTTGTGACTTCGTAAATGAAGCAAGAGAATTTCAGTTGTCATTGCATGGCAGTTTGTAACAAAGATATCAATTTAATAAACACCGGTATTTTTTTTTTGTCCAGCTGAGATGTCACGACCTAATCGCATGAATCCAAGTTGTTCGTGTTTAGATAAAAAATCGATTCAAACATCAAGATCATTGATTATGTTGCATAGTCACGTGATATGTAAATTCTCTTCAAACTAATACCACAAGTAACTGTGCAAGCCTGGAGTGGGCTTGGTGGTTAGGGTGGCTGGCTTGGGATCTTAGGGTCCTGAGTTTGAGCCCCAATGGCCACTGAATTAACACCAGGTGTGGTTGACTCAGCCAGTCATCCTTCTGAGGTCAGCGAAATGAGTTCTAGTGTACTAGTATAGGGGCATAGAATCAGCGGCATAGTCATGCCTAAACAAAATGATAACTACCTGGCAGCCAAGCTGCCACATGCAAGAAGAAGTAGTAACTCTGTAAGTCGTGATAAAAATATTCCATTTCTAAATCATTACAAGATTTATACACATAGACTGCAAAGATTGACATTTGATGAGAAAGTATTGTCATGTTGTTGCGATTGTGAGAAAATTCTTCTTTGGAAAGCTGGGAGAGTATGTGAAAATGAGCAGGATGGATGGATGGTACGATTGATGATTCGATTTTGAAATCTCAAAACTTTTCCGAGATTCCTTTGTGCCATATCTACTGAAATGCACGAATTTTCAGTTTAATATCCAGGTTAGTAATCCTTGTATTTGGATCTCTTGGTGAAGGCTGACCATTCATGGAATCTTATGCTCCTGCCATGGAGGCTGGAGACGACAAATTATCCCAACGATGCAAAAAAGGGTCAACCCCATGGTGGATCTGCTGACCAGGTAGTTTGAAAAATATTTTCTTCCATCATAAACGCTCTTGAAGATGATTGCATGAGATCTTAAACATCCACAGTGTAGAAGGGAGAATGAGTTTTACCATCTCTTCTGAATGGCAGATGGCTGTGAATTTCTTGATGTGGTGCAGAAGACCGTTTAAGTTGGATGTGATTTGATGAGGACAATATCCGGAACGAGACATCAACTCGACATTGTGTTACCAGTGAGTTGTTCTGGATCCTATCTTTTTCAGAATGGATTATATTTCAATATGAAATGTATGCAGGTAATTTAATCAGAATAAACTTAGAAACATGAAAGTTTCCAATGGCCAATCAAGCTCTGTTTGTTGGTCCACGAGTGACAGTTGTCACGTCTGAGGCTCACTAATGTGATATGTCTCACCACCGGGATCCTTTGTCCCAGGAAATGGCCAAACGGTTTATATTTTCTACTGCTCTGCATTCAATTACTACTCTTTACCATGTTCCAAGTTCCCACAAATAAGCCAAAAGTGACAACACACGCACAGACGCAAATCGCTCGAACACGTTTTCTTACCTTTTAAAGGGTTTATAATATCATTGGAAAATAGGGGAGGAGCATGAAGGAAAGGGGAGGGGAGGCAGCATGAGGGAAGGGGAGGTGAGGCAACATGACAGAAAGGGGGGGGGTAGGAAGCGTGAGGTAAAAGGGAGGCAGCATGAGGGAAAAGGAGGCAGCATGAGGGAAAGAGGAGGCAGCATGAGGGAAAGCAGAGTCAGCAGTGGAAAAGGGAGGGGAGGCAGCATGAAGGGATGACAGGGGAGGCAGCGTGAGGGGAAGGCAGAGGAGGCATTTTGAGGGAGGGCAATGGAGGAGGGAGGGCAAGGGAGGCAGCATTAGGAGAGGGCAGGGAGGCAACGTGATGGGAGGGAAAGGGAGGCAGCATGATGGGAGGGCAAGGGAGGAAGCGTGAGGGATGGCAAGGGAGGCAGCGTGAGAAAGGGCAAGGGAGGCAGTGTGAGGGAGGGCAAGGGAGCAGCATGAGGGTGGGAAAGGGAGGCAGCATGGAGGGAGGGCAGGGGAGGCAGTTGAGAGAGGGCAAGGGAGGCAGTGTGAGGGGAGGGCAGGGGAGGAAGTGTGAGGAGAGGGCAAGGAGGCAGTGTGAGGGGAGAGCAAGAGGGCAGTGTGAGGAGAGGGCAAGGGAGGAAGTGTAAGGAGAGGAGAAGGGAGGCAATGTGAGGAGAGGGCAAGGGAGGCAGTGTGAGGGGAGGCAAGGGAGGAAGTGTGAGGAGAGGGCAAGGGAGGCAGCATGGGGGGAGGGCAAGGGAGGCAGCATGAGGGTGGGAAAGGGAGGCAGCATGAGGGAGGGCAGGGAGGGAGTGTGATGGGAGTGCAATGGAGGCAGCGTGATAGGAGGGAAAGGGAGGCACCGTGAGGGGAGGGCAAGGGTGGCAGCATGATGGCGGGGCAAGGGAGGAAGCGTGATGGGAGGACAAGGGAGGCAGCGTGAGGGAGGGCAAGGGGGCAGCATGATGCGAGGGCAAGGGAGGCACCATGAGGGAGGAAGCGTGAGAAGAGGGCAAGGGAGGAAGCGTGCTGGGAGGCAAGGGAGGCAGCATTATGGGAGGGCAAGGAGACAGTGTGAGAGAGGGCAAGGGAGGCAGCGTGAGGTGAGGGCATGGGAGGCAGTGTGAGGGAGGGCAAGGGAGGCAGCATGAGGGGTGGGAATGGGAGGCAGCATGAGGGGAGAGCAGGGGAGGCAGTGTGAGGAGAGGGCAAGGGAGGAAGCGTGAGGGGAGGGCAACGGAGGCAGCTTGATGGGAGATGCGAGGGAGACAGCGTTATGGGAGGGCAAGGGAGGCAGCGTGATGGGAGGGCAAGGGAGGCACCATGAGGGGAGGAAGCGTGAGAAGAGGGAAAGGGAGGAAGCGTGATAGGAGGGAGAGGGAGGCACGTGAGGGGAGGGCAAGGGTGGCAGCGTGATGGGAGGGCAAGGGAGGAAGCGTGATGGGAGGACAGGGAGGCAGCGTGAGGGGAGGGCAAGGGAGGCACCATGAGGGGAGGAAGCGTGAGAAGAGGGCAAGGGAGGAAGCGTGCTGGGAGGGCAAGGGAGGCAGCATTATGGGAGGGCAAGGGAGACAGTGTGAGGAGAGGGCATGGGAGGCAGTGTGAGGGGGGGCAAGGGAGGCAGCATGAGGGGTGGGAATGGGAGGCAGCATGAGGGGAGAGCAGGGGAGGAAGTGTGAGGAGAGGACAAGGGAGGCAGCGTGAGGGGAGGGCAAGGGAGGCAGCGTGATGGGAGGGTAAGGGAGGCAGCGTGAGGGAGGGCAAGGGAGGCAGCGTGATGGGAGGGCAAGGGAGGCAGCGTGATGGGAGGGCAAGGGAGGCAGCATGATGGAGGGCAATGGAGGCAGTGTGAGGGAGGGCAAGGGAGGCAGCGTTATGGGAGGGCAAGGGAGGCAGTGTGAGGGGAGAGCAAGGGAGGCAGCGTTAGGGGAGGGCAAGGGAGGCAGCATGATGGGAGGGCAATGGAGGAGTGTGAGGGGAGGGCAAGGGAGGCAGCGTTATGGGGAGGCAAGGGAGGCAGCATGATGGGAGGGCAAGGGAGGCAGCATGATGGGAGGGCAAGGGAGGGCAGCATGATGGGAGGGCAATGGAGGCAGTGTGAGGGGAGGGCAAGGGAGGCAGCGTTATGGGAGGGCAAGGGAGGCAGTGTGAGGGGAGAGCAAGGGAGGCAGCGTTAGGGGAGGGCAAGGGAGGCAGCATGAAGGTGGGGGGGGGGGCAAGGGAATTAAGCAATAAGGAACCATGTGGCCATAAACAATGCATCATGCAAAGAGTTGACAAAACGTAGTAAAAATGCTATTTGATATGTTGACTAATCAGTAACGATAACGAGGTTCCAATTCAGACAATATACATACATATGCATATAGAATTTGAAAATGAACAGGATAGAACAGGATATAGTATGTATATGTATATGTATATGTATATGTATATGTATATGTATGTATTAAGTGAGATTAGGTGAGCTTTTTAGGTGAGATTAGTTGATGAGGTGAGAGCTGATTGGCAATTCCCTCCATTTACAGATGAGAGATGTGGATGGGTCTTTCTTTTTTATACATTCACTGCTTTTGTCGTTTGCATGTGGTACATGCTTGAGAGCCTCATTGGTATGCATTGCTGTCTGCACTGTTGCTGAAGATTCGCCACCAAGCGATTAAACCAGTCCAGCAGCTGAGGGGTGTGTAGCATTGGGATTCTCATGTGTGTATGATGTTTGAACATCTTTATGACTGTGGAGGAACTCTGGGAAGGGTTTGAAAGAGCAAAATGCTTACCTTGTGTCGGCCTTCTTGGGTTGCTTTATGCAGCAGCTTTGGCGGGAGGAATGTGGGAGATGTTAATTATTTATATAATCCGAGCTACCTGGGTTTAGTTGCTTAGGTGAGAGCTGATTGGCTATTCCCTCCATTCAGAGGTGAGAGATGTCGGTGCGTATTTATTATTATTTAAGTAACTGCTTTTGACGTTTGCATGTGGTACATGCTTGAGCACCTCATTGGTTTGCATTGCTGTCTGCGCTATCGCTGAAGATTCACCAATTAGTGATGAAACCGGTCCGGCAGCTGAGGGGGTGTGAAGCATTGGGATTCTCAAGTGTATATGATGTGTGAACATCTTTATTGCTGTGGAGCAACTCTGGGAATGGTTTGAAACAGCAAAGCACTTACCTTGTGTTGGCCTTCTTTGGTTGCTTTATGCAGCATCTTTGGCTAGAGAAGTGTGAGAGGTGTTAATTATTTATATAATCCGAGCCACCTGCGTTTAGTTGATTTGGTAAGAGCTGATTGGCTATTCCCTCTATTCACAGGTGAGAGATGTGGCTGCGCCTTTAATATATATATATATATATACAGTTCCTTGGTAGTTCCGCTCGGCTGCATCCGATCTGGAAAGATGGTTGGTAAAGTTGGTAGTTGGTAGAGTGATCCGGATCGGGCAAGGCGTATCGAGGGCGTGGTTCCTCGGTAGTCAAAACCGCGTGGTTAATTAGGTAAATTGGTTCGAAGCAAAGACCCTACGCCACACGGTTGAGTTATTAGCGTCCACGGTCGGTTAAGCGACCCGCCGCCTCACGGAATTATCCGTGAGCGACGGCCTACAATCCGGGAGTCTGGCGGGAGACGACGTAACTTCTCCCACCTAGCGGTCGTTCTCGTCACCGGACCCCGGCCGCAACAATACAATGTATATATATATATATATATATATATATATATATATATATATATATATATACAAATTCCTGAACCAACCAAAGAATCCGGTATACCTACGTCTACCTTGGAAAGGCAAAGTGTCTCAACGGTTTGAAAACCAGATCAAACAGACAGTGTCCCATTCTTATTACCATGCTGTTCAACCACGGGTGATTTTTACGACCCTTCGGTTGCTTCCATCAGTCCAAAAAGACGTTCTGCCCGCCTCTCATATAAGTAAGATTATTTACGAATTTCAGTGCCAGTGTGATGCTAGTTACGTGGGCCACACATCTTTGAGACTGAAAGATTGTATCACGTATCACGTCCATCACGTCCCTTTGGGGATCAGATGGGGCCAGT
>CM068961.1:90460093-90502277 GCA_035128595.1 Eptatretus atami
ACCGTCTGGCGCTGGCTGGCGAGCTCTCTCCGGCTCCCTCCACATTCCGCACACGAACGCGCAGCTCCGCGCGGCACAGCAGGCTTAGCCGTGCTCCCAGTTCGCGCCTCCTCCGCTCTCGCTCAGTTCTCCAGCTACTGCAGGCTTCGGCTCTCAGACTTCCACGCGGCTCCTCGACCTCTCCAGACTGACCGTGCTTGGCGTTCCACTCGCCCTTTTATAGGGCCCGAGAGACGAGATTTTGACCTCCGCTCTCCGACCTTCGACCCCCGCTGGCTCCGCCCCTTTCTCTCTTTTGATCCGAATCTCGGAGGCGAAGCTTGGAGCGAGCGGACGTGGTAGAAATCACCAACGCTGAAGGGGAAGCGGACGTGGCAGAAATCACCATCGCTGGGAACAAGGAAACCACCGCATTTGTCTGCAGCGATGCCGTTTGATGCGGACTCGCCGGGGCTGGCGCAAAGATGGCGTCGCTTTGGGGATGAAGGTGAGGCGATGTTGTTCGTGTTGAGTATTGGGGGGCGATGCGGTTTGGGAGATGGTGAGGAGATGTCGTTGTTGTGAAGGCGGTTGTGGAGAGGGTGGTGGGTGGTTGGCGTAGTGGAGAAGGTGGTTGGTGGTTGGCATGGTGAGAAGGTGGTTGGTGGTTGGCGTGGTGGAGAAGGTGGTTGGTGGTTGGCGTTGTGGTTGGTCCAAAACAACGATAGTAAAAGAAAAACGGCTAACTCAAAGATCACAGCCCGGGTGACACGAATAATTCCCTTTAGACAACGTGGGGAAATCTATCTGAACACAGACTTATTCGGCATAACTGATCTAAGGACCTATATGGTGCTCTGCGAATTTCCACAGCCGTAACAGTATCAATCGTTACATTGTATCTTACCAAAAGTTTAGACTGGGCAAGGAAAGACTTTGTACGATGAAGGATGCCCAGTTGACGGCTCGCTTGGGAGGCTATCTTGGAAATATGATGTGCCCAAGAAAGATCAAGGCTGGTGGTGAGATGTTTGAGTGACGTGATCTCTTCAACTGGCTTGTTGGGAAAGTAGATTGGAGGTTTTGCCAGATGGTCCTTTCAGACTTTCCAAGTGTTTGTGCAGCTCCTAATTATAGCAAGATCAACAGAGACAGAAGAGGCTGCTGCCTTCCTGTATGAAGAATGAGAAATTATATGGCATTGGGTAGAATCATCAGCAAATAAATAGGCAGGATTTTTCAGGGAATTAGAAAGATCATTGATGAAAATGAAGAAAAGAATGGGCTCAAAACACAGCTGTTCACCAACAATGACATAGCTGCTCAGGAATGACCTCACAGGTTTCATTGCAATAAAAGATTCAATGCAGTCACTTTGATATAGTTTCACTTTGTTATTGGTGATAAACACAAGACGTGAATGAATTTTTTGGCTGATTTGTGGAGTGCTTTGACATCATGCATCGTTAAATGCATATTCCCCATGGGATGGCGCAGAGGTATAGTCTGGGTTCCAATCTCGGCTTAGCTCTAAACTGTCAGATTGTTGTTTTTGCAGGTATGGTGTTTCATCAGTGAATGTGCCCTCCGTAGGATAGATGTTAAGCTCGGTGTCCCATCTGTTTGCATCAGTCAGTGGACATTAATTATCCCATGGTGTCTTATGACAAAAAGGTAAGTGAGTATCACGTTATCATGGCCATATTCCAAATTAATGCCCAAACCTGCAGTAGGCATTCCATTAGCGCAGTCACAATTGCAGAAATTATTCAAACCAGTGACCATGTGCTGCAAACGAATGAGGGAATTAAAAGCATCTGCCAGATTGTCCAGTATTGTTGGGGGAATCCTGAACACTCAACCTTCCAGAGATTGTAGACCATGGATGAAAAAAAAGAAGTAGATCCTCACTGGCTTATCGACATGCATTGTCACCTTGAAATGATGAATTGCCATCCTTGACAGCATGCAAACACCAAAACAGTGCGATGAAAGTTGTTGCTCGAATATAATTCAGCACTAACTCATTCTTTGATCCGTATTGGCTCAGTTCTCTCATATGGAGTTCTTCCAGCCCAAAACACAAGTGGCCCCCAACTTTCCAATCATTTGCTGATTGGAAATATTATTCCCCTGGATTTGTTCAACCTTTTCTTCTTCCACCAATAGGGCACACATATCCAAGGTCCATTGCTGAAGACTTAATAAGTTATCGGATTAAGCAGGAAGGTTAGTGTCCCAGAGGTAAATTTTGAATAGTTAAATGTAGAAGAGGAAGAGATATCCACAGGGGTACTACGATGGACTGCTACCGAAAGAGGACATGGTAAAATGGTCACATTGATTTGCACAAGTTTATATCAACACCATTATTTGACAACATCGTGTTTATGTCTGAAGACTTCATCGACAGGCCAAAAACAAAATCTTTTGTAAGTATTTTTTTTTTTAAGCTCTAAAAGCTGCTTCAATCGGCCTTGAATTCTAAAATAAATAAAAAGCTCTTACAGCTGCAGAGGAGGGTCCTAAAACTATTAAAATAAAAACAAACAAAAAAACCTTTGGCACAGAAAGAAAGGAAAGGCAGAAATAGAAGAAAGATGAGATAAGGTGCGTACTCGGATCCGCCACCACTACTGGCCCTGAGGCCCCCAGAACACGGATGGCCCAGAGGTTTGTCAACCAACCGTGGATGCAGCCAAAAGCAATTACACCGAGCAGCATCCTCATGTCCACAGCTGCATTACCTACTCATTAGTACAACTACCTGAATTAGGGTCCATGCCCTCAGCGTTCACCCATCTTCATGTTCTATGGCCGAGCGAACCATGGCTGAACACTGGCTAAGCTCTACCGAAGCGAAACAGTGGGGCAGAACTCCTGTCTATCTATTATGTACACATGACATCGGATCAATGAAAGAAAGGACATAAATGAGCATGTCTGGAAAATAATTGTTTATTTACAAAGCAAGCAAAGCCAGAAGGCAGAGAAGAGCAGACTTATTCTTTTAGTATGTACTTCCCATTAAGCATACTTACTTACACACAAGACATGGCCCCATCACTCATCCAGGAAGAAGAGACAAGAGAAGCAGAAAGAGACAGCTCAAAGTATTGGTTCGATTCCTCACTTACCTCGTGTAACCATGCGGGGTTTCGTAAGAGCATATGTTATAAGCAGAGGAGGTTGGGGTGGGGGTATGAGGGTGAGGAGGTTGGGTGTTGAAGTGTCAGAGTTGTGTCAGAAGCGTGTGGTGTGTGCTGGTTAAAAGCTAGCTGTTATGGCCATTATGCATGTTTTATTATGTTTGTGGATGGACATTGATAAATGCTTCGAGATAAATGATTAAAATCAATTGTTACATGATATCAATTGGATGTTATACGAATAGTTGAAACTCCGTGAATGATGAAATTGATGTAATGAGCTGACTTGACTCTTGAGGGCAGGATTGTATTGGAAACATCTTGATGGTAAGTGCTGGAAGATTCTCAGGATGTCAAAGATCGAAGGTTCCCGCACCAACCGATGGATCGGTGGTGCCATCTCTAAGCCCGCGAGAGATGGTATTGGGAAGGGAATGTAAACCAGCCATCTCTGTGTTCGATTCAACTCATGAAGTTGGATAAGTGAATGAAGTTTCATTAGGCAGAGTTGTTTGTTGACGTGTTGAGCCAATTATAATCCGGGTGAAAAAGTAACTCTTTAAGGTTGTATGCCAATAAGAAGTCCTTTGACCTCTGCAATCATCCTGCAAGGACCAGCGTTATGAGATGCCCTTGATTTGGATAATCGAGTACAATGTGACTAGATCAACACGGCAAGGACGTCGAGCAAGTTCACTGTGAAGGGAGTCGATGTTAGGACTGCACCCGGTGGGTGAGGTGACCATACGAGAGTTGGGCTGACTGGACAAAGGGACTGTATGAAGACACCTCGACGTGGTAATCGGAGTTGTACATGGTATGTAACGATGAACTTCCTCATTTGACAGTGTCAGTTTCTTTGAAGTACAAGTTTTGTTTCAATCGTTACATTGCTTTCTGTCTTCATTGTGCAGTCACACACAAGTCACAGACACTGTTTGACAAAGATCCATTCTATTGATAGCTGACCTGAATGATCGTATATAATCCGAGTCCATACCTTGGGCTTGCATTCATGAGAGAACAAGCTAGGTTCAGGCTCTCCATCATTTGAAACCTTAACAGTGTGAGAGTATTGGAGCTGTGCGACACCCCAGGGACTTCACCGCACCCTTGGCTCATGAGCCACTCACCTCAGATCCCAGCACGACCCCCTCCTGTGCCCTGTACCCCATCACAGCCTGGTCCAGCATGACCCACACTCTGGCAGACAATCTCCCGAACAGGCAGTCTGAGATTTTCTTTCGTCCCTTGTGCATCGAAAAACAGCTGCGAACTGAGCCGAGTCCTGGCCTTTTATAGTGTCATGTCAGGCATGGCTTTGAGAGAACAAACTCCATTGGTGAACATTCAACGGGGTGCGTGCAGTGATGGGGTTGTGGAAAATTTCCGCATTCAGATGGCCTTCAGGTCAGATGGTGACCACGTTCCCGCCCAGCACCTCGTGTGCCCTGCAGCGATTGAGCGCCATTGCTCCCTCCCTCATGGGCAAACGTTCCTATGTACTGTGCATGTGTTTGAGAAGCGTTGCCCCGAATGACAAGTGTAAGGGTGCTGGGAAGGATGAATGGGGGAAGGTAATTCGACCGTTCCGAAGGGTTAATTGTGTCTAGCGTTGAGGGATTCGGTCGCGCATACGATAGTTTGACGGAGGTTGGTGGTGACTTGGAGACCGAGGAGTATGGGATGGACTTACTGATGAAGAGATGGTTTATTGTGAAGGAATAACCGAGTGAGTGGATCGAATGTACAGACAGACCGAAGGTGGAGAATAAACCGACTGTGGAGTTGAAGGAAAGACTGACTGAAAGAAGGAGGAGTTGTTGAATTGAGGTTTGGTGGCACGGATTATTGGTGGATTGAGGAGATTAAAAGCGGCAAATGGGGAGAAATCACACCAGAAATAAACAAATTAATCTCACAATGCATTTGCCCTCCAAACACCTGGACACAGCACAAGGATCTATCGACACACAAACTAAGAAATAATTCATTCTGGGTAATCCTTCGTGTACAGGAATGCTCTCCCCTGGGTTACATTCCCAAAACCATAACAATATCATTGGCACAATCTCTTTATTAACCACTCACATGGAAAAATTAACTGAAATGAAGGAAAACCTTGAGCAAAATGAATCATCAATCCAGGACAAGCTGCAAGGGCATTCAGTATCATGAATAGATTAGAGAGTAATGTATTGTGGGGGAAGGGGATGTATGGGGCACAATTAAGGGATATGTTCTGAGATCAAAATTCCACCATTGTGTATATTTAACAAGAACAAGTAAAGACTTGCTGATGCTGCTGTTAATGGTGAGCATTACTCTGGCTTAAAAGCCAAATAGTCAAGAGTATCATAAGGCCACAGTTCCATAGTCTAAACTCAAACTAAAAATCAAGATAATCTGAACTTTCTCCTCTTGTACTTCCACGGGTCATTTCTGTACACCTTGAGCTTGCCGTTAGGACACCTGTGATATGCTTTAACAGGTGTACCCCCTGTTTATGTTTTGACGTTATTAGCAAACTTTTATAGTGTGCGTCATCATGCATGTTGATGCATGAAATTAATTTTCTCATGGACATCAAAACCGAATAGTCTTAATACAGATATTGAGGTTTATTTAAGAGTAGAACAACAGGAGGAAAAGCATCAAAAAAACACCAAATGTGAAAATGAAACAGGAGGACAAACATATGGATGCACCACTGAATACAAAGTTGAGTTAAGGATACACACAAGGAACTATGGTATAGGAAGGGGCCATTCAGCTCATCAAGCCTGTGCTGAGCCAACCTCAGATACCATCACCCACCGACACTCAAGCTACCTACAAGTCCTGTTAATACCCCCATACCACTCCATTTCCAATGTATCCAGGTGCTTAGCTAATTGCAATTTAAACTTATCCACCCTCTCCACTGCCACTACCTTTCCGGGGAGACCATTCCACGCCTTAACCACTCTCCGACTGAAAGAGCCCTGACTTAAAACTGTTCTAACTCTCACCTTCTTTACCCACAAGCTATGGCCCCTGGACTGTCTACTCTGCTGAAAACTTCCACAACACCGATGTTATCCACACCCTCCATTATCTTAAACATCTATCAGATCCCCTCGTAATTGCCTCATTTTTAATGAAGAAAGTCCTGCTTCCTTCAGCAGCTCTTCATAGCTTAGTCTAGCTACCCCTGAAATCAATCTAGTACCATAGCCTTATGTTGAACCCTCTCTGTGGCAGCTTTGTCCTTCCTTAGATGTGGTGACCAAAACTGAACACAATAGTCTACATGAGGCCTCACTAAATTCCTGTACAGAATTGACACTACTCTTGATTTATAATTTATCCCCCTGCAGTGCACATAAAATGGGGGAGAAGTTCTGAGTAGGTATTGGGAAGCTCCCAGATATCGATGGGAAGAGACCATGAGGTGGCAGTGTACAGCAGGCCTGAAATTATGGAGGGAAGAGCATGAGGCAACAGACATGGGAAAATGGTTCCTCATGTGAGAGAAGAGTGGTCAGAGTGAATAGATGTGAGAGTTGTGTTTAGACTTAGTAGAGTTTGTGGGAGAATGCCGGGACCTGAAAGTGTGGGGATTTGGCCAAGAGGACAAAGGATAAGAGGCCCAAAACCAGAATAAAGTTAGTAAATGACTGCAAAGCCACAAACCTGCCTGTGGTGAAGAAGAAACAGATCCTAAAATTTTGCTTCCTGTTCCAAGATGCCAAAGACACAGAAGACCTTTGATTCTATGGCCTCAAGTGGCACAAACTGGTAAACTGCAGCACCAATCTACAGGGAGAGCTGTATTCCATGGCACGTTGGAAGAAAACCCTTTGCACATAATCTGAGAAAAGCAAATATAGGACGTGGCCCTTTGTTGGATTCCAAGGTAGAAGGCTAGTTTTGAGATCTGATCTGTCCAAGAATGGTATTTGCTGATGCTGAGACCCAGCACCTATAGAGATTGTACCTCTTCAAGAGGCTGAACACAGAAATGAATTGAAGGATTTGCTCACTAGTGCAATAGTTCTGACCCAGCTCTTGTTTCAAATTGAAAGCATCTTTTCATTGTTGACCGAGGAAACAGCATGCCCAGCGTGGAATGATTTGGGCAAAAGCGGAGATTGGATTTGGCAAAGGATGATCGGAGATCAGGGAGTGAGAGAAGAGATTAATTTTGAGCTTTGCTGCAATTGTCATTGAAAAAAATACTGATATTGAGGCTCATGGAGAAGTTACATGACAAAGGGCAGCAGGTTTACAGAATGACAGAGGATCAAAGGGAATCAGGGAGACAAAGATGTCACACGTGAGTGGATGGGTGGCAAAAAGGAAATGGGAGGGGGAGGCACGACTTTTATGATGGAGATAAGGCTGACTGGTCCATAATTGATCGGGTCAGTTTTGGCACCATTCTTCTGAAACGGGGAAACACTGGTGACTTGCCATGATGCAGGCAGGCAGCACTCAGCAAATTATCTGAAAATAGCAGCTGAACCTGTCTTTAGAAGTAATGTACTGACGCCATCAGGTGGAGTCACAGAGTCAGAGTCAAGAGTGGTGATGAATTCAACACCTTTGTGGGAGGAAAGCTCACAAGCTGGCAGGGAATTTTATTTGGAAGAGTAGAATGCATGGAGAGAATCAAGCATCTTGCATCTTCCAAAAAACAGTAAAGTCAATCAGCCTCAGTATGAGAATTATCCAGGGACACATGACTCTACAATTCAAGAATGAATGAAGAAGATGATAAGCTGCATATACCAGAGACGGACTTGACCAACTGCCACCAAGTTTTAGTGAATGGTAAAAAACCTGAAAGATCTGTTGTTAGACGAGTCTGATATTGACTACTGGCATGTCCGAGGACAGAAACGTAGTTGCGAGCTACATTTCAATGGCTCCCATTAGTGTGCATTGCTTGGCTTTCCAGGAATAAAATTGTCTCACCTCGCATTAATTTTGGTATCAGGGATGGGATTTTGTGCAGAGTCGGTTGTGGTTGCAGTTACACATTGGTTTTCTGAGTCTGCTACTGAACAACAATATCTTCAAATTATCAGTTAATAATATATTGACCACATAAGTTTCGTGAGTCTCATGTATAATCTGTTTGCTCGCATCGAGATTCACAACATTCCCTGATATTGACTGACAGCCAGGTTTATGACCACGTATGCTTGCGATTAGTCAACCTAGAGTATGATTAAAAAGCACGCTCATGCATAATGTTGAACGTGCTAAAATTGTGCGAATTGTTCTTCGTTTGCTTTTAGTAATCACATTTTCAATGCACGTGATGAATGGGAAGGATCAAGGAAACACCTGCTTTTGGATAATATGCACGCACTCTCCTTGATCCAACGACATGAAGGGTGTAGATGCACGTCGAGGATTTGCGCGTTTTAATGGGAAATTATTTTGTGCACAGATAAACATAACTATGGAACGCATGGTTATGTTATTAAGTGGTTTTGCTCTCATCCAGTGATGACAACAATGATATGAATAACAATAGTCATCATATTAACTATATTGTTTACATGGATATAGATACAAAGGAAATCCAAGGAAATTGAGGAATCGGAAAAAGACCGTTATTCTGATCCAGGCTGCGCACCACCTATCCCAAAACAAAAACTCACAACACAAACGCTTATGTTGGTTGACTGTGCCAAACTGACAGATGTTGTGGATATCTTGGATTTTTGGGTTTACCTTGGGATAAATATCCATTATATATATATATAAAAGTTTACATGGAATTGAGATCATGGTGTGCTAATGAAGTGAACAGTGCAGCATAATCATTGCAGCCACACCTGACATAGTGCTGTCAAATTAATTTGATTATTAAATTATTTCATAATTGAATGCATGAACATTTTCCAGTAAATAATTGAGTATTATAAAATGACCGCATCTGGGAGAGCAAGGAGAAGGTGTCTCGAGTTCGACGAAGTGAGATATTTATTTATTTTCAAATATACCCATGGGAAAAAAGTTAAGCATGCGCTGCGGTTTTTCTGGATCAAAGCAATAACGGAGGGCTGACAGGATGGCCTAGAGGTACGCACACTCGCCTCTAAGCTGTCTAGCCTGGGTTAGAATTCCGACCCAGCTATAAACTGTCATCCTAGTGTTTCACAGGCCAGGTGATTCATCAGTGTGCGTGTTGCCACCTCAGATGGTTGTTAAACTGGGAGTCCTGTATGCCAGAATTATTTGATGGACGTTAAAGATCCCTTTGCAGTGTCCATTGCGAAGAATAGGCGAACTATCCCCAGCACCCTGAACAAATTCCAAATTCCTACCCTATAACTACTGTTGGGAAGGCAATGAAAACCCACCCAGTATAACCTTTTTTCAGGAAGCTGCTTCGGCGGAACCAACTCTCTGTGAAGCGTATGGAGGGAGAGAGAGAGAGAGAGAGAGAGAGAGACAGACAGACAGACAGACAGACAGACAGACAGACACAGTAATAACCAAGAAATTATTCAGAAACCATAACATTTATCAAAAATAAATACATATATTGGTAAAATGGTCGATTACTAGGGAGTCATTATTAATTTATTGAGCCACTAGCAGAGGACCCGCCCTCTGGGTGGGTCACGTTTGCACATTACTTGCTGAAAAAAGTACAGTCTGTGTTTTGCAAGAAAACTATAGATGTTCGTGTGGTGATCTGGCAGTTTTTCTGGAGATTGCTCGCTCTCCAACTCTGAACTAAAGGATGCCATGTTTTCATGTGATAAGAAATAAAAAATATTATTTCTGATCACATGACAGTTAGGATTTCTGATCTGATCATGGCATGTTGGGATTTCTGATCACAAGCACGCTTACCATAGTACCTGACATGCTGAAGCGACTCTCATTGGTCGATTTTTTGCTTACCTGGACTTTACTCAGGTGAGCTTTTGCAATCGAGCAGTGTTTGTAGGTGAGTCAGTCAGTAAATCAGTCCGTAAACATTTCAGTCATTATCGCTTGAACCAAACAAACAATTTTGATGAAACTTGGTCACAAGCTTCATACCTGATGCCTAACGAAGGTACATTGACTGCATCAAAATCTGTGCTCATTAAGGGTGTCTACGGGGGGGTTTTTTTACCCTCCCTCCCCTCACCCCCCACCAAAAAAGGCATTTGCTCTCTTCTCCGAACTACACACAGAATTTCAATAAAACTTGACCACAACCTTCATCACCCTTGATGTACCAAAGTTTGTTCACAGCATTAAAAAAATTCAGGGTCTAAGGGGTTCTGCGGGGGGTTTGAGTGACTGTCGCTCCTGATCCAGGTGGGCTTCAGGACGGGCGATCCTCTTTTTATCCTCCTTCACAAGTTTTATTAATATATATTTTTTATTTTTGTAGGCTAAATTAACAGTAATTAGAACTTCATGTGTGTTATGGGTATTCGTGATCCTTCAAATATGCTTGCAATACCCCGTCTATAACTTGGCTAATCACCCCAGGACGATTTTCATTGCTGCTCTAAAAGATCACTGACGAAGCAGATGTCACATCTTTCATTTGCATCTTTATTCATTGACCTTTCTTCCATGCAGATTCACTGCAACAAACAAAATGCACTAATAAGTTCCAGATACCACCCAGGTCAGCAAGCATGGCTTACGGCGATGCATGTTTAAATTGATTTACGGACATGAGACCATCTGGACGGCATGGCCCCAAAATGGCAATGCACAAAACTTCATAATCATGCTCTGAAAATACTTACAGACTCCGCATTATAATAAAGAGCATATCCCAATAAACCTCACCCTGGCATCAGGATAGAGATGCAGACCACACCGATCAATCGACAATAAATCAAAGTTATCCAACGGGCAGAAAAAAGTTGCCATTACATGAAATATATGTTCTTCAAGATCAGGACCGCTTTTTAGGGTGACGTAGAGAAGGCGAAACAGTAAAATGTGGCTCACATCGGGGCTAGATTCATAAGATTACAAAACGGCATGCAAAACACCGAGTATACTCGCTCATGAGTGCACTTAATCCAAAATGGCTGGAGCTTCATAAAAAAAATAAGATGACTGGCTGAGTGAAACATGTGATGGAGCAGCCTCGAGAAGCAGCAAATCCGAATAGGCAGTTTACAGATGGTCAAGTACTGCCATCTCACAGCAGCAGAGAAAGCTACGACTCGAGCTAAGGCCATCAACACGTGGCAGGATCAAATCAAGGCTGATGTACAAGCATGCTGTAAATGGCTGCAACATCGTGCATGACCAGGTGGTGGGAAATGGCAATTATTGTTCTGCATATTTCATTTCAAACATTATTCGTGCTCAAACAAAATTCCTTTCATTGCACTACATATCAAAACAAACTGGAACGCCACTCGGTAGAGCGCATACCACCATCAGGCTGAACTCTTTAGGGTTTGTATCGCACTGATAGGCCGGATATAGATCCGGACCTCAACCAAAATCGAATTGGCATGTTCTTGTCACCTACTCAACTCATCCACTGAGTTAACTTTTTGAAATATCGTGCTATATATTGTTTTGGCCCATCTCCCAATGGTGAAGAATCACTTTAAAGCAATTTTAAATCTTTCTATCCGGATCCTGATTCAGACCTTCACCAAAATTGAATCAATTCGTCCATTTCACACACCGAAGCTGTCCACCAAGTTTTGTCCGAATCCATCCACAACTTTTTGAGACATCGTGCTATATGGCGTTTTTAGCCCGATCTCTCAATGGTGAAGAATCACTTAAAACATGCTACAGTAGTGTCCGGATCCAGAAGTCCTTTGGGTCCTTTGGGTTGGAACATAGTCCTGCACAGAGTCCAAATATTTTATCTGTGTTCTGATGCTGACAGGTGGAAGCGAATTCACAAATGGTGAAGTTTTACTCTACACTCAATTTTTCTGGACTTGATCCGGAATCGGGCCGAGTCCGAGTCCGAGTCCGAGTTGCCCCAAAACGGACTCGAGTCCTCCGTCACTGATTTGAAATAAACTTTTAATTTTGATTTCAATTTTTTTGTTCATGGAATGCGTAACTCTTTTCCATGTGTATTATACATGAGAATGACATATTCCACAAGGAATATTGTTCTTCCAATATAAATTAAATCACAAAGTAAATGGAGTGCCTTGGTATCGTTTCTGGACCTAAATCACGCACAACTGCACAATTGGTATTCTAACGGCACTGATGGCTGGACGTCGCCAGATAGCGTTGTACAAATACCAGTGACACCTGCCTGCTCATTGTGCCTGCCAGATATGTTGGTAAATGGGAACCTTCTGATTGGTGAAATGCCTGTGATGACCTTTTCGGCAAGTGCAAATCATTGCCATTTTTTATTGTGTAGGAATCATGACCATGAGCAAGTTTTACAATCCATAAGTCATCTTTTATAATATTATGCAGGAACATAAACACACAAGCAATAACTATTCAATGCTTTGAGGGGCATCTACCTATTGTGTATGAAAAATGGCAGAGTATCTTTTTCCCCCTTCCAGTGTATGTTTTATACATGGGTTGCTTCTTTGTTTAATTTTACTCGGTTCTGGGTATATGCCCTCTGAGTCATTGGATAGTTATTGCTTATGGGTTAATTTATCTGGATAATATGATAGCAGTTAACTTCTTTCTATAGCGGATGCTCTGAGCAATAACAGGTGGCCACTCACAAAATGTGGTAGCTCTTTAAAAATGCTCACTACTCCAGTCATAAATTACACAGGGATCAAATAAAGTTGGGGGTCAACTCAAGGAATGGATCGTTCCAAGCAAAATGTGTTGTACATGGCAAACGATGAAAGAGGGATTTGTCAAACCTGGCTTCCTTGTGACACGTTGCAAGCCCTTGGGATAGCGAAGGCAGAAACAAAACGAGCAGACTGTGGAGTTTCACGGCACAAATGCAAACGGCTGTCGATCTTTCTCAACGGACTATCTCCAGCACTCTTCCCACGCTCGATACGCCATTAGCCTGTTTACCTTGTTAACATCCATCTTTCAGAACTACTGCCAATCCCCACTGTTCTGTTTTCTTTGCTTCGAGTCTCACTGTTGTGCTTCCTTTTCAATATTACGATTATGCTTATCAAGTAATCAATCGAAAATGGGATATTTTTCATTGCAAAACATTTTTTTAATCACTATTCCTGATCGGATCATGTTTTTGATGTACCATCAACATTTTTGATGGAAAAAAAAGAAACACTGATTGGATTAGTATTGATGTAACATCCCATATCCTTGATCCTTGAAGATAAACCATACATGAGCCTTGTCCTATTCCAGTGAAATGCAAAACTAAAACCTTCCCAACTCACTAAGTGACCCACCATGGTAATTAAATCCACATCAGCAAATGGGGAAAGAAACTAATTTTTAACCATGTGACCAAACAGCCAATCAATGGTTAAATAATTATGTTAAAGAAATTCAGGTGTAAGCCCACAGGTTGAAAATAAATGAACAAAAACAGAGTGAACTAGAGGGGGAGCACTCGGTAGAGTGCAAAACCTCCGCCGCCAATACTGCTGGGGTCACTCAAGTGAACCTGATATTCTATTCATTAAATTTGACGTCAACAGTGCTCACAGAGTTATAGTTTGCAACTTTCCCTTTTACTTTTAACTTTTACATACTCAATTCATTCGTCATAACTAGATTCCTTGAGACAGAAATTGATTTTACGTGGGTATATCCACCTGAAGTTCCAAAATCAGCCGCAATATTTAATTTGGCATTTTTTTTGTTGGAAATCACGTATAACATGAGAAATGCCAAAAAAAATTCAAAATTTTGTTGAAAAAAAATTAATTTTTTTTCTCTCAAATTTTTTTTTGGGGGGGGGGGGGGGGGGTTGGAAATCACTTAAAACATGTAGAAATGCAAAAAAAAGAAATCGAAATTTTGTTGAAAAAATTTGCAAAAAAAAATTTTTTCTCTAACAATTTTTTTTTGGTGGGGGGGGGGGGTTGGAAATCACTTCAAACATGTAGAAATGCAAAAAAAAAAAAATTCAAATATTTTTTCAAATTGGCCGCCATAGCGGCCATATTGGATTTTGGACCAAGTCCAAAATCTAATGGCATGATCCTTGGACCAGACCTAACCCCCCCACCAAGTTTCGTCGAAATCCGTCGAGGAGTTTTTCCGTAATACTGTTCACAAACAAAAACAAACAAACAAACAAACAGAAAGGGGTGAAAACAGTAACCTCCGTCCATCTTCGATGGCGGAGGTTAACTAGAAAGCATCTGCAAATTCAAACCCCATCAGCTTTGTATTCCGACTTCTTCTTCCCTGTGCTAAGCGGTACCTTTGACCTTTTGGTGGAACCTTTAACCTTTTGAAATGCTTAATTTGTCTTCTCCATATTCTCATAATAGAGCTTTGTTGAGAATTTGATGACAAAAACTCAAATGATAATTTAAATTTCAGGTAAATTTGATGAAAATTGACGATTTTATGTGACCCTGACCTTTGACCTTTCGACCAAATTCTTACTTTGTCTTTCCCATATTCTCAGAATAAAGCTTTGTTGAAAATGTGAAAACAAAAGCTGAAATGATAATGAAAATTTCAGGTCATTTGGATGAAAATTGACAATTTCATGTGACGCTGACCTTTTGACCTTTTGACCAATTAATTAATTTGTCTTCTCCATATTCTCATAATAAAGCTTTGTGAAAATTTGATGACAAAAGCTCAAATGGTAAAAAAAAAAAATTACAGCCTGGACAGACACACAGACAGACACAGAAGTGATTGCAAAACCTCGTCTTCCGCTACGCAAGAGACAAGCAAACTAGAATGGCACTCTGTTCTAAAGCTAACAAGACATACCCCGCCAGTCTGAACAATTTACATTTTCCATCCCACTGATAGGATCGATCTGGATCCAGACTTTAACCAAAATCTAATCACCTTGTTCTTGTCATCTAACTAACTCATCCACCAAGTTTTGTCATAACTCGTCCACAACTTTTTGAAATATCAAGCTACGTATATATCGTTTTTGGCCCCACCTCTCAATGGTGAAGAATCACTATAAAAAAATCTTAAATCCTCGTATCTGGATCCTCATTCGGATCTTCACCAAAATGAAATCAATTCGTCCTTGTCACACATCCAACCTGTCCACCAAGTTTTGTCCGAAACCGTCCACAAGATTTTGAGATATCCTGCTCACAGACAAATAGACAAGGGTGAAAACATAATCTCCATCCACCTTTGGTGGCGGAGGTAAATATATCCAGGGCAGCTGCTTAAAATGTATGAGGAGGACAAAGTATTCCATCTCATTATACGACACAAAGAGAAATGAACAACCAGGCGTTTAACAAGACAATGATGGTGCATGTCACACAAAGAACTCTAATCATGACAAGTGGCGAATTGGTGTTAATGGAGCCATCAGACTCCTGTCAGGAACTGCAATTGCACACCTGTATAGCCTCGCTGAGAAGCAGTTTGAGAGAAAATATCAGTGTGGCATGATACAATTGATGGCTGCACAGTTCATGTCATCATCATGGAAAGCTTGATGGCCTGTTTTTTGGCGTTTGCTATTTTAACCCTTTGGTAGCCTAATACAGGTATCGATTTATGCCACTTGCGATCTCCAGCCATCTTGCAAGTGACTTTTTGCCCATTCAGAAGGGTCGAACATTTGGCAAGGCCACAATTATGCAAATGTACTAAATGGTTATTAGACAATGTTTGAAAGAAGCAAACACATAATGGCATTGCTGGGACATTTGAAAGATAAAAGTAATGATAAAATTAAATGAAAATGAAAGTATAATATTCAGTTAGGATTTCATCACCACAAGTAGCATGAGGGTATATCTAAATGAGTGTGGTTTTCTTATATCCAGGGCTTGAGGCTCACAGACGTGATAAAGCTGAGAGGAGAAGGTTACGACGACATCAAATGGTGCAACAGGTAGCAAGCAGACATGGAACATACTGTACGTCGTACAGACAAAGAACAATATTTTTGGGGAGAACGTCATGTAATCCAGTATAAGAAATCACGTGAGGCCGAACTTATTCCTTATTATCAAGGATATGGGATGTTGCCTCAAAATGAGGTAAGCCACTATAAGGACAAAAGGGTTGAATGGGTTTTGAAAATGCAAACACTTCGAGAGACTGGAGAAAATGAAAATTATTGAGTAGACGTG
Source organism: Eptatretus atami (assembly GCA_035128595.1). Classification (NCBI taxonomy): domain Eukaryota; kingdom Metazoa; phylum Chordata; class Myxini; order Myxiniformes; family Myxinidae; genus Eptatretus; species Eptatretus atami. The sequence goes on from CM068961.1 coordinate 90,476,430, forward strand.
AGTGGAAAGCTTGTATTTGAGGATATTAACAAGGAAGAATGCATGTGATGTGCTGAAGCTACAGATTAGGGTACAGATTCTGATCAGGTGGTAGAATTTGCTAATGCATTGACAATAAAAGCAGTCTTTGTGCTTTTGTCTATTTGACAGGCAATGACAAGAATGCTCGGAACTTTGGCACCTACAATATGCACAAGTGGAAAGGTAAGCTGTGGACATTCTGTCCGATAAAAGTAAGCAACATTACAAATACATTCATTGCATTGTCAGAAATTGAAAGGTGTAACCAAGTATGAAATTAGTCTTGTGGACTCCGACCAATCTGCACCTAGAATTTGACCTCTTCTCAAGGTGGTCTGTCCAGGACAGGTAATGTCTGGTGAGAATGAGGTCCGATTACACATGGATTTTCCAGATGTTTACCAATGGAGAAAGACGAGAAGTGAGAGGGTAAGGTTGTGAAACTTATCTCGTTTGTCATATTCCAAGAGGTTGGCTGAAAGGGATGAAACTGCCTTTAGCCTATCAGTGGATTAAGGAACTATTTGCATAGATTGGTCTCAGTGGGAAAGTAGTAAAGATTACTATCCTGAGATTTTAAATGTATTGTTGCGGTTTTATAAACTGCGTGCTGAAATTGAAACACACACAGCACGTAGACTCTTAGAATAGTTATTTCCGTAATGAACGTTAAGAATAGCGCCTTCCCTATAAGGGGTTATTATGTAATTAAATGCGTTGAGGTGGGTAGTTAGCGCCCCCTGCCAACCCGTTGGGAGAATAGAGACATCAGCGCGTGATGACGTGTGCCGTGAGAGCCGTCATCACAGGGCGTGCATGTTTTACTGCCCCGTGGTCAACGTGTGCTATGTACACCAGCATTCTGGAACACGTGCCAAATTCTCCCAGTCCCTTTTATTGTTTAAAGCCCCTCAAAGTCTTTGTCTGTTCCTCTGTATGAACGTCTACCCTGTAATGTAATTTATTGCCGTCTTCCCCTGTATTGTATTTCGTTTCCCGAATCCCCGTTTATTCCATCCACCCAAAATGACTGGCAAACGAACCAAGACACGACTCAGCCTCCCTGAAATGATTGCCCTCTTCTCTGGCTTTGCGCCATCAACATTTCTGGATGTTTGAGTTTCGTCCTAGGAGCATGGGGGCAGAAGGGATTCCCCCCATGTTAAGTACAGAGCTCTGTTCATAACGACAGGTGGAAGGACCAAATGACTGATTATCCGGCCAGGCAGCAGAATGGGCAGGGCTGTGGGGGAACCCTCCAATGGCTAGTGTGGAGCTGGCTCGTAGGGTCTGACGTGGCCAAATGGCTGGTCACAGGCCGCCTCGGGGGTTATGGGGTTATGACGTGTGGTTCTTTGGCCCCACCTGCCCCCAGGGCTATAAAGCTGCATGCGGCACACTGATTCTCTCTCTCTCTATGTCGTTGCCCCCGAGCTACCTTGGCCCTGGTTGCCACGCTCTCTTTCTTCTTTTGCATCGAGCTACCGGGGTCCTCGTCGTGGCACGCACTTGTTCTCTCTCTGCCTGGGTCATCACAATCATTTCTTCCCTGGTCCTGGATGCATTGGTTCATGCTCCTGACAGAGCTGGTGGACCCTCGGTGGTGGAGAACAGTGTCGTTCCCATTTTGGAGAGCATTAGCAATTTGGGGAGGGTGACGGTGATGTACGTACCAGTTCCAATTTGTCTCCCCCTCTTCCCACTCCCCTTGTGCATGCTCTCCAAATCTCTCACAATTACTGTGCAACCAATCTTTTTCCTCGACGTCATGCCAAACCAAACTCCTTCTCCGAGGCGTGGCGTGCTCGCATGAAATCCGGGAAGGCGGGGCCTCTGCCCCCTTGGCACGTTTGGCTATCTTCTGACATCATGCCCATCAATCATCAGAGCCTCGGGGGGGGGGGGGGGGGCGTGACTTCACCCGCCGTCACCTTGGAGGCGTGGCTTCTTCCGACTTGGTCATGTTATAAAAAACACAATTCTTCCTTGGTTTGTGATACAAAAACAGAGGAAAAAGTCACAGGGGTGGGGGGGGGGCAATCAAAAACTGGGGGAACTAATCCTTAATCCCGATCTAATTGACACCGCACCACCCCCCTTGTGACAGGTAACACTCACATTTTCCCTACTTAATTACATCGAGATGTCTACTACATGTCCACAGACCAAACAACTCTATTCAATCCTAACAATCCTATTCAATCCTATGAAATTCCTCCATATACCCCACAAACATTTCACACCCCCCTCCCCGGAACCATAGCTCCTGCAAGGTTCAATGCAGGCGTTAGCATTCCAGCCTGACCACTTACCGACTCACACCTAATTAGCCTATGAAATAAATTAGAAAGGGTTGTGGGTAGCGAGCCATAGCTAACTTACCTATTCTCCTTAATGTTCCACCCCCTTAAACACAACAATTGAAATATTTGCAAAACTCTTGGTTCCTCTTTCCTAACTCCTGGGGCAGGTAGGAAATGTCAGAAAACACACAAAAATCTACTGTTGGATAAAACCTGAACCAACATCTTATTTTAACGTTTGTACAACCCCCTTCTAAAGAGTGTGTTCCCTGGTGGATGCCACAATACGCAACGTTACCTGTGGAGCCATCCCAATTTACCTATCCAAATTTTCACAAGCCCTGCCTCTCTGGTACAGGTTACTCCACAGTCACATTTGCTCTACGGCTAGGATACGGTGGCCGTACCCCCCCTGAATTGACAGAAACGTGCGGCGGCCGCAGAGTTTCTGAGGTGGCCTCAGGGTGGCCCTAGGGCGTATGGCTATCTTTTACAGGCCGCAGGGGTCTCCGTGGAATTATAGCGTGGAGTTATAACTTTTTTCATTTCTAGGTTGGCCGTAGCAATTTGACAAGCCGTAGCCATGACGTAGATGTGTTCCACGTCGACCGTACGTAGGGCGTACGGTGGGCTTGCGTTATTCGTACGGCTGCCGTAGGCTCTTATCAATGAAAAATGAATTTTGCCAACCCCAAAATTCAAAAAAATTACGTTCGCCTTAGGCCCCCCTGCGGTCGCCTTGCGGGCACCTTGAGGCTACCTTGCGTCTGCCTTGAAAATTATATGGCCGCCGCAGGGACGCCCTAAGGTCACCGTGCGACATCAAATCAAAGACCGTACGGCACCCACACGTTTTCGGTCTCCACAATTTCTAAATATCCCATGCGGCTACCCGAAAAATAAAAACATATGTGACTGCTACATTGTGTGACCGTGGAAATACTGCGGCCGCCCTATAATGCTAGTTGGCCGCTAGCATTTTTTAGACCCTACGGCCGCCGAGCCAAATGTGACTGAAGCATTAGTGACATGGATTAAGTGAATCTTCCCTCACACACTCACACATAAACCCAATCTCAATCATTCATTCCAACCCTGCAAGACCATGGCTAAAATGTTATTACGCACCTATGCGATTCTCAACTGGGAAACGGGGAGATACCCAACAACAAAAATAGGAGGGGCACTTCCTTTTGTGGTGTCCGCAATTCAAGAACAAGTCGACCGACTGACGACTTCTTTTTTAGAAATCCGGCCCATGTTGAGGCCTTTTGGCCTATGTTGACCTCAATTAACTTTTTATCATAAAATTCAATGAAATGAATAATGAAAATCCTGCTTCAAATTTCAAGTATTGGGGAGAAAATTGGGAAATCTAGAAATTCCAAACGCTAAGTCTGTTGACTTCAGCGCAGTCACACTTTGACGTTTTAAGCCAGCGATGGCAACGATATTAAAATGTATGTAAAAACGCTGGCTTACGGTTGAACTTTTGATGTTTTTTTAAAGATTCGGACGGTATTCATAACACTTGGTCTTATGCATAACGTATTAGTAATGGGACACAGAACGTTTCGTTGTGTTATAGATAACTTAATACCAAACGAATGCTGGAACCTTTGTCGGCCTTACACAACCTAGGGGCCCACATAGTGCTAACTTATGCTAGCATGCGGCAACGGATATCGCCGACGATGACGTGGCGTGGTTATGGAAAGGCTGCCGCAACAACGATTCAAATCATAACTGCCAAGCAGAAATGGAAGTGTCAACATCGCAGTCACACCGCTTATGGCGATCTTGCCAAGCGTAATGCCGAGCTCTGAAAAAATGTGTCTAAAACGCTGGCGGCACGTCGAACTTACGGTATGGGTATAGTTTGGTATAAGCGTGAATAGAACGCATAATGTACGCTTCATCTACGTCCTATTAAGTGGGTACGTCTTGTAATTTTAAGCATGTTGAAAATTTTACGACCGTATCTTTCCGTATGACACTACGTTCCGTATGTGATGGGAATAAAGTTTGTACCGGCACGATATGCGATCGGTTGACACACATCTGACACACGTTACTTGTAAGGTGCATCATATAGTCGAAACACGTCAAAGGTAATGGTTTTCGCAGTCAGTGTTCAGACTCAACGGTTTTTTTTTTTCTGTCGGTATGACGGTGTTCAGTGTACGTGCGGTTATGATTTAAATCGTTGAGCGGCAGCCTATTTAATGTAGATTATATACAACCGCACTAGAATCGAAGTGTCAACATCACCATCATACCGAAGGAAGGAAAGAAAAAAAAATTAAAAAAAAAAAAACGCAGGGAGTCTGGAACACTGACGCTAACCTTACCATTGACGTGTTTTCGACTTATGAGCACCTTCAAGTAACGTGTGTCGATGTGTGTCAACGATCGCGACGTTAGTACAACACGTAAACTCATAGCTTAGAAATAAGTTTCGGACGCTAAAAACATTAACCTTGACGTGTTTTCGAACTTATGAGTAACTTTACAAGTAACGTGTGTCAAGATCGCGTGACGTGCCAACACTTATGGCGAGCGTTATGTGGAACGTGTGAGTCATAACGCTTGGCAATAAGTCGTAAAAGTTCAAGCATGTGAAAGCTTTGAGGACAAATCGAAAAAGTACAAACGTTTAGAAGCCAGCGTGCAACGACGTATGGCAGTGTTTTTCCAGCGTGCTCTCAATGTTATCAAAACTTACCCATAACGTATTGACGTGTACCAGCGTTTTTTAGACAATTTTTTGTCAAAAATCGGCATACGTTGGCTAAAACGCCAGGTGTGACTGGGCTTTAGGCTTAGTTTTGCCTTTTGGCTGATGTTGACCTAAAAATAATTGTTGTTGAATTCGATGAACTGAAATATAAATTATTTTCAGTTTCCAATCAACCTGATGAAATTGAGGATTTTAATAATTTCACAGATTTGTTAGAATGCTTTTGAGCCCTATTTTTGACCTAAAAACAAGAGGCTTCTTTGCTTATGACAAACTCTAACCAAGGTTGATGAAGTTTTGTGATATCGGTTTAAAACTTGTGACCTATAGGTATTGCCATACAAAACAGACAGAGCAGACAACAGAATAATGCAACAATAGCCAACGCAATATATCTCTGAAAAAATCTATCGAATTTCACAGTAACAAACAAACAGACAGACAGAAGGGGTGAAAACATAACCCTCTTTCACGCTTCGGAGACGCAGGTAATGAATAACAGTCGAGAAGCATGAGGAAAAAGAAAGCTGTCTGTGTCAGCATTATTGATCATGCTTATCAATTACAAGGATTTCAATCTCGCCATATTATACTTTATCTTAATCAATGGTGTCACTCGAGAGTAGTTGGAACGCAGGAGGAAATGGTTAGAATATGAGGGGGAGGGGATAAAAATCAATGGGGTGGTTCAGGCCTAGTCGAATACGAGCGGGTGCCTTTGCTGAGATACGGAGGGGGCAAGCAAGCAAATATTTCCCTAAAATTGCTGTCATGCTGTAAGGTGGTTAGCTCTCTTGCCTGGATCTGGGAAGAACTTGGTGTCCCAGGATCGAGGGACCAGTTCCTATTTGCTGGGGTGATCCAAAGAACAGCTCCCTCTCTCCCATGATGCTGCCATTAGGGATTTCCTGCTGAGACTTCTGTGGAGAGGCTGACAGAACGCTACACACGCTCCTCACACTGGTGAAGGTCCTGCTCAACTGCCCTGAAGTGACCTCACTCTCGGGATTCCCGTTCAACTGCCTTTCCCCCCACAGCAAAACCCAGTTAAAACATCCTCCAATAGACGTCCTCAGGCATCACTCATTGGTTGCCTTGTGCAAATTGGGTTAGTCATCATTCGTATTTTTTATTTTTTCTCGGTATTCAAAAGAATTCTATCATGTTGAGCGTCATGGTGTGTCTTGGACCAATCTAATTTTTTTAAGTCGCAAGGCCAGGTTATATGCAGATGGTCGAATATCGTGAATAAGTTCATATTATACATATTATTATATTGATTATATAATGTTCACTACTAAAAGCAAAGTAATAGACAGATAAGAAGGTGTTGTATGGGGTAGAAAGGAGACAAGAGGTTTATATGAAACTGTTCTATTCCACAGGTCACTGATGTTAAAGGGTGGTCAGGAATAGCACCTCTGAGACATCACAACCAGAATCATCATAATATCCAGGAGATTGGGTCAGACCATGGGGATGAAAAAAAAGGAAGTAGAAATACACACTATCACTAAGGGCTTACCTAATGTAAACAACGCCACCTTTAGACCCTCTGAGTCATTTTTGTTACAAAGTTTTTGTTGGTATAATGTATAATAAGAGCTGACGTTTGAGCTCACATTCTGCTCGTGAGGCACAGCGATGCAAACACGCGATAAAGCACACAAGTATGCTGACTAAGAAAGTTAGTCTGCGAGACCCTTACACGAGAGATTCAGATGATAACGAGTAGATATTTCAATTGATCACGCGAAACAGCAATCTGTTGTCATGGTATCCTCGATATTATGGCCCTCATGTTCTCGTATGGCTATTACATTGTGAGTAATCCATCCAGCACAAACTCTATCGAAGGTCAGTTGTCCGCTCTCTCCCAAGACATAGATGTTTGTCATCAGAGAACTATTCATTGTGCACGTAGATCTACAAGAGTAAGGATATATTATATCTACTCCTGCCTTAGTCGGACATTACCTTGTTTTCAGCTCATCCTTCATGCTTCGTTCCCCAATCAATCACGGGGATTCAACACACATTATCTTCAAGTGCTCAGTGAATAGGGCATGGAGAGAGGATCCAATATAAGAATTTGACTGCTTTCAGGTGAGAGAGCCAGGAAGGTAGTGGTCCCACAGGGTAAATTTTTGAAATAGTTAGAGCATATGCTACAGAAGAAGGGCAGATAAATGATCAATTGTCACACAGGGTACTACGATCGCCAGGCCTATGGCCTGTAACCAGCCGCATGAATGAATGGGTCGCGGGTAAACCTGCACCCTCGGCTACAATTTGGACGTGGAGATCGGCAGTATCATTGTTCAATTAGCGCCTCAGGAATATTGCAATGAAACAAGCTACAAAAAAAAGCCTTTGCTGTGTTGAGATTTTCCGACATTCATGGAAGGATGGGATACATCATGGGGTATGGCTGATACAGTCAACATTGAAGAATGTGTCTAGGCGCACTGTAAGTTTTATATCACACCTGAGTCTCATACTTGGATCACTTACCATGCCTGTTAGTTGTCACTGAGCCATAGGTATAGATCTCTTAAAGAGGCCGCGACAGGAGAAGTGGGCATTTATCCGGCCAAAAACTAACATGCGTTATTTTTAAGGTATTGCAATTTAATTGGCTTAATTCTTCTACAAGGTCACCTCGAACATTTCCCGGCGTACTGCGCTTTTTGCATGGCTTGCATGAAAAATCAAAACACAGAATGCGTCGTGTCACAGGCTCTGGCAAGTGGTATAGGATTCTCAACACACATAATGGGAAGTAGAGATACAAATATCAATAGTGAAGAAGCGTTGGTCACAAAGCGATGCACGCGAGATCGAAGAATTATGAGAAGAGGTAAAGGATGAAGAAATGACACAACTGTAGGTGCGCTACCGAGCTGAATCCCGGTCTACACCACCAGTCTCTCTTGTGGACCTAAGTAGGGACACTCCCAAACAACGGGATGGCCGCAAACGAAGGGTTATTAGCTCCCCAACATACACCGAGGTGGTATGCCGCCGAGCACAAAAGTCAATTCTGAGGCAGGCTCTGAGCAGTCACATTACCTCATGTCCACAGCCTGCATTACGCTACTCATTAGTTACAACTACCTGAATTAAGGTTCCGATGGCCCTCAGCGTTCACCCATCTTCATACTTCCTTATGGCCGAGCAAACCATGCGCTGAACACTGGGCAAGCTCTACCGAAGCGAAAACAGGGGGCAGAACCTCTTCCTTCCTTCTCTTCCTTGTCTTCCTATAGCCTGTAGTCTCTATTTCCCGTTCTGCTGTTACATACTACTAGACATTCGATCAATAGAAAGAAAGGACATTAAATGAGCAATGATCTGGGAAAAGTCTAATTGTCTATTTACAAAGCAAGCAAAGCCAGACAGGAACAGAGAAGAGCAGACTTTATTCTCTTAGTACGTACTTCCATTAAGCAGACTTACTTAACACACAAGACATGGCCCCATCACTCATCCGGGAAGAAGAGACAAGAAAGCAGAAAGAGACAGCTCAAAGTATTGGTTGATTCCTCACTTCCACTCGTGTAACCATGCGGGGTTTCGTAAGAGATATGTTATTAAGCAGAGGAGTTGGGGTGGGGTATGAGGGTTGAGGAGGTTGGTGTTGAAGATGTCAGAGTTGTGTCAGAAGCGCGCTGTGGTTGTTGTGCTGGTTAAAAGCTAGCTTGTTATGGCCTTAGACAATGTTTTATTATGTTTTGTGGATGGACATGATAAATGCTTCGAGATAAATGATTAAAATCAAATTGTTTACATGATATCCAATTGGAGTTATATACGATTAGTTTGAAACTCCGTGAATGATTGAAATTGAGTAAAGAACTGAACCTTGACTCTTGAGGGCAGGATGTATTGGAAACATCTGATGGTAAGTGCTGGAAGATTCTCAGGATGTCAAAGATCGAAGGTTCCCGCACAACCGATGGATCGGTGGGTGCCATCTTAAGCCCAGCGAGGAAAGATGGTTATTGGAAGTGAATCGTAAACCAAGCCATCTCTGTGTTCGAATTCACTCAATGAAGTGGATAAGTGAATGAAGTTTCATTACGCCAGAGTGTTTGTTGAGCGTGTTGAACCAATTATAATCCGGGTGAAAAGTACTCTTTAAGGTTGTATAGCCAATAAGAAGTCCTTTGAACCTCTGCAATCATCCTGCAAGACCACGCGTTATTGAAGTGCCCTTGATTTGGATAATCGAGTACAATGTGACTAGATCAACACGGCAAGGACGTTCGAGCAAGTTCATGTGCAAGGGATGTCGATGTTAGGACTGCACCGCGGTGGGTGAGGTGACCATAACGAAAGTTGGGCTGACTCGGACAAAGGAGACTGTATGAAAGACACCTCGCGTGGTAATCGGAGTTTGTACATGGTACGGTAACGATGAACTTCCTCATTTGACAGTGTCATGTTTCTTTGAAGTACAAGTTTGTTTCAATCGTTACATGCTACTTTCTTCTGTCTTCATTGTGCAGGTCCACAACACACAGTCACAGACACTGTTTGACAAAGATCCATTTCTATTGATAGCTGACCTGATGATCGTATATAATTCCGATCATACCTTGGGCTTGCATCATGGGAACAAGCTAGTCAGCACTCCCCATTTCATTTGAAACCTTAAACAGAGTGAGATATTGGAAGCTGTGCGACACCCCAGGGACTTCACCACACCCTTGGCTCATGAGCCACTCACCTCAGACCCCGGCACGACCGCCCTCCTGTGCCTTGTTACCCCCATCACAGCCTGGTCCGCGTGACCCACACTCGACAGACAATCTCCCGAACAGGCAGTCTTGAGATGTTCTTCGTCCTTGTGCATCGAAAAAACAGCTGCCGAACTGAGCGATGTCCTGGCCTTTTATAGTGTTTGCAGTCGCAGCTTCTTGGGGAACAACTCCCATTGCGTGAACATTCAAAGACGGGTGGGTGCCAGTGATGGAGTTTGTGGAAAATTTCTGCATTCAGATGCCTTCAGTCAGATGGTGACCACTTCACCGCCCAGCACCTCGTGTGCCCTGCAGCGATTGAGCGCCATTGCTCCCTTCCCTCATCGGTGGCAAACGTTCTATGTACTGTGGATGTTGTTTGAGAAGCGTTGCCCCGAAGACAAGTGTAAGGGTGCTGGGAAGAGATGATATTGGGGGGAAGGTAATTCGAACCGTTTCCGAAGGGTTAATTGCTGTCTAGCGTTGAGGGATTCTGTCGCGCAATAACGATGGCTTCTTGGGGGAGAGGGAGGGGGGGTTGGTGGTGACTTGGAGACCGCAGGAGTTATGGGATGGACTTACTGATGAAAGAGAATGGTTTATTGCTGAAAGGAATAACCGAGGATGGATCGAATGTACAGACAGATACGAAGGTGGAGAATTAAAACCGACTGGTGGAGTTGAAGGAAAAGACTGATTGAAAGAAGGAGGAGTTGTTGAATTGAGGTTTGGTGGCACGGATTATATGGTGGATTTGAGAGATTCAAAAGCCGGCAAATGGGGAGAATCACACCAGAAATAAACAAATTAATCTCACAATGCATTTTGGCCCCCAAACACCTGGACACAGCACAAGGATCTATCGACACACAAACTAAGAAATAATTCATTTCTGGGTAATCCTTCGTGTACAGGAATGCTCCGCCCTGGGTTACTCCCAAAACCATAAACAATATCATTGGCACAATCTCTTATTAACCACTCACATGGAAAAATTAACTGAAAATGAAGGAAACACTTGATCCAAAATTGAGATCATCAATCCGGACCGAGCTGCCAAGGGGCATCATATCATATGAATATATAGAGTTAATTGAATTGGTGGGGCGGGGGGGTGGTGGTTGGGGGTGGTAGAAAGTAAAAGAGGTTTAAATATGGGAAGTTGGGGAAGGGGATGTATGGGGCACAATTAAGGGATATGTTCTGAGATCAAAATTCCACCATTGTGTATATTTAACAAGAACAAGTAAAGACTTGTTGATGCTGCTGTTAATGGTGAGCATTACTCTGGCTTAAAAGCAAATAGTCAAGAGTATCATTAGGCCACAGTTCATAGTCTAAACTCAAACTAAAAATCAAGATAATCTGAACTTTCTCCTCTTGTACTTCCACGGGTCATTTCTGTACACCTTGAGCTTGCCGTTAGGACACCTGTGATATGCTTTAACAGGTGTACCCCCTGTTTATGTTTTGACGTTATTAGCAAAACTTTTATAGTGTGCGTCATCATGCATGGTTGATGCATGAAATTAATTTTCTCCTTGACATCAAAACCGAAGTCTTAATACAGATATTGAGGTTTATTAAGAGTAGAAACAACAGGAGGAAAAGCCATCAAAAAAACACCAATGTGAAAATGAAACAGGAGGACAAACATATGGATGCACCACTGAATACAAAGTTGAGTTAAGGATACACACAAGGAACTATGGTATAGGAAGGGGCCCATTCAGCTCATCAAGCCTGTGCTGAGCCAACCTCAGATACCATCACCCACCGACACTCAAGCTACCTACAAGTCCTGTTAATACCCCCCATACCACTCCATTTCCAATGTATCCAGGTGCTTAGCTAATTGCAATTTAAACTTATCCACCCTCTCCACTGCCACTACCTTTCCGGGGAGACCATTCCACGCCTTAACCACTCTCCGACTGAAAGAGCCTGACTTAAACTGTTCTTACACTCTCACCTTCTTTACCCACAAGCTGCCCCTGGACTGTCTACTCTGCTGAAAACTTCCACAACACCGATGTTATCCACACCCTCCATTATCTTAAACAATCTATCAGATCCCCTCGTAATTGCCTCATTTTTAATGAAAGAAAGTCCTGCCTTCCTTCAGCAGCTCTTCATAGCTTAGTCTAGCTACCCTGAAATCAATCTAGTACCATAGCCTTATGTTAACCCTCTCTGTGGCAGCTTTGTCCTTCCTTAGATGTGTGACCAAAACTGAACACAATAGTCTACATGAGGCCTCACTAAATTCCTGTACAGAATTGACACTACTCTTGATTTTATAATTTATCCCCCTGCAGTGCACATAAAATGGGGGAGAAGTTCTGAGTAGTATTGGGAAGCTCCCAGATATCGATGGAAAGAGGACCATGAGGTGCAGTGTACAGGCAGGCCTGAAATTATGGAGGGAAGAGCATGAGGCAACAGACATGGGAAAATGGTTCCTCATGTGAGAGAAGAGTGGTCAGAGTGAATAGATGTGAGAGTTGTGTTTAGACTTAGTAGATTTTGTGGGAGAATGCCGGGACCTGAAAGTGTGGGATTTGCCAAGAGGACAAAGGATAAGAGGCCCAAAACCAGAATAAAGTTAGTAAATGACTGCAAAGCCACAAACCTCCTGTGGTGAAGAAGAAACAGATCCTAAAATTTTGCTTCCTGTTCCAAGATGCCAAAGACACAGAAGACCTTTGATTCTATGGCCTCAAGTGGCCACAAACTGGTAAACCTGCAGCACCAATCTACAGGGAGAGCTGTATTCCATGGCACGTTGGAAAGAAAACCCTTTGCACATTAATCTGAGAAAAGCAAATATAGGACGTGCCCTTTGTTGGATTCCAAGTAGAAGGCTAGTTTTGAGATCTGATCTGTCAAGAATGGTATTTGCTGATGCTGAGACCCAGCACCTATAGAGATTGTACCTCTTCAAGAGGCTGAAACAGCAGAAATGAATTGAAGGATTGCTCACTAGGTCAATAGTTCTGACCCAGCTCTTGTTTCAATTGAAAGCATCTTTTCATTTGTGACCGAGGAAACAGCATGCCAGCGTGGAATGATTTGGGCAAAAGCGAGATTGGATTTGGCAAAGGATGATCGGAGATCAGGGAGTGAGAGAAGAGATTAATTTTGAGCTTTGCTGCAATTGTCATTGAAAAAAATACTGATATTGAGGCTCATGGAGAAGTTACATGACAAAGGGCAGCAGGTTTTACAGAATGACAGAGGATCAAAGGGAATCAGGGAGACAAAGATGTCACACGTGAGTGGATGGGTGGCAAAAAAGGAAATGCGGGGGAGGCCACGACTTTTATGATGGAGATAAGGGCTGACTGGCCATAATTGATCGGGTCAGTTTTGGCACCATTCTTTCTGAAACGGGGAAACACTTGGTGACTTGCCAATGATGCAGGCAGGCGCACTCAGCAAATTATCTGAAAATAGCAGCTGAACCTGTCTTTAGAAGTAATGTACTGACGCCATCAGTGTGGAGTCAAACAGAGTCAGAGTCAAGAGTGGTGATGAATTCAACACCTTTGTGGAGGAAAGCTCACAAGCTGGCAGGGAATTTTATTTGGAAGAGTAGAATGCATGGAGAGAATCAAGCATCTTGCATCTTCCAAAAAACAGTAAAGTCAATCAGCCTCAGTATGAGAATTATCCAGGGACACTGACTCTACAAATTCAAAAAATGAATGAAAGAAGATGATAAGCTGCATATAATACCAGAGACGGACTTGACCAACTGCCACCAAGTTTTAGTGAATGGTAAAAAACCTGAAAGATCCGTTGTTAGACGAGTCTGATATTGACTACTGGCATGTCCGAGGACAGAAACGTAGTTGCGAGCTACATTTCAGTGGCTCCCATTAGTGTGCATTGCTTGGCTTTCCCAGGAATAAAATTGTCTCACCTCGCATTAATTTTGGTATCAGGGATGGGATTTTGTGCAGAGTCGGTTGTGGTTGCAGTTACACATTGGTTTTCTGAGTCTGCTACTGAACAACAATATCTTCAAATTATCAGTTAATAATATATTGACCACATAGTTTCGTGAGTCTCATGTATAATCTGTTTGCTCGCATCGAGATTCACAACATTCCCTGATATTGACTGACAGCCAGGTTTATGACCACGTATGCTTGCGATTAGTCAACCTAGAGTATGATTAAAAAGCACGCTCATGCATAATGTTGAACGTGCTAAAATTGTGCGAATTGTTCTTCGTTTGCTTTTAGTAATCACATTTTCAATGCACGTGATGAATGGGAAGGATCAAGGAAACACCTGCTTTTGGATAATATGCACGCACTCTCCTTGATCCAACGACATGAAGGGTGTAGATGCACGTCGAGGATTTGCGCGTTTTAATGGGAAATTATTTTGTGCACAGATAAACATAACTATGGAACGCATGGTTATGTTATTAAGTGGTTTTGCTCTCATCCAGTGATGACAACAATGATATGAATAACAATAGTCATCATATTAACTATATTGTTTACATGGATATAGATACAAAGAAATCCAAGGAAATTGAGGAATCGAAAAAGACCGTTATTCTGATCCAGGCTGCGCACCACCTATCCCAAAACAAAAACTCACAACACAAACGCTTATGTTGGTTGACTGTGGCAAACTGACAGATGTTGTGGATATCTTGGATTTTTGGTTACCTTGGGATAAATATCCATTATATATATATAAAAGTTAACATGGAATTGAGATCATGGTGTGCTAATGAAGTGAACAGTGCAGCATAATCATTGCAGCCACACCTGACATAGTGCTGTCAAATTAATTTGATTATTAAATTATTTCATAATTGAATGCATGAACATTTTCCAGTAAATAATTGAGTATTATAAAATGACCGCATCTGGGAGAGCAAGGAGAAGGTGTCTCGAGTTCGACGAAGTGAGATATTTATTTATTTTCAAATATACCCATGGGAAAAAAGTTAAGCATGCGCTGCGGTTTTCTGGATCAAAGCAATAACGAGGGCTGACAGGATGGCCTAGAGGACGCATACTCGCCTCTAAGCTGTCTAGCCTGGGTTAGAATTCCGACCCAGCTATAAACTGTCATCCTAGTGTTTCACAGGCCAGGTGATTCATCAGTGTGCGTGTTGCCACCTCGGATGGTTGTTAAACTGGGAGTCCTGTATGCCAGAATTATTTGATGGACGTTAAAGATCCCTTTGCAGTGTCCATTGCGAAGAATAGGCGAACTATCCCCAGCACCCTGAACAAATTCCAAATTCCTACCCTATAACTACTGTTGGGAAGGCAATGAAAACCCACCCAGTATAACCTTTTTTCAGGAAGCTGCTTCGGCGGAACCAACTCTCTGTGAAGCGTATGGAGGAGAGAGAGAGAGAGAGAGAGAAGACAGACAGACAGACAGACAGACAGACAGACACAGTATATAACCAAGAAATTATTCAGAAACCATAACATTTATCAAAAATAAATACATATATTGTAAAATGGTCGATTACTAGGGAGTCATTATTAATTTATTGAGCCACTAGCAGAGACCCGCCTCTGGGTGGGTCACGTTTGCACATTACTTGCTGAAAAAAGTACAGTCTGTGTTTTGCAAGAAAACTATAGATGTTCGTGTGGTGATCTGGCAGTTTTTCTGGAGATTGCTCGCTCTCCAACTCTGAACTAAAGGATGCCATGTTGGATTTCATGTGATAAGAAATAAAAAATATTATTTCTGATCACATGACAGTTAGGATTTCTGATCTGATCATGGCATGTTGGGATTTCTGATCACAAGCACGCTTACCATAGTACCTGACATGCTGAAGCGACTCTCATTGGTCGATTTTTTGCTTACCTGGACTTTACTCAGGTGAGCTTTTGCAATCGAGCAGTGTTTGTAGGTGAGTCAGTCAGTAAATCAGTCCGTAAACATTTCAGTCATTATCGCTTGAACCAAACAAACAATTTTGATGAAACTTGGTCACAAGCTTCATACCTGATGCCTAACGAAGGTACATTGACTGCATCAAAATCTGTGCTCATTAAGGGTGTCTACGGGGGGTTTTTTACCCTCCCTCCCCTCACCCCCCACCAAAAAAAGGCATTTGCTCTCTTCTCCGAACTACACACAGAATTCAATAAAACTTGACCACAACCTTCATCACCCTTGATGTACCAAAGTTTGTTCACAGCATTAAAAAAATTCAGGGTCTAAGGGGTTCTGCGGGGGTTGAGTGACTGTCGCTCCTGATCCAGGTGGGCTTCAGGACGGGCGATCCTCTTTTTATCCTCCTTCACAAGTTTTATTAATATATATTTTTTATTTTTGTAGGCTAAATTAACAGTAATTAGAACTTCATGTGTGTTATGGGTATTCGTGATCCTTCAAATATGCTTGCAATACCCCGTCTATAACTTGGCTAATCACCCCAGGACGATTTTCATTGCTGCTCTAAAAGATCACTGACGAAGCAGATGTCACATCTTTCATTTGCATCTTTATTCATTGACCTTTCTTCCATGCAGATTCACTGCAACAAACAAAATGCACTAATAAGTTCCAGATACCACCCAGGTCAGCAAGCATGGCTTACGGCGATGCATGTTTAAATTGATTACGGACATGAGACCATCAGGCGGCATGGCCCCAAAATGGCAATGCACAAAACTTCATAATCATGCTCTGAAAATACTTACAGACTCCGCATTATAATAAAGAGCATATCCCATAAACCTCACCCTGGCATCAGGATAGAGATGCAGACCACACCGATCAATCGACAATAAATCAAAGTTATCCAACGGGCAGAAAAAAGTTGCCATTACATGAAATATATGTTCTTCAAGATCAGGACCGCTTTTTAGGGTGACGTAGAGAAGGTGAAACAGTAAAATGTGGCTCACATCGGGCTAGATTCATAAGATTACAAACGGCATGCAAAACACCGAGTATACTCGCTCATGAGTGCACTTAATCCAAAATGGCTGGAGCTTCATAAAAAAAATAAGATGACTGGCTGAGTGAAACATGTGATGGAGCAGCCTCGAGAAGCAGCAAATCCGAATAGGCAGTTTACAGATGGTCAAGTACTGCCATCTCACAGCAGCAGAGAAAGCTACGACTCGAGCTAAGCCATCAACACGTGGCAGGATCAAATCAAGGCTGATGTACAAGCATGCTGTAATGGCTGCAACATCGTGCATGACCAGGGTGGGAAATGGCGATTATTGTTCTGCATATTTCATTTCAAACATTATTCGTGCTCAAACAAAATTCCTTTCATTGCACTACATATCAAAACAAACTGGAACGCCACTCGGTAGAGCGCATACCACCATCAGGCTGAACTCTTTAGGGTTTGTATCGCACTGATAGGCCGGATATAGATCCGGACCTCAACCAAAATCGAATTGGCTTGTTCTTGTCACATACTCAACTCATCCACTGAGTTAACTTTTGAAATATCGTGCTATATATTGTTTTGGCCATCTCCTCAATGGTGAAGAATCACTTTAAAGCAATTTTAAATCTTTCTATCCGGATCCTGATTCAGACCTTCCCAAAATTGAATCAATTCGTCCTTTTCACCCCGAAGCTGTCCACCAAGTTTTGTCCGAATCATCCACAACTTTTTGAGACACATCGTGCTATATGGCGTTTTTAGCCCGATCTCTCAATGGTGAAGAATCACTTAAAACATGCTACAGTAGTGTCCGGATCAGAAGTCCTTTGGGTCCTTTGGGTTGGATCATAGTCCTACACAGAGTCCAAATATTTTACCTGTGTTCTGATGCTGACAGGTGGAAGCGAATTCACAAATGGTGAAGTTTTACTCTACACTCAATTTTTCTGGACTTGATCCGGAATCGGGCCGAGTCCGAGTCCGAGTCCGATGTCGCCCCAAAACGGACTCGAGTCCTCCGTCACTGATTTGAAATAAACTTTTAATTTTGATTTCAATTTTTTTGTCATGGAATGCGTAACTCTTTTCCATGTGTATTATACATGAGATGACATATTCCACAAGGAATATTGTTCTTCCAATATAAATTAAATCACAAAGTAAATGGAGTGCCTTGGTATCGTTTCTGGACCTAAATCACGCACAACTGCACAATTGGTATTCTAACGGCACTGATGGCTGGACATCGCCAGATAGCGTTGTACAAATACCAGTGACACCTGCCTGCTCATTGTGCCTGCCAGATATGTTGGTAAATGGGAACCTTCTGATTGGTGAAATGCCTGTGATGACCTTTTCGGCAAGTGCAAATCATTGCCATTTTTTATTGTGTAGGAATCATGACCATGAGCAAGTTTTACAATCCATAAGTATCTTTTATAATATTATGCAGAACATAAACACACAAGCAATAACTATTCAATGCTTTGAGGGGCATCTACCTATTGTGTATGAAAAATGGCAGAGTATCTTTTCCCCCTTCCAGTGTATGTTTTATACATGGTTTGCTTCTTTGTTTAATTGTTACTCGGTTCTGGGTATATGCCCTCTGAGTCATTGGATAGTTATTGCTTATGGGTTAATTTATCTGGATAATATGATAGCAGTTAACTTCTTTCTATAGCGGATGCTCTGAGCAATAACAGGTGGCCACACAAAATGTGGTAGCTCTTTAAAAAATGCTCACTACTCCAGTCATAAATTACACAGGGATCAAATAAAGTTGGGGTCAACTCAAGGAATGGATCGTTCCAAGCAAAATGTGTTGTACATGGCAAACGATGAAAGAGGGATTTGTCAAACCTGGCTTCCTTGTGACACGTTGCAAGCCCTTGGATAGCGAAGGCAAGAAACAAAACGAGCAGACTGTGGAGTTTCACGGCACAAATGCAAACGGTGTCGATCTTTCTCAACGGACTATCTCCAGCACTCTTCCCACGCTCGATACGCCATTAGCCTGTTTACCTTGTTAACATCCATCTTTCAGAACTACTGCCAATCCCACTGTTCTGTTTTCTTTGCTTCGAGTCTCACTGTTGTGCTTCCTTTTCAATATTACGATTATGCTTATCAAGTAATCAATCGAAAATGGGATATTTTCATTGCAAAACATTTTTTTAATCACTATTCCTGATCGGATCATGTTTTTGATGTACCATCAACATTTTTGATGGAAAAAAAAGAACACTGATTGGATTAGTATTGATGTAACATCCCATATCCTTGATCCTTGAAGATAAACCATACATGAGCCTTGTCCTATTCCAGTGAAATGCAAAACTAAAACCTTCCCAACTCACTAAGTGACCCACCATGGTAATTAAATCCACATCAGCAAATGGGGAAAGAAACTAATTTTTAACCATGTGACCAAACAGCCAATCAATGGTTAAATAATTATGTTAAAGAAATTCAGGTGTAAGCCCACAGGTTGAAAATAAATGAACAAAAACAGAGTGAACTAGAGGGGGAGCACTCGGTAGAGTGCAAAACCTCCGCCGCCAATACTGCTGGTCACTCAAGTGAACCTGATATCTATTCATTAAATTTGACGTCAACAGTGCTCACAGAGTTATAGTTTGCAACTTTCCCTTTTACTTTTAACTTTTACATACTCAATTCATTCGTCATAACTAGATTCCTTGAGACAGAAATTGATTTTACGTGGGTATATCCACCTGAAGTTCCAAAATCAGCCGCAATTCTAATTTTGGCATTTTTTTTGTTGGAAATCACGTTATAACATGGTAGAAATGCAAAAAAAAATCAAATTTTGTTGAAAAAAAAATTCAAATTTTTTTTTCTCTAACAATTTTTTTTTTGGGGGGGGGGGGGGGGGTGTTGGAAATCACTTAAAACATGTAGAAATGCAAAAAAAAAAAATCGAAATTTTGTTGAAAAAATTTGCAAAAAAATTTTTTCTCTAACAATTTTTTTTGGGGGGGGGGGGGGTTGGAAATCACTTCAAACATTGTAGAAATGCAAAAAAAAATAAAATTCAAATATTTTTTCAAATTGGCCCCTAGCGGCCATATTGGATTTTGGACCAAGTCCAAAATCTAATGGCATGATCCTTGGACCAGACCTAACCCCCCCCCAAGTTTCGTCGAAATCCGTCGAGGAGTTTTTCCGTAATACTGTTCACAAACAAACAAACAAAACAAACAGAAAGGGGTGAAAACAGTAACCTCCGTCCATCTTCGATGGGCGAGGTTAACTAGAAAGCATCTGCAAATTCAAACCCCATCAGCTTTGTATTCCGACTTCTTCTCTGTGCTACAGCGGTACCTTTGACCTTTTGGTGGAACCTTTAACCTTTTGAAATGCTTAATTTGTCTTCTCCATATTCTCATAATAGAGCTTTGTTGAGAATTTGATGACAAAAACTTAAATGATAATTTAAATTTCAGGTAAATTTGATGAAAATTGACGATTTTATGTGACCTTGACCTTGACCTTTCGACCAAATTCTTACTTTGTCTTTCCCATATTCTCAGAATAAGCTTTGTTGAAAATATGAAAACAAAAGCTGAAATGATAATGAAAATTTCAGGTCATTTGGATGAAAATTGACAATTTCATGTGACGCTGACCTTTTGACCTTTTGACCAATTAATTAATTTGTCTTCTCCATATTCTCATAATAAAGCTTTGTGAAATTTGATGACAAAAGCTCAAATGGTAAAAAAAAAAAAAAATTACAGCCTGGACAGACACACAGACAGACACAGAAGTGATTGCAAAACCTCGTCTTCCGCTACGCAAGAGACAAGCAAACTAGAATGGCACTCTGTTCTAAAGCTAACAAGACATACCCCGCCAGTCTGAACAATTTACATTTTCCATCCCACTGATAGGATCGATCTGGATACAGACTTTAACCAAAATCTAATCACCTTTTCTTGTCATCTAACTAACTCATCCACCAAGTTTTGTTATAACTCGTCCACAACTTTTTGAAATATCAAGCTACGTATATATCGTTTTTGGCCCACCTCTCAATGGTGAAGAATCACTATAAAAAAACTTAAATCCTCGTATCTGGATCCTCATTCGGATCTTCACCAAAATGAAATCAATTCGTCCTTGTCGCACACACCAACCTGTCCACCAAGTTTTGTCCGAAACCGTCCACAAGATTTTGAGATATCCTGCTCACAGAACAAATAGACAAGGGTGAAAACATAATCTCCATCCACTTTGGTGGCGGAGGTAAATATATCCAGGGCAGCTGCTTAAAATGTATGAGGAGGACAAAGTATTCCATCTCATTATACGACACAAAGAGAAATGAACAACCAGGCGTTTAACAAGACAATGATGGTGCATGTCACACAAAGAACTCTAATCATGACAAGTGGCGAATTGGTGTTAATGGAGCCATCAGACTCCTGTCAGGAACTGCAATTGCACACCTGTATAGCCTCTCTGAGAAGCAGTTTGAGAGAAAATATCAGTGTGGCATGATACAATTGATGGCTGCACAGTTCATGTCATCATCATGGAAAGCTTGATGGCCTGTTTTTTGGCGTTTGTTATTTAACCCTTTGGTAGCCTAATACAGGTATCGATTTATGCCACTTGCGATCTCCAGCCATCTTGCAAGTGACTTTTTGCCCATTCAGAAGGGTCGAACATTTGGCAAGGCCACAATTATGCAAATGTACTAAATGGTAATTAGACAATGTTTGAAAGAAGCAAACACATAATGGCATTGCTGGACATTTGAAAGATAAAAGTAATGATAAAATTAAATGAAAATGAAAGTATAAATATTCAGTTAGGATTTCATCACCACAAGTAGCATGAGGGTATATCTAAATGAGTGTGGTTTTCTTATATCCAGGGCTTGAGGCTCACAGACGTTGATAAAGCTGAGAGGAGAAGGTTACGACGACATCAAATGGTGCAACAGGTAGCAAGCAGACATGGAACATACTGTACGTCGTACAGACAAAGAACAATATTTTGGGGAGAACGTCATGTAATCCAGTATAAGAGATCACGTGAGGCCAACTTATTCCTTATTATCAAGGATATGGGATGTTGCCTCAAAATGAGGTAAGCCACTATAAGGACAAAAGGGTTTGAATGGGTTTTGAAAATGCAAAACACTTCGAGAGACTGGAGAAAATGAAAATTATTGAGTAGACGTGAGTGGAAAGCTGTATTTGAGGATATTAACAAGGAAGAATGCATGTGATGTGCGAAGCTACAGATTAGGGTACAGATTCTGATCAGGTGGTAGAATTGGCTAATGCATTGACAATAAAAGCAGTGTTTGTGCTTTGTCTATTTGACAGGCAATGACAAGAATGCTCGGAACTTTGGCACCTACAATATGCACAAGTGGAAAGGTAAGCTGTGGACATTCTGTCCGATAAAAGTAAGCAACATTACAAATACATTCATTGCATTGTCAGAAATTGAAAGGTGTAACCAAGTATGAAATTAGTCTTATGGACTCCGACCAATCTGCACCTAGAATTTGACCTCTTTCTCAAGGTGGTCTGTCCAGGACAGGTAATGTCTGGTGAGAATGAGGTCCGATTACACATGGATTTTCCAGATGTTTACCAATGGAGAAAGACGAGAAGTGAGAGGGTAAGGTTGTGAAACTTATCTCGTTTGTCATATTCCAAGAGGTTGGCTGAAAGGGATGAAACTGCCTTTAGCCTATCAGTGGATTAAGGAACTATTTGCATAAATTGGTCTCAGTGGGAAAGTAGTAAAGATTACTATCCTGAGATTTTAAATGTATTGTTGCGGTTTTATAAACTGCGTGCTGAAATTGAAACACACACAGCACGTAGACTTTAGAATAGTTATTTCCGTAATGAACGTTAAGAATAGCGCCTTCCCTATAAGGGGTTATTATGTAATTAAATGCGTTGAGGTGGGTAGTTAGCGCCCCCTGCAACCCGTTGGGAGAATAGAGACATCAGCGCGTGATGACGTGTGCCGTGAGAGCCGTCATCACAGGGCGTGCATGTTTTACTGCCCCGTGGTCAACGTGTGCTATGTACATCAGCATTCTGGAACACGTGCCAAATTCTCCCAGTCCCTTTTATTTGTTTAAAGCCCCTCAAAGTCTTTGTCTGTTCCTCTGTATGAACGTCTACCCTGTAATGTAATTTATTGCCGTCTTCCCCTGTATTGTATTTCGTTTCCCGAATCCCCGTTTATTCCATCCACCCAAAATGACTGGCAAACGAACCAAGACACGACTCAGCCTCCCTGAAATGATTGCCCTCTTCTCTGGCTTTGCGCCATCAACATTTCTGGATGTTTGAGTTTCGTCCTAGGAGCATGGGGGCAGAAGGGATTCCCCCCATGTTAAGTACAGAGCTCTGTTCATAACGACAGGTGGAAGGACCAAATGACTGATTATCCGGCCAGGCAGCAGAATGGGCAGGGCTGTGGGGGAACCCTCCAATGGCTAGTGTGGAGCTGGCTCGTAGGGTCTGACGTGGCCAAATGGCTGGTCACAGGCCGCCTCGGGGGTTATGGGGTTATGACGTGTGGTTCTTTGGCCCCACCTGCCCCCAGGGCTATAAAGCTGCATGCGGCACACTGATTCTCTCTCTCTCTATGTCGTTGCCCCCGAGCTACCTTGGCCCTGGTTGCCACGCTCTTTTCTTCTTTTGCATCGAGCTACCGGGGTCCTCGTCGTGGCACGCACTTGTTCTCCTCTCTGCCTGGGTCATCACAATCATTTCTTCCCTGGTCCTGGATGCATTGGTTCATGCTCCTGACAGAGCTGGTGGACCCTCGGTGGTGGAGAACAGTGTCGTTCCCATTTTGGAGAGCATTAGCAATTTGGGGAGGGTGACGGTGATGTACGTACCAGTTCCAATTTGTCTCCCCCTCTTCCCACTCCCCTTGTGCATGCTCTCCAAATCTCTCACAATTACTGTGCAACCAATCTTTTTCCTCGACGTCATGCCAAACCAAACTCCTTTCCGAGGCGTGGCGTGCTCGCATGAAATCCGGGAAGGCGGGCCTCTGCCCCCTTGGCACGTTTGGCTATCTTCTGACATCATGCCCATCAATCATCAGCCTCGGGGGGGGGGGGCGTGACTTCACCGCCGTCCACCTTGGAGGCGTGGCTTCTTCGACTTGGTCATGTTATAAAAAAACACAATTCTTCCTTGGTTTGTGATACAAAAACAGAGGAAAAAGTCACAGGGGTGGGGGGGCAATCAAAAACTGGGGGAACTAATCCTTAATCCCGATCTAATTGACACCGCACCACCCCCCTTGTGACAGGTAACACTCACATTTTCCCTACTTAATTACATCGAGATGTCTACTACATGTCCACAGACCAAACAACTCTATTCAATCCTAACAATCCTATTCAATCCTATGAAATTCCTCCATATACCCCACAACATTTCACACCCCCCCTCCCCGGAACCATAGCTCCTGCAAGGTTCAATGCAGGCGTTAGCATTCCAGCCTGACCACTTACCGACTCACACCTAATTAGCCTATGAAATAAATTAGAAAGGGTTGTGGGTAGCGAGCCATAGCTAACTTACCTATTCTCCTTAATGTTCCACCCCCTTAAACCAACAATTGAAATATTTGCAAAACTCTTGGTTCCTCTTCCTAACTCCTGGGGCAGGTAGGAAATGTCAGAAAACACACACAAAATCTACTGTTGGATAAAACCTGAACCAACATCTTATTTTAACGTTTGTACAACCCCCTTCTAAAGAGTGTGTTCCCTGGTGGATGCCACAATACGCAACGTTACCTGTGGAGCCATCCCAATTTACCTATCCAAATTTTCACAAGCCCTGCCTTCTCTGGTACAGGTTACTCCACAGTCACATTTGCTCTACGGCTAGGATACGGTGGCCGTACCCCCCCTGAATTGACAGAAACGTGCGGCGGCCGCAGAGTTTCTGAGGTGCCTCAGGGTGGCCCAGGGCGTATGGCTATCTTTACAGGCCGCAGGGGTCTCCGTGGAATTATAGCGTGGAGTTATAACTTTTTTCATTTCTAGGTTGGCCGTAGCAATTTGACAAGCCGTAGCCATGACGTAGATGTGTTCCACGTCGACCGTACGTAGGGCGTACGGTGGGCTTGCGTTATTCGTACGGCTGCCGTAGGCTCTTATCAATGAAAAATGAATTTTGCCAACCCCCAAAAAATTACTAGTTACGTCGCCTTAGGCCCCCCCTGCGGTCGCCTTGCGGGCACCTTGAGGCTACCTTGCGTCTGCCTTGAAAATTATATGGCGCCGCAGGGACGCCCTAAGGTCACCGTGCGACATCAAATCAAAGACCGTACGGCACCCACACGTTTTCGGTCTCCACAATTTCTAAATATCCCATGCGGCTACCCGAAAAATAAAAACATATGTGACTGCTACATTGTGTGACCGTGGAAATACTGCGGCCGCCCTATAATTGCTAGTGGCCGTAGATTTTTTAGACCCTACGGCCGCCGAGCCAAATGTGACTGAAGCATTAGTGACATGGATTAAGTGAATCTTCCCTCACACACTCACACATAAACCCAATCTCAATCATTCATTCCAACCCTGCAAGACCATGGCTAAAATGTTATTACGCACCTATGCGATTCTCAACTGGGAAACGGGGAGATACCCAACAACAAAAATAGGAGGGGCACTTCCTTTTGTGGTGTCCGCAATTCAAGAACAAGTCGACCGACTGACGACTTCTTCGCCCCCCCCCCACCCCTTCAACTACTCGATCCCTGACAGCCAAACAGCTTTTTTGCTGAATGTCCCGCCGAGGAGGGTCTCCACACATCCAGGCTCTCACAGCCTCATATGGGTCGCCAGGGGGGGTCTTTACCATAGTCGCCCAACCAAACCTCCCCTCTGACGGGTCCCCATTTCCAGACACTACCAGCTGCCAGGGACAAATTACCTCAAGGGGAGCCACAGTCAACACTCCTCCAGAGCTTGATCCATTCCTGCGGACCCACATATCTTCCCCACCCACACAATCCAACATCTAATTTCCTCCCCTGTTGCCATTCAATTCTCAACATTGCAATGAAAAAATGGTGATCATGTTCCTATACTGCCAT
>CM068961.1:90502302-90521510 GCA_035128595.1 Eptatretus atami
GGCCTGCTTACATGTTATAATTCGCATTCATTCTCCAAAAACAACTCAATTCTTTACACATAACAGCCATCAACACCACAAGACGATTCTGGTTTCCAAACCAATCCCTTTCCCGACCATTGAGTCACTCTCGCCCGCTCCCATCCTAATTACCCATGTCCAATTTCTAAGCAGAACTGAACCACTGGGACAGTAAGCATCAAGGCACTTTGCCCTAAGTGCAAGTCGTTGCAGGTTGGTCGGGTCTAAGCGTGTTATCCACCCCTTCAAATTTTCCTTTGCACCCTTCCAATTCACCCTTGTGGATTTGTTGCTTTCAAATCTCCCTATGTTCCAAACTCCTTTTTTTTTTGTTTTTTTTTCTAAATTTGCCTATTATTCAAAAATCATGAGGAACAACCTGGCTAATGACTGGGTGCAATTGCAGACTTCAAGCACACCCTCGATGAGATGTCAGAGAATCAAATCAGGTACAAGGACTGCGTATACAAACATTCTTGCGAGAGGCAGCAGGATATATGCTTGTACCCCCATCCAGGATCTGGGAGACCCAAATTTCTCTAATCCACTCCCAGAAGCCTAAATCCTCCTCCGTGGTCTGTTAGGCCCAAATTTCTCTCATACTGTCCCGATCGATGCCTACATCCTCCTCCGGGATCTAGTCAGTCTAGAGTTCTCACGCTCATTCCTAATTGATGCCTGTATCCCCCTCTGGGATCTCGTAGATACAGATTTCTCTCATTCACTCTCGATCGATGCATACATCCTCTTCCAGGATCTGGTAGGCCCAAAGTTCTCTCATTCATTCCCAGAAGCCGACATCCTCCTTCAGGATGAACCGTGGCCACAGCCATAATCCAGGCAGACATTGCCACAACCCAGCGAACCCAGCCCAAACTGCACCTCCTGGGCATGCCAGGCCGAGGGAGGATCAGGGCCATGACCGCCTTCCAAAAACCAGCATGAGGATAACTCCCAGTCATGCATGGATGATGGCAACCGTACTCCTTCATGCACGATAGACATAAGCCAAACAAACAGCCACCATGGTTAACGCAAATGCCATCACCTGACGTTGGGCTGTTACGCTCGTCTGCTCGGCTGCTCGCGATGAGAGTTGGAGGGAGGTGAGATGTGTTTTGTTCTCCGCAGCTCTTTATGTTTCTCTTTCATCTTCCCATACCACTGTTTACTTGCCCACACTTTCTTTTCAGCTCCAGCAAGCCCTTGCTGTGTTTGTTTGGCTTGCTGCCAGTGCAGCCCATCCAATTCAGCTTGCAGGTATTGAGCATCCGCCTGCACATGCTCCCGACAGCTGCGATCACTGTCCAACTCAGCTTTGAGCTCACACACTCTCTCCCAAAAACTTTTCATCACTTTCTGGGTTTCGTTCTTGGAGGACTGCAGTTCAGTATGCAATGCTGTATTCTCCTGGTGTAAGCTCTCTTTCAGCAGATCTTTTTCATCAGGTGCTTCTGCAATAATGAGTTCTGGAATCAACAAATGCTGTGGTTCTGGCTCTGGTTCAAGTTCTGTCTCTTTCTCACCTGGAATCATCACTCCTGCACTGACATGCCCAGCCAGCACAGATGCCCTCGTGTCCAGTCCCTGCTCCAAATCGCACCAGAGTTCTCCTCCGTGGGACAGGAGACTCGGAGAATTGGATCTGCTGTGACCTGAGTGAGAGGTGCCAGACGACAATGCCCAGCCTGTATCATGGAGACAGCGCATGATAGATTAAATGATGCTGAACCTGCTTCAAAAGGACTGAGCTCACTGTCCTTATAGGCAAACAGCTCCACTGTCAGCCAAAAAACAGCACCAATTAGCTCTCCTGGAGCGCCAAATTCCCCGTCCATCACTCCCAAGCCAGGTGGAAGAACCGGCTACTCAATGTGGTAGTCAACTTTCCTTATGTTCACCATAATGTACTCTACCGGTCAAAAGTTTTAGAACACCCCCATTTTTCCAGTTTTTACCGAAATTTAAGCAGTTTAATGTTTCATGAATGTA
Source organism: Eptatretus atami (assembly GCA_035128595.1). NCBI lineage: Eukaryota > Metazoa > Chordata > Myxini > Myxiniformes > Myxinidae > Eptatretus > Eptatretus atami. Next base: position 90,504,316 of record CM068961.1, read on the forward strand.
CTCTGAAATTTAAGCATAGAACAAATAAACAATTTGCAGATAAAAAAGAAATCATGGAATCGTTTTTGTCGAACAAAATTTAATCTCAAATTTTTGACTCGTCAAAGTAGCTACCTTTTGCAGATATAACAGCTGAACATACTCGTGCATTCTTTCCACAATGAAAATCAAATATTGTTCAGAAAGTTCTTCCAACACTGTTGCAGAAGTTCCCACAAATGTGTTGCACTTGTGGTTGCTTTGCTTTCACCCTTCTGTCCAGTTCATCCAAACCAGCTCGATGGGATTTAAGTCTGGAGACTGGTGCTGGCCATTCCATGATTTGAAGCCTACTACCTGGTTATTTTCTTCGAAGGTAGTTCTGATATAGCGTGGAGGTATGTTTTGGGTCGGTATCTTGCTTGTACGATGAACCCCTGTCCAACGAGGCATAGACCAGAGGGTGTTGCATGGTGCTGCAAAATGCTGTGGTAGTCCTTTTAGTTCAGGGTGCCAGTCACTCTGCAAGTCGCCGACTCTATATCCAGCAAAAGAGTCCCAGATCATAACGCTTCCTCCTCCATGTTTGACAGTTGGTGTCACACACTGAGGAACCATCCTTTCACCTACTCGACGGTGTAGAAACCCCTGCGTGATGAACCGAAGATTTCAAATTTTGATTCATCAGTCCATAAGACCTTCTTCCAGTTTTCAGTAGTCCACTGGCAGTGCTTCAAGGCCCAGGCAAGCCTCTTTTTCTTATTTTGCCATCTTAGAAATGGCTTTCTTACTGCCACTCGACCTGTCAAACCTGCAGCTCGAAGTCTTCTCTTCACAGTTGAAACTGAGACTTCCTTACTTCGACCAGTGTTAAGCTGTGCTTGAAGCTGCTGTCCTGTGAGCCGCCGATCACGCAAGCTGTTGACTCTCAGAAACTTGTCTTCTGATTGTGTTGTGGCTTTGGGTCTGCCAGACCTCTTCCTGTCAGAGTTTCCTCCAGTTTCCAAGTGCCTTTTGATGGTGTACAAAATTGTACTCACTGACACCTTGGCTTACTTTGCATTTTCTCTAAAGCAAAGACCTACACATTTAAGGGTTATAATGGTCTGTCTATCTTCCTTTGTTAATTGCCTTTTTCTTGCCATTACGATAGCAATGTCCTACTTCCTGCAGTGCAACATTGCCCAAATAATGCTTCAGAGGGTGTAACAACACAGTCTGATCCAACACTGCTTTTAAACAGACAGATGGTTTGTAACTAATCAGCAAAAGTTGGGACAACTGTAAGAATTGTTTGCATCAACTTTAAAGGCTTAATTTACTTCCATTGCTGCAGAACAGCTGCAGTTGCTAACCCATTACTTGTTCCCTGAGAAGAGTCTTTTTAACAACTCTGAAATTTACATTATTTTTCAATTTTTGGTAACCAAAACTCTTTTTTTTTAAACCACTGGAAGTTTATCGCTTAGCTTTGTACCATTTCAGGTTATTCAGGGGACTTGAACTGCTTAAATTTCAGTAAAAACTGGAAAAATGGGGGTGTTCTAAAACTTTTGACTGGTCAAGTAGATGGCCAGAAGCCAACCACAATGGTCATGACGGTGGTTCCACACGACCAAACTCCCCCAGCCGGGCAACTTGAAGTGAGGAATCCTGCGGAGCATTGCGGTGCCCACCACACAAAAGCTTGTGGAGCAAACCGCAGAACTTCCAGCTAAGAACAGAGTTGCTGGAAAAGGAAAAAGTACCTATGACATTCCAGATGGTGCTGGCACCTTGTTCTCGGTGAGTGCCCAACACAAAAATGCAAACCTGTTTCTCTTCCAAGCCTGCACTTGACCCACTCCTGTCAAATTCAAGATGATCCTCCCTCTCAACCAACAGGAAGCTACCGTCGCTGCAACTCTCCTCCTCTACATGTCCTGCAAGTGGTTCAAACATTGGCTTCCAGTATTGTGACCTCTGTTCGAAGTAACATCTGGCACACACATTGCCTTTTTTTATTATTATTATTATCGTCTTTTTTCTTTCGGCTGCTCCGTTGGGGTCGCCACAGCGGGTCATCCGTTATGATCCGATAATGATTTGGCAACGTTTTTACGCCGGATGCCCTTCTGACGCAACCTGGTCGCTCTTACGACACAGGGATATGGTACACCTATTCTAACCAGGGCTCACGGCCCAGTACACTGGTACTCGCTTCGCCGACTCGGAAGGATGACAGGCTGAGTCAACCTCTGGTGTGTATTACTTAAGCGGGCAACGGGCTTGAACTCAGACCTTTTGGATCCTGACCCATACCCTAACACTACGCCCACATGTATATATATATATATATATGTATGAAAATGAAGACCCATCATTCTCTACATGTGATGGATGGAATAGCAAGTCGCTCTAACCTAATCATTATACCAGGGCTAGGTTATATATATATATTATATATAATATATATATATTATATAATAATATATATCTATATTATATTATTATTAATATTATATATATATATATTATATATATCGATCTCTCCCATGCTGCATGAAGCAACCAAAGAAGGCTGCCAAGGTAAGCCCTTTTGTTGTTTCAAACCTTCCCACATTTCTCCACTGCTGTAAGACATTCCAAATAGTACACATTAACTATCTTTGCAGCTGTTGAGCTGCAAAAGTGAATTTATATAATTTATATATCATAATAATCACATAATCATTATTTATATATATATATATATATATATATATATATATAGTTGAAAGTGTGTCTGTGTGTCGTGTGTGTTTCTCTGTGACTATGCACGCGAAAAATACTGGACTTCCTCACCACACTTCACATGCTGACAGACATGTACAGGAGTCGATGTAAAAAAATTAATCCAACTTCCGGTTTCCGAATTATGACGTCATCATCTGATTTCGTAACGTTATTTTTCAGTTCAGCCGATTGACATGGGCCACGCCATATACAATAATCTAACATATGATTTTAAGTTTGTTTGTTGTTTGTCTGTTTGTTTGTTTGTCTGCAGCGCGCTAATCTCTGAAGGTGAAAGATAGGAGCTAACACTGAAACAAAAGTGTCGGATGGGCCCGGGAAGGTTATAGGCTATGTGGCAAGGCCCTCCCGGGGGGGGGGGGGAGGGGGGGGAGGGGGAGGGGTGTGTTTCCCTCACCCCAACCCCTTAGCCATGACTGCCATGGCCCAATAGAGAACTGTCTTGTCGCGTCAGCAATGTATATAGAGATTAAATTCATTCAAAAAGAACCGGCAGCGCCGGGTGCATTACTCGTATAATATATAATTCCGACTAGAGAATACGGAATATGAGAACATAAAAATAAATGTAAGCATATTCTCTTCGACGATACCAAGAGTGTCTCATTCGTCTAATTTTTTGAATGCATCACATATGTATATCATTGCACGAAACAGTCTGACCGTTGATTAAACTGAATTCTAAAAATATTTTCGCAAATTGCTTTGTATATGGTGTCACATGTATACATACATCGTTTCTCAAACCCACTTCAATCTGTGAGCTCAACAGACACCGTGCAAAAAGTGAAGAACGGAAAGCAAAAGATCGGTGTAACCTCTGATCCTGACTGCCATCCGTCGCTGAAGGTCAGCAAAGATCACTTTTTCTGACCCCTTGCCTATCCGTCATCCACACCACACCTTGCCAACGATACAAAAGTTTTCTCTGCCTGGGCCACTGTTTAGTGAATGGCTGAACAGTGGGCTTTCTGGCACACTAGAGAAGAACAATTGGTCCCGGTGATCTGGCATGCTCCGAGGTCTAATCCAACATGCTAGCTCCAGCTGCAAGGCATCCCAGGCTGGCATTGATTAATGAGCTGTCAGGCCAGATGGACGCACATCTTAAAGGAACTAGAGATCACCAACTGTGCATAGCCCTTTAAGCGTAACCAGGCCTTGTGCATTCACACACTGAGTGCTTGTCTATTTATGTACTAGCATGTTTTGGGAACACTTTCCTGTCTCAAACAGACATGGATCAGAGGTTCAAGTTACTCAAGAACCTTGCGTCTTTGTTGGATGGTGTGCCTCTTGCTTGACCATCCTCCAGAAAATTTGTCTGGCAAATTATATGTGGAGTTAACCTTGTTTCATTACTATTAAGTACAAAGAGACTGTATAACGTCAGCTCAGGGCTACATGTTGTGCTTATTTCTTACCTTCTATCATTGGATTGTTTTTCTACATTCCTGCACAAAATTTACCCTCCCATTTGAGAATTAAAATCGAGACCTGAAACCCACAGTTTGATTGTCTCCGATGCAAACAGTTCGAGGAAATGCTCCAGGTGAGAAGAATCAAGCCATTTGCTCGACCGGATAAATGCCCACTTTCCTCGGCCTCTGAGACTTGTGTGCTTACAGGCAGGAATACAGAGGCAAACAGGCAGGGCTGCCATTAATGACAGCCATTCATGATACAATGAATGTGGAAACTCAACACAGCAAAGGCTTTTTTTGTAGTTGTTTCAATTGCAATATTCGCTGAAGGCCTAATTGAACAATGTATGCCGATCTCCACGTCCAAATGTAGCCGAGGGTGCAGGTTTACTCCCGACCCATTCATTCATGCGGCTTTGCACATGCCGTTGAAAAATGAGATATGGTTCTTGTGTATGCAGGGCAGTAAGCAGCATTCATTGATTCATGATTTCACAGAAAAATGTAATCCAGGACTGGGCTGATGAGCAAGGTATGGATAGCAGAGTAGATTAATTACCACGTTGTGCATCTCATGATTCGATGACACATCTTTTAGAGAAGCAAACTGCAATTGGTGTAATGATTTTACCATCTTGGTATAAGATGCACAATCTTCGAAATCGAATTAACTCCGTTTATCATCTGAATTATCTTAGGTCTGAGCTATTTCCTTGGAGCATCTTGCATCCGATACCGAGCAAGTATTAACGTCGCTTTCAAAAAAACAAAAAATTGTAACAAAAATGGACTCTAAGGGCTAAGGGGTTAATTAGTTGATTAGTTATATATTATGATTTTCATGTTTTGAGTAGATGTATTGTAAACTTTAATTCAGGCCTGTTAGAACAGTGTTCATTTGAACCTTTGTCTCCTTCTCCCCTCCATTCTTTTGTATTTTTCACTGTTAAGTGTGCTTATTTATCATTTATTTATTTGATTAATTCCGTTTCGCCATTTCTCCTTACTGGCCTTGCGACTTATGATTGTCAAGCCAAATGGATAATGTGTTCTTTTGAATCAGGAAAATAAACGATGTGCTTGCACCAAGCAACCAATGAGTGTGCCTGAGGACGTTATGGGAGGGATTGTTTTAAACTGGGTTTTGTGTGGGGAAACGGCAGTTGAGCCGGGAATCCCGAGAGTGAGGTCCACTTCAGGGCAGTTGAGCCAGGACCTTCACAGTGTGAGGAGCGTGTGTAGGTTCTGTCAGCCTCTCCACAGAAGTCTTCAGCAGAAATCCCTAATGGAGCATCATGGGAGAGAGGGAGCTGTTCTTTGGATCACCCCAGCAAAAGGAGGAACTGGTCCCTCGATCCTGGGACACCAGTTCTCCCAGATCAGCAAGAGAGCTAACCACCTTACAGCATGACACAATTTGGGAAATATTTGCCTGCTTGCCCCTCCGTATCTCAGCAAAGGCACCCCGCTCGTCTCGACTAGGCCTGAACCACCCCATTGATTTTTATCCCCCTCCCCCTCATATTCTAACCATTTCCTCCTGCGTGTCCAACTACTTCTCGAGTGACACCATTGATAAGGATAAAGTATAACATTGGCGAGATTGAAATCCTTGTAATTGATAAGCATGATCAATAATCTGACACAGACAGCTTCTTTTTCCTCATGTTCTCGACTGTTATCATTACCTACGTCTCCGAAGGTGGAAGGAGGTTATGTTTTCACCCCTATCTGTCTGTCTGTTTATTTGTTACTTGTGAAATTCGAAGATTTTTCAAGTATATTGGTTGGCTATGTGCATTATTCTGTTTGTCTGTCTGTCTGTTTGTATGGCAATCACCTATAGGTCACAATTTTAAACCGATATTCACAAAACTTCATCACCTGGTAGAGTTTGTCATAAGCAAGAAGCCTCTTGTTTTTGAGGTCAAAAATAGGCCAAAGATCAACAAATCTGTGAAATTATTAAAATCCTCAATTTTCATTAGGTTGATTGAAACTTGAAAATAATTTATATTTCAGGTCATCGAATTCAACCAACAATTATTTTTGAGGTCAACATCAGCCAAAAGGTCAACTAAGCCTAAGGTCAACAACTTAGGTGGAATTTCTAGATTTCTCAATTTTCATCCCAATGACTTGAAATTTGAAGAGGATTTTCATATCATGTCATTGAATTTATGAAAAAGTAATTTTGAGGTCAACATAGGCCAAAAGCTCAACATGGGCCGGATTTCTAAAAATGGTCAATTTTCATCCGATTGACTTGAAATTTAAAGAGTATTTGCGTACTTCGTTATTTAATTCAACCACCTATTTTTTTTTAAGGTCAAATTTGTTTTGTTGATTTTGCGAGTATCATGCGATACACAACACCTTTCTTGTTTGTTTGTGTGTAGGATATCTCAAATAGTGTGGACAGATTCGGATGAAATTTAGTGGATAGATTGGGTGCATGCCAAGGATGAACGATTAGATTTTGGTGAAGATCCTTGTCCGGATCCGGCTACTCAAATTTTTTAAAGTGATTCTTCACCATTTTGAGAGATGGGTCAAAACCGATATATAACATATCTCAAAAAGTTGTGGATATATTCAGATGCCACTTGGTGGACAGGTTGGGTGTATGACAAGGACAAATTGATTCGATTTTCGTGCAGATCTGAATCCAGATCCGGATATGAGAATTTCTTAATTTTTGAAGCGATTCGTCACTATTGAGAGATGGGGCCAAAAACGAAATATTGTCTGATATTTCAAAAATTTTGTTATTTCAAAAAATTGTCAGAAACGAAATATTGTCTGATTTCGGTCCGACATATTCCACTGGATCAGGCATTGCATGGCAGAGGTATGCGCTCTACAGAGTGCCCTTCTAGTTGTTGTTTTACGTGCTTCCTGCCCTGGTTAATTTTTCCCATTTTATTTTACAGTACAGTACTTTATATCTGACTCTTCATTCTGGTGGTCGCGTGATTGATCGCTTCTCCATGCGTGAATAAATTTCAAGTGGATCACTCGTGCAAGTTTCACTATGGGCGTGTGCAACCATATTGAGAATTATAACGTTCCCCAAGCTGCCATTCAGCACACTCCAGTTTAAATTCAAGCTTCCATGCTCAGGCTATCCTGTGGAGTGTTAACTCCAGCCTCACAAACTTTGAATCCGGTTCGGCTCGGCCGGATGAACATTACAATATTAAGCAGGATTTTTTCATTTGGAGCAATTGTTTTGATTGTTTCATCAGGTGACCGCAAGGCGTTTGTTCAAAGTTTTCCAGCGTTTTTGCTTGTACTGTCGGACCCTGAAATTTGCAGCTCCACTACTCGCAGACTCTGTATATTCATGGTTCATAAAATTTAATCTGCTTCGTTTTTTCCGCAGGTGTATTCGCAATTTTTTTCACGGTTTTTTCACGTGTATTCGCGGGTTTTTTTATGGGATTTTTTTATTTTCCCTTGTGAATGATGAACTGCCGGGAACCTATCCTCCTTTTTCCCATTGAATCAATGCCCCGACATTCACGGATTTGACATTTGCGGCATTTTTCAGGAATGTATTCCCCGCAAATATCGGGGTCGGACAGTACATTAACGGTATCAATTCCAACGGTGAATTGAATCATGCAACATAGCATGAGACAAACAAAAAACTTTTTATCCCCTTTCATTTGCAATAAATGTGTAAAATAGAATTGATTCAAACATTTTTTTTTCACAAAGGGTGGTTTTTTTTATTTTATTTTGGATTCACAACTTTTATTTTTTTCTTTTGGATACTGATATAGCCTGATCTATAACCCCTTGAGGTATAAGTTGCAGGATTGTAATCAAAATTGGTCACTCGTATCGATCCCAGGAATTCCATTGAGCAAATGAAAGTTGCAATCCAATGGTTTGTGTCATGATTTGCCCCTTGTCGGCAATGCTGGCTGTTTACATGTGGCGTGTGAATGGCCTGGGAATGTGAATGTGTTTGTAGTGGAGGACCTGCTGAACCAGACGACAACCACACTTTGAGATAGCAAGCAGTGTAACCTGGCATCAAGGGATAGCCAAGAAGACCACACCATGTTCTATAAACCCCCAGTTTTTTTATCAGAGTTTGTAATTTGTTCAGGATTCTGGACATACCTGAACTCCTATTCACGAAAGACACGAAGGGATCTTTAAGGTGTACCAATGACCGTTGCTGGCAAACGGGTCCTCTTGCTTAACGTCCCTCTCAGGTATGGCACACACATTGATGCCTCATCCTGCCTGCGAGACACCAGGATTATATCTGGATCGAGATTCAAACCCAGGCTCGACAGCTCAAAAGCGAATGCCCGAAGCTCTGAGCTATCCTGCCAGACCATTGCACACCATAAGTGGGTTAAATTTACATCAAGATGATTCCAATCACAAGATTCTGCACTGATGTTTTTTTTTTTGTCAATTATTTCTCACTCTCTTAGTTTCTCCAATCCTCTTTCTCAAGCTGAAAGCTGATTACGGTTGTGAGGATGAACCTTAATCAAGCCAACGATGTTCTGACTCAAGGCCGATTGGAGAAGAGCGAAAACCCTTTGTCATAATGATGCAACAAATCACCTTGTTACTCATTCCTGATGGCAATTGTGCCCTGACTTTGCTATTCATGCCGTTATCTCCAATAACTTTTTTACTTTTATTTTCGTTGGTGTTTTCTTTTTCTTGCAAATAAATTATTCTCCTTTGCTTTGTCTTTTATATTTGCTTTTTTGCTTTCAGATGGATTTTCCTCTTTTTTTGTTTTTTTGCAGGGGGGTTCCCAACTGATCTTCCAATCTGAATGGCCGACGTCAAGTGATGCTCAGACCCAGGTTCAAGACCAGAATACTACATATGCTCGTCCGTTTTCTACCAACATCCTTGGAATTCACAATTAAGTATGCTGATGTCTCCTAATGTCTTTGTCCTGCTTGTGATTTAAGTACACTTTTGACTTCCAGTCAGAGCATCAGATGAATGGGGAAAATAAATAAATAACCTCACTTGTTTACATTGTCTCAATTTATTAACAACTTTGGTTTGTTTTCCCTCTTCTTGTAATCATGCTACCTATCTTGTAAATGACAACACTTTCTTCGTCTATTTACAACTTTTCTTTTTGGTTTACTTTTTGATTTATATATCAAATTAACGTTTTACTGGATGCCTTTACTTATCATGAGTAAGTGTTTTAATTACTCGACTTCAGCAGTCTTTCTGAGTGATTATGTTGTAGACAATAAGGTGGTGTTTATTGGTGCTAGTGTTGTACTTAAACAGAGCACCTTTGTTTGTCATGGCAAAAATGACACTTCTGTTTCATACCGTACATACGAACTCAAAGAACGATCCGTTTCCCTTATGAATGATTTATTACTCGATTATGTGTTTATCAGCCCTCAAAGTAATTCTGGTCGCCCTGCTTCCTCAATGGGATGTGAAATATTGAACAATTATGATTGAAAATTCATGAGGCTTATTGTGTTTGCAAAGAGGAAAAATCAGAAATACGTGTTAAATTTCCCTGTAATCGGTGTAATTTAATCATTAAGGATGAATTGAACCAACACAGTTGCCTGGTTTTAATTCCAGCATTTTGGCCCTTTGTTTGTACTGTCTACAGGATGGATTAATTACCGAGGCTCCACCTGAAAGCCACTTCTACTTGAGGTAAACATGCCCAGGCAGGGTGAGCACACTGTGGATTCCCTCACACCACATACGCGCACACCACACACCTCCTGAAACCCACCTATGTGTGGAAATAGCAGCCAACAACAGCGACTTTCACACGCACACACGAACACACACAACACCACACACACACACAAACACACACACACACAACACACACACACACAACACACACACACAACAACAACACACACACCACACACACAACACCACACAACAACACACACACAACACACACACCTCCTGAAACCCACCATGTGTGGAAATAGCAGCCAACAACAGCGACTTTCACACACACACACACACACACACACACACACACACACACACACACACACACACACACACACACACACACACAACACACACACACACACAAACACACACACACACACACCTGGTTTCTGCAGCACCTCTCCACTCCACTCCTCCTCCACCCCTTCCCCCATTGAAATTGAGTCTATAAACTGATAGATTGAATTAATGTGTTGTTTATGTAGCACAATGATGATGAGGTGAATTGCATTGGTTTCCCCTCCCTCGTATTGCTGTTTTATTCAGCTTGTGTGCAGCTTGTTCATCTCCATGTGTCCTTCTTCCCCTCCTCTTGATCTCACTCTCTCTCACTTATATTCTGAAGTTGGTGTTTTCCTCTTTTCATTTTGTTCCCTTCCAGTCTGCTTTCACTCTTCCACAAGCCTCGATCATGTATTCTGATTCTGATGTACCATACTCTGTTTTGTTTTATTGTTTTTTAATACTGAAGGTCGAGGCTCGTATAACAAGGTGAACAGGACACAAGAGGGGTGGGAGAGGAAGCACAAAACAAAGGGGAGCAGAGACATTTGGAGATCTGTGGAAGGGAGAGGGATGGGGCAGGTTAAACAGGGTAAACAAGATGTACATGACAGGGACTTTCAGAAAGGAAATCAGGGAATTTGAAGAGGTGGGTTTGGGGTGGATTAACGAGGATAGAAAAGATCTTGGTTTGGGATGGGGAAGATATGAGATGGTTGTGAACAGCTGTTTTGAAGATCTGGATGGAAGAGTGGGATTGAAAGAATGTGGGAGTTTTGTTCCAGAGGCGGGAAAAAAGAGGAATGAAAGAGTGAAGGTGAGCAGTGATTCTTGATTTTGATAGTTTTACCAGAAGGGGTTGGTGACGGATCTTGGCACCCTGCAGAAATAATGGGAGGGAGGGGGGACAGATCACAGACAGAGCAGAAGGGGGGGGCAATACTGGAGAGGAGATGTTGGAAGAAGAAAGACCACCAATATGCCTGTGGCAAGAGAGTGAGAGGCCCAAAGACTCAGCCTCATCGTGGGAGATGCCAATGATCCTAAATGTCTTGGTTTCCACAGCGTGAAGCCGAGAAACGTGTGAGGCGGGAGAACCAGCCCAGAGGGGAGAGCAGTACTCCATTACGCTGCATATGAAAGCTTTGTACATGGTCAAGAAGGAGTGTTATGATTTGAATCGTTGTGGCGCAGCCTTTCCATAACTACGCCACGTCATCGTCGGCGATACGGTCAGCATGCTATGCATAAGTTAGACTATCGTTGGCATAGGTTTGAAGGCCGACACAGGTTCAGCATTCGTTGGTATAAGTTATCTATAACACAACGAAGTTCTGTGTCCATTACTAATACGTTATGCATAAGACCAAGTCGTTATGAAATACGTCCGAATCTTTAAAAAAAACATCAAAAAGTTCAACTGCAAGCCAGCGTTACATACATTTTAATACGTTGCATCGCTGCTAAAACGTCAGAGCAAAGGTGGACTGGCGCCTTAAGGTCAACAACTTAGGTGGAATTTCTAGATTTCTCAATTTTCATCCAATGACTTGAAATTTGAGAGGATTTTCATATCATGTCATTGAATTTATGAAAAGTAATTTTGAGGTCAACATAGGCCAAAAGCTCAAACATGGGCGGATTTCTAAAAATGGTCAATTTTCATCCGATTGACTTGAAATTTAAAGAGTATTTGCATACTTCGTATAATTCAACCACCATTTTTTTAAGGTCAAATTTGTTTTGTTGATTTTGGTGAGTATCATGCGATACACACACCTTCTTGTTTGTTTGTGTGTAGGATATCTCAAAATAGTGTGGAAGATTCGGATGAAATTTAGTGGATAGATTGGGTGCATGCAAGGATGAACGATTAGATTTGGTGAAGATCCTTGTCGGATCGGCTACTCAAATTTTAAAAGTGATTCTTCACCATTTTGAGAGATGGGTCGAAACCGATATAATAAAACTCAAAAAGTTGTGGATAGATTCAGATGCCTCTTGGTGGACAGGTTGGGTGTTTGACAAGGACAAATTGATTCGATTTTCGTGCAGATCTGAATCCAGATCGGATATGAGAATTTCTTAATTTTTGAAGCGATTCGTCACTATTGAGAGAGGGCCAAAAACGAAATATTGTCTGATATTTCAAAAATTTGATTATTTCAAAAAATTGTCAGAAACGAAATATTGTCTGATTTCGGTCCGACATATTCCACTGGATCAGGCATTGCATGGCAGAGGTATGCGCTCTACAGAGTGCCCTTCTAGTTGTTGTTTTACGTGCTTCCTGCCCTGGTTAATTTTCCCCATTTTATTTTACAGTACAGTACTTTTATATCTGACTCTTCATTTCTGGTGGTCGTGTGATTGATCGCTTCTCCATGCGTGAATAAATTTCAAGTGGATCACTCGTGCAAGTTTCACTATGGGCGTGTGCAACCATATTGAGAATTATAACGTTCCCCAAGCTGCCATTCAGCACACTCCAGTTTAAATTCAAGCTTCCATGCTCAGGCTATCCTGTGGAGTGTTAACTCCAGCCTCACAAAGTTTGAATCCGGTTCGGCTCGGCCGGATGAACATTACAATATTAAGCAGGATTTTTTCATTTGGAGCAATTGTTTTGATTGTTTCATCAGGTGACCGCAAGGCGTTTGTTCAAAGTTTTCCAGCGTTTTTGCTTGTACTGTCGGACCCTGAATTTGCAGCTCCACTACTCGCAGACTCTGTATATTCATGGTTCATAAATTTAATCTGCTTCGTTTTTTCCGCAGGTGTATTCGCAATTTTTTTCACGTGTATTCACGGGTTTTTATGGGATTTTTTATTTTCCTTGTGAATGATGAACTGCCGGAAACCTATCCTCCTTTTCCCATTGAATCAATGCCCCGACATTCACGGATTTGACATTTGCGGCATTTTTCAGGAATGTATTCCCCGCAAATATCGGGGTCGGACAGTACATTAACGGTATCAATTCCAACGGTGAATTGAATCATGCAACATAGCATGAGACAAACAAAAAACTTTTTATCCCCTTTCATTTGCAATAAATGTGTAAAATAGAATTGATTCAAACATTTTTTTTTCACAAAGGGTGGTTTTTTTTTATTTATTTTGGATTCACAACTTTTATTTTTTTTCTTTTGGATACTGATATAGCCTGATCTATAACCCTTGAGGTATAAGTTGCAGGATTGTAATCAAAATTTGTCACTCGTATCGATCCCAGGAATTCCATTGAGCAAATGAAAGTTGCAATCCAATGGTTTGTGTCATGATTTGCCCCTTGTCGGAAATGCTGGCTGTTTACATGTGGCGTGTGAATGGCCTGGGAATGTGAATTGTTTGTAGTGGAGGACCTGCTGAACCAGACGCAACCACACTTTGAGATAGCAAGCAGTGTAACCTGGCATCAAGGGATAGCCAAGAAGACCACACCATGTCTATAAACCCCCAGTTTTTTTATCAGAGTTTGTAATTTGTTCAGGATTCTGGACATACCTGAACTCCTATTCACGAAAGACACGAAGGGATCTTTAAGGTGTACCAATGACCGTTGCTGGCAAACGGGTCCTCTTGCTTAACGTCCTCTCAGGTATGGCACACACATTGATGCCTCTCCTGCCTGCGAGACACCAGGATTATATCTGGATCGAGATTCAAACCCAGGCTCGACAGCTCAAAAGCGAATGCCCGAAGCTCTGAGCTATCCTGCCAGACCATTGCACACCATAAGTGGGTTAAATTTACATCAAGATGATTCCAATCACAAGATTCTGCACTGATGTTTTTTTTTTGTCAATTATTTCTCACTCTCTTAGTTTCTCCAATCCTCTTTCTCAAGCTGAAAGCTGATTACGGTTGTGAGGATGAACCTTAATCAAGCCAACGATGTTCTGACTCAAGGCCGATTGGAGAAGAGCGAAAACCCTTTGTCATAATGATGCAACAATCACCTTGTTACTCATTCCTGATGGCAATTGTGCCCTGACTTTGCTATTCATGCCGTTATCTCCAATAACTTTTTACTTTTATTTTCGTTGGTGTTTTCTTTTTCTTGCAAATAAATTATTCTCCTTTGCTTTGTCTTTTATATTTGCTTTTTTGCTTTCAGATGGATTTTCTCTTTTTTTGTTTTTTTGCCAGGGGGTTCCCAACTGATTTCCAATCTGAATGGCCGACGTCAAGTGATGCTCAGACCCGGTTCAAGACCAGAATACTACATATGCTCGTCCGTTTTCTACCACATCTTGGAATTCACAATTAAGTATGCTGATGTCTCCTAATGTCTTTGTCCTGCTTGTGATTTAAGTACACTTTTGACTTCCAGTCAGAGCATCAGATGAATGGGGAAAATAAATAAATAACCTCACTTGTTTACATTGTCTCAATTTATTAACAACTTTGGTTTGTTTTCCCTCTTCTTGTAATCATGCTACCTATCTTGTAAATGACAACACTTTCTTCGTCTATTTACAACTTTTCTTTTTGGTTTACTTTTTGATTTATATATCAAATTAACGTTTTACTGGATGCCTTTACTTATCATGAGTAAGTGTTTTTAATTACTCGACTCAGCAGTCTTTCTGAGTGATTATGTTGTAGACAATAAGGTGGTGTTTTTGGTGCTAGTGTTGTACTTAAACAGAGCACCTTTGTTTGTCATGGCAAAAATGACACTTCTGTTTCATACCGTACATACGAACTCAAAGAACGATCCGTTTCCCTTATGAATGATTTATTACTCGATTATGTGTTTATCAGCCCTCAAAGTAATTCTGGTCGCCTGCTTCCTCAATGGATGTGAAATATTGAACAATTATGATTGAAAATTCATGAGGCTTATTGTGTTTGCAAAGAGGAAATCAGAATACGTGTTAAATTTCCCTGTAATCGGTGTAATTTAATCATTAAGGATGAATTGAACCAACACAGTTGCTGGTTTTAATTCCAGCATTTGGCCCTTTGTTTGTACTGTCTACAGGATGGATTAATTACCGAGGCTCCACCTGAAAGCCACTTCCACTTGAGGTAAACATGCCCAGGCAGGGTGAGCACATGTGGATTCCCCTACACACATCCGCACAACACCACACACTCCTGAAACTCACCTATGTGTGGAAATAGCAGCCAACAACAGCGACTTTCACACGCACACACACACAAACACACACACACACACACACACACACCTCCTGAACCCACCCATGTGTGGAAATAGCAGCCAACAACAGCGACTTTCACACGCACACACACACACACACAAAACACACACACACACACACCAAACACACACACCCACAAACACACACACAACACACACAACACACCTCCTGAAACCCACCCATGTGTGGAAATAGCAGCCAACAACAGCGACTTTCACACGCACACACGCACACACACACACACACACACACAACACAACACACACACACACACAAACACACACACACAAACAACACACACACACACACACACAAACACACACACACACACACACGCACACACGCACAACACACACACACACACACACAACACACACACACACACACCACACACAACACAACACACACACAAACACACACACACACACACACACACACACACACACACACACACCTGTTTCTGCAGCACCTCTCCACTCCACTCCTCCTCCACCCTTCCCCATTGAAATTGAGTCTATAAACTATAGATTGAATTAATGTGTTGTTTATGTAGCACAATGATGATGAGGTGAATTGCATTGGTTTCCTCCCTCGTATTGCCGTTTTTATTCAGCTTGTGTGCAGCTTGTTCATCTCCATGTGTCCTTCTTCCCTCCTCTTGATCTCACTCTCTCTCACTTATATTCTGAAGTTGGTGTTTTCCTCTTTTCATTTTGTTCCCTTCCAGTCTGCTTTCACTCTTCCACAAGCCTCGATCATGTATTCTGATTCTGATGTACCATACTCTTTTGTTTTATTGTTTTTTAATACAGAATGTCGAGGCTCGTATAACAAGGTGAACAGGACACAAGAGGGGTGGGAGAGAAGCACAAAACAAGGGAGCAGAGACATTTGGAGATCTGTGGAAGGGAGAGGGATGGGGCAGGTTAAACAGGGTAAACAAGATGTACATGACAGGGACTTTCATGTCCTTACACTACAGGGACTTTCAGAAAGGAAATCAGGGAATTTGAAGGAGGTGGGTTTGGGGTGGATTAACGAGGATAGAAAAGATCTTGGTTTGGATGGGGAAGATATGAGATGTTTGTGAACAGCTGTTTTGAAGATCTGGATGGAAGAGTGGGATTGAAGAGAGTGTGGGAGTTTGTTCAGAGGCGGGAAAAAAGAGGAATGAAAGAGTGAAGGTGAGCAGTGATTCTTGATTTTGATAGTTTTACCAGAAGGGTTGGTGACGGATCTTGAGCACCCTGCAGAAATAATGGGAGGGAGGGGGGACAGATCACAGACAGAGCAGAAGGGGGGGGGCAATACTGGAGAGGAGATGGTGGAAGACAGAAAGACCCAATATGCCTGTGGCAAGAGAGTGAGAGGCCAAAGACTCAGCCTCATCGTGGGAGATGCCAATGATCCTAAATGTCTTGGTTTCCACAGCGTGAAGCGAGAAACGTGTGAGGCGGGAGAACCAGCCCAGAGGGGAGAGCAGTACTCCATTACGCTGCATATGAAAGCTTTGTACATGGTCAGAAGATTTGTTCTTCCAAAGAAGGACTTTACATGACAGAGGATGCCCAGTCAGTGACTGGCTTTGGAGGAAAGCTTGGAAATGTGGCTTTCCCAGGAATGATCATGGCAGATAGTGAGACCCAAAAGCTTGAATGAAAGGACTTCTTCAAAAGGATTGTTGAGAAAGTAGATGGGGGGGGGGGTTTCCAGATGGTACTTTTGGAGAGACATCGTGAGAGTGCGAGATTTGTCAGGATTGAAAGACATGTTCCACGTGTTGGTCCCGGCTTGTGATTTTATCCAGATCTGCAGAGAGTGCAGAGGCTGCTGCTTGCCTAAT
>CM068961.1:90539297-90549348 GCA_035128595.1 Eptatretus atami
TTTCTTTGTTTATTAAGTTTGTGATCTCATTTGTATTTGTTGATGAAGCTTTGATCTTTAGTTTTTCTCTTTGCTGATTAAACTTTGTTCTTTGGTTTTGAAGATTGTTGATTAAGCTTTGTTCTTTAGGTTTTCTCTTTGTTGATTCTGCTTTGTTCTTGGGTCTGTCTTTGTTGATTAAGCTTTGCTCTGTAGTTTTTCTTTGTTTATTAAGTTTGTTTTTTCATTTTTCATTGTTTATTAAGTTTGCTCTTTCAACTTTATTTGTTGATTAAGCTTTGTTCTTTGGTTTTCTCATTGTTGATTGAGCTTTGTTCTGTGTTTTTTTCCTTATTAAGCTTGTTCTTTGGTTTTTATTTGTTGATTAAGCTTTGTTCTGTGTTTTTTTTTTCTTTGTTGATTTCCTCCATCTTTGTTTTTCTCTTTGTTAATTAAGCTTCGTTCTTTGTTTTTCTCTTTGTTGATCAAGGTTTGTTCTTTGATTTTCTCTTTGTTGATCAAGCTTTGTTCTTTGATTTTCTCTTTGTTCCAATCAAACTTTTGTTCTTTGGGTTTTTTTGTTTATTAAGTTTATTTTTTGTTTTTTCTCTTTCTGGATGAATCTTTGTTGTTTACTTTTTCTCTTCGTTGATTAAGCTTTGTTCTGTGTTTTTTTCTTTGTTTATGTCTGTTCTTTCATTTTTCTTTGTTTATTAAGTTTGTGATCTCATTTGTATTTGTTGATTAAGCTTTGTTCTTTGGTTTTTCATTGTGTTGATTAGGCTTTGTTCTTTGAAGGTTTTTTTTGTTTACTAAGTGTATTTTTTTGTTTTATTTTTTCTAATCTTTGTTCTTTGGTTTGTCTTTGTTGATTAAGTTTGTTCTTTGGTTTTTATTTGTTGATTAAGCTTTGTTCTGTAGTTTTTCTTTGTTTATACAGATTTTTCTTCAGTTTTTATTTGTTGATTACGCTTTGTTCTTTTGTTTTTCTCTTTGTTGATTAAGCTTTGTTCTTTGGTTTTTCTCATTGTTGATTAAGCTTTGTTCTTTGGTTTTTCTCTTTGTTGATTAAGCTTTGTTCTTTGCTTCTCTTTGTGGATTATGCTTTGTTCCTTGATGATTCTCTTTGATGATTAAGAATTGTTCTTTAGTTTTTGTCTTTCTTGATTATGCTTTCGTCTTTGGTTTTTGTTTGTTTATTAAGTTTGTTCTTTGTTTTTTATTTGTTGATTAAACTTTGTTCTTTTGTTTGTCTTTAATGTTTAAACTTTGTTCTTTGCTTCTCTTTTTGGATTTTACTTTGTTCCTTGGTGTTTCTTTTTGTTGTTTAAGCTTTGTTCTTTTGTTTTTCTCATTGATGATTGAGCTTTGTTCCATGTTTTTTCTTTATTTAGTTTGTTCTTTGGTTTTTATTTATTGATTAAGCTTTGTTCTGCGTTTTTTTTCTTTGTTGATTGAGCTTTCTTCTATAGTTTTTCTTTTTGTTGATCAAGCTTTGTTCTTTGATTTTTCTCTAAGATTGATCAAGCTTTGTTCTTTGGGTTTTTTTTGTTTATTAAGTTTATTTTTTGGTTTTTCTCTTTCTGGATGAATCTTTGTTATATAGTTTTTCTCTTTTTTGATTAAGCTTTGTTCTTTGGGTTTTTTGGTTTTATTTGTTGATTAAGCTTTGTTCTTTGGTTTGTTTTTGTTGATTAAGCTTTGTTGTGTTGCTTTTCTTTGCTTATTAAGTTTGTTCTTTCATGTTTTCTCTTTGTTGATCAAGCTATGTTCTTTGGTTTTTATCTTTGTTTATTAAGCTTTGT
The DNA here is from genome assembly GCA_035128595.1 of Eptatretus atami. Lineage (NCBI taxonomy): Eukaryota > Metazoa > Chordata > Myxini > Myxiniformes > Myxinidae > Eptatretus > Eptatretus atami. The sequence goes on from CM068961.1 coordinate 90,541,082, forward strand.
TCTTTGGTTTTTCTCTTTGTGGATTAAGCTTTGTTCCTTGATGTTTCTCTTTGATGATTAAGAATTGTTCTTTAGTTTTTGTCTTTGTTGATTAAGCTTTATTCTTTGGTTTGTCTTTTTGGATTTTACTTTGTTCCTTGGTGTTTCTCTTTGTTGATTAAGCTTTGTTCTTTAGTTTCTATCTTTGTAGATTAAGTTTACTTCTTTGTTTCTCTTTGTTGATCAAGCTTTGTTATTTTAGTTTTTTCTCTTTGTTGATTAAGCATTGTTCTTTTGTTTTTCTCTTTGTTGATTAAGCTTTGTTCTTTTGTTTTTGTTGAAGCCACACATTGACCTTTGCACGGTCGCATATGTGTTCAGCCCCAGATCCTCACATTATGCCGGTTGACCTTCCCCGATACATGAAAACAAGCTTCATCTGTGAACATGACCTTTTTAAGGTAATCTTCATCATCCTCTATGCAACTTACTGAGCATTTCCAAGTCAACCGCTTTGTGTTTGGGTCCATCATTTGATTTGAACTCCTGCAGAATTTGCACCTTATAGGCATAAAGCTTCAGACTTATATGAAAAATCCTGTGAACAGTGATGGTTGGTTGTCCCAGTTCTCTGGATGTGTGTCAAATTGATTTTCTGGGACTTTGTTGATATGATTCACACGCTCGTTCAATATCTACAGCACTTGTGCTTGGTTGACCGGTACTTTTCTGTTTCTGACAACTTCCAGTCTCCTGAAACCTCTTGTACCACGATCTGATAGTAGTCCGCAATGGCAGATTCCTTTCCATACCTTGTATGGAAATTACGCTGAATTTGCATGTCGGGTCTCGTCTCGATGAACCATTCGACGAACTGAGCTTTCTACTGTGGAGTCACCATTTTATTTTACATTAAAACACCAGACCTGAAAATAAAGAAAACTTTATGAGTTTCTGTATCATATAAAACAAAGGATATCATTGTATCTTTTATCATGTTAAATACATTAACAACCAAAGCTGTCCTAGTCTTTTTGGAACACACTGTACTTTTCCTTTCTTTTGGACACTTGAACATGCAATTTCATTGCTTGTGCGGTTCAGCAGGACTATACACTACCGGTCTAAAGTTTTAGAACACCCTCATTTTTCAGTTTTTACTGAAATTTAAGCAGTTCGAGTCCAGTGAATAACCTGAAATGGTACAAAGCTAAGCAGTAAACTGCCAGAGGTTAAAAAGAAATGTTTAGGTTACCAAAAACTGAAAAATGAAAAATAATGTAAATTTCAGAGTTGTTAAAAAAGGCCCTTTTCAGGGAGCAAGTAATGGGTTAACAACTGCAGCTGTTCTGCAGCAATGGAAGTAAATTAAGCCTTGAAAGTTGATGCAAACAATTCCTACAGGTGTCTCAACTTTTGTTGATTAGTTACAAATCATAAAAAGCAGTGTTGCATAAAAGCATAAAAGCAGTGTTGCATAAAAGCAGTGTTGGATCAGACTGTGTTGCTACACCCTCTGAAGCATTATTTGGACAATATTGCACTGCAGGAAGTAGTATATTGCTATCATAATGGCGAGAAAAAGACAATTAACAAAGGAAGACAGACAGACCATTATAACCCTTAAAAGTGTAGGTTTTTCCTTGAGAGAAATTGCAAAGGAGGGCCAAGGTGTAAGCGAGTACAGTTTCCTCCACCATCAAAAGACACTTGGAAACTGGAGGAAACTCTGACAGGAAGAGGTCTGGCCCAAAGCCACAACACAATCAGAAGACAAGTTTCTGAGAGCCAACAGCATGCATGATAGGCGGCTCACAGGACAGCTTCAAGCACAGCTTAACACTGGTCGAAGTAAGGAAGTCTCAGTTTCATCTGTGAAGAGAAGACTTCAAACTACACGTTTGACAGGTCGAGTGGCAGTAAGAAAGCCATTGCTAAGATGGCAAAATAAGAAAAAGAGGCTTGCCTGGGCCTTGAAGCACTGCCAGTGGACTACTGAAAACTGGAAGAAGGTCTAATGGACAGATGAATCAAATTTGAAATCATAGTTCATCACTCAGGGGTTTTGTAGGCCATCGAGTAGGGAAAAGGATGGTTCCTCAGTGTGTGACACCAACTGTCAAACATATAGGAGGAAGCGTGATGATCTGGGGCTCTTTTGCTGGATCCAGACAGAGTGATCCAGACTTGTACAGAGTGACTGGCACCCTGAACTAAAAGGGCGACCACAGTATTTTGCAGCACCATGCAATACCCTATGGTCTGTGCCTAGTTGGTCAGGGGTTCATCCTACAGCAAGATCACAACCCAAAACATACCTCCAGGCAATGTCAGAACTACCTTAGAAGAAAAGAAAAAGACAGTAGGCTTCAAGTCATGGAATGGCCAGCACAAACTCCAGACTTAAACCCCATCGAGCTGGTTTGGGATGAACTGTACAGAAGGGTGAAAGGAAAGCAACATTCAAGTGCAACACATTTGTGGGAACTTCGGCAACAGTGTTGAGAAGAACTTTCCAAACAATATTTGATTTCCATTGTAGAAAGAATACCATGTTTCGCTGTTATATCTGCAAAAGGTGGCTACTTTGATGAGTCAAAAATGAGATTAAATTTTGTTCAACAAAACGGTTCCATGATTTCTTTTTATCTGCAAATTGTTTATTTGTTCTATGCTTTAATTTCAGAGTACATTGAAACATTAAACTGCTGCCATTTCAGTAAAAAAACTGGAAAAATGGGGGTGTTCTAAAACTTCTGACCAGTGGTGTAGGTCAGACAGGTTGGTGCGCAGGTGTTTACCTCTAAAGTCACTTACTTTTGAGCTGTTCATCCTGGGTCTGATTCTCGACCCGACTACAATCATTCAGGTTGGTGCTTCTCAGGCAGGGCTTTGCATCGCAACGTACACCATCCCTCGACTGGACATTAAGCCGGCTTTCCTGTCTGCTCGTATTATCTGGTGGACGTAAAAGATCTCACGATCTTTTAAAGAAAAGGAGGCGAGGATAAGGATCTTAGATGACATCGTTGCACTTTGACTTGAAGAACATCAGTAACGAAACCGAGAGTTTGGAGTTCGTTCATTTCTATACGCACAATTAAACATACCAGCATTCACATTACATTAACCTACATAGTGGGTGTTCTGTTTGTGTTTAAGACTCAAACTTTTTTTTTTTTTTTTTTAACTCTAGCACTTTTCAAGTGCCTCGGGGAAACAGTCATTATAGATAATGGTCCGGAATGACCATTTCGACTCTGTCCATAATTTTATGGTCATTTGTTTCGATTGCACTGGGAACACGCAATGCAACTTTGCTTTGATTGATTGGCCCACACGAGGAGAAAGATAAGAGGTCGTCTATGCCATTAGAAGGCTTGATCAGTTTCTAACACTCATTCTCTGCAAATCACTCTGTGTTCTATCCATCCGTTCTTCCAAACTAACTGATTTGTATGGTTCATGCATTGCAACCATTTTTTTGTCTCTGGATGGAAGGATAGATAGATCCTTAAAAACAGATAATGGATTAACTCCAATTCACAATTGGTTCCTATAATTTTTGAATCCACATTGACTTGATTTTTTCATTCACTTTAGCTTGACAAAGCGATTTATTTCTCTTAATGTACCCATTGAAGATAAATGGTGGGAGGTCCGCGTCTACTTGTCATGCTACTGCAAGGGCGAAATTGACAGGAAAGAAAATACATGTAACACATCATGTGTAGATTAATGACACATGATAAAGGAGATGCACATCGACGTTGCGTTTGTTTATTGAACTTGCACTATTCAGAGACACTGCGATCCATAAAGTACTTGATGGTAGACTTGAGTTCAGCTTAAACGGCACATTGATGGCAATTGTGGCCAGTCTCGTTCATGATAATCGCTGCAATATCTCCAAAGTCTTCCGAGTTGTCTTTCCTTTTATCCGAGCACTTATCTGCTGCCCACAGAAGAATATTTTCATGGTAGTTTAGCCCTTCCTTTTAAAACCTTCGAAAGCTGGTCATCGGCTAAAGGGATTTGTCCGTGCAAATCCCGGCCAATTATTCGCAGCCGGTAATATATTTGTGTGCTCCTTGGCAGTGAAACTAACACACGCCGGTTGAAATCCCAGGTGGTTTATGGACTTATAAACACATTGGCATCATTTGCTGTCATATAAATTCTGGTGTTAAAATTTTAATGAAAAACCTTCGCGATATTCACGTCGTTTTGATGGTCCAGAAACAGACAACTCGACAAAAACACTTCTCTCACCCTCATCTGAGAGGTTGTCATTTCAATAGAAATGGCCAGTGACGTAATTAGTATGGCAGAGACCATAGGTTGACAGGCTGATGGGGACTGCATGGAGTTAAGAGGGATTTTATAGATGACATTTTAAATTGACGAACCTGGTTTGAATTATTTTTTGCAATTGGCAGGCCAATAGGTTGGAAGAGTTCCTTCTTCTCCCTCTCTCTGTCCCAACGGAGGCTGGGATGAGAGAGGAATGAATGTGATGAGGTGAGTCTGAATGAGGTGTGTGGCCAAAGTTTTATGAGTAATGAGGATTGAATGAATGGTGCGAAGTGTGAGGATGTGTGATGAAGAAGAGAAGGTACACCCTCCACCCTCCCACCCCACCCCCCTACCCCCTCAGGAGAGAATCCCCACTCTGGTTCGAGTTATGTAGATAGGATTCAGATGTTTTTGAACAGGATGCCATTCTGTGTTGGTGCTGATTGTGGAAAGGAAATAATTGCAAAGATGAAAGCGTAAATTGAATGGATGGGGTGTGGTTCATTGTGTTATTTTTTGCAATTGGGAAGGTTACCAATTGTTTGGGAAGGTTACCCCAGCACTGGGAGCACAGGCTTTGGGCCCTGAGGGGCATCCAGATTTGTGGACCCGGGTACCCTGGGAGTGGACCCAAGGTGCCACATGCCCAGAGCGTTCTATGGAAAAGCCAAAAGGGGCTTTTTCAAAATTCTGACAGAAGCGGTTAAGCATGGAGGTGGCCTCAGCACCTGGGGATGCCTCATTAAGAAGCAGGCAGAGACCTGCAGTGGGAGCCACACCACATAGGCACGATGTTGTGCAGGAGCATGGGAAGAAAATTGGAGGGCCAGGTCCAAACTTGCTGGATCACCAGCACACAGGATGATTAGTAAATCAATGCCAACATCACACTACATAAAAAGGTGCAAAAACGGATCCCCTCAGTAGGGTGAATATACTGATTCTGGCTCACTTTTCCCCATGTAAATGAATGGGGGATTTTCAGCGATAGGAGAGGCAGTGCTACCAGTCAAGCCACTATCTGCCAGATCTGACCTCAGCGTCGCCCCATGTAACCATGAAGAGCCTGAACAGTCGGATGTTGCTGCATGCATCTCACGGCCAGGTCGTCAGCAATGGACAAATGCAATACTCCATATTTTGACGGACTGTAGACACCAGGATGTTGTGGTGCTGGCAGTGTCCCTGGGCAGCAGGAGTTGCTAAAACCAGAAGACAAAACTGTGGCTGGCATTCGGGAACAGGCCATGAGTTTTCCAATACCTAGCAAGCACACGAAATAGCAGCTGGATTGGGGCCCCACGAAGAGAAGGCACCGGTGCACTGCAATGTTCCAATGCTGCTAACGCGGATTGCGACACTGTGTCTATGTTTTCATAGACATGGCAGAAGACTGCGTGGGCAGTCTGGACGGTACTGGAGAACTCACTGGAGGTGCGCTGCTGCTTGCTGTCCTCATTGCACCATCGTGACATACCAGACGATGCAATTGCGGCATCATTCGAGAGGTTTCGTGATCCTGTGTAATGATTGAATACCGAGCAAATGCACAGCATTGACAATGGCCAGGAGGAAACTCTTCCGCAAGGAAGAACAATGTGCACTCAATACCTCCAACGAAGGGCAGCTCCTGGAGGAAGCATGTCAGAGGGCAGTGTATCAAGGTGGACATGTGTGGGGTCCAGAATACTGCTGCCAGCACCAGAGCTCCTCCACAACCAACTGGGGTTGTAAGGAGCTGGAGAAGGACAGTAACACCACTTACTGGACCAGGCCTAACTGAGGCAGCTCATAGCTGCAATTGGAGCTGGTTTCTTGCAAGTGCAAGAAAGGGTGTGTGAGGCGCTGCAAGTGCAAAAAGGCTGCCTTCAGTGCACAGCCCTCTGTGTGTGTGAAGGGGACTGCACATGACGATGAGTCAACAACATACATGTACTTGTGGCAATGCTGAACTTGTTAAGCATGACACTGTTTATGTACACGTATCTTCAGTACCGGTATAATGCCTAGCCTCAGATACCAGTACACTAGCCTCAATACTAGACCATGTAGCATGTCAGTATTATACTAGACATTACAGAACTAAGGCATTCTTTTCAAGTATTGTGTTGAATCAATATTTGCCGAGATAATTTCCAATAAAATTATATAACAGACTGTGATAGAATAATATTAAGTTGAAAATGGTACCATTGGATTCCTTGCCCCCCAAAAACATACATTTAGATACCAGAATCAAGTCAACTAGCTGCATTACGTCCAGAGATAATAACAAATGTAGATTTCAAGTGGCGGCCTATTTTGAAATCCAATATGGCGGACATAAAGAGAGAATTTCAAGTGGCCCAATATCTGAAAATTGTTTCGCAACATATTAATGTACATTTGTGCCAAATTGGTGCTTGTATCAACAAAATGACAATTCTTTTGAATATTTGGGCCTAAGGGCCCCACTAGTAGAGCTCCAAGGAACCCCAAAGTCATCCCACTCAAGCTCAGCACAGCAGTCTATTGTTAGTAAAAATGTTTAAAATGGAGTCTGGGCTTCAAGCTTTTATACAGTAAGACTGGTGGGTGTGGTTTCCTTTGGAAATTCCCTGGGCAAGCCCAGGCAAGCCTTCTTTGGGAAATTTTTCAAAACCATAACATTGTAGAATTTTCTAGTGATTTCATTGTAAGTCAGAGATGAACTGGAAATGATGAAGAGTAGGCGGGGCTTCCAAAAGTGGGGGGGCTTGAAAAAGTGGGCGTGGCTTATGAAATGTCTATATGAAAAGTGGCGGGGCTTAGGAAAAGTGGGCGTGGCTTATGAAAATACCTCATGAAAAGTGGGTGGGGTTTAGGAAAAGTGGGCGTGGCTTATGGAAATACGTCATGAAAAGTGGGCGGGGTTTAGGAAAGTGGTCGTGGCTTATAAAAAACTCATGAAAAGTGGGCGGGGCTTACGAAAAGCGGGCGGGGCTTATGAAAAGTGGGCGTGGCTTAGCAAAAATAATCTGAGGCTCAGGAGGTGGTAAAACAAGAGCATTAAGAGAAGTTTATCATTTCATAATGGCACAAAAGGGGTATCTTAAAAAATATAAAGATTCATATGTTTTATTTTTAAATATTTTAGATGGGGATTATTGTGCAAAGAAAATTAAACTCTTCTTCTTCTTTCGGCTGCTCCCGTTAGGGGTCGCCACAGCGGATCAACCGTCTCCATTTCGCTCTATCCTCCACATCTTCCATTGACACTCCACCCGCCCGCATGTCCCCCTCACCGCATCCATGAACTTCTTCTTTGGTCTTCCTCTTCTCCTCCTGCCTGGCGGCTCCATCCTCAGCATCCTTCTCCCGATATACTCCGCTTCCTTCCTGTGCACATGTCCAAACCATCTCAATCTCCTCTCTCACTTTGTCTCCAACCGTCCTACCTGCGCTGTCCCTCTAATATACTCATTCCTTATCCTGTCCATCCTCGTCACTCCCAACGAGAATCCAGCATCTTTAACTCTGCCACCTCCAGCTCCGCTTCCTGTCTTTTTGTAGCGCCACCGCCTCCAAACCATACAACATAGCTGGTCTCACTACCGTCTTATATACTTTCCCCTTTACTCTTGCAGCTACCCTTCTGTCACAAATCATTCCTGCAACTCTTCTCCACCACTCCATCCTGCCTGCACTCTCTTTTTCACTTCTCTACCACACTCTCCGTGCAAAAAAATTAAACTATTGAAGGAATTTGAGAATGAACAAATCTTTATAGGTTCAATGAGTGAGCTAAACAATATGCATTGGTTATTTGAAAAAGAGTGTCCGAGGCTTACATGTTTCAGATATTTCTTCAGAATCACCTTTAACAAATCACATTACTACTTTACTACTTGACCAAATCTTTATCTTATTACATTGGTTATTTGAAAACAGTGCCCCTAGGTTAAAAGGGGAGACAAATAAATATACCTTGGAATAAAAAGGGGGTTTATTTTTAGGGGAAAAAAATATGAAAT
>CM068961.1:90550348-90564978 GCA_035128595.1 Eptatretus atami
AAAGCAAGTTCAACGTTGATTGGTTGAGACAAAGAAAGGACGGGATTACCTGATTGGTGGAACGAGAGAGAATCATGAATAATAGATTGGTGGAAATGAACCATCATAAATAATGAGTAGGTGGAAATGAACCATCATGAATAATGATGAGGCGGAAATGAACCATCATGAATAATGAGTCGGCGGATATGAACCATCATGAATAATGAGTCAGTGGAAATGAACCATCATGAATAATGAGTCGGTGGAAATGAACCATCATGAATAATGAGTAGGCGTAAATCAACCATCATGAATAAGGAGTAGGCATAAATGAACCATCATGAATAATGAGTCGGTGGAAATGAACCATCATGAATAATGAGTAGGCGTAAATCAACCATCATGATAAGGAGTAGGCATAATGAACCATCATGATAATGAGTGGTGGAAGGAACCATCATGAATAATGAGTCGGCGATATGAACCATCATGAATAATGAGTCAGTGGAAATGAACCATCATGAATAATGAGTCGGCGGAATGAACCATCATGAATAATGAGTAGGCGTAAATCAACCATCATGAATAAGGAGTAGGTATAAATGAACCATCATGATAATGAGTCGGTGGAAAGGAACCATCATGAATAATGAGTCGGCGGATATGACCATCATGAAATAATGAGTCAGTGGAAATGAACCATCATGAATAATGAGTCGGCGAAATGAACCATCATGAATAATGAGTCGGCGGAAATGAACCATCAGAATAAGAGTCGGTGAAATGAACCATCATGATTAATGAGTCGGTGGAAATGAACCATCATGAATAATGAGTCGGTGGAAATGAACATCATGAATAATATAATGAGTCGGCGGAAATGAACCATCATGATAAATGAGTCGGCGGAAATGAACCATCATGAATAATGAGTCGGGTGAAATGAACCATCATGAATAATGATGTCGGTGGAAATGAACGCATCGATGAATAATGAGTCAGTGGAAAATGAACCATCATGAAAAATATAATGAGTCGGCGGAAATGAACCATCATGAATAATGAGTCGGCGGAAATGAACCATCATGAGATAATGAGGCGAATGGAAATGAACCATCATGAATAATGAGTCGCTGAAGTGAACCATCATGAATAATGAGGCGGTGGAAATGAACCATCCATGAATAATGAGTAGCGTAAATGAATCATCATGAATAATGAGTCGGCGGATATGAAATCATCATGAATAATGAGTCGGTGGAAATGAACCATCATGAATAATGAGTAGGCATAAATGAACCATCATGAATAATGAGTAGGCGGAAATGAACCATCCATGAATAATGAGGCCGGTGGAAATGAATCATCATGAAATATGATGATCGGCGGAAATGAACCATCATGAATAATGAGGAGGTGGAAATGAACCATCCATGAATAATGAGTAGGCGGAAATGAACCATGATGAATAATGAGTCGGCGGAAATGAACCATCATGAATAATGAGGCGGTGGAAATGAACCATCATGAATAATGAGTCGGCGAAATGAACATCATGAATATGAGGAGGTGGAAATGAACCATCATGAATAATGAGTAGGCGGAAATGAACCATGATGAATAATGAGGTGTGGAATGAACCATCATGAATATGAGTAGGTGGAAATGAACATCATGAATAATTATTCTGTTCATTATATGTAGTTTCATTATAATGAGTCGGTGGAAATGAGTAGGGTGAATATACTGATTCTGGCTCACTTTCCCCATGTTAATGAATGGGGATTCTCAGCGATTCATTTTTTTTTCCCTAAAAAATGAACCCCTTTTTATCCAAGGTATATTTATTTGTCTCCCCTTTTAACCTAGGGGCACTTTTTTCAAATAACCATGCATATTGTTTAGCTCACTCATTGAAACCTATAAAGATTTGTTCAAGTAGTAAAGTAGTAGGGTGAATATACTACGTATTTGTTAAAGGTGATTCTAAAGAAATATCTAAAACATGTAAGTGAATGGAGATTTTAATAGCCTCCCCTTTTAACCTAGGGCACTTTTTTTTCAAATAACCAATGCATATTGTTTAGCTCACTCATTGAACCTATAAAGATTTGTTCATTCTCAAATTCCTTCAATAGTTTCATTTTCTTTGCACAAATATCCCATCTAAAATATTTAAAAATAAAACATTTGAATCTTTATATTTTTCAAGATACCCCTTTTGTGTTATTATGAAATGATATACTTCTCTCATTGATCTCATCTGACTACCTCCTGAATTGCATATCATTTTGAGATTGTAGTAAATTATTTTTCATTTTTCAATTGATAACATCAAAGTTTTCTGTCCATTCAGGATATTTTTTTTTCTTTACATCCTCTAACTTACTAGTTTTTAAATTGATTTGCTTATTTGTTTATTTACCTTTGTTTTAGTTATTTTTCAATAACATTATTTGATATTTTTCACATTCATTATGTTTTCCATTTATATACCAAGACTGAGATTTCTCCAACTCTTTAGTTTGATTAATACTTGGTTCGACCATTTATATACTGTGAAAAACGCGGCGGTAGCCCTTAAAAACCCGAACCCATCTTCCCATCGTAAAACTTGTGTCCATATGGAACACAATCTATTCTATACACTCTATCATACATATCCATATGGAACACAATCTATTCATTATCTAAAATATATCTCTTATCATCAAAGGCTCCTAATGCCTTTTTATTTACTTCTTCACTATATATATCTTATGTTTATAACTTCTTATTGTATTCATTTTCCTATATTCCTCTTTCTTATTCATCAAACAATTAAATAATTTTCTAAAAGTTATTGATTTCTTTATTACATATTTTCTTTATTCCCTTTAACCTTTTATCAATCTGATCACCATACTTATAAGCATATGCCTTTGCTCTCAATCCAATAATCTCACTCATTACTTTTCCACCCAACTCATCATTAAACTTACCAATAACCTTTTTCATTCTTTTCTGAAAATAACTCACTCTTCTTACTAAAATTACTTGTATCATATACTCCAATATTTTTTCTCATATCTTTATAAACATCATCAGTTTTTATATTCTAGAAAAACTATCAGTGTCCATATACAACAATGAAACATTTTCACCATACTTTCTTTAAGCCATTATACAAATAATCATACATCAATATCTTTGATAATCAAGAACTGCTGTTCCAATATAAATTGGTTTATCCATTACAATACTTTCCTTTTTCATATGAATTGCAGAAAAGTTCTCTGAAAAAACCTCTTCTCTCTTCAAAACTTGTTTTATTTATCAATCTAGAAGCTTCTTTCAAGATGTTGCAAATCTAATGTTTTTGCCTGTTTCTAACATTCTCCATTGTCTTCCAAAGACAGCATTATTCATTAATTTATAGAATTCCCCTTCAAATTTACTTTTGTATTTTTCTTCATATCTGTATTGAATTTAATATACTTTTCCATCCAAGGACTTTGTTAAATTTTAAAACTCTATGAATTTTAGCTACTCTCAATCCTTCTCTTCATAAACTGTTTCAAGCTTCTCTGATGCAAAACATATCCCTCTTTATCATAGAATGTTGTTAATAACGTTTTCTGTTGATTAACCTTTAATATTAAAACTTTTATGATAATCACTTAACCATTCTTTCTTGGGGTTTCTTTCTCACATGCAAAAGGAAGGTCTTTATGCTTATTAGGAAGATCACCGGGTACCTCATTTCAACTTCAAAATAATAACCTTCTCTTCCTCATTCAATTCCTCTTGAGAAGAAATACAATATTCATCAAAGCCTTTTCATATCCTTTTCTTCCACCCACTCTAATTTACCATAAGGCAGAGATTGAGACATTGCCCATCATACAATATTATAGCATCAAAATACATCAAATAATTACTATCTTTTTCACTATCATAATTGTGGTAGATATTTATTATTTGCTTTAGCATATCTTTTGAACATACTTGTGATTATCCACCTTCTCTAGACTTCTCAATCATCAAAAGCATATCTCATCACTGATTAAATCTATATCTTTTTTTTGTCATTTTCAACATTGCACTCCAAGTAAGCAGGAGCTGTGAAATAGTGGGCAGGATCTAATCCATAACAATTTTTTATTATGACAGAGTGATCTAAAAGCTTCAAACACATCAGCTACAATAAAACATCTGTTTTTTAGATACAAATCATGATATTCTCCAAGGTTTATCTTATATCTTAAAATATTTTAACAAATTTATTGTGATTTTATATTGTGTCGTGTTTATGTTCATTTTACATGAATATATTTTTTTTATAAATAATTATTTATAATTAGAAAAAATAAAGAAATTTCCTACTATACTGCCTTTATCCATGTCACTTTCAGTGAGAGCTTGGTGCTTCTTCTTCATCTGCTTGCAGTTTTATCCTGAGGAGTGCAAGTTGAAAAGCTTTGATTCGGGTACATTTTGTATCCCATTGATAGGTCGGATCTCCATCCAGGCCTGAAATAAAGTCTAATCGGCTTGTTCTTGTCACCTACCAAACTCATCCATCAAGTTTCATCTGAATCCGTACACAACTTTTTGAAATATTGTGCTTAAAACATCCTCTTTGGCCCGATCTCTCGATGGTGAAGAAACACTTAAAAACTTCTCTATCAATATCTGGATCTTCATCAAAATGGATTCAATTCGTCCTTGTCCAACACCCAACCACTATCCAACATTTGACTGAATCCTTCCACAAGGTTTTGAGATATCGTGTTGTACTGCATATTGTTTTTGGCCATACCTCTCAACGGTGAAGAATCAGGTAAATTATTCTAGTTTCCAGATCCAGATCTTCACCAAAATCGAAACTATTAATCTTTGACACACTCCCAACTCATCCACCAAGTTTCATCCAAATCTGTTCAGAACTTCTTGAGATATCGTGCTGTATTTCGGTTTAGCCCGATCTCTCAATGGTGAAGAACTATTTTAAGAATTCTCGTATCTGGCTCCGGATCTGGATCTTCACCAAGGTCTAATCAGTTCATCCTTGACACATACCCAACCTGCCCACCGAATTTCGTCCGAATACATCCACAACTTTTTGAGACTTTTCCTGTTCACAGACAGGCAGACAGACAGACAGACAGACAGACAGGGGTGAAAACATAACCACTGCCCACCTTTGGTGGTGGAGGTAAAAAGATCAGATTGAATAGTATAGGTTCACACCACGAGTCAGGTGTTGGACGACGTTGATCTCTGAGTAAAATGACATTTTTCCTGTTTCTTTGCTTGTGGTTGTTGCTTTCCCAGTCCTCATGGCAGATAAACTTAAATGTATTCATCTCCGAGCTTGTGTAGTTCTTGCACACCTTTGTAACATTTGCTCGACTTACCAGTCATCTTTTTCTCTTTCAATTCAAGCAATTTGTCTCTCGTCTCCTGACTTGCGGCTCATTTTGTTGGTTCTGCTCGGTTCTTTTTTGGACCTCTCCGGAGGTTGTGATCTCCTTTCGCAGGTATCAAAAAGCGTAATGATGCCCTGCCAGGGCCCACAGTATCCATGTTGGTTTATTTTAATGATTTATTTATGAGGACCATGTTGTGATATTTCCAAGTGAAAGCTGACCATCACTTTCAGGTGTTCTTTTGTACATATTTGCTCTAAAGGTTCTTTCTTTGTAATGACTTTCACTGAACCTCGGAGATCCTCCGATTGTTGCTCACTTGTTGCGGTCGTTTCATCGTCATTGCAACTCCTTTGTGCTGCTCCTCTGATTGGGAATTACGAATGAACACCCCCAAAGTGCTTTTCGTGCTCGAGGAATGGTCAGGGGCAAGTGTACAAACACTCAGATGAGGCTCCGGAAAATTTTTTGGAAACCTGGGTTTGATTCAGGACATGTCAGAGAGAACCCTTTCTGGTTTGTTTTCTCTCTAAGTTAACTTAGCATGACAAAGCATGGCGACTTCGACAAAGTAGCACTTACGCGAGGCATACAGATTCTCCGCATTAGGGGAGGACGGCATTGCTGTGGGTTTTTGCTCCCGGATCCTCGGGTTATTACCCAGATGGATGAAGAAAACCTCATTAGCATCTGCACATCAGTGATTCGCGTAAGTCATGGGGACGAACCCATCGGACCATCAGCGAGAGATCTGCAGGAGAAAAAAAAAATTGGTGAGAATAGGAAATCCAGGACGGAACGCCATGCGCTTAACAAAAGGCACAGCAACGGTGGAGTAAACACGTCCCAAGGTTTAACGGGAGTAGGCTGCAGACCTCGGGTCTCGGCCATTCAGTCGGGCATCAATGCACGGCGACTAGTCGTAGTGAAAGCTGCCGTCGTGTATGCACACTGATGAATATGGATGGAGATGCGTCTCGCTGCCCTCGCAGCGCCATATCGTGCTCTCTCACGGCCCTTCGGGTGTCGGGGGTCCTGTGAGCCGGCCAAATACGCCAATTACCAACCTTAGAAAGCACGGCCAAGGAATTCACGGTGACATTCTCATCACGGAGCTCGGCATCGATTACCGACGCGTCCCCTTAATGGCGATGCAATTACCAGGCCCCATTGGTAACTCGCAACGCATTACTAACAATAGGGCGTTGTACCAGCAAGTTCTCAGTTATTTCACGGTAATTTTACATCATGGGTGATGTCCTTTCTTGGTGGATACGGATTCCCTTACTGCGTTTCATTTTGATTACCGCTGAGATTTCTTTTTTAAAGTCAAAACGACATTATTCAAAATGCTCTTTCGGTATAAATGCAAAACCCCTTTCATTGTTGTTGTTGTTTCGTATGTAGCCTGCGTCTGGTGGTTGCATTATCTTCTGGCCGCTGATGCAGTGCCCCCTGTTACCGGTCAGTCGGTACTCATTTTGCTGACATGGGAAGGGTGACAGGCTGAGTCAACTCACCTGGTGTTATGTAATGGCCCGGAAGGTGCTCAAACTCAAGACCCTAAGATCGTAAGCCAGTCACCTTAACCGTCAAACCAACACCAGGCTTATGTTCCTTTCATTGTAACCATTGTGCTCTGTCGAAGGTAACCTTCCATGTTGACTTTTCTCAGGTCCTTTCTAATTAGTCATTGCAAAAATCCCCAACTGTGCTCCTACACCTTGCGGTAACGCCATACCTGTTTATTTACTTTTTATGCCAAACCAGTTTATTCAATTTTATTACTTTCATCTATGGCTCACCGAGGCATAAATCACTGCAGGACAAAGACCTTCATAATCATCGGATTAAATACATGTAGTAACAGGATTTGAAAGCCTGGAGTTGGCTTAACCGTTAAGGTGACTGCTTACGGGCTAAGGGTCTTGAGTTTGAGCTCCTGTTCTGTTTAAATAACACAAGTGGTTAACTCAGCCTGTCATTATTATGAGGTCGGCAAATGAGTACCAGCTTATGAGAGACAGGGGCACTGCATCAGTGGCACAGCTGCATCCCCAGCAATGATGCAACCAGCAGCCATAGGTTGCATACAAAATAGTAATAAAATGGAATTTGAACTGTGGGGGGGGGGGTCCTGAGCAGAAGCAGCTATTGGTTCAGATGTGAATGCTAAATAGAAGGCTGACCTGTTTTTGTTATTTAGGTTGTGACTTTAGAATCATCTCTTTAGGGATTCTGCTTCACCCGTAGCTTTTCCTCAATCACCAAAGGATATTGGCTCAGCAGTTCATCATTTCTGTGCGAGCTGGCTTTGAAGATTTGCACTTTGTCAACCTGGATTCATGTATGTAAATATTGCTACACTTGTAGAGGTGATGAGCGCTACCTGCGGTGAGGTCCTGTTGCGGTCGTCTCCTCAAGCCATCTGGGCACAGTCTGATTTTATGGTAGTTTGGATCGAATGAAACTGGAATGTATTCTGGCTAACAAAATGTAGTTATTTATTTATTTCTAGCTCTCTACTTTCTGCTCATGCCTCCCCAATGAAAACTACCACATGGGGGTTTGTCCCCAATGAAAACCAACACTTTGTACCTATTGACCACACAATTTGACATTTCAGTAAACAGCAGATTTGTTCTTTAGGATTGTGTCGATGTCCACATCCTTTTTTGTTTATTGTACTTAACCAGATATGAAATTGGGCTTTTTGGTGACTTCAATCATTATTTTGAAAAAAAAAAATTCTCCCTTTATGATTTTCTTTATTTTGGACCCAAACTTATGTTTACACTTCCCCAAACTTAGTTAACAACAAAGCATCTCATTGAAGTGACTGCGTTAACATTTCACCAATAGTAATTATTATTACTTCCCACCAACTAAGGTAGACAGAGGTTATATTTTCACCCTTATCTGTTTGTCTGTCTGTAAGAAGGATATCCCTAAAAGTTGTGGACGGATTTGGACAAAACTTGGTGGACAGTTTTGGTGTGTGACAAGGACGAATTGGTTAGATATTGGTGAAGATACGGATTCCGTTCCTATAATTTGAAGTGATTCTTCACCATTGAGAGATAGGACCAAAACTATATATAGCACGATATCTCAAAAAAGTTATGGACGGATTCGGATTAAGTTTGGTGGACAGGCTGAATGTGTGACAAGGACGAATTGATTTGAATTTGGTTCGGGTCAGCAGATCCCTCCTATCAGTGGAATACAAAACATATACTGTTGAACAAGGCAGAGGTATGTGCTCTATCGAGTGCCGTTCTCATGTGCTGTGTTGCATTCAAAATATCTGCGATTGTTCAATTCATTTTCAGGTTTTCTCTACTCTTTCATAATCCTGCTACCTTGGTTACCGAAGAAACGATTTGTGTCATCAGTGCATGAATGAGAACAAACATAGCTATTGGATAGACTCATTTACTTTTACGAAACTTTGCGTCAATCGAAGAATAGATCCTCCAATAAAGAAGAACTTCCATACAAGTGAGGATTATAGTAAAGAGTCGATTAGAGGAAGTAATAAAACATTTCTTCAATTGGATATGAAAACTTGATGAACTATTTATTGTTGCTCTCAATCGACTTCCACAATTGGGGTTCAGTGCTTGTGTTTGCCTGGTGTGAGCTTCCGTTAGTTAAATAATAATCACTAATGACTCTCAGTATAAACATTCGACCCCACCTCCATATAAAAGCTGCTCCCTTCTGAGTTGGCATGTTTGTTTCCTTAAAAAGCATCTTCAATACGATGGTTGTTGTATTTCCCCATTTTTTTTTATTGCTCACAATGTGGCCTGGGATCGGCATTGTCAACAACAGGCAAAAATCCTTTCGCGCGGCCACTTTGTTGAGCATTATGGCGTCATGTTGCACCTGTCAACACCTTATAACTTCAATCTGTAAGGATCTTCAAGTGTAGTTGTGACAAGTACATCAAATCTTACATTACATTAAAGTGCAAATTGCTGCTTTTTCTTTTCTCATGAGTATTTCCTATTAACAGGTGCCGTTTGATGCTAGGAAAGCAGAGAGGTTATGAATGAGGAAGGATTAGCTTATTGATGGCTAAGTCGATGAACCTCTTTTATTTATTACCATAAATGTCAAGTCAGTGAACCCCTTTGAAGTGAATTCGGTGGCAGAGGTTATGTTTTCACCCCTTTCTGTCTGTCTGTTTGTTTGTTTGTGTACAGGATATCTCAAAAATGTATTGGGCTCGTTATGTTCTCGTGGATCAGTCATTACGTGGCGGAGGTATGCACTCTACCGAGTGCCCTTCTCGTTTACGTTTACAATGATTACACATTCAAAGTTATGAAAACTATTTTCATTGCTAAAAGTGTGATCATACTCTGACTGTTTTGCCATAGAAACAAATCACAATTTCCTGACTGAAAACATTTGTGCAAAAGTTGAAACAAAATGTTGAAAAGCCATTCATCACGAAAAGCAAAACTTCTCTGCTTTTTTCTCTTTGCTCAACACTGTTGTCTTGACAAGTCACCGAGCTGCTTCCACAGTGTTACCACCTCATCAAGCAGAGTATCCCGCCCAGATGTCAGCTCTTCTTTCAGCTGCGCAGCAAGTCGGGGGTGTTGTTTTCAGCTAACAATGCGTAATAGCGAGTGTGTCCATTTTTCTACTCTGGTGCATAAGGAAACTAAAACTGTGTTCAATGCAAATACACCTTCAGAAAAAGAAAACTACTGAAATAACCAAATTTATCAACAAACTACACTATCTTCATATTAACTAAAGATCGAAGCTGCTGGAATTATTTATTTTATTTTTTTCTTTGTCCAAATCATCCCAAACAGCCTCAATAATATTGACAGCTGGGTCTTGAGGGGGGCATTCTGAGCGTTGAAGGACTCCAGCTTCCTCTTTCTTCAGCAAATAAGTTTTCATTTCTCCAGATGAGTGTTTTGGATCATTATCTAGCTGAAAGATGAAGGTTGGACCAATAAGACTTCAACCACTGGGGATAGCACGGTGCATTAAAATTTGTGTGTGCCTTGCTGCAGTCAACATCCCATCAATTTTCCAACACCACTTGAGGATATGGACCCTCAATGTTGAACTGAACCTCCTCCATGTTTAATTGTTGGCATCAAGTAAGGCTCTTTCAAGGTTTGAGTTTTTTTGTCATCTCACATACTGTCTTCGATTAAATCCAAATAACTGAATCTTTGACTCATCTATCCAAAGAACCTTTGATGATTGTTCCATGGTCCAATTTCTGCATTCTTCCACATATTCGAGCCATTTAGTCTTGCTCACCTTTCTTAACAAAGGTTTTCTTACGACAACAAATCCTTTAAGTCCTGGTTTCAAAGGTGATCAACCTACTGTTGATGGATGGATGACACCTGAGCCTTCTGCAAGTTCCGTTGGCAATTCAATGCTCGTCTTCTTTGCATTCCTTAAGGTATTATATTCAAGTGTTGCTTATCCTGCTTAGACAGCTTTTTGGATCTTCCATTCCTAGCTTTGTCGATTACTGATGTTTTCCTGTACCTGTTGATTGTGCTTCGGATAACACACTTTGAAAACCGAGTGATGCATGTCATTTCACTCGATGTTTTTCCTTCTTTATTCAGAAACACAATTCTAAGGTGATCTCCTGAAATCTTAGTCATTTTGTTTAAAGCGAACTGATAATCCATGATTGATCTGTATTCTGCAGTAAGAAAAATGTTTTTTTTTAGCTTGATGGATGTGTAACGAGAAACACATGATGTTACTGACGAGGAAAACCTAACACTGAGTCATCAATTACACTTGATTGGTCAATGTGATGGATTAGCAAGGAACACTTCAACAACAACTAGCATCTGTTGAAGACAAAGTCTTCGATTCCCCCGCCATAGTAAATGAGGACAAGTAGCAAAAGGCACCCGTTCAATTTATTCTTGATGTGTGTACCAAATTTCATTAAGAAAATAGTTAATAGTTTTGCAACTATGCTCTGGGAACAAAGGTTAACCTCAATTATTTCTTAATACCCAAGTTGTTTCCATGGAAAGTGAAAGAAATGTTTTTGGGGAAATCTCTAATATTAAAAGGCACCAGTTCACCACTTGCTTGATATGTGTACCAAATTTCGTAAATATATCTTGAGGGATTTGTAGTTAAGCTCCGGAAACGAAATGTGACGGACGGAGGACGTACGGACGACGGAACCCATTTCTATATCCCCGCCAACTTCGTTGGTGGCGGGGATAACAACAACACCAAAACAACAACAACAACAAAAATAACAACACTTCATAGTAGCTGTTCATATATAGTTTACTTTGAATTGCTGTTATCACAAGTATTTGATGATTACGATCAATGTGAATGAAATGTTGTTAAATGATAAGCTTGGTTTCTTGTCACCCAAACTAAGCTGCATTAATAACAGTCAATGTTGTTATAATAGGAATATAATATATATATATATATATATATATATATATATATATATATATATATATATATATATATATCAAGCTAGCAGGGGGTTTGTCAAGCCAGGACAGGATGTCTGAAGAGTATTTTGTATAAAGTGTATATAGGAAGTGTATTTAAAATAATGGCTCATCAGGCATCCGCATATGTGCTGCTTAGGTATTCAGGTAATTGCATGTTTAGTCCAGGATGAGAATTACGTTCTCCATCAGAGTTGTTACACTAGTCTGGGTTGAGAAACATGTCATAGATATTGCACATCTGGACTTGTGATGACATCCCTGAATATTAATCTGAATGAGTACCTGTGGCAGGTGTTTGACCATCCCATCAGCATCCACTCCTAGTCTCCTCGTCTCTATCCCCTTTGACTTCAATAAGTTCATACATTCAGTAGGAATGGCACCAAATGTCACCAGATGCAATTTCTCATCTTGTGAAGTTCATGTCATTTTGTGCTGTCATTCAGGCCAAATGTTGACCAACAATCTGTTTTGATCATCCATCTGCAAAATCTTTTCAAGATAAATTCAAACAAAAAATGGTGAACCAGAATTGTAATTGGTATTGGTGGGGAGTGGGGGGAGGGACGTAGAAAAGTAATCACACTGAAACACACAATTTGGTGTCAGTCTGTCTGATGGTTTTTTGACTGCGATACATTCGGTCGTTACTTATCCAATGTCACCCAAACTTGACAGAAGGACTAAGGGTCACACGATAGAGGTTGTAGCGACTTCATTTGCCCCCCTCCCCAAGGGGGTTTTCTGCCTTGGGTGAAGTCCGTGTTAAGGTTACAGGACAGCTAAACATGGCGTTTTTCCAAGGCCGCTTCTAATAAAAATACTAACAATACTCATGATAATAGCATCATATTGTTGTGATTTTATAAAACACATGGTGAGATTAAAACGCACACAGCACGTAGACTCTTTGGAATAGCTATTGCCGTAATGAACGTAAAGAATAGCACCTTCCTTATAGGGGTTATTATGTAATTAAATGCGTTGGGTTGGGAAGTTAGCACCCCCTGTCAATGTGCTGGGATAATAGAGCCATCAGCGCGTGATGACGTGTGCCGTGACCGCCGTCATCACATAGAGCGTGCGTGTTTTACTGCCACGGCATTCAACGTGTGCGACTAACACCAGCATTGTGGAACGCACGCCAAATTCTCAAATTCCCATTTATTGTTTAAAGCCCCACAAAGTCCTTCTTTGTCTGTTCATATTTATGGACGTCTACCCTGTAATGTAATTTATTGCAGTCAAACCCTGTACTGTATTTCGTTCCCCAAACCTCCGTTCATTCCCCTCCACCCAAAATGACTGGTAAATGGACCAGGACACCCAACCCAGCTCCCGAAATTATTGCCCCATTCCTTAGCTTTGTGTCATGGGCATTGTTGGACTTTGGGGTTCGTCCTGGAGCATGGGGGGGGGGGTAGAAGGGCATTGCCATTGTTAAGTGCGGAGCTCTGCTCATGACGACAGCTGGAAGGAACAAGTGATGGAATATCCGTCCGGCAGCAGAATGGGCGGGGCTGCGGGGGAGCTGGCCTGAGACCGGCTCGTAGATCTGACGTGGCCCAATAGCTGGTCCCAGGCCACTTCAGAAGATCTAAGTGTGGCTCATCGGCCCCGCCTGCCCAAGAGGCTATAAAGCTGTGCTCAGCGGCCTTGGTCTCTCTCTCCTCTTGCCTCGAGCTCCTCGGTCCTGGTCGTGGCACGCATTCGAACTCTGTGGTTCAGCCCTCTCTCTCTGCCCTGGTCATCACACTCGTTTCTGCCCTGGTCCGGAACTCTGCATTGCCTTGCTTCTTCCTGTCCTGACGCTTTGCTTTGTGCTTCGACGGCGATTGGTGACCCTTGGTTATGGGAGCAGTGTTGGGCCATTCCGGAGAGTGGA
This sequence comes from Eptatretus atami, assembly GCA_035128595.1. NCBI lineage: Eukaryota > Metazoa > Chordata > Myxini > Myxiniformes > Myxinidae > Eptatretus > Eptatretus atami. Next base: position 90,564,121 of record CM068961.1, read on the forward strand.
ATCAAGCTGCGGAGGGTGAGGTGATGTATATACCGTTGGCTGAGGCCAACTTGCCCTTCCCAATTTGCCTCCCCATGTGTGTTTGGTCAGATGGGTACCCTGCTTTGTTATCTGGTAGTAAGGTATAGGTTAAGCTAAGTCTCAACTTGTACATCTCTTTCCATTTTGTAAACACACATCTTGATTGCTGTTTTCATTGCATTTCCCCTTTTCCTGCTCTGGTTGCTTTGACGTCATTAAAGCTCTTGATTTCCCTCCCTCCTTCCCGTACCCCTCATCGCTCATTGTAAATAAATTATTCCTGTTTACAGTGGAAAATCGAATATAACGCTAAGCGTTATAGCTTGTACTGATATAACGCTCATAGACCTTGGACCCCAAAAAATACAACTATTTCATTTAAAGGCAAAAAAGGAGAAAATAGAGACAAAGTTAGTCCAAAATAGTGCTAATGGGCGAAAAAAATTCAAGCTGTCATCGCCCTGTGTTGAGTTGACATGTGGTGTGAAAATACTCACGAGCTGTCATCTTCTCGCACCTTTCCCGTATAAATGGCGAAGCTGAGATGAACAAAATCAATTCAATTCAAATCATCAGAGCATCCGTATCTCCTGTAACTAACTTGACCGCTTCGTCATCAATCCCAACAATCCAAATGGCGGACGTACATGTCCACGCTTTGGCTCTGGTTGTATGTAATATAAATATTTTCCACTGCATCGTATAGCGCTTGTACATTCTCTTTCCATTTTGTAAACACACATCTTGATTGCTGTTTTCATTGCATTTCCCCTTTTCCTGCTCTGGTTGCCCTTTGACGTCATTAAAGCTCTTGATTTCCCTCCCTCCTTCCCGTAC
>CM068961.1:90589867-90607210 GCA_035128595.1 Eptatretus atami
AGTGCAAATCCTGCCACCAACCTCCGAATAAGAAGTAACCCAACTGCAGGAGGACCTCCGCAGACACAGTTGGGCACTAGATATGGATGGCCGTTGACTCACAAGGAGCTCCTCCGCCCTTTGACTGGTTTTGTTTTTAATCCTGCTGGACGTCCATATCCAAACACCCTCCTCACCAAAAAAACTGGTGGGGGAGACGGTTTAGTAGCCGACATCCCGACCATGGAATAGATTAGTACAGGTTTACATGATACCTGTAGCAAGTCACAGATCTAATCTGGCCTGACCTGACATTATTTTTAACCAGCACTATTTTGGCCAGCACTATTGGTTGCCTCTAATTACAGCAATCAATTTTCATGGCTTTCCAAAATGATTTGACCATAACTGAAAAATGTTGGGATAAGGTTGGCCGAAGACTTATTGTGAATGAAACAATATAATAATTGTCAATGTGAAACAATGAGCAGGTGGACTCATTATGGAAACAACTGACAAGAACATTATTACTCCCACTGAAGAGGAAGAGTGGATTCCACGATAGTTTTGAGGCCTAAATAATGATGAGGATGGTGGTCATGATTGTTATTGCGAAAGGATATTCGACCCGAATCCACTTAGGAGTTTGTCCCCGGACATTATGGCAGGAATGAGGAGATTGGCCACAGTGTGGACAATAACGTACTGTCAGTACTGCTCTTTGTCAAATGAATGTCCATCAGAGGGACGTCAGTATCACTGACACATGCCCTGCCTGTGAAACACCAATTCAACAATTTATAGTTGGGTAAATAATCGAACCTGCATGATCATCCTTCTTCTTTCATCTGGCTTGATGAACAGCAACTCATAAATCCAAATCCAGGTTTAACATTGTGCATGTTAATGATTGTGATCATGACAGTATGAGTCAGGATTGTTGTGTGCACAACAAAAATGGCCTTTCTGCTGACATTCAAAACAATGTTCAACAAAGAATGTGTGGAGATAATGATTGATGGCATTTATGGTAAAAAGAAGACCTGTAACTTAGTGCATGTGACAAACAAAATATATTGATGTACAAATTAATAGCATTGCATTTACTGACCTACCCTCGTATACAAAGATAAAGAATTATAAAATCATCTAAAATACACTTTTCACCCCGTTCAACACAACCTATCAGTCCATTTGTACATTATATCACAATTCATTGATTTCATTCCGGCGTGAACATGTAAGATGCCATGTTAACAATTGTATGAGATGGCAGTGTGTTAACATAGCAGATTGCTTTAGAGAATGGCACAAAGGCAAGTATGGCTGAAGGAGTATTCTCTTGGGATGGTACATTGTATTTCATGCAAATCTAACCCCTTTATTTAATAGTGGTGTGTGTGTGTGTGTGTGTGTGTGTGTGTGTGTGTTGTGTGTGTGTGGTGTGCGTGCGTGTGCCGCGCGCGTGCATGTGCCTGCAAGTTGCTGCCAATGTTCTCCGCTGCTCAATCTCCAATGTGGGTTGGCTTTCAGGCGGTTGACACACATAATAACATCTTCCAGGTCCCAAAGTGAGACCGCTCCGAATGATGTGTGTCGCATGTTGTGTGAGGGTTGTGCTGTGTCCCACAAAGGGTTCTCTCAGAAATGATAGACATCGGAAGTCTCCCAGCGTGCTTCGGGCTCAAGAGTATCCATTCTTCATTATACAGATAAGGCTCACGATACCATCGACCAAGCTCGAAGTTTATATTGCGTATATGTGGGTTTCGGTAGTGGAAACAAATTCTCTCCCAGGTCTCAAAGTATCCATCCTGCTGTCGCGCACCTAGCCTCTCCCCCCCCCCAATGCTGTGAAGCCCGTGTGTGTGTGTGTGTATGGTGTTTGGTTGATATCTTCATATATGGGTCTAGAAAGTGGAATGGAGCCCACCCAGGTCTCAGTGTGTTTGTGTGTGTGGGTGTTTGTGTGTGTGTGTGGTCGTGTGTGTGTGTGTGTGTTGCGTGTGGTGTGTTGTTGATTGTACCATCTCACTCATGTGGGCTTCAGAATGTCCTGGACATGTGCAGTTCTCTCCAAGGTGGGGTTAACAAAGTACCCTTCTGCATTTAACTCGACAGGGGTCAACAATTCATGGACCAGAGCTAGTTAGAAGTTTTTGTTTTAAAAGTTTTAGTCAGAGGGCTCTTCTTCAGGATTTGTTCTTAGACACCAGCGTGACGGCTTCCGAAACAGTAGGTTGTTTGTCGTATGCTTCCAGGGTGAACGTTATGGATTTCTGTTGGACGGTCCTCATAGTCCATTGGCATTCACCTATGAGGTTCGTTCGTATCATTCAACTGGTACAACATTGAGCATTGCCTCAAGCTTCCAGGGACTCTTTTCACTTCTTGCTTGAGATTCTTCGACGGCGATATGATGGTCATTTTCTGATTTCTGCATCGATAGTCGAAATCACCGCGTGCATGTGCCTGCAAGCTTGTTGCTGTGCCTGCTATCTCCAATTTGCAAGTATTATAACACCTCCATAGTAATGCATTCTTCTCTTTTTACAGCAAATTATGATATCTGGTCAAAATGCCTTGGTTTTCTAGTTCACACCGATGGGATCATAAGGTTTGTACGGTGATTAGAGTATTCTCAAATTGATTCAGTGATTGCTTTTGGTTCATTTTCCCACAAATTTTCCTGGAATTGGAAAATCAATGTTTTTGCAAATTGCACAGCAGTTATTACTTTTCAAACTCTGTGTGTCATTGTGTGACAGCTTGTTCTGACATGTTATTATCTTGCCAAAAGGAAGTTTTGCAAGATATGTTAGTCCAGCTTTGTATGTTTTTTTTTTGTTTGTTTTTTTTTTATTTTTTTTGTTTTTTTTGTTTTTTGTTTGTCTGTAATCACGTTATAAATCACTCTGCAGAGCACAGTTTTATCTTTGGAAATTTTGTAACTTCTGCATATCAGAGGCCTATAGAGGTCCCTTTCAGCGCATAAAATTTTGAAGGGTCAAGGTCAAGGTCAAGGTCACTTTGTCGCAAATCAGGGGAGTCGACGAACCCTTATTTTTTGAGTAATTTTGATCGGATCGTCTTCAAACTTATATGGAACGTAGTATTTGTCTGGCTTGCAGTGCTTAGTTTTTGGTGTGATTGCTTGACCTTCATGCGTTCGCAGCCTTGAAGAGTTCAAATAACAATGGAACTCAAGTTCAGATATTTTTTTTAGGTATTTTTTCTTTCCTTTTCTCCTATTTTTTTTTTTCTTTTCTCTATATTCCCATTTTTATTTCTTTTCTTTTCGTTTTCCTCTCCTTTTATTTTTTCTTATTATATTTTTTTTTTTTTTTCTTTTTTTTTTACTTTTTTTTTTTTATTTATTTTTTGTTTTTTTTTTTTTTTTTTTTTTTTGATTCTTTTTTTTTTTTGTTTTTTTTTGGATTTTATTTCTTTTTTATAGGCATTTTTTATTTTTTTTTTTGTTTTTTTATTTTTTTTTTGTTTTTTTTTTTTCTCTATTTTGTTTTGGTGTTTAGTTTAATTCTTTCATTAATTTTTTTTTTTTTAGTTGTTTTCTCATTTTTTATTTTTTTTTATTTTCAATTTAATTTTTGTCTTTTTTTGTTTTTTTATCTTTATTGTTTGTTTTTGTTTCTTTCTTTTTTCTTTTTTTGTTCCTTTATTTTAAATATTTTTTTTTTTTTTTTTATATTATTTTTTTCTTTTTTTTTATTGATATTCATCTATAATGTTTTTGTTGTTTTTTTTTTCTTTATTTTTTATTTATAATATTTCTTTGTTTTATTTTTATTTTTTTGGGTTTCTTCTTATTATTATCATTTTTCTTTTTTTTCTTGGTTTTCGAATTGTTTATTTACCCTTCTCATTTTTTTTTTCTATTATTTTTTTGTGTTATATTCTTTCAGAATTTGTGGTTGTCCTCTGTTTTACTGTCTTTCTTTCCTTTTTTTTCTATTTTTTTTCATTCAGGTTTTTATTATGTTTTATATTATTACTCAATTATTATATTGTACTTTCTCTTATTATAGTCTCTAATTCTCTAATTTTATATTTTTTTTATATTTTCCTCCTCATCTGCTTTTTTTTCTCTCTCTTTAACTTAAGCTTCTTAATTTTCTGACCCTTATTCTGTGTGTTGTGGGATAATGTTATAATGATTTCTCCCTCACCATATTTTTTCTCTTTATTACATTTTCTTTTACTCTCTTTTTTTTATTTTTACATTTTGTCTCTTTTTATGATTTTTCTAATTTTGTATTTTTTTTTGTTTTTGGTTATTTTGTCTCTTTTTTTGTTTTCTTTTTATTTCTTTTATTCTTTTTGTTTCTTCTTTATTATCTTCTCCTTTTCTATGAACTTTATATTGTCTCTTATTTCTATTTATAGTTATGTCTTATTGTTTTCTTTTGACTTTTATTTTCCTTTCTTTTATATATATCTTTGTTTTTTTTTAATATTTTTACAGTATGCTCTTTTCTCACCTCAATTCCTGTTCAATGTCATCTATTTTCTCTGTAATATATACTCTTTTTTTCTTTATCTCTCTTTGTTATACGTGTCTACTTCTTCTATTTTTTCTTCTTCCTCCCTCTTTATCTATTTTATTTTATCTGTTTATTTTTCTTATCTTGTTTTTGAGCTCTCTAATTTCTTCTTGTTGTTTTCTGTTTTCTTTTTTATTAACGGTATAATTTATTTTACTTATTTAATAATTTAGATATTTTATTTTATTTTTTATTTTTTTTTTTATTCACTTTGATTCCTTTCTATTTTTGCTACTTGTCTTTAATTGTCCCTCTTTTTCCTACTCTCTCGTCTTGTCTAAAATACTAGTTTATTATTCTAACTACTATCATCTTCTCTCTTTCCTTCAAATTATTTTATATTGTTTTTGGTCATCTATCTCGTATTGTTATTATTTTGATTTATATGTTATTATGTCATTTTCTTGATTTCTCTTTGCCTAGATGGCTGTTATTGTAACATTCCTTTGTTTTTTTTCTTGTTTCTCCTGTTATGTTTGGTATTTTTTAGTTTTATTTTTTTTTTTTTTTTACTTAACAATTTTTGGCATCATTTTTTCTGAATCCTATTCTATTTATACGCGAATTGACCACGTGCTCTTTTCTTTTTATAGGAAATTGCTCAATTTTCCGGTCTGTTGTGGTAAATGATATATATTTTTATTATTTTTCCTGTTTTGTGTTATTATTATTTGCTCTTAATATTCGTATCTTTGACTTGGAAATCAATTTAATTTTTGGTCCTTGTTCTATTCACAATGCTAGAGATAAATTGTCATGTTTCTTTCTTGTTATATTTTGTATGTAAGATTAGTAGGCATTTGTATTGGGTAATTTTATTCAGTCTTTTTTTTGGTTTCCTTACAGTAATCATTTTTTATATATTCTTTTTTGACTCTAGGCCTCGTAGTTGTTGGTTTTAATGTGTTTGTTATATGGTGGTTATGGTTTCTTTACTAATATCTTTAGTGTCTTTGAGTTTTTTTATAGTATGTGCTCTCTTTTGTGTCTTCCTATTTTTTTGATTTTATTCTTCCTCTCAGGGGTTTGATTGGTCTTCATGCCTGTCATCCTTCGATTTGTGTTTGCTCTATTATTATATGTGATGTTACTCAAGTTTCTTTATCTTTATATATTGTGTTGTGTCTCTTTATCTTTGCATTTTCTCAGTTGTTCGGCACAATGTTTCTTGTTGTCTCTCCTTTTCTTTATATAATAATTGATGTCAATTTCCATTGGCTATTTTCCTTATAGGTTGTTTTGATTTTTGTCATTTGATATGTTATTCTATGTTATTCTGTTCGTTAGTTGATTATTTCTTTTAATTTGTTTTACATAATTGTGATTGTTCTCATTGAATTTATTCATTGTTACATTTTTTTTATGTATCTTATTTTGGAGTATGTGTGGTTGTGTCGTTTCTGTGTGCTTGGTCTTTTTTGATAAATATTTTTTCTCTCATATATTATTCTTCAATTTGACCTTCTTATACTTAATCACGTTGTATTTGGAACGTATGTCTCTTTTTTTTCTCCTCTTCATATTACCAGTTCTGTGTGTTTTAGTCTTGATTTGCTCTTCCATTTTTTCGTTGCTGTCTCAATTCATGTCATGTTTCGGCCCTAGGCTGTATTTTTTGTGCCTGAGTAATGTTTTTCTCTATATAGTGTGATTATCTTGGCAGTTATCTATTATTCGTTTTTGGACAGATTGTATTTTTGCTTGGTGACTAATATCTTACTCTGTGAATTTGATTATATATCTCTAGAAATTACTGCTATAGGGATGCTCCACCTCACAGATCCTCGTACTATTGGTCTCTTTCTTTTCTATACATCTACTTATTCTCTAGTCATTTGTTATCAGTTTTTTTATTTGCCTTAAACTTTATATTTCTGAACAGCTCACCTCTTGCCATTTTATTGTCTGGCTTTCATGTGACTGTGTTTTGGTATATCTAGTTTTTCCTTTGAGTGTGTGTAAATTAAAAATTTCTTTGCTCTAATGTGATATTAGTTTCTCTATAGACTATATCTGTTATATCATTTCATAGGGTTTTTGATTGTGTGATCTTGAAGGTCACATGCTATATATTATACTCTTTCAGTATTTCACTATAGCACTGCGTGACCCATATTATAAATTTCCCATCTCAGTTTTTTTGCATATAATCTTCTCCATACAATTCTTTTGCTCTATTTCTATCTCTTGATTGCTTCCTATTCATCTCAGTCCTTCTGGCTGTGGATGTATCTTTTTTCTTTCTCCCGTTTATTGGAAATGCTTGCAACTTTTCATGTTGCCATCACTATCAATTGCTTTTGTTGTTGCTTTTAATTTTTCATGTATTTGATTGAATAATTGTTTAGCTATCTCTTGTTTTTCGTTATGATCCTCTTGCTATTTTCATTTATACATTTTATCCTTCTCTATTGATCTCATCTACTCTGGGCACGTTTTTGTTTTCTTATTTTTATTTCTTCTTTATTATCTTTACATCCTACCTTTTCGTTTGTGTGTATTTTGACTGAGTCCAGTGATTTGTTAGTTTTTCCTGTGTGTAGTCATGTGATTAACCTTTATTTCGATTTCACTAGCATCACTCTCTAATTAGTTCTCTTCTTTTCTTTTGTTTGTCATGTTTTAATATTTTTCTCAATGTGGTATTATTTTTATTTTTGTGTTTTTCTTTGGTTTTTCATCGTTCCATGATCTTTTATGTTTGATCTCATTTTTACGTGTGTGTGCATGTTCTTTTATATTATCTATCTTTTTCTCTTTATCTTATTCTTAGTTTTCTTTTTTTATGTGTATTTTTTTGAATCTCTCCTCTCTTAAGTACCTCGTGTAGTAATTGTAGTATATTTTTCTTTCGCTCTTGGTTTTTGCTACTGATCAACATCTATTATCTGTGATGTCACTGCATGTAAGGATTCCTTCGTATCGGTTTCACTTCTCCTCATATTCGGTTTATGTTTGTTTATTTCTATTTTTGTATGATCTTTTTCAGTATGAATTACTCTGTTTTCATTTCTTATAAATTGGATGTGTTTTTATATTTTTGTTTTTGGTTTGATTTTATTTTTTTTTTTTATTTGGTTTGTTTCTCTTATCATTTTAATCTTTTGATCGATTTTCTTGTTATTTGTTATTGTGATAAATTATATTACATATCTTATTGGTTTTGTGAGTTTGCTGTGTATTTGTATTTGGTGTATATTTGTCTTTTCTTATCTTTCCTTACATATAATTTTTTTTTATCAGTTTTTTTGTTACTTTGTTTTCTGTACTTATGTTTTTCTTCCTTGTGTTACTTTCTCTTTTCTCATGTCGTTTTGTTATATGTTGATCTTTTGTGTTTTCTGGGTAGTTGATTTTGTTTAATCTCAGAGTTATTGTATCTATTTCTGAGTCGTTTTTTTTTTGTTCATTATTTATTTGTGTAATATTGTCTATCTTTGTATTGATTTTTTATGCAGTTTTATTTTGTTTTTTTTTTATGCTATGTTTTCATTCTTTTTGTCTTGTTGATTTTCTTGTTTAGTTATTCCTTTTTGTTGAGTCTTTCTTTCAAAGGCCTGAATGAGGAGTCGGAGGCGCTGGAGTTGAGTTTGCTTGTGTTTAATTTTATATTAATCAATGATCTTCTGGGTTGGTAGTCTATTCTCTCACTTTGTGCTAATTTTATGGTTTTTTAGTGATTATTTTTTAATTTCAATAGTTTCTTTCTTCATTCTCTAATTTTTATATTTTACTATTCCCATGATGATGTTTCTTCGGATTATTTATTTTTTTTTTTTTATTTGTATTCCTTCTCTGTTTTGCTTATTACTTTTCGTCTGTTATAATTTATATTATTTCTGTTTTATAATATTTTGGACAATTAATTCTAATTGATTTATAGTGTGTTTTCTTTATCTTAAATGTGTATGGTTCTTTTTCTTTTTCTTTTTTTTATTTTAATCTTCATTTTACATTCTTTTTGTTTTTTTCTTAATATATTATTATGATTTGAGCTCAATATTGTTATTGTTTTTGATGGTTTTTTGTGATTTGGATTAAGCCTTTAGATATTGTAGTTTATTTATTTACTAATGTTTATTTTGGTTGTTGAAGTTTGTTATTATTCTGTATTTTTGTTAGGCTAGTATATTTTTGAGTTGTTTGTTTATTAGTTAACTTGATATTATGTTTGTTTCTTTTCCATTCGCGATATTAGTTGGTTGTATATCATATTTTTGAGATGATGATAGAATTATGTTGATTTGTTATTTGCTGGTTTATTTTTTTATTTTTTTTTTTTTTGTATTGTAGATTTCTTACTCTTTCTTCATCCAAACAATTTTTGCTATTCATCTTGGCTCTGTTTTATGGGTAGGTGTTTGTTTGAGATTGTGTTAGAGATGTTTTTAGTTAGTGATGAGATTGTATTATGAGATGTTGATTTTTTTTTTTTTTTTTGAGTCTGTCTTGAGATTTGATTTTAGTAGTAGTAGTAGTATTTTGTTTTATTATTTTTTTTTTGATGTGGGAGAGTAGTTATTTTTTTGATTTGATGTATTTTGATTTTTTTGTTTGATGTTTTTTTTTTTTTTTTTTATTTTTTTTTTGTTTTTTTTTTTTTTTTTTTGTAATGTAGATTTGTAGGTGATTTTTGAATTAGATTGAGGACAGATTTTTTCCTTTTCATTCATTCTCGGGTGAGATTTGTTCTATTTACTGTTTGTTGTTGGTTAGTTGTTATGATTTGTTTCTATCTTTATTTTTTTTTTTTCATGTTATTTTTTTTTTTTGTGTTTGACATTAGTGTAGTGAATGTAAATATAGTTGTTTGGGTTAGTGATGGAGAAATATAATTTTTTATTAATTTTATTCTCCGATGTTGGATTATTGTCTCTTTGTTTTTTCACTCTTCTTGCCTATGATGTTTCTTGTAAGTTTAACTCTTTGTGTCCAGTTTTGGAAATTTATGGGGCTCGTTCTATAAAGATTTTACTTGTTTACTGTCTCTCTACTCTTCTTGTGTTGTTTTATCAAAATCTTCTACCTTCCAACCCTTTCACTTTTGGTGTATTGCAGTTGTCTTTAGTTGACTCCCCATTCCCACTTTTCTCTTTCTTTCTTTTTCTTGTTTTTATGCTAGTGTTTATTGATTCATCCGCAATTCCTTCATCTCTCTCCCTCTTATTTAACTTTTTCACTATTTTTTCGTCTGATTTCTCTTAATATTTTTGTCATTCAGTTTCCTTTTATTGATTCTCGATTGTTCTAGAGTTTAGGATCAACTGTACTATGCATTCCTATGCGGGTAGCCTCAATTGAATATCACTTCTCGAGGATGACGATGCCTTTCGGTATGCCATATATATGAATACAAAAGCTTAGAGACATATATTAACGTAACATGTTGATTCAATTGTAGACGCAATTTATATGCAAGGCATAACAACATTGAATATAGTGTTAAGCGATTCGGACTTATATCTACTAGGAATAGTAATCGGTATTTTCCTCGGATTATCTGTTAGGTAAGAATGCTGCACGAAAAGCGTATTCAAAATTTCTCATATACTTAAGGTGACTCCGTCGCAGGCGCATGGTTGTCCGATTAGCATGTCTCCTTTTATCACCTCTCTCAAGATACTTTATGTATGTATTGACTTCTATCATACTGAACACACGTTATCAACCGACGCGGTAATGTCACCCATGATTTACAAGGAGTATGTGAGCACGCTGGCAGTGAGATAATGACCAGATAGTTATATGGTTTTCATGTTTTCTGCTACAAAATAAAAAGTGTTCACCAATTGTATTCGTTTCCTTATGGATCATTTATTGCTAATACACCTACCATTGCTACCTCTCACTCATGTCTTTTCTATAGTATCATCTACTGTCATTCATCATTAGTAGAGATGACCTCAATAATTGAACAGTCTCGAAGTCTGTCCGCCCATCCTGGTACGTACCTCCGTACGACTCGTCAACAATCGAAAACGCGAGTGGGAGAACAATAAAATCCAATAGTGGAATATGAGATACAGGTCGAAATGACTTTGCACCAGCAACAACGATTATTGTACAACTTTCCAAGTCGTGACCCTCGAAGCTCGAGGTCAACGTCACGAGGCTGTCAAAGTTGCGAAAATCGTCGATTTCAAAATCGTATTCTCCCTCCTATCACGTTTTAGTAGAATCAAATGTTATTAGTGATTCAGATACTACTGACTATTATCTACAACAACACAAGCCATTTTTTTGAAATTTCCCTCGTTCCGATTTTATAGCCTTCAAACTTCGCTCTGATTCCCCGTATGGGCCGTTCATAAAGTACATACAAAAATAAAAGTATTAAATTAAGAACCGGAACTCTCCGAGACAAATATTACATTTGAAGTTTTTGTCAGATTTAACTAAAACAATGGAACACAATTTTATATGCACACTTACTTTCATTTATGACATTAACATTGTCTTGAATGTCAATTTGTACTTTTATTTTCTAAATGACGTGCTGTGATATTAAAGAAAAAGGTAAATTACACCGCTAGGGACTGCATCGTCATGACTTACAAACATCGGTTCATAAGGAACTGCTGGCTTTGCAAGCGATTAGTGATGTATGAGGGGGGTGGGTGGGTGGTCACTAGCCTGCATACAGAGGGGTGGTGGGTGGTCACTAGCCTGCATACAGAGGGGGTGGTGGTTTTGAAACCCGGAAGTAGAGCGTACGTACTTTATGAACTGCCCCTATTCCATCTGGCACAGAGTTACTTTCGACCTCTGGCAGAGATGACCGGCACTCCCATCGGGGGTATTTTTTTTTCCTCCTCTCCCCCACCCTTTTCTCTCACTCTGTCCCTCATGAAATGTAGCGCTCTCCTTCCACACGTCTGTAGCTCTCCGGTCTTGTCTGTCTCTCTCTCTCTCTCTCTCTCTCTCTCTCTCTCTCTCTCTCTCTCTCTTCTCTCTCTCTCTCTCTCTCTCTCTCTCTCTCTTCTCTCTCTCTCTCACCCCTCCCTCCTGCAGTGAATAGCAACGTTTGGTGAGGAGTCACTCTCTCAATTCCACAATAACTCCACTTTCTTCATCATCTCTGTCTCCCCTTCCGGTGGAGAACAAACCATATGCAGTTCAGCTATCCTACCCTCCTCTGCTCCTTCAGAATATACACATTCAACACCATCTTGTTTAAACTCAATAATCTAGGCTTTCCACACACCTTAACTCTTTTGCTCCTCTTTTTGAAACAGTGAAGAGTTTAAAACAGAAAAGGCCTCACCTTGGGTAGCCTTTCATTGTTGCTTTATGCAGCTTTTTCAGCGAAAAGAGCACAGGAGGAGTCAATTAATTTATATAATCCGAGCCACCTGGGTGTAATTGATGAGGTGAGAGCTAATTGGTTATTCCTTCCATTCACAAGTGAGAGATGTCTCAGCCTGGATCTTTGTTTTAACCCAGGAAAACTAATTCCAGCAGCTCCGACTCCTCATTCAGGACCTTGAGGGCCCCCAAAAGGATCTCCAGAGTCTCCGCAAAGATGACTGCATTCATCTGCAAAATCAAGGTCAGAGATCTTGACATTCCCAAATGATGCACCACAGCTTGATCTCTCTGACATCCTCCCAGAATCCAGTCCATACAAGCGCTGAAGGAAGTACACAGGACTGAAGACCTTCAGTAACAACTGTAAATGAGTCGGAGATGGCATCACCACATCTCACAGCACTCACACTACCAGAGTATATTTCATACATCAGATCGATCAGTTTTGGTGGCACCCCACAAAGACAAATCACTCCTTTGGTGTCGTTTCTCTGGTCTCTGTATCTGCTCCGACTGAGGCGAGTGATCTGACCGTGAAGGATTCCTTCCATGCCGTGCTCGAGTTTGTGGTTGATCAGTGCCCCAGGCGAGATACTCTTCTCGTCTTGGGGGGATTTCAATGCATAGACTGGAACTGATAGGGATAGTTATGAGACATGCGTTGGTCCCCATAGGTCTGGAACTGTGAACCAGAATACCAATAAGTTCCTTGAATTTGCAAGAAGTCATGGACTTAGGGTGGCTGGTTCGTGGTTTCAGCGCTCACAGGCTCATCACTGGACTCAGTCTTCCAACGCTGGTGGTGTTGCAAAGAAGATTGACCACGTGCTCCGTGATGGTCACTGGAGGATGATCAAGAATGCAGGGTCTACCAGACCAGAGTGCTCAGTTCCTCAATACCGCCCACAAGCTTGTGGTGGCAACTCTGAAGTTGCAGCTTCCATTCGGGAGAAAGGTACCATCCCAGCCGAGGCTGGATGTTGGCAAGCTCAAGGATGAGATGGAAGCTGAGGAGTTTGCAAGGAGGCTGAGTGGGAATTTCAGGGTTCCGAGTGCTTTGGTGAATCCTGAAGAGTTGTGCAGTGCCTTCAAGACCACCATCCTTGATGTTGCCGGTGGATGTCTTGGAACTTACCGTAGGGCAAAGAAGAATTTTTTTCTCTCAAGGGACACTAGATACCATTGACCAGTCACAGGGCCAGGCTTAATGGCAGAGGTGAGCTGTTCAGATAGTTAAGGCATAAAACTGTACATGTGCTGAGTGTGGGTGGACAAGGAGGCCAATGTGCGAGGAATCTGTGAAGGGGTGGAGCATCACCTATAGTCAAGTGATTTCTGGAATTTCAATTCCAGATAAGGTATTGTCACCGCGCATCATCTGTCCATCCGTCTGTCTGCCTGTCTCCTATTTAGACTTCTCAGGCCAAATCGCTGGGCCGATCTGACTGAAATTTGGCAGCAACGGTCTGCTCCTGACTGGTAATGGGGATAACAAAGCTCGTTCCAGTCACGTGACTTTAAGTAGGTCAAAATGGCCGACTTGGTAAATTTCCAAAGACTGCACGACGCCACCCCCACATAATACTGTACATGATTTTCTGTGCTCCTTTCATGTCCTTTGAAAGGGTTCCTGCTGTCATAGATCACTATCATGCACAGCCTATGGCTGCTGGTTGCATCATTTTATGGGGGCACAGCTGTGCCGCTGATGCAGTGCCCCCTGTTTCCAGTAAGCTGGTACTCATTTTGCCAACCTCAGAAGGATGACAGGCTGAGCCAACCCCACCTGGTGTTAATTCAATGGCAGACAGGGCCTCAAACTCAAGACCCTAAGATATTGTAAGCCATCCACCTTAACCCTTAAGCCAACACTCGGCCTTGTCATAGAATAATAAATGTTACTGTTGGAACCGCTGAATTAAGTTCCCAATCCTGCCTCTTCTTCTTCAATCCACGAAAGACATGCTTTTCTAGCTTGTGATGAAACGGCCACAAAATTTTGTTCCAAGTCATTCGATTTCAAGCTTTCCAAACAAGGGAATCGATTATTATTAGCTTTCCAACAGCAGGAACTGCTTCATTAAGGCTCGTGGTCCCACTTCTGCTTCGCGTTATGGATGGCGGATGCATCTCCTTTTAGTAATAGTAACACCTTCCCTCGGAGAACAGAAACAAGGTGTCAATACCCGCTCCATCTGGCAAGAGTCAGTGACTTACATAATCAACATCTAGAGAAGTGCCTCATTTTATGTGGAAGGAGAGGATTGTGATGTGTTGAAATTAACTGTTTTGCAGCGGGTGGCTGGGGCTTGCATTAGCATGAGGAATACAAAGTGTACATATTTATTCTTTTTTAGTATTTTAAAGTTTGGAAGACAGGATTAGGAAGCTCCAAGATGTACAGTATAGATGAGGGAGGAAAGAGAAATTGGAGGAAGTGCAGTAATCCAGGTGAATAAAGAAAAGAGTATCTATTCGATGAAATAGATGACATTAGACAGGGAATTGAGGTGATGGATTCTGTTTACAGAAAGTTAAGGGTCAGTAAAGATCATAGCATACTTATTGGATGCAGTAATATTGCTTAAGTTCTGAGGGAAAAGCAGGATAGGACGCTCCAATAATAAATGATAAAGGCATGTTGAAAGGTAAGAGTAATGGTTGTGAGGGAATTTCATTCACCAGAGATATGGGTGTGAATATGAGCTTAAAGTTCAGGGAAAAGGGAGGATTGAGGAGGAATTTTAAAATTTAGTCCAGGATTGCTATTGAAGTCATTTTGTATATACATAATCCGATGAGAAGGAGGGCAGTAGGCAACCTCTGAAGGTAATAACCCAAATATGATGAGAAGGGTAACTCGACTCCAAGAGTTGGCACTCATCATTTAAACTCAACCTTGCTGAACACTCAGCATTTAAAAAGGATATAGCTCAGAAGAAGCAACCATAGCACAAGCTTTGATTGGCCTAATGGTCTCCCCCTGCATCAAAGTGCCTTGTAAGGGAACGCATGATGATATAAGGTGGAATTAGGAAGAAACAAATGGGCAGAGAGTCTAATAAAATATATATTCCAGTCAGGTGCAAAGTTATAAACAGGAAAAGACCAAGGTGGTTGAACAGAGAGAGTGAGGAATAGTATAGGGAAAAGCAGAAGTCATTAATTGTGTATGCAGTCGTGGCCAAGAGCGTTCACACCCTTGCACTTATTTCAAATGATGCACCATTTCTTCCAGAATATTGTTGAAATTAAAAAAATATTTTGGTATCCACACATGTATTTCGTTGGTTTGCAGTGGAACAAAACAAAAGAAGCTGAGATCATTACTAAATCTTAGCTTATTCCACACAGAGATCCTAAAGTGGCCAGGACAATATTATTGGCACCTTTTAGAAGTTGGTAGAAACCTTCAGATGTTTTTTTTTTCGTATACCTTGTCGAGGCTCGTGTAGAGCTAACACACAACGCACAGCAAGGGGGGGGGATGAAACAAGAGGGGTGGGAGTGGGAAGGACAAAACAGTGGGGAACAGAGACATTAGGAGATCTGTGGAAGGAGAGGGATGGGGTGGGGACATGGGAATACACGATGGACATTACAGGGACTTTCAGGAAGGAAAGCAGGGAATTTGAAGGAGGTGGGCTTGGGTGGATTATCGGGGGTAGAAAAGTTCGAGGATTTGGATAGGGGATGATAAGAGGTGGTGGTGAACAGCTGTTTTGAAGCCTGGAGGAAGAATGGGATTGAATAGAGTGAGGGAGTTTATTCCAAAAGTGGGAAAAAGAGGAATGACAGAGTGAAGGTGAGCAGTGGTTCGTGATTTTGGTAGCTTTACCACAAGGGTTGTTGGCGGACCTTGAGCACCCTGCAGAAATGTGGTGGGGACAAATCGCAGAGAGAGCAGGGGGGGGTCGAGGTTGGAGAGGAGACGGTGAAGACAGAAAGACCACCGACCAGCCTGTGGCGAGAGAGTGAGAGGCCCAAAGACTCAGCCTCATTGCGGGAGATGCCAATTGATCCGAAATGCCTTGGTTTCCACAGCGTGAAGCCGAGAAAGGTGAGAGGCAGGAGCACCAGCATAGAGGGGAGAGCAGTACTCCATCAGGCCTGCGGACAAAAGCTTTGCAAGTGGTCAGGCGCTCAGGTGGGCCAAGGAAAGACTTTGCATGACGGAGGATTCCCAGTCGGCGAATGGCTTTGGAGGCAAGGTTTGAAATGTGGCTTTCCCAGGAAAGGTCATGGCAGATAGTGAGACCCAGAGTTGAAAGAAAGACTTCTTCCAGAGGACTGTTGAGAAAGTGGAGGGGGGGGGGATTTCTAAACGGTCCTTTCGGGGAGACATAGTGAGAGTGTGAGATTTGTCCGGATTGCAAGACATGTTCCACGTGTTGGGTAAGGTGGGTAAGTTTAACGTTAAAAACAGGTAAAAAATTTAAAACGGGACAGATAACGACCGGAAGATTTAAAGCAGGTGGTGATTCTCCTTTACTTTGGAATTGAACTCACCTGTGGTGAGTTGCAGGTGCCTGCAATATAAAAATCACTCACTCACCCAGTTTGAAAAGAGAAAAGGCATCATTTTGCTGTTTTGTGTCACTGTGTGTGCTACAATGTGCATGGAGAAAAGAAAGAAAACCAGGGGATTATCTGAGTTTGTCAGACACAAGCTTGTAGCCAAGCATGGACAATCTCATAGCTATAAGTCCATCTCCAGAGACCTTGATGTTCCTGTGTCCACCTTACACAATGTTATCAGGAAGTATAAAGCCCTTGGCGCTGTAGCCAACCTCCCTGGACGTGGCCGCAAGCGAAAATTTGATCAAAGATTGCAGCGAAGGATTGTTCGAATGGTGGAGAAAGTACCTCGATCAACTGCCAAACAGATTCAAGCTGACCTTCAGAATACAAGGTACGACAGTTTCAACTCACACCATTCGTCGCCAACTTGATGAAAGGGGGTTCTATGTTAGGAGACCCAGGAGGACCCCACTGCTGATGAGAGAGAGAGAGAGAGAGAGAGAGAGAGAGAGAGAGAGAGAGAGAGAGAGAGAGAGAGAGGAGAGAGAGAGAGAGAGAGAGAGAGAGACAGAGACATAAGAAAGCCCGAATGGAGTTTGCAAAAAACACACCCAAAAAAGCAAAAATCCTTCTGGGAAATGTCATTTGGACAGTTGAGTCCAAATTAGAGTTTTTTTGGTGAGCACATCATCTCTATATTTACAGAAAACAAAATGAACCCTTCAAAGAAAAGAACACCTCCCCCACAGTCAAACATGGAGGAGGTTCAGTGATGTTTTGGAGTTACTGTGCTGCTTCTGGTACTGGGTGCCTTTAATGTGTGCATGGCATCATGAACTCAGGAGATTACCAAGACATTTTGGAGCACAATGTTCAACCCAGTGTCAGAAAGCTGGGTCTCAGTCGAAGGTCGTAGGTCTTGCAGCAGGACCATGGCCCCAATCACACTTCAAAAAGCACCCAGGAATGGTTC
>CM068961.1:90613700-90623705 GCA_035128595.1 Eptatretus atami
GGGGAAGGGGTAGGATTTTCTTGGCTCTGTTTTTTATAGCTCACACGGAACTTAGTTCCTGGGAACTTATGGGATGGCACATCAGTCCGTCCTTCCGTCCGTCCACAAACACTTGCAACTTTTTCTCTGAAACTACACACCAGATTTTGATGAAACTTGACCACGACCTTCATCACCAGGTATGTACAAATGTTTGTTCACAGCATTAAAAACAAACAAAACAACCTGGCCTTAAGGGGATTTACGGGGGCTCCCCAAAATATGTATTTACTTTCTTATCAGAATGGCACATACAATTCTGAGGAAACTTGACCACAACCTTCAAAACCCATGATGCACGAAAGTTAGTTCATGGCATTAAAAAAAAAAACCGTCTGAGGAGGTCTACAGAGGGAGTTTACGGGGGGGGGGGGATTGCAACCCCCCCCCCAGAAAAGGTATTTCCTTTCTTGTCAGAAACTACACAACACAATCCGATGAAGCTTGACCACAACCTTCAACACCTGTAATGTACAAAGTTTGTTCGCACCATGAAAAAAAAAATCAGGGTCTAAGGGCTCTCTGAAGGGGGGGGGGGGGAATTGCTCCCAAAGATAGGTATTTGCATTCTTCTCAGAAACTACACTCACAATTCCGATGATACTTCACCACAACATTCCTGTGATGTACTAAAGTTGTTCATGTACATTAAAAGAAATCTGGTTCTAATGGGGTCTACGGGGGGGCGGGGGGGCTTGCTCCCAAATACGTATTTGCTTTTTCTCCGAAACTACATACACAATTTTGATGAAACTTGAGCACATCCTTCATCGCCCATGAAAGAATAAAGTTTGTTCATGACATTTAAAAAACATGGGGTCTAAGGGTCTATGGAGGAGTTTTCCCCTAAAAATATATTTGCTTTCTTCTCCAAAACCATACGCACAATTCCGATGAAACTTGACCACAACCTTCATCACCCGTGATGTACCAAAGTGTTTACGGCATAAAATATATATATATAATATATATATATATATCGGCCTCAGGTGATCTACGGGGGTTGGGGTGTGTCCCCAAAATAGGTATTGCTTTCTTCAACGAAACTACACACATAATTTTCATGAAACTTGCCCACAACCTTCATCACCTGTGATGTACCAAAGTTTGCTCATGCCATTAAAAAAAAAAAAATTCAGGATGAAGGCGGTCTCTTGGGAGTGGGAGGTGGGGGGTTTGCCCACGAAATAGTATTGCAGAAAACTACACACATGATTTTATGAAACTTGACCGCAACCTTCATCACCCTGATGTACCAAGTTTGTTCACCTATTTTTTAAAAAAATAATTGGGACTAATGGGTTTACGGGGGTGGGGGAAGTTGCTCTCCAAGATAGGTATTTACTGATCCGTCCCATGTTGACTTCCTCCTCAGTCTCATTATTCTACCAGGTGAGCGCCAGTTTTTTATTTATTTTATTCCCTGTACACACTGAAATTGCCCTTCCTGTGGGAGGGGGGGTGGGGTTGGGGGGTGAGTGGGGATTTATCACCTCCATCAAAAGATTTTGTATTAATGGTGATTGAATTAGTGAAGTTTTACCTCCTCTTCGAGGATGAACTGATTTTTAAAGGTTCGTTCGAACCACACAAACAAGTATAAGATCAGTAGGACATCGTGGTAAGCATGATTTAAAAAACAACAACAATGTAATGGTGTTTTGTTTCACTGGATCCAGATCATACTGTTTGGGTGTATAAAGTGGATCGGGTGGGATTCCACTTATCCATTATTACGTCACAAACTGCACGTGACGAAGCACAGCAAATTGACCAATGAAAATACAAGACGTCATCATCAATTACGTTGCTGTATTTCGATCCGACATTAAAAAGAAATATGTTTCATGTTAAACTTGTATTTAAGTGGTAATAAGTGTTGAATCTGTACTTGTAGAACTTAAATAGTTATTATTTTTAAAAAAAAGCTTTAAAAAAAGCTTATTTTTTATTACTTTTTTTTGTCAGTGTGAGAAATGTATTAACTATATTTATGTTATTTCTCCAAAATAAATTCGTTGAGTGGGTCCTGGTGTCCAGCAATATGTGGTATGTGCGTACGTCTGTTAACATTTGACTACAACGTCTTCTCTTCACAAAATACCTGACAGATATGGACCAAATTTGGTGCAATGCATCAGGACAGAAAGTTATCATGGGGTTGTGCTCCCTATCCGGATGCACCCCTATAAAGGGGGAAAAGGGGGCAGGGGTGGGAGTTCCCCAAAATATTGGTATTTTATTCGAAAATAATCTTCTCAGAAACCGACAGACAGATCCACACCAAACTCGCCATGAGCGAGGCATCGTGACCATGCCCTAACCATAAGTTGTGCTCCTCATGGCTGTATCTCCCCCGGAAAGGGGGCCACCTCCCCGAATCCCTCATTTTCACGAAAACATCTTCTCCACAACTACCTGACCAATAATGACCAAATTTGGTACAATGCATCAGGATAGTAAGGTCTCATGGAGTTGTGATCACCATCTGGATCCACCCATTTAAAGGGGGGTAAAAGGAGGGTTTTGCCCCAAATATTGGTATTTCATTGAAAAATTTTCTTCTCAGAAACCAACAACCAGATTCTCACCCAAACTGGCCATGCAACATCGTGATCATGCCCTAACCTTAAGTTGTGCTCCCCATGGCCATATCTCCCCTGGAAAGGGGGCCTTGGCCTCTATCCCCTATTCTCTCATATTCACTGAAACATATTTTCCTCACAAACTACATGACCAATATGGAGAAAATCTGGTATGATGCATCAGAACAGTAAGGTCTCATGGGGTTGTGCTCCCCAACTGGGTCCACCCCCTATAAGAGGCTGAAAAGGAGGATTTCCCTCAAATTCAGGTAATTCATTTTTTAAATCTTCCCAGGAACCGACGGCCAGTTGCAGAGCAAACTCTTCAAGAAACATAATGGCCATGCCGTTAACTTAAGTTGGCCTCCCCATGACTGTACCACTTCAGGAAGGGGGACCATGGCCCTTCCCACTTATCCCTCATTTTCACCCCTCCTGTTGGGGAAATAACCGTCAGTCCCCCACAAGGCTATTTTTTAAGTGCAATGTGACTTTTCAGCTTTATGTCGCTTTTCAGCTTTAAAGGGGAAATGCATTCCTGACAGAAACAAAAAAGTTGAGTGGAAAATTTTCAAAGTGTAAATGAATTAAAATATTATTACAATCTATAATAATAAATGTCAGTTTGTGTCAGTGTGTGTCAGTGTGTGTGTGTGTGTGTGTGTGTGTGTGTGTGTGTGTGTGTCCTCCATAACTCCAAAAACACCCATTGCTTCACTGATGAGAATACTAAGAGAGGGTAGAGGGAGGAGGTAGCGATTGGGGTGTGGGGTGGGGGGGAGGCTAGGAAGGGAGAGGAGCCAGGAACGGTGGGAAAGCAATGCCTCACCACACATCGCCATACATTCCAAGAGTGAGGATGTGAGGAGAGGGGGGGATGGGAGCAAAATAAAGAGTGCAGGATGGAGGAGAGAGAGAGAGAGAGAGAGAGAGAGAGAGAGAGAGAGAGAGAGAGAGAGAGAGAGAGAGAGAGAGAGAGAAGAGAGGAGAGAAGAGAGAGAAGAGAGAGAAACAGGTGGGAAAGCGAGAATGGAGGGGGAAAGGGAAGAGGGAAGGGGAAGAGAGAGGAGGGAGTCAGGAGTGAGGAGGGAGGTAGGAGTGGAGGGGTTGTGAGCAAGGAGGTGGGGTGAGGAAGGAGAGGAGCTCGGAAGTGGGAGTGAAGAAGTGGGAGAGCAAGGAAGGGAGGAGAGAGGAGGGAGGCAGGAGTGAGGAGGGGTTGTGGAGCAAGGAGGTGGGGTGAGGAAGGAGAGGAGCTCGGAAGTGGGAGTGAAGAAGTGGGGAGAGCAAGGAAGGGGAGGAGGGCAACGCCTCGACACACATTGCTATACACTCTGGGAGGGGTACAGGAGGGGGTGGGAGCAAGAGAAAGAAAGAGAGGAAGCTAGGAGAGCATGGAAAGGGGAGGGGGAAGAGCAATGAATGAGGGGGGGGGGTGAGAGCAAGGAAGGGAGGGAGGGGAGGAGTGACACCTCAAAAATTGAGTGGAAATTTTTCAAAGAGTAAATTAATTAAAATATTATAACAATATTTTTCCAATTCTCTCTTGAACTTGTACTTCACTTGTCCTGTTGCTTTACTCATTCTAATCCTCCCATTATATTAGTCGTTCTTTTAATTTGATATTTAATTTAATTTATTTTGCCTTCTTAAGTCCGGAGATTTCCTCACGGAGAACCCAGCCGCGGCCATGGAAGCCTTCGCTGCAATCCCGCTGGTGAATTATTTTTGTTGCACTCAATGAATTTACACTTACGGAACATTCCTTAACCTTTTCCTCACTCAATATAATTGTCAGAACTGTAGAAAACGTTAAATTTAATGCTTTAGGCAATTTCACAATTTTTCTTGTTTAAATATTGAGAAAGAGGGATCACAGCTTTGCTTGCTTCAAGTAAATACATAAATATGCTTCGTTATAAGAATCGTTGATTTCGTGAAATTTCCAAATTTCACTTCAGATTTTGACGCTTAATTAGTCCACACGTAAATCCGATCCACAAATCCAAAGACAGACTTCGATTATATACTTTTAACTATTCCATGAGAGTATATCGTGGTTCCAAGGCAAGGCATTTTTGAGCAGGCTGAAACAAAATGGCAGCTTAAGACACCTGCGAGGCGAACGCGGGCTGTCCAAGGGCAAGCTTGTGTTTAGGTTTTCATGATGAGCACCCTGTTAATTATCTTCAAAAGAGGTGTTTAAATTTACCCAAATACTCTGTTTTTTATTCTTTCACTCTCTTGGAGTTTTCTTAGTATGCATGCAAAGTTTCGGGCTGCGAGGTTTCATAGTTTTGGAGTTATGGAAAGCACACACACACACACACACACACACACACACACACACACACACACACACACTTATTATCATCATCGTTGTGTAACCATATACAGATTAGCTCCATTATATTAAGAAAAGATATACATATCAAGTCAATCGATGAAAATGGATGATTTGTGACTTTCAAGTTTGACCTAAAAAAAAAAAAGCAACCCCTTCTAGCTTGTGCCTACTTCTGCCAGGTGGTTAAGTTTTGTGAACGTCAGAGTAATATTACAACATGTAGGCCATTGACCTACAGGCAGACAGACAGACAGACAGAACAAGAGCGGGAATTGCTTTACAATGCATGTCCCCAACTGATGTGATACAAGTCTAAAAAGGGCATAACTCTGTGAAAGATTGACGAAACACCCTGAAAATCGAATTTATTCTATAACTTATCATAATAAAGCCATGTACTAAGTTTCAGTTGAATATGTTGAAGGGTGTGGAAAAAAAAATGTCTGAAAAACCACAGGTGGGGTGGACAAACGGACAGACAGACAGACAGACAGATGGATAGATGGAGAGCACACCTATAGTCCCATCCATTGAAACCGCTATGGGACTAATAACAGACCAGACCAACCAATTTACAGTACAGCATTTGTAAACCTTCGCTTTCACAAGTAGTAAGTGGACCCAAATGCAACCTCTGGTGAGGGTAATGATGGCTTTGATGCACAAAGAAAAAAAAAATGATCCCTTTGCACTGACAGAATGACGCAATTTCTCTTGGGGAAGGATGAAAAGAATGAAAAAAAGGTTTGTCACAACTAGAACGATTAGTTAAAGGAATATGTTCCCGAAAAGTCCTTTTGCAGAATTCCTCTAATGTAATTATCTTTAATGCCCAATTGCGTACTTTTAATCATGGACTTTTCTCAGCTTCCTTCATTTCAGGGTGGGATTTTCTCGGCCCAAACATTGCCGTACCGCCAAGCCTTTGACCACTGGTGCATTGCACTTTCCCCTTGACTGTTAAGCCAGCCAGCCTCTGCATAATGTCTTTGTTTGTTTTCCCACAGGAGACAGGGCTTAGTGGGCAATAAGAAAACCTGCAGGGATAATCATGAGCAAAGGCCAGGCAGATTTTTTATTTCAATGAAGCCCCAGTGGTGTGTTTGCTAATTACATTCCTGATGTCCTGGGCAAGATCCCAGCTAAAGGCGTGAAATGGGCTTATCGGGTCCAGATGTCCAACAGAATGAGCATATTGTGCAGGACCTGCCGTGTTTGAGACTTGACCGAACACCAAATGGGAAAACCAGTGAGAGGCATCACTCAGTAATAATCACAGTCAATACAGGGCTCGAGCACACAATTGTCAAAAGTAATGAAATGCAGACTCGCTGTCCAAGGTAACATCCGCAAATGGATTACTTTTTTTAAACCAAAAGTAAAGACTGCATGAACGATTCAAATGCAACTTTCATTTTGACAATCAAGCTCGGCTCAAACTGCCAGGCAGCTTAAGATGAGTTTTCCTAGCACAGTAATCAGCGGGTAAAAAAAACTTCCAACTCTATGACGCGGCTTGGTATCATGAGGAAAAGCCTGAGGCTGATTTATACTGACAGGTAAGTCACTCTTGTACAGAAAATGGATAAATAAATAGCAAATTACAATCAGCGATGCACCAGTGAGTTTCATTGGGGGGCATTTGTGGTAACAGTACCGCATAAGACAGGCTAACAGAAGTGCAAAGACCACAGAAAGGCAGTTAGAAACATGCTTCATGGGTTGATAGTTTGAGCATCATGTAAAGGTTGGGTTGCTCACAAATACATAGCTTGCATTAGCAGACGTGGAATATTTTATGCCGTCGAGTTACCTGGCATTTGTGCTGCTCGTCACTTTGAGAGCTGCGGGAGTCTGCAGCAGTTTGTCCAGGTAGGCCAGGAGCTGAGCAAAGGTTGGCCGATCTGAGCGCTCCTTCTGCCAGCAATCGAGCATCAGCTGGTGGAGAGCTAAAGGGCAGTCTATAGGAGCTGGCAACCGGTATCCCTCTTCGATTGACTGAATAACCTGGAAAACATCCATTACCCCTGTGAGGACTTTGACATGCAACACAGGAGAGCCAACAGTGCAATTGTAGCAGACTAAACCAGATTTGGATGACACATTATATTTGGTACAACGCAAGTTTGGCTCAAATTGGTCCCGGTTCCTTCACAATCAGACTGTTCCTCCGCGACCAGATGCAATCTTCTGTGTTCTGAGAAACCGTCAAAATCTGAAGATACTTTTCGTGAAATTTTCTCCTTTACAGTTTTTATTAATTGGCAATAATGTTAATGGAATGTATTGACACATATCATTGAGTACCTTCACATATACTGTTGTACCAGTCATTTCTTGTGTCGTTCTCCAGCAGCATGTTCTTGTAGGCCTCAATCATTCATATCTGCTTCTGCCTTTCTTCCCCTTCCTCTTCTCTTGTTCGTTAATTCCCCTTATCGTTTCCCAACTGGCAAGTCATTGCCTTTTTCACCTGTCACCTCGCTCTTCCATGAGCCTCAATTTTGTCGAAAAAAGAAAATTTTTACATCCATTACAATTCTAACTGAACCGCCATGCAAGAGTTGCACAAATGTATAATCGATGATCCCTGTAAATTGTCTTCATCACCATCAAGAAGAAGAAAAGAAAAATTATCAGGAGAAAGTTACTAAAATAGCAATAATTGTCATCAGAGAAGATTCAAATTGGGGTTGGCAGGATGGCCATGAGGAATGCACTCACCTATAAGTGTCTAGCATGGGTTTGAATCTTGGCCCAGCTAAATACTGTCATCCTGGTGTTTCATAGGCAGGGTGATCATCAATGTGTGTGCTGTCCCCCAGATAGATGTTAAACAAGGCATTCTGTCTGCCAAAATTAGTTGGTGGACATTAAAGATCCCATGGTGTCCTTCGCAAAGAGAAAGCAAGCTATCACCGGCACCATGAACAAATTCCAAATTCCTGCCATAACCTTTGTCGAACATCAGACCTGGCCAGCCAGTTTGTGAAAGACTTTGGCTATGCTTAACCCGGCCAACCCCACAAGAACATCGGAGTAATTGTGGCAGTTAAAGAGGAAGCAGAAGAGGGAAGGTTCAAATTGTTATCGTATGTATTTCACATACTCTTTCTTAGAGTTTACGAAATGTTCGGCAACGTTAACATGATACGAGAGCAAAGTTCATTGCAATTGGTTTGGACCTTTATGAGCGAAGGCAAAGAATGAGGGATTAAATTGCAGGAAATTTGCATTATGGATTGCACTGCACACCAGTCGGTACCTTCAAGGCGGATGAACATCAAAGTCATTTGTTTAATTATCGGCAAGGGCAGCAACCCAGTGGCTTGGCATGCTGTAGGTCAGTGGCCTGGTGCTGGGCCACAGCAGATGGCTGGGCGTGTGCCTCGGCCCAGCCCTCCCCACAGGGAGCAAAGCTAACTTCAATCACACACAGCCTAACTACGCTTGCCAGCTCAAGTTCGGGCAATTAGCTTCCCCTACCCTCCCGCACCTCCAGATTAGGGGCTTGCTGAAAATAAACCGAAACATTTTTAATTAGGAAAAAGCGATTAACTAGCAAAGCCAGCTTGCTCTTTCTGGCTGTTTTTCCTTAATCCTTAAACTTGTGCCGAGGATCGCAAGTTAGGCGAGCAGAATGAAGAGGGGTGGTGGTAATTGCCTGAAGGTTGGTGCAAGGTTACACTTGGAGACATTTGCACAACATTTCACTTATTCACAAGTTTGGACCTCTGCATTTCCCTGAATTCGCCGTAAATGTCTGCTGTTCATGTAATCCCTGAACTTTGTAAGAATGGTTCATGCCGCAGCTAATTGTTCACAAATCAAGAAGATGGTGCAGTTTATGTTGCAGTCACATGGTGGTGGTGTGAAGATGGATGTGTTCACAAACCTCAAACACTGACCTTGAGCAAGGTACGACAATACAATGCTCACTGAGAACGTTGCAAAGGTGAGAGAAACGTCCAATTCCTAAGTCTTGTATTAATTTGCCTTCCAAGTAAAATTTTGTCCATTGCTCCAGCTTCATAATCCCTGTACTACTCTCATTCTTAATTTGGGAAGCATCCTCGCTCCTTCAAATGCTAAGATTCTTGCACACGGGCATGCTATTGGAATCCAAAAATAAACAAGGAGAACAAGGAGAAAAAGACATAAAAATGTCACAGCCCCCATGGTTTTAGATATTTTACTGTACGGAATCAAAGGGCTCACCTATATTTACAAGATTTAAGTGTATGCGCAGCTGACTTGAGTGGTCACGTGACATGGAAGAACATTTATGACATTTGCCAAGTTAGAACAAAATCGGACCATGCATGTTCAAGAAATGGTTGGGGACACGTTTAAGTAACAAAATGGCCACCAGTCAGCCATCTTGGATCTGATCTCGAAAGACAATGACGTGCATATGTAAGCCATCATTCATGATCTGTGTGCCAAGTTTGAACAAGATTGGTAAATGCATGTCTGGGAAATGGTTGAGGACATGTTCAACATTGGGTTTTTCAACTTAAATGGCTGCCAGTCGGCCATATTTGATCGAATCACGAAACAAAATGACGTGTGTATGTATACCATCACATGTTGTCTTATTGCCAAGTTTGATCAAAATCGATCGATCCATACATGTCCGAGATATGGCTGCGGAAGGACAGACGCACGGATGGACGAGACCCAATGCATAAGTCCCCATTTTGGCCTAAGTCCAACGGGGGTTCAAAAGAAATAAAATGGCATTGCCCCTCTGGTTTTAGTAATTTTGCTGTATGGAGTTAAAGTGTTGTCCATATTTCAAGATTTATGGATATGTGTGACTGACTGGAGTGATCATGTGACATGGAAGATTGCGTCCAATTGGGTTATTCGATCATGAATATTAATGATGTTGGTCACGTAGTTATATTGTGTAAGATAGTTGGTCACGTGACATGTACGATGTTTTTGATTGGGAATGCAAATTTTGCACAGAAAGGATTCAAACTATCCATCCATTCATTGGTACCATACTCTGTGCAGAGCGTTGGTGCTGCC
>CM068961.1:90640886-90652987 GCA_035128595.1 Eptatretus atami
TGACCTCAGCCTGCGCGAGCTCATTTCGTGCGGTTCAGAGATTGGCGAATGCGACGACGTGACCCCCGAGGAATACGTTCGGTGCGACGATACGGTGTGCGTTCATGACTGCGAGGACGACGACCGGGAGAATGATTTAATGCGGAAAGACGATGATGAAGAGAATGTGGACAAAGAGAATGGGGACGAAGAGGAAGTGGAAGACATGCCAGGTGATCCCACCCCTCCCCCCCCGTAGACTCCGCTACAATGAGCAGATTTTGATGTAATCCAATAAACCTTCAATTAGGAATAGATATGAGCTTTGTGGCCAATTTCCATCAAAATTGGGTGGTTCCAGTTCAAGCGATAATGACCTGAATTGTTTACGGACCTTACTGATCTCACTGACTGACTGACTGACCTAACTAACTACTCCCTACGGACACTGCTATCACATAAGGCTCACCTGACTGAAGTTCAGGTGTCAGTTAAAAGTAGATGTGGTGGTATTTGTGTTCGTAAATGCTGTAATGACGATTAAAATGACGGTTACAAATTCTAAGTTTCTTGAAGCACGGATCGTAAATTGTAATATAACTGCTTGATGGCAAATGAGCTGATGTTGACTGGAGATGTAGTATTGCACTGTAAACTGCCTGTGAGATTCCGTGAATATGCTGGAACTTTTCAGACGAAGCTTCCCAATATGAACGAGAATCACATTACGGAACGCACGGATTGTTCTGTGATTGCTATATTAGCCGCGAGAGGAGGTGTTACAGCGACGGGTGATAACGTGACGAGCTGTGCGTTTCCATCATCCCATAATCAATTAACTCTGTGAGTGAACAAGGTGTTTAATGTGAACAAGAGTCCAGAGGCGGTTTGTTTAAACACATGGAGGCCAATTATATCAGGTTGATTAAAACTCATTAAGATTGTGCATTGGAAGAAGAATCCCTTTGAGCGGGGCCAGTGTAACGAGAGCGGACACCGCAATGGGAACATCCAAAAGGTCGACAGCCTCAAAGAACAAGACAACATGCGTGAGTTTGTGCCGACAGGAATGGACATCCTGGGGGGGCGGAAACAACCAACACGGCAATCGGAGTTGGACATCGTATGTGATTGTGAACTTCCTCATTTGACTTTGTATCTGTTTATTTTTGAAATACAAGTTTCAAAAAACATTACACTGTTATCATGCGCCATTGTAACGCGCACTCAGAAGTCACAGACACCACTGACAAAGATCCTTTTGAGTGGTAGCTGACCTGTACGTTTGTTCATGACTCTGGATTGGCATCGTTAGAGAATGCGCTGGTGATACCACGAACAACATACATTACCCAAAGGGAAGAAACCCAAAAAGGTGTCGAGTATCCTCTTACCTATATACCAGGTTGAGCTAATAACTTACATCCAAATTGATGAAAGCACAGTACAAATACCCTGGCAAAACAGAAATACCATAGTCATTTGAAGGTTGATATAACATTCCAAAGTCATCCCACCCATCTACCCATGATCTGTATAGCCATTAACCCCTACATATCCTTCTTGGCAGGTTTCCATTTATTCCCTTGGGTATAGTGGTCCAACCATAGCCTTTTACATCAGTCTCTCACGTTGCATGATCCTAGATCCTGGAAAATGCACGATAGTTGAACCACGATGTGGAAAACCAAGGCCAATGGGAAATCAAGGTCAGTCCCTGGGCTTTGAAAGACAGATAATCAAGGGAAATTGAGGATTCGGTTTCCCTAGGGCTTCAGAGAAGATATCAAGGAAGACAGACAGTAGCCAGAAATAACACATTCTATTGAAATCAACACGCAAATATGTATAAGCATGTTAACAATGAAATAAACATGTAAATATCAAAAAAAAGTGTAAATAAAAAAAAACACAAGAGTTTTACCTTTTATTTATTAGAAACACAGCGAGGTGGGTATGGGAAACATACTAACGTTACCGCGCAATGTTCTTCTGCCGTAAAATAAAACCACAAACTTATCTTCGGGTGATGCTGTTCGAGGGGGAGAAGTGACGTGGAGCGGGGGGAGGGTGAGCTGGAAAGTGAGCGGGGCAGAGTGAGCGAGAAAAGGTGAGGCAGGGAAGGGGTGAGTGGGGAAGGTGATTCAGCGAATGGAAAGCAGCATTTCCACAATCCACAATGAAGAAGGGTAACATGAACCTTAATCACCTTACGTTGAACCCACGGATCTTCCCTGCTTTGGGGACCAAGTGAGATGACATCCTCTTCCGGTCGCATCGGTGGTTAAAAAACCTGTTCGGTTATAAATCCTTCGCCTCGATTTGTTTTAGCTGTGCATGAGAATGTTTGTTTTGAGAACGGGGGTTCGCAAAATTAAGTGTTTGGCAATTATGTTTGAATACAGAGTTGGATAATGAATGTTTGGGAATTAGGTTTTGAAAAAAATGAATGTTTACAAATGAGAAGAGTCCCAATGGGAGAGGTTCTACCTTACAATCATCGACGCCCGAAAATGGCGGCCCGTCAGAGCTGCATTTCTCCTCGAACCAACCGATACACAACTCATATTTTCATCAACGTCATACCTTTCTCCGTCTTTGGCACAACTAACTTTGTTCCTCGCTTCAAATTTGGGCTCATTAAAAAAACAAGTATCGCGAGAAACACCACAAGGCTCGTAATGGGAGGGTAATCATTCACGCAGGGCCGAGATGTAAATATTCCTGCTTGGAGACCAAGTACGAGAGACATCATCTTCCAGAATAAGTCTATCTCGTCGGTGTTAAAAAACCTATTCTGTAATAAATCCTTCGCCTCGATTTCGGCTCGGTGAACAAGGCCGGCAAATGAGAAATAGTGTTTGAGAACGGGGGTGATCCTGGGAAATTGGAATTGAGTGTTTGACAATAAGGTTCGAATACCGAGTTGGAACATTGAAACTTTGGGAATTAGCTTTGAAGGATAAATGAAGGTTTACAATGAAGAAGAGTACAAATGGGGAAGATTCTTAATACCGCAATCATCGACCCCAATAATGGCGGGCCCGTACAGATGCCGCATTCTCTCCTCGAGCCAAAACGATGTACACAACCGATAATTTTCGCCCAACGTCGTACCTTCTCTGCCCTTTTAGTACAATTACTTTGTCTCGCTCACATTTGGGCTCATTGAAAACGGTACGGAGAGAACACCACAAATGCCTCGGATAGAAGGTAATTATTCACTCACGTGGAGACGCAAACGATGACTCATCTCAGCTGGAAAAGGAATCCGCGATACAGAATCGACACAATGCTTTGCCCGTGATTGGTGGAACCCATGTTGTTGGGAGGGCTCCTGTACAAAATAATTTTTTAAACTCCAACCAAATGTTGGCGGTGTTAAAAAATAACGGTTACAAAAGCAAAAGCACCGAGTACAAGATACCTGTCAAATGATGGTGTACTGCTCGGGGTCTTAACAAAGCCTGCAAACGAGCCTTCCATCATGATGTACGCTTGGAAGTTGCGTATTCGGAAATGAGAATATGCACTGGCATATGACAATATGTTTGAATCAGCAAACAGCTCTCCTATACAGCACACCCCCACCTCCCCAATCTGAATAAATCTGGACTTTGACCAAACGACAAACGTACAAAACCCACAATTTACTTGCATCGGCGATTATCTCGAGCTTGAAATAGACAAAGAATTACAAAGCGATTCAAATTCTCTTTCAATTATGCAATTAATGGGTTCATAAAAGCAGTGCAGTAGAAGAACGAGAAAGAATCTCAAAAATGCAAAGCCCTTCCCACGCCACTTTGTACTCAACTAAACTTCACAATAATAATAATAATAAAGTGGAAAAAAAAACAAGTCATGTTTATTAATTGGTGTTCCTACGATCTCATATTAGGTTTGATACAAAAGCCCAAATGGTAAAAAGCATGGCCCAGACAGACATTGGAAGCTCAAAATGGTAACACAGAAGCGTTTTATTACAAACTCTGCCGTCTCACGTAGCGCCGCTAATAAAGCTATTTCTACTCACTGTGACTTTGCCCTTAAACATTTGCCTCAATATTCATTAGACTTTCTGAAGAAGACAAACATCTCATAATAATGGGTTGTTTAAAGTTGATGAGAAAATGGCAAAACCACACAGCTCCGTGTGACACAAATATTTCTTCTCACCAGGAAATCTATGATCAGCAATTCCGGATCTGTGTCACATCAAATCGATATGCGAGCTTGAACAAAAAGTCTGCTTAAAACAATGTAGACAATTCAAATCATCTGGAGATTTTAAATGTTTTTAAAAACCAAGAGAAAATTGATCACAATAATAATATCAACGAGAACTGCCACTTTCTAACTGCTGGCATGGATGACCGGGTACCGCAGACGTCCGCCTTTGATACAACATGAATTAAATGAGATTTTGCAGTTTTCCTTCAATAGGAATAAAGTGGTTCAGAGAAAACATTATTTTAATAGTGACACGAACACAGCCCTGCTTCGAGACAGCGTGGGAGTTGACGAGAACGAACTCGGGTCGCACAAAGTGTTCAATCTATTTTATACTGATGCAGTTTAGCCCTTTTTCCTGGGGACATTGTGTATCAATTGAATTGCTATTCCCTGTACCCTCAAACGCTTTCAGGTTAAGCCAGTGAGCCTTCTGGAAAAAACAACAAAAATCGAAACTTATCACGATTTCAAATAATTAAATAATTCTGGCTGGCCAAACCTGATCGGATCGGTGATCGATTGACAACTTTAAACCCACGTTTTCACATGTCCCGGCTAAATATAATTGTGAGTTTCGCATATTAGAAGCAGCGGTTCCAGAGTAAACCTTTAATTAATATTTATCCTTCAATCAACATGGCTGCCAAAACAGGGCCGATCGGTTGATTTAAACCTTCATTCCGAATGTCTGCTGCATCATCTCTCTGCCAGTTTACATTATTGAATTCGCAGTTCCAGAGTAAACATAATTAATATTTTCTTCAATCCAATATGGCTGCAACGATGTGTCGTACATCAAAGGGGGGGGGAAATTTTGTTTTGTCATGGAGAGGCGTCATACATTGAATTTCGCCTCATCTGTTTCAGCTGTTTTCAGAGAAGACTTTTAAAAGTTATTAATTTTCAATCCAATAGGCTGCCTTAACCAGGTTACCCTATTACAAACATACAATTTAAATCTCCATCTAATGGGAAGTGGATTATGCTTTGTTAAGTTTCGTGTTGATCGGACAAGATGCGTTTTTTCGATCAGATGGGGGTGGGCCCCTCCATAGCAAACCTGTGACTTTGTGGACATCATATTTTAACGTCTGCAGGCATGGGGGTAGAATACTTATATTTGCCACGTTTCGCTTCGATAGGTTATGTGGTTCCAGATAAACATTTAATTTATATATTTTCCCTTCATCCAATATGGCTGCAAACTGATGTCGTACATCAAAGAGAGGGGGGGGAAGAATTTTTTTTGTTTGTCATGGAGAGGCGGTATTCATGTTGGAATTTCGCCTCGATCTGTTTCAGCTGTTTCAGAGAGACTTTTAAAGATTAATTTTCAAATCCAAGGGTTGCCTTACCATGCCTGTGCCTATTCACATAAAATTTAAATTCTCATCTAATGGGGATGGATTATGCTTTGTTTAAGTTTCGTGTTTGATCCGGACAAGATGCGTTGTTTCGATCCAAGATGGTCCTCCAAACCTTGTGACTTGTGGACATCATAATTTTTACCGTCTGCAGGCATGGGGGTAGATTATATTTGCCAAGTTTCGCTTCGATAGGTTATGTGGTGTCCACAGAAGAAAAATTATTTATTATAATTCTTGAATCAACAGATGGCTGCCAACCATGTGACCCCTATCAATTAGAAATACAAACCTTAATATTCACTTGCTTCCGTGTGCAAAATATACCTTTGTGAAGTTTCCCCTTGATGTGACCAGCGTTCTGGAGAAGGTGTTTGAAGGTTTTTAGGGTAAATCAATATGGCCACCAAACCATGTGACTATCATAAGAAATTAACAACTTATATTCACTGCCTCATAGTGTAATACGTTTGTGAAGTTTACCCTTGATCTGACCAGCGTTCTGGAAGAAGGTGTTTGAAAGGTTTTAGGGTAAATTTCAATATGGGCCACCAAACATGTGACCTATCAATAGAAATTAAAAACTTATATTCATGCTGCGTGTGCAATACGTTTTGTGAAGTTTCCCCTTGTCTGACAGCTGTTCTGGAGAAGAAGATGTTTGAAGTTTTAGGTAAATTCAATATGGCTGCCAAACATGTGACCTATAATTAGAATGAACAAACTTCTGAAGGATGTCTTGGGGAAAGTGTGTGTGACTCTTTTGCCTCATCTGTCCAGCCGTTCTGGAGAAAAGATTTTTTTAAATTTATTAATTTCAATCCACGATGGCTGACGAACCCATGTGACCTATGACATCAAATTTACATTCTGCCTCCAATCCTGTAGTGGAATATGTTGCGAGAAGTTTTGTGTTAATCGATAAGGTGCGTTTTTCTATCCGAGATGGCCGCCAAAACCATGTGACTTTGACGTCATAATTTTACTATGTATGCAGACCTGATGGAAATGATAGTTTGCATATTTTCGCTTCGATAGGTTATGTGATTCCAGAGAAAACATTATTTATATTTTTTCTTGAATCCAACATGGCTGCCAACCATGTGACCTATCATTAAGAATTAACAAACTTATATTCCTCTCGTGACATACGTATGTGAAGTTTCCGCCTTGATCTGACCAGCCGTCTGGAAGAAAAGATGTTTGAAGGTTTTTAGGGTAACTTCAAGATGGCTCACCGAATCATGTGAAACTATAAATAAGAAATTAACAACTTGAAAAAGGACGTCATGGGGAACTGTGTGTGTAAAGTTCGCCTCAATCTGTCAGCCGTTCTGGAGAAGATTTTTTTTAAAAAAATTTCCAAAACAAGATGGCTGCCGAACCAAAGTCACGCCTATGCGTCATAAATATATTTTTTTCTTCTATGGTGATTTGTTGTGTACATGAGGCTCAAGAAAATTTCAGATCATTTCCTATGCAGCATTCTACTTGACAAATTTCAACAGGGATCCGCTTTCAACTTGATGACGTCACGAAAAATCACCCGTATTCCCGAATGGGGAGTTCATTAAAATGTATAAGCGAAAAAAAATTCATTGTCACCGATTTCAGAGATACAGAGGTCCAAATTTTAAATCGTTTTTTCAAAGTATGGCGCCGTACGCACGTGACCTAGGACGCACAAATTCATTAAGTTTGGCTATCAAAAAAGATCATACTATGGTGAAAATTTCGTGTCGATCGCACAGCGTTCCAGAGAAAATGATTTTAAAAGCGAAGAACTCAATTGCCGGCGGAAGAAAATAAATAAATAAGAAATAACAGAAGAAAAAAAATAGGTTTACCCATCCTGACTGGTACCCTAATAACTGGAACGGCATCAGTAGAGCGCACACCTCCGTCAGGTTGAACAGTTTACGTTTGTATCCCACTCGTCGGCCGGATCTCGACACAAATTCCTAATCAATTTCGTCCTTGTCAACATCAACAAGTTTTGTTTGAATCGTCATAACTTTTAAAGACAGTGTTATGTATCATTTTTGCCTGAATCAACTCAATGGTGATGAATCGCTTCAAAAATTCTCTGAATCCGCATCCGGATCTTCAGCAAAACTGATTTGTTCCTCGTCAACAACAACATTCCACCAAGTTTCGTCGGAATCCGCGCCGACAACTTTCAAGATATTCTGCTCACAGACAGACACAGACAGAGGTGAAACATAAACCTCCGTCCCATATTCGGTGGCGGAGGTAATAATACTGGATTATGACTTTGACGCGATGTTAGGTGTGGGCAGGGTTCACGGCAGATAACTAAGATTGCTTGGAAGTTGTCCATGGGTGTGGTGGTCCAAGCATGAGAGGCAACAGTTGGTTCATCGGTGAGAGGGAAAGAAAACTATGACGGCTGGATCATCCACAATCCTTTCGGGGTGGGTGAGTGGAGGGGGAGGGGAAGGGTGAGGGCAGAGAGAAAAGACACATTTCCATAAACACTTTACATCATCTCCGAGTGTCCTCTCTGGCCTGCATTAACTCTACAAATTCCTATCCATTCCAACATTGTATTTGAGCCAATCCTCACTATGAATAATGCATGCTTGCTCTCACTCCTCTAAACCAAGATTTGGAAAAGCTTTCCTCATATATTGTGCAAAGTCAAAAGAAACAAACAATCAACCATTTTCCTCTCAATCACTGCTACAAGCTCTTTGTTCCTATTTTTCAAAAAATTACGTTATTATTCTTTCTAACCATAACGACAAAAACATTTCTTGGAAAAAAACAAACACAAAACCTGATGCATTATGCTACGGAATGAGTCTCTCACGTCAAGGACAAAACATTACTGCTCACATGACGAAGGTTTGGTAATAATAAATTTTTAATCAGGGTAAGCAGAAAAGTGTAGGCAAGGATTTTGGGATGCACCTTTACATCATGTTTGTACACGGCAGAAATAAAAGGAAGGAAAACATGGAAATGAACTCTAAGGTCCCCCGTCTTTGGGTGGTACGAGGAATCGATCTGTGCAAGATGAAAGAAATCTTGAATGTTTTTGAAATATCCCGTACATAAGCCAAATTCATTGCAAACTGTCAATCTGAACAAAAAGAGAAAATTTTCCCTTCAGGGAAAGGTAGAGACAAATTATCAAGTAGCAACCACCAATAGGTAAAACCTTGTAGTTCTGGTTCCGCTCGAAGTCGAGAGGGGTGTGTGGCAGGCAACGGAAAAGGGGCATGACCTTGACACTCCGGTAAATGTAAACTTTATTCAAACAACTGCTTGAACACCCACCTGGTTGCCAAAGAAAATAAGTAAGTAAGTTTATGTGTAGAAATAAAATGTACCAAATCATCAAAGCGAGGGTAACAATTAAACCTGGACTGCAGAAAAAAGGAGATTGTCTAGTAAATTAGAATTTAGGCAATTTGTCTTTAGTGTTATTAGCCAGTAACTCGTAATCATGTGTTGATATAAAGATATCTTCAAGTAAGAATAACAAAGATGGCCGAAAAGAACAGCAAATAATTATGAAATATTTGGTCCAAAGAACCGTACAAAGCCTGTTTGAATGTATAGACAACTTACCTGGACACGATTAAATTTCCCTGCCAGAATATCACATTCGATGGCATAATGGTTAGAAAGCGGTCCACTCCTGAAATCTGGGGGGTTAAGACCCCTGCCAGGTTAACAACAAACATGAAAAACGTGCTGCTTCCTATGCTCGACGGTCAGCATTTAAAAAAAAAAAAAAGGTTAGAAGAACATGGAACGAATACCATTGGTTGGTAATAATGGTGAACCTGGGATAACCTAATTGCCTCTTCCTGCATCAAAGTTTTCTATGAAAAGGGAACTCGTATTAACAGTGTAGAGATAAACAAAGGTGTTAAAAAGACTGTTGGCTTGATAAAATAAACACATCATCCCAGCAAGTTGAAGAAGTCATTTTCAACAAGGTAACAAATCCAAGCTGTAGATTCTTATTACACAACCAAATGCTCTTCCATGAACATTTTCTGGGTTTTGTAAATATATACTGTAATAGGCGTCCACAAACCATCATCGCCATTGTTTTTGGAAAGTCTGGTGTGCCGAGGGCCCTTTTGTTTTTTCTTTCTTTCTTCCCCCCACCTCCAAAAAATTTTTCAACCTTACTACTAAGGCCTTTACCCTGTCGTCTGTCGGTCTTAAGAAGAATATCCCTAAAGGTTATGGGCCAGAGTCAGATGAACCTGGTGGATAGTTGGGTAGGTGAAAGGACGGATTAAATTAGATTTGATGAGTCCGGATCCAAAACGTGGCCCATACAGTGGCCGAAAACGTAAACTTTCAGCTTTGCGGAGGCATGCGCTCCACGAGCGCGTTCTTAGTTTGATTTAATTCGTTTCCTTCCACAGCCGGTTGAGCGACTGACAACCACTTTCAACAAAGGACACTTGCCATGGGGTGTTTTTATTTTTTAGTGACATGATGATTGGATGTAAAATGCTGCCGGCATTCCCAATAAAAGTCTGTTTCTGTAGGCCAAGGTGTCGGGTGTTTCACATTATCAGGAATACGGCCTTGGTCGAATACTAATTTTATTTGAACAATTTGAGAAGTAACCGTTTATGGGTTTTGTGTATTGTCTTCCAAGCAACTCCTGAATCGCCGGATGGAATTGGTGGAAAAACTGCTGCTTGTAATCAGGAGTAATGTAGGTTTTAGGTGGTACATTTCAAAAACCGCAAGGGTATAGGGTTGGGGGGCGAACCCAATACTCTCTCTCTTCTCGTCAATGTTTACACATAGCACCACTAGTGGATAGCCGGTATGACAAGTCATAAACTACAAGGGAATCCGTAAGGGCGCATACTCGCCACGGAATGCCTGATCCAGCTGAAAATATCTTCTGGCCCCAATAATCATTTTTTGAGATACGTGCTGCTATGATTTTTAGCGCGCCTATCTCTCAACGGTGACGAAAAAAAAATTATGGTAGGTTTTATATTATAATGTAGAAGTATAAAAAATTATAATTTTTATTAAAAATTACTATCCGGATTTGGATCTTCACAAAAATCAAATCAATTTGTCGTGGTCACCATCCAACCTGGTCCACAAGTTTCATTTCCCGAAAATGCTCAGACACAACTTTTGGAGATATCCTGTATACAACACAAAATAAACAAACAGTCAGTCATAGAGACTAGTACTTACGAAATCGTTCATTGACCTCTCACTTTCTATAAAACTGTCTCTGGAGAAGGTAGCGACGGGTAGCGACGCAAACCAGAGTGTTTCACGATGATATCTGTACCAAACCAATCCAAAAATCGAACGTCGACCGAAGCAAAAATCTCCATTTTCTTCTCACGCATTATTTAATATTATTTTATATTCAGCACGAAACCGTAATATTCGGCATCCCTCAAAATCTTTACATACTCCGAACGGTTTAGCCGAGTCAGTGCTGCGGACGATCCTTATTGGGATAGAAAAATGACTTTTAAAAACACCATGCTTTATCAGAAAACAAGACGTCAGCGCGCACACGGAAACCTTTAAAAAAAATACGTGACTAATTCGAGGACGGCCCCTTCTCTCTCTGCTTCGTAGCGCTCTACGCCTGCATGTGAGTAGATGCATCACCGTGAGACAAAACAACACCCGTACGAGCAACTTCAAGTCGGTGGACGTGAACGCGGCGCGAGTTGAATAATTTTTTTAATAATAAATATATTAAAACCCAATCGTTAACAAGAAAAAAAAAAAGGATAAAAAAAAACGGGTTGCCACAAACATCCGATTTTTTACACAGATTTCGACAACGCGAGTTTTAAGCGTCCGGAGCAGATCGCCAAAACGAGAGACAATTAAAAAAATCGAAAGTTAAAACGAACTGTCGTTAACGTGGACGTGCGAAGCAAACAAATACTTTCATTTCTTCTTCCACATGAATTTTACAAGGGAATTAATGTTTGACCTCATCGTGTGAACTCTTGACCCTTGAGCGATTTTGACCAAATCTAAAATCAGCGCGAGCCACTACACCCTACCCTCCTGAATTCACGTGGTGTAAAAATTTGAAAGCATTGGTAGCTTCCTTCGGTTCCTAAGTTATAACGTTTTTTGGATGTTTCACACTTCGAGGACTCACTTACACATTGTGCTTAGCTGCCTTCTGAACAGCGAGTTTTGCTCAATATTAATCAACATTGCATGATCACCTTACAAAATCACCAAACACACGGCCCTCGCCCGCCACTCCTGGAGAATCACGTGGTGTAAATTTGGATACATTGGTAGTTCTTCCGTTTCCGGGAGCTAGCAATCATGCATGGCCTACAACAGAAACACTTGTGCACGACGCAATAGGTCCCGCCTGCGAGACAACTAAGACCATTTATACACATTACAAACAACACAGCCAGGTCATAGACCGTGGTTTTCTCTGTTACGAAAAAATCGGTGTCCACTTGACTGATGACCCTTATCTAATAAAAGCTTCCTCTTATCTAGAGAATA
>CM068961.1:90682231-90694278 GCA_035128595.1 Eptatretus atami
GCGGCCGCAGTATTTCCACGGTCACACAATGTAGCAGTCAACATATGTTTTTTTTTTCGGGGAGCCGCACGGTGTATTTTAAATTGTGGAGAGCCGAAAACGTGGGGGTGCCCGTACGGTCTTTGGATTTGATGTCGCACAGTGACACCTTAGGCATCGCTGCGGGCCGGCCCATAGAATTTTCAAGGCAGACGCAAGGTGCCCGCAAGGCGACCACAGGGGGACCGCAAGGGGGCCCTAAGGCCGAACGTGCGGCCAGACCGGACGGTACGAGTGGGTATATATACCAGTTCTTTTTTTTTACTGGAAATAAAATATAACAGTATATATAAACTGAATATAACTATAACTATAATATACCGTCGGTGCCCCCAGAATCCGAACGCCCCATTGTTTGAACAAATTTGGAATCCGAACAATTTTTTTCGAGAAAATTTTTGGCCCTAAAAACCTAAATACAATTTTTAAAAAACCGAACACAACGTAAGCGTTCATGTTTCATCCACGTGTCTCCCCACCTATCGACCGCGCATCTTCGCGCCTTTGTTCATATCAGTTTCGTCGGTGGATAGTACTCATGAAAGCATCTCTCGTGTGTCGATCGATACTTTAAGGCCTCAGTCACATTTGCCTCTACGGCCGAGGATACGGCGGCCCGTACGCCCTCTGAATTGACAGAAACGTGCTGCGGCCGCAGAGAAACTGAGGTGGCCTCAGGGTGGCTCTACACCAATATGCTATATTTTACACGTCGTAAGGTCGCCGTGGAATATAAACGCGAGTTATAACTTGTTTTCATTTCTACGTTCGCCGTAGAAATTTCGACAAGCCGAACAAAAGAACTGGTAAAAAAAAAAAAAAAAAAAAATTAACAAATGCCATTCGTTACTCCAGTCTGGCCGCAACATTCGGATTAGGGCCCCCCTGCGGTCGCCTTTGGGCACCTTGAGGCTACTTGAAAAATTCTATGGCCTCCGAGGAAGCCCTAAGGTCACCCGTGCGACATCAAATCAAGGACCGTATGGCAAACCCCACGTTTTTTCGGTTCCACAATTTTCCAAATACGCGCGAGCGGGCTCCCGAAAAAAAAACATATGTGACTGGCTACATTGTGTGACCGTGGAAATACTGTGGCCGCTTTATAATTGGCTAGTCCCGTAACATTTGTAGACCCTCTGGCCGCCGAGCCAAATGTGATCAGGCCTTATACCTCGTGTTTTCAACTTCATTTGTGAGTTTGTTTTTTTAAAATCACTGTGTTTTAATAATAACAAAAAAAAAGCAATCCGATCATGTGGGTTGTGACGGAACGTTGGGCAAGGATTGAATTTCACAGCAAAACCGGTTGTAATTTGGAAATATCCATGATTAACGTCAGCGCGATGCGTTTGATGAAAGTGATTGTGGTTCTGCGGGCATCATGTTTGATGAGCTGCCCTGGGGGCAAGCGCTCGCAGGAGTGTGCGAGCGATACGGAACCCAGGCCGGAGCTCGAGCCTGTGTGGGGACCTTTGGGATGTGGTGATTGTACCAGTTTACATACAATACATCGCCACCGAAGGTCATTTACTCATCTTATTTTACCCTTAAACATGGGGAATTTCATTTAAAGGTCTTGAAAGTGGGTTTTTTTCTTGGGTCCACGAACTGAAATTAATTTCACTCCATTATTTCCTTATGGAAAAATATTTTTGGAATCCAGAACTTTTTGCAATCCGAACAGCCCTGGAACGAATTAAATTCGGATCTGGGGGCCCCACTGTGTATAGGCAAAAACACCTATACTGCCGATCTCTAGCGTAGCGCACGGTGGACGCACGTGGACGCAGACTGCCAACGGAGCCATACGTATGGTGCAAACGGGGCGTTAAGGGGAACCGTGCGTCGACCCTGCATGTGCCCGCAGGTTAGTCACACAGACCGCATCCACCGTACGGAAGACCGTAGGAAATAGTGCTGCGCCGTCAATTTTTTTGGGGGTTGGGAAAATTCCATTTTTCAATTGAGAAGAGCTTTACGGCAGCCACAGGAATAACGCAAGCCCACCGTACGCCCCTAACGTAGGTCGACAGTGGACACACAATCTTATTCATAGCTTGGCTTGTCGAATTGCTACGGCGCGAACGTAAGAAATGAAAAGAAGTTATAACTCCGCGCTAATAAATTCCACGGCGCCCCTAGGCCTGTAAAATATAGCCAAACGGCATAGGGGCTCCCTGAGGCCACCTCAGTTTCCTCTGCGGCCGCCGCAAACGTTTCTGTTCAATTCAGAGGGTGTACGGCCGCCGTATCCTCGCCGTAGAGCAAATGTGACCTAGGCCTTAGCGGGAGAACGGGAATTTTTGCAATCAACTCTGTCTGTCTGGTGTTCTGCCCGGAGCCGTCAAACTCTTTTTTTTTTTTTCCATTTAAAGCTTTTGTCATCAAAATTTTCAACAAAGCCTTTATTATGAGAGTATGTAGAAGACAAATTTCCATAATTTTGTTAAGATCAAAAGGTCAAAGGTCGCAGCAATTAACCTAAAATCAATAAATTTCATGACTTATTCTTCGAACCATTTTTTTGGCCTGGCTTCTATTATTTTTTTTTACTTTTTTTTTCCTCAGCAATCACTTATCCGAATGACACAAAAATTTTCCGGGTAGGAGCGTCCCTCATGGGAGGAATATTTAATGATAATTGGTGACATCATAGGTACGTGGTACCGCAGCCATCTTTGATTAAAACACAAAAAAAAAAACATTATATCTCTGAAACCGCTGTCGAAATAATTTTAAAACTTGGCATATCTCCTTCCACTCACAATGGGGAATAGTGCATGTAAGGAGGATGTTATCGGTGAAGTGGTAAAAGACCAGCCATAAATGTTTTTAATTGAAATCCTTGTTTAACCAAAATTGAACATTCAGTGGTATGTCAGGCCATAACATTTTTTACCAAATTGAGCTTTGTCATGAAATCTTCAACAAACCTTTATTATGAGATTGTGAGAACACAAATTTACAAAAGTAACAATTTGTTTAACTGTTTGTTTTCATATCAAGTTTAGTCTTGTGTTTAAAGCGGATGGGCTTTTCCATTTGAGATGCTTTCTAGTTTTGTGCTGCATGTGTGAGCATTCCATTTCATTGTTGAATTCATTCATTGAATGTTTAATATTGTATTGGTTCGTGGGCCGCCAACCAGTGACCATATTTTCGTTGTGTCTGTGTGTCTGTCTTAATGTCTGTTTGTGACGCCTTCTCCAGAGCATAAGCTCCGTGACATTTGATCAATCTTGATGAAACTTGGACACAAGCTAGATATACATGGTCCAAGTTGTGTCATTTTTGTATGAGGGGCCGTCCCACGCCCACTTGAAATTTTTTATTTATTTTATATTTTTTTCTCGATTTTTTTCTCGGCAATGTCATTTCCTGGAAGCTGTGCGTGAAATGTCCATAAGTACAAACATAATAAAAAATCCGATTTGGATTTGGTCAATTTTACTGAAAGAGATAGGTTTTTAACGGGTAGGGCTTACTCAAAAGTTTCCACTAACTCCATTGTAACCTATCATGCATTGTTCAACCTAATGCCTGAGAACCATGTCGCCTCCCTTTTAGTTTAAATATATACGTACTTGGTTTCAATTCCATTTGCAGTTCTGTCATTGTGAGGTTTAAAAATCTTACGCCCAATGGTTTGTGCAGGCTTTTCAGTGAAATCAAACCACTTTAATTTAATCTGCGTAAAAAACAGCAACCATAATGTGCTACAAAGCACTATCAATTGAGCTCTTAGATCTTTTTATGTTATCAAAAAGCATAATGGAATAAATAAAATAGCCTTAATGAAAGACATCTTCAATTACACAAGGGGGGTGCAACAAACACAACAATTGCTTTTTATTACTGAAGGCCTTCCAAGAATATGTTAACTGCTGATGGATGTGGGGTGTGGGGTAATGTTTGATGTTAGTCCCTTCCTCAGAGAAAAATGACCAACCATTTTTTTAAAAAATCCACTTTCAGTTGATAAAGCCCATTATTTATTAAGAACATCAGTTGGGATGTGTGTGCATGCATGATATATATATATATTGAAAATTACATGCCCAGACCAGGAATCAAACCCAGGTCCTCTGGTGAAACATACCAAGTGGCCTGGCCATCCTGAGCTCTCTGGGCGACCCAACAGCTAAAACACGCAAAATTTTTTCCACATATAGAAAATGCTACTCTCTTTCCCCCACTCTAATTACAACCAAATGCCCATCTTTCCACGTTGGAGAGATGTGATGATCTTTCTGAAGTGGGAGAATGTTCATGGAAGACTTGAACAAGGGACATTGAAGCAGCCTTTCTGAGCATTCTCGATCTATCGAATTGGGAGTGGGTTCGTTGTTTTTCATTGATTTGTTGACTCCTTCATATTTGCACATAGTAACATGCCTGGGAAAGCCTCATGGGCATGTTATTTCTGTCCTTGCGCTCTCACTGAGAATTCACCAATAAGCTGAAACTGGGTCCTGCAGCTTGAGGGGGTGTGTAGTATTGGGGATTCTATGTGTGTAGTATATGTGAATGTCCTTTCCAGCTGTGGAGGAACATCTGCGAAGGGTTTGAAAACAGTAAAGGGCGCAACCTTGGGTACCTTATCATTGGTGATTTCATGTAGCTTTCTTTGGCTTAT
This sequence comes from Eptatretus atami, assembly GCA_035128595.1. Taxonomy (NCBI): domain Eukaryota; kingdom Metazoa; phylum Chordata; class Myxini; order Myxiniformes; family Myxinidae; genus Eptatretus; species Eptatretus atami. The sequence goes on from CM068961.1 coordinate 90,686,907, forward strand.
AAAGAGCATGGGAAGGAGTCGAATTTATCTTCATATAAAATCCTTAGCTACCCTGGGGCGAATTTAAGGGAATTCGAGTGAGGCTAAATTGGTTATTCCCGTCATTCACAGGTTGAAACAATGAATTGTGAAGTAGAGTTAGGTCTTATTAATGCGAGTTATTTCCTAATTATACTAAATATAATTATAGATAATTAATATAATATATATTAATATAATTAATATGAAAACAATAAGATAATCACATCGTATATACTATTACTTTCTAGCTACTTGGCAAATGGAGATAGGCGAATTACCATAATTAACTTACAACTACGTGAATTCACTAAATTGCCCCAGGTAGCAAGGATTATATATGTATAGATAAAATATAATATTGCTATGAGTATACTCCTCCCATTGTACATATATAACTTTTATTTTATTATTTATCTTGTATAATAAGCAGACGACCGATCAGTGGCGCAATAAAACATAATTCGATGCGACCCATAAGCAGCCATTCTCCATCTCACAATATTAACTACATAGGAGTTTCAATCAAGCACACATATACACGCTAAGAAATGTGACAACCAGTATTCTTGCCGATAACCTACGAGACCTAGATAATCAATAAATTTCACTGGTGAATAACTCCAAGAAACAAACTAGTATTTTACGGATTAACAGAACTATAAATATCACTGTCTTTATTAAATCAGAAAAAGATTCAAAATACACACACATGCATGTATGCAAACTGTACACACCCCCTCACCTGCAGAACCAGTTTCCATCGGCTTTATTGGTGATCATCAGTGCAGCAGACACAGATACATGCCATTGAGGCTCCAGGCATGTACGTGCAAATATGAGGAGTCAACAAATCAATGAAAAACAACGACACTCCAATCGATAGATCGAGATGCTCAGAAAGGCTGCTTCAATGTCCCTTGTTCAAAGGTCTTCCGAACATTCTCCCACTTCAGAAAGATCCACTCACATCTCTCACAACGTGGAAAAGAGTGGCATTTGTGGAATAGAGTGGGGGAAAGAGAGTAGCAATTTCTATATGTGGAAAAATTGCGTGTTAGCTGTTGGGTCGCCCAGAGAGCTCAGAGATGGCAGAGCACTGGTATGTTTCACCAGAGGACCTGGGTTTGATTCCTGGTCTGGGCATGTAATTTTCATATATATATATAACATGCATGCACACACATCCCAACTGATGTTCTTAATAAATAATGGGCTTTATAACTGAAAGCTGATTTTAAAAAAAATGTTGGTCTATTTTTCTCTGAGGAAGGGCTAACACTCAAAAATTACACACACCCACATCCATCAGCAGTTACATATTCTTGAAGGCCTTCAGTTAATAAAAGCAATTGTTGTGTTTGTGCACTTGTGTAAACTGAAGATAGTCTCATTAAGGCTATTTATTATCCATTATGTTTTTGATAACACTAAAAGATCTAAGAGCTCAAGTGATCAGTGCTTTGTAGCACATATGGGTTGCTGCTTTTTACGCAGATTAAATTAAAGTGGTTGATTTCACTGAAAAGCCTGCAAAACCATTGGGGTAAAGATTTAAAACCTCACAATGACAGAAACTGCAAATGGAATTGAACCAGTACGTATATATTTAAACTAAAAGGGAGGCGACAATGGTTCGCAGGCATTATGAACAATGCCATGATAGGTACAATTGAGTAGTGGGAAACTTTTGAGGAAGCCCTACCGTAAAAACCTATCTTTCAGTCAAAATTGACCAAATCAAATCGGATTTTTTATATGTTGTACTTATGGAACATTACGCACAGCTTCCAGGAAATGACATTGCGAGAAAAAAATCGAAGAAAAAATATAAAAATAAATAAAATTTCAAGTGGGCGTGGACCCCTCATACAAAAAAGACACAACTTGACCATGATATCTAGCTTGTGTCCAAGTTTCATCAAGATTGCATCAATGTCACGGAGCTATGCTCTGGAGAGGGTCACAAACAGACAGACAGACAGACACACAGACACAACGAAAATAGTGGTCACTGGTGGCGCCACGAACCAATACAATATTTAATACATTTCAATGAATGAATCAACCAATGAAATGGGAATGCCTCACACAATGCAGCACAAAACTAGAAGCATCTCAAAATGGAAAGCCCATCCGCTTTAAACACAAACTAAACTTGATATGAAAACAACAGTTAAAACAAATTGTACATTTTGTAAATTTGTGTTTCCACAATCTCATAATAAAGGTTTGTTGAAGATTTCATGACAAAAGCTCAATTGGTAAAAATGTTATGGCCTGGACATACCACTGAATGTCAATGGTAAACAAGGATTTCAATTAAAACATTTATGGCTGGTCTACCACTTCACCGATAACATCCTCCTTACAATGCACTATTCCCCATTGTGAGTGGAGGAGATATGCCAAGTTTAAAATTATTTCGATCAGCGGTTTCAGAGATATAATGTTTTTATTTTTGTGTTTAATCAAAGATGGCTGCGGTACACGTGACCTATGATGTTCACAATTATCATTAAAATATCTCCATGAGGGGACGCTCACCCCGGAAATTTTGTGTCATCGGATAAGTGATTGCTGAGGAAAAAAAGTAAAAAAAATAATAGAAGCCAGGCCAAAAAATGGTCGAAGAATAAGTCATGAAATTTATGATTTTAGGTAATGCTGACCTTTGACCTTTTGATCTTTTAACAAAATATGAATTTGTCTTCTACATACTCTCATAATAAGCTTTGTTGAAAATTTGATGACAAAAGCTTAAATGGTAAAAAAAAAAAAGAGTTACGGCCCGGGCAGACACAGACAGACAGAGTGATTGCAAAATCGTCCCTCCCGCTAAGGCCTAGGTCACATTTGCTCTCTACGGCGAGGATACGGCGGCCGTACACCCTCTGAATTGACAGAAACGTGCGGCGGCCGCAGAGAAACTGAGGTGGCCTCAGGGAGGCCCTATGCCGTTTGGCTATATTTTACAGGCCGTAGGGGCGCCGTGGAATTATAGCGCGGAGTTATAACTTTTTTCATTTCTACGTTCGCCGTAGCATTCGACAAAGCAAGCTATGACATAGATGTGTTCCACGTCGACCTACGTAGGGCGTACGGTGGGCTTGCGTTATTCCTGTGGCTGCCGTAAGCTCTTCTCAATGAAAAAATGATTTTCCAACCCCCAAAAAATTACGGCGGCAGCACTATTTCCACGGTCGCGTACGGTGGCTTGCGGTCTGTGTGACTACCTGCGGGCAATGCAGGGTCGACGCACGGTTCCCCTACGCCCCGTGCACTACGTATGGCCTCGTGGCAGTCTGCGTCCACGTGCGTCCACCGTGCGCTACGCTAGAGATCGGAGTATAGGTGTTTGCCTATACAGTGGGGCCCCAGAATCCGAATTTAATTCGTTCCAGGAGGCTGTTCGGATTGCAAAAAGTTCGGATTCCAAAAATATTTTCCCAATAAGAAATAATGGAGTGAATTAATCAGTTCGTGGACCCAAAGAAACCCACTTTCAAGACACTTTAAACTGAAATTCCCATGTTTAAGGTAAAATAAGATGAGTAAATGACCTTCGGTGGCGATGTATTGTATGTAAACTGGTACAATCACCCATCCAAAGGTCACACAGGCTCGAGCTCCGGCCTGGGTTCCGATCGCTCGCACACTCTGCGAGCGCTGCCCAGGGCAGCTCATCAAACATGAGGCCGCAGAACCACAATCACTTTCATCAAACGCATCGGGCTGACGTATCATGGATATTCCAAATTACAACCGGTTTTGCTGTGAAATTCAATCCTTGCCCAACAGTCCGTCACACCACATGATCGGATTGCTTTTTTTGTTATAATTAAAACACAAGATGATTAAACAAACATCACAAATGAAGGTGAAAACAGAGGTAAGCCTGTCACATTTGGCTCGGCGGCCAGAGGGTCTCAAAATGTACGGGCACTAGCAATTATAAAGCGGCCACATATTTCCACGGTCACACAATGTAGCAGTCATATGTTTTTTTTTCGGGGAGCCGCCGGCGTATTTAGAAATTGTGGAGACCGAAAACGTGGGTTGCCATACGGTCTTTGATTTGATGTCGCACGGTGACCTTAGGGCGTTCCTGCGGAGGCCATAGAATTTTCAAGGTGAGCTCAAGGTGCCAAGGCGACCGCAGGGGCCCTAAGCGAATGTGCGGCCAGACGGAGGTAACGAATGCGTTAATTTTTTTTTTTTTTTTTACCAGTTCTTTTGTTTCGGCTTGTCGAATTTCTACGGCGAACGTAGAAAGAAAAAAGTTATAACTCCGCGTTATAATTCCACGGCGACCTAGACGTGTAAATATAGCCATATGGTGTAGGGCCACCTGAGGCCACTCAGTTCTCTGCGGCCGCAGCACGTTTCTGTCAATTAGAGGGCGTACGGCCGCCGTATCCTCGCCGTAGAGCAAATGTGACTGAGGCCTAAAGTATCGATCGACACACGAAGATGCTCATGAGTACTCCACCGACGAACTGAATGAACAAAGCGCGAAGATGCGGGTCGAATAGGTGGGGAGACAGTGAAGAAACATGAACGCTACGTTGTGTTCGGTTTTTTAAAATGTATTAGGTTTTTAGGGCAAAATTTTCTCGAAAAAATTGTTCGGATTCCAATTTGTTCAAACAATGGGCGTTCGGATTCTGGGGGCACCACGGTATATTATGTTATAGTATATTCAGTTATATATACTGGTATATTTTTATTTCAGTAAAAAAAAGAACTGGTATTACCCACTCGTTCGTCCGTCTGGCCGCACGTTCGCCTTAGGGCCCCCCTGCGGTCCCCCTGTGGTCGCCTTGCGGCACCTTGCGTCTGCCTTGAAAATTCTATGGCCGCCGCAGCGATGCCTAAGGTCACTGTGCGAACAAAATCAAAGACCGTACGGCACCCCCACGTTTCCGTCTCCACAATTTAAAAATACACCGTGCGGCTCCCCGAAAAAAAACATATGTGACTGCTACATTGTGTGACCGTGGAAATACTGCGGCCGCCGTATAATTGCTAGTGGCCGCAGATTTGGAGACCCAACGGCCGCCGTGGCAAATGTGCCTAGGCCTAAGCGGTAGGACGGGCCAATAACAAAAAATAAATAATCAGCATTTATAATGTTTCGACACACACACGCTGTCCTTGCCATTTTATAAACCAGTCACGATTTAAAAAAAAACAAAGCAACATTTCATATAAGTGAAGGGAATGTTGGAGATTTATCAGCTCTAAATGCTTGCTCGCTCTTGAAATTTCTCATTCTGAATGTATACAATCTCCAAAATTTGTTACAATGATTGGAGATTTACCCATGATGTTAGGTACACCCAAATGAGCACCTCTCAATGTGATGGAATTGTCACACATATTAACTTACTTAAATTTTAACCCCGGTGGACGACCCTATCCGGCTCTGACAACCCCGATCTTACCGAAGGAAGGCGTCCAATGAGCCATTTTCCATGAATTCTGTGATAATCATTACAGGCGTTGCTGCACAAACACAGAGGAAAGTTTGTGGGGTTCTGCCAACAATGAAAATAGTTCAGACTGGAAGCAAACACCTGTCATGAGAGATCCCACAGATCAAAATTATATGTAAGAAGGTAGACTTTATGACTAATACTACCAAAATGACTACGGTAATATTACCAAACAAGGCAATTTGTTCTTACTCGTATCCATTGAGCATTGCTTGGTGGAATAATAGTTACATGAATGACAGTTCAACGGTGAATGGCGTGGATAATTACGTCGTATATCTTCAACGACGGCACGCATGTGATGCATCTGGAGACATAAATTCCCCCCAGCACTGAATTAAAATCATAATTTGACAATCTCAGCATGTACGTTGAACTCAAGTGCTGGTAGAATGCAAGAAATGTGGCAGAATGAAAGCAGAGCACCTTTCAAATCACATCAGAATACATCAATGGAAACATCATTGAAAGTGTGCTGTCTGAGTATCTAAACTTCACTTAAGCAAACACTGATGATCAAGCAGCACTTTGATATTAATTTCCCACGGAAATGCTGACATTAATGCAAATGTTACGATGCTAATGACCACCACTAAATATTAAGGGTTTTTCTCGTTGGTTGGAATCTCCTGAACGAAGTCCTCCCAGGGCCCAAGGTAGGCCACCTCTTTTTTTTTTTTTTTGAACCACATTCCGAGGAACACGTATAATTGCTAGTGGCCGCAGATTTTGGAGACCCCACGGCCGCCGTGGCAAATGTGCCCTAGGCCTAAGCGGTAGGACGGGCCAATAAACAAAAATAAATAATCAGCATTTATAATGTTTCGCACAACACACGCTGTCCTTGCCATTTTATAAACCAGTCACGATTTAAAAAAAAACAAAGCAACATTTCATATAAGTGAAGGGAATGTTGGAGATTTATCAGCTCTAAATGCTTGCTCGCTCTTGAAATTTCTCATTCTGAATGTATACAATCTCCAAAATTTGTTACAATGATTGGAGATTTACCCCATGATGTTAGGTACACCCAAATGAGCACCTCTCAATGTGATGGAATTGTCACACATATTAACTTACTTAAATTTTAACCCCGGTGGACGACCCTATCCGGCTCTGACAACCCCGATCTTACCCGAAGGAAGGCGTCCAATGAGCCATTTTCCATGAATTCTGTGATAATCATTACAGGCGTTGCTGCAACAACACACGAGGAAAGTTTGTGGGGTTCTGCCAACAATGAAAATAGTTCAGACTGGAAGCAAACACCTGTCATGAGAGATCCCACAGATCAAAATTATATGTAAGAAGGTAGACTTTATGACTAATACTACCAAAAATGACTACGGTAATATTACCAAACAAGGCAATTTGTTCTTTACTCGTATCCATTGAGCATTGCTTGGTGGAATAATAGTTACATGAATGACAGTTCAACGGTGAATGGCGTGGATAATTACGTCGTATATCTTCAACGACGGCACGCATGTGATGCATCTGGAGACATAAATTCCCCCCAGCACTGAATTAAAATCATAAATTTGACAATCTCAGCATGTACGTTGAACTCAAGTGCTGGTAGAATGCAAGAAATGTGGCAGAATGAAAGCAGAGCACCTTTCAAATCACATCAGAATACATCAATGGAAACATCATTGAAAGTGTGCTGTCTGAGTATCTAAACTTCACTTAAGCAAACACTGATGATCAAGCAGCACTTTGATACTTAATTTCCCACGGAAATGCTGACATTAATGCAAATGTTACGATGCTAATGACCACCACTAAATATTAAGGGTTTTTCTCGTTGGTTGGAATCTCCTGAACGAAGTCCTCCCAGGGCCCAAGGTAGGCCA
>CM068961.1:90701633-90720649 GCA_035128595.1 Eptatretus atami
GATCCTGGGCCATGGAGTAGTGTAATTTATAAGGTTAAGTTGATAAGTTGTGTACTGTAAATATGAGTGCGCCCCCAGCATGTCTGTCTAGCGCCGGCAATTTTAGTTAAGTCGTCTGTGTGAGTGGGTTTGTTTAGTTAGTTACTCAGCCCTCAGGTTATTTATTTTGGGGACACTGGGGACCACGAATACCATGAATGTCGCATTCAGGGATCCGTAGGTAAAACTTACTAGGGGAGAACTACACATGATGGCCACACGAGAATTTGACCGACTCGGGACGAGTCTCTAAAACATGGGAGGTGGCTTAGTGTTACGGTCTGTTGGAAATTCGCAACCACCATTCTAGCGTCCTGTAGGTGAGATCATTCTTTTACTAGTACATGTATTAGATTAGCCCAAAAACCCATTGTTAGAGGGGAATTAATGGTGATCCAGTCAGCTGCCGATCCTCCAGTTTAGTCGTTTTTCTTTCGCTTCTTTCATTTCAGACGACCAAAACTTGCAACGACTGCGTGCGTTTTTCCCGCCATTCTTCTCCTCCGCTGTGGTGCGAGGGAAGAGGGGGAGGCAGCTCCGCCGCCGATTGGGGTGTATGGACCAGGTGAGGCGGTCGCGGTACTGGAACGCCCCTTTTTCCAGAACCCTCTCGGAAGGAGGGTGAGACCGAAAACGGGATGGGCCGGAGTGGAAGGCGCGAGCCCCGGGCTATAAAAGATCGCGGACACGGCGGGCGCTCTCTCTCTCTTCGCCCTCTTCGGCTCTTCCTCTTCCTCTTTACCTCTTTCATCCTGGAGCTGGTCTCGTCATTCGTCTTGACTGGTGGGTCTTGGTCTTCTGTACGAGTCGCAGAGCTTGTCGTTCCTGCCTTGGTTTCTTGTTGATCCTCGCGGCGAGCCCTGGGACCCCGTGCGGTCCCTGAGCCCGGACCAACAGCTGGTGGGACGACGAGCGCGGAGAATAGCGCCGGAACAAACCCCCGTCCGTTTTCCCCAAAAACCCCGTCCAACGTGTCGCGGCGACACCGGCGCAGCTTACGCGCGGCACGGAGCTCGCGTTGCCACCACCGCCGGAGAGAGCTCGCAGACCGCCAGAGGAGTTACGTCGCCAGGACTGCGACACGACCAGCGGATAGTCGCGACTCCCATTTCTTTTGGCAGTTTTTTTTTGAACGTGTGTGGTGTGGCGCCGTGTCTTAATAAGCAAATTGTATTAAGTGTGCCGAGGTGTTCGCTTAGCTCGGTTGTAGGGCTCTGCGTCGTCGTTGTCTATCCTTTTCGCATTACATTTGCTTTTTGTGTGCATTCCTACTGTGTGAGTCATAGTGTGCTTTGTGTCCGTGTGTAATAAATAAATGCTTGCTTTGTTGAATTGTATTACCCCCGTTTCGCTGCGTCCTTTCTTTGTGGGTCTTCATCTGCTTTCACATAAAGGTTTGAGTGGTGCGCGAGACGCCAGAGAATTAATTTGAGAACCGTCAAGGTCGACGATTAACTCCGCCCTCTCCGGTTATCCCTGAGCACGGAGAGCGCTTTAAGCGGTTCGTGTCCGAATGTGCGACCATTTGTGCGCTGTGAGGTACAAACCCCCAGTAGCGGTTAACCCGTGCGAGTACTTAGGTAGTATCGGACTGTTCGGCGATTCACCCTTACCTCGCACGGAGTGGAATGCGGACTGGTTGTGGTGGGGTTAAACCCCCACCCGGACTGGCTCCCGGCGTTTAGCTTCCGAGAGGGTCCCACGACTGAATTGTTCCATCCGGTGGGCGAGGCGGTCGCGATTCTGAGTCAGCGTGGCCCAATCGCACGCGGCGGGCAGCGAATTCGCAAAACAATACATATATACATATATATATATATATAGTATATATATATATATACATATATACATATACAATATATATGTTTACATATATTATAACATATATATATATACATATAGTACACTTATACTATATTATATAACTTATATATATACATATATACATACATACATACATATACATACATTGTATACAATCATAATATATACATATACATTACATACATGTTATACTTATACATACATGCATAACATAATAGACATATTATACATATAATACGAATATACATTATATACATACATATATACAGTATACATATATACAGATACATACATATATACATATACATATACACATAACATCATATACATTATACATTAGCATATATATACATATACATATACATACATATATACCATACATATATACATATACATACATATATAACATAATACATATATACATATACATATATACATATACATACATAATATATATACATATTTATATATATATAGTGATACATACATATATATACATTATATGTATCACATATATACATATACATTACACATATACAATATTATTATTATATATATAGTATATATTACATAATATAGTATATATATATATATATATATTATATATATATATATATTACATATATTTGTCCAAAATGATGCTGCAACTTTTTCAAATGGCTGATCATATTTACGAATGTGATCCCTTTCTTTTTTCATGGTCACGTAAAGAAGTTTTAAAGTTATTTTTCCATTCGACGTTTTCAACCCTACTCGAACCAATTTATCTGCCCACCCGCAACAGACACTCATTTTAGAGACTTGTTGGAAACAAAGTTATTATGTTTTGTGGGGTCTATCCAAATGCTAAGAATTCCACAATGCAAAAGCATCAAAAGTATCATTTTTTGAAAAGTTTGAGCACATTGGTTGCATGAAGCATGAGCACATTGAGGAAAGGACAAATTATTGAGAATTGAAGACCGACAAAATTGTGACAGTCAGACAGCAGATAAGTGAACATAATGCAGAGTAAGATTCCTTCCAGCAATTAGAAGTGGAATGGAAGATGTCACTATGAATTGACAACTTTCAGGAGATGTGCACTACTACAAAAGTCTCCCGGTGCTGGAGTTTTCTGAGATGACATTTCCTGGGGTGATCGCTCATTTATCGACGGATGGACAAAACCCATGGCCTCCCTACTCTGGATATGCACTCCTCCCATACTACCTACCTAATGGGGGTCACTCAAAGCTAAGGTCGATTGGAAAAAACAACCCACTGCAGGAGTTGCACAAATTATCTCAGATGGAAGTCCATGACATCAGCTCAGTTCGCAGCTATTTATCGGAACAACTTTCAGCTGTCTGTTTGGCAATTGTCATCCAGAAGGGTGGTGCTTAGATGAAGCACTTCATCAACTTTGAATGATTATTGCCCTCCTTATTTGCTTGTTGAAGAATTATTTTTCGCTATAATTAAACAAAACATTTATCTAATCATGTTATTATTAGACAAAAACAAACAAGCATCGACCAATAATTACAAAAAACAATTACAGTTAAACAAAAAGTTGCGCACACATCATTTTTGGATCAGCCCACACACACACACACACACACACACACACACAACACACACAACACACACACACCACACACACACACACACACACACACGAGGTCAAAACAGGCTCTTACTTTTTGGTAACGACACCCTCTAGGCGGATTATGTTGGCGGTGCTCAAACTGCCCATAATTGCTCGCTTCACTCAGGAAATCTCCTTTCTTTGCTTCTCACTGTAGCCTGCCTTCAGGGTCTTTATTGGCTACCAGAACTTTCAGTCTGCTCAGCAGCCTCAAAACACCCACGGTACACCTCACCAAACTCTCCTGCAAATGGAATAAAAGGGACACCGAACTAGGCGATCGTTCTAATCATTGCCTGCGACAATCACACACCTTCATTGACATATTGAATGTTTTTGTAGATGATCCCAGTCGTATTTACCATGAACGTAATTAAACTTTCCATGTTTATTACGTCTCAATTTCCATGCTCTAAAAGTCATCCATCTGCCTAAATTAGGGCTTTAGAGTAATAGCTTTTTATCCTTAATGCTAAAACAGCAGCCTATTTGGCCTGTATATTCATGAAGTTTACGACAATTCAATGTCGACTGCCCTTGTTCCTTTTTCATTTTGGGGATAGCTGCTTTACTGTGAGCTCCAGTATTAATTATCCCGGCCAGAACTGATGATTTTGTCCTTGTCAACAATGTGCTTGTTCCACATCGTAATACATGGCAAGCCTCCTCAGGTAACATGAGAACAAGTTAAAATAAATTTGTGAAAGAGAAATCATATTATACAGTGCCTCAAGAAACTCTACACCCCCCTTTCAAAGTTTTTCACCTTGTTGCGCTTAAGCTGGAATGTAAAATTGCATTAAATCAGACTTTTTCCACATTTATTTACACATTCATAACACAGCAACTTTCCAAGTGAAAAGCAAGAATTATACAAATTTCAGAAAAATTTATTTAAAAAATACAAAAACAAGAATTCTTGCAGTTTGATAAGTGATAATCTTGGTGGAAACCGTGTTGACATCCAATTACAACAGTGAGCGTCTTAATAGTCTCTACAACTTGCACACCTTGATTGGACAATATTTGCCCATTCTCTGTGAACAATAAAACTTTCAGCCTCAATCAAGCATGCAATGGGGAGCATTGATGCGCGACAGCAATCTTCAAGTCAATTCCAACAGATTTTCGATTGATTTCATCGGGGCTCTGACCTGGGGCCACTCTAAGGAGAATTTATCTTTTGTTTCCTTGGCCACTCCAATTGAGCTTTGCTGTGTGCTTCAGGTCGTCTCATGTAATGCCGAAAGGTGACTTCCATCCCAATTTCAGCTTTCTTGCACAGGGCAGCAGGGTTTTCCTCCATTATCCCTTCTATCCTCAACAAGCTACCCAGTCCCTGCTGATGAGAAACATCCCATAACTATGCATTGATTGCTTGCCACCAACCATGCTTCACAATGGGGATGTGTTCTTTGGTTGATGTGGTGTTGATTGTGTAGTTGGGTTTGCGCCAAACGTAAAAAAACGTTTTTTGCCAATTAGGCCCAAAAGTTACATCTTGTTTCCGCCAGACCACAAAAACTTTTGCAACATGTTCTCAGAATCTCTGGCATAGTTTTTTGCTACACCCAATCGCGATCAATGTAGCTTTTTGAGTAATGCTCTTTCTTGCCACCCTATCGTACAGCCAGACTTGTTGGAGGTGCTTTGGAATATTGTTGTCACATGGCACACAGTGACCCAAACTTTGCCATTAAAGGCATTCTCTTATCAAAGTTTCAAAACTCTTTCAAAGTTTGCCAATGGCCTTCTGATGGCCTCTCTGATTCAGTCTCCTCCTTGTTTGGTCATCATTTGGAGAGGTACGGCCTGATCTGGCAGGGTCTTGTGGTACCATCATGCCTTCCCACTTCTTAATGATTTATCTGACTCTGCTTCCAAAGGATATTCAAGGCCTTTGACATATTTTTTTATTACAAAAAATCTGCACCACCTGCTACCCTGATCATGCCACCTTTTCCCACAAAAACTTATCACGCAGTCGGTCTTTTGAAAGCTCTTGGTGCTCTGGCTGTGTTGTAATGTGAAAGCACCACTCAGCAGGAAACCACAGGAACAGCTTAATTGATTCTGGAAATAATCAGAATCGCTTATAATTTAACACATGTGGAAGCCAATCTAACTTGTGTCCATGTGATTTTGAAGGTGATTGGCTTACACCAGAGATAATTTACAATTGCTATTATAATGCGGTGTGCGACCACTTTATCCAACCAGGATATTTATTAGTTTTTGTACTTTAATCAATTTTTCTGAAATTGTATAATTTGTTTTCACTTGGAAGTTGTGGCGTTACAATGCATAAATAAAGGTGGAAAAGTCTTGATTCGATGCAATTTAATTCCAGGCTCTAAGGCAACAAAAGGCTGAAAATTGCAAAGAGGTGTTAGACTTTCTATATGCACTGACCTATATATATATAAATATATAATATATATAGTATATATATATATATATATATATATACATACATATATATTAGGCATAGATAATATACTGATATATATATATATAGTATATATCATATATATATATATACTAATATATATATATATATATATATAATACATGGCGAAGAAATACAGACAACAGGTGGATACTTTTGAGAACAGGGAGCGTCTCCATTCACTTCTGAAACCCGGCATCTGCGAGATAACAACCAATGACACACACACCACACACACACACACACCACACACACACACACACACACCCTTCTGGTTTGTTCGTATCTCTCCACATTCCTTGTATCACTTTCTTCAACTTCCATTATGATCGATTATTCCCACTCACTGTATTAAACTCATGCACATGCAAGGCTTGTGCATTGCTGATTTCCAAACAACTTATTATCTCGCGCCATTTTTTCCTTGAGGATCATCGCACCAAATGTATATCACATCCTCGGCACAAAAAACCCAAATTAAAAATATACTTCACTCCTTCATTACAGGTGACAAGTACTTGTGCAAACTAGTTCACTCTCCCTGATAGTCGTAAGGGAAAATGCAATTTAAGTTACTCAATATCATAGCTGGTTTAACACCTTTGTACCTACTCCATCAATTTGGACTTTGTTTTTTTGTTTTTGTTTTTTTAGCCCTGAGCTATCTCTGACTATTTCTACTCACCAATTGGCAATTTGAACTCTCTTTCAGTGTTGTCAGTCAGCTTTTTCATTTCTCTCTCTATTTAAATTACTGAATTGCTGTCCGACCCCCTCTCCCTTCAATATAAACTGTTCCTTTCTATGCTTTTCTTTACCTCCTTTGGGAAAGTCTCCTCACCAACTGCCGCAAAAAGGATAAGAATCCCAATATTTGCACAAGAGGCATGAATGATCTATTCTGAGTCCCTCTCAAAAGAAATACTATACACTTCCTAAAAACTTGGCAAGCTAGCCAATGTTATGAAGGAAGAAAATTAGGCAAAAGTAACCCCCACCATTCCTCCCTCAAATTATAGCAAATTGGGATCATTTTCCGATGAAAGAAAATAGCAAATTGGTCTTAAATATAATACGCCATAGTATTTTTCCTGTAATTTATTTAAACACACACTATTGTTTTTGATTGTCAAGATATCTTTCGTAACTAAACACCTGGAACAATGGAGCATCAGGTATCAATTTTCTCCTAATAACAGCGAAGTATTTATTGTATTTACCATGATACTATGGACAACAGGTGAGAGGGTTGGACATGAAATCTTTGTAACACATTGACGTCCATTACGTGCATCACGATTTGTCTTCTTTAATTGTCATTGTCCCATATGGCCAAGGTACTTACAAGCTTGCTCAGTTTACATCATTCCAAATTTGCCAATTCACGCAGAAGAATATGCATTCTTTTTGGGATAACTGTGAGAGATTAATACTACGAGTATTAATATTCACTGTTGTTGGTCGCACGGTTTGAACAAAGCGAATGCAAACAAAAATCCGGATATAACTAAATCACGTACATAGTTAACAAAATTGGTGCATGTCCTCCAGCATATCCAATGGGAGTAATTTGGACGCCATTGCTTTCGTTGCACTTGCCACTTCAAACTTGCCTTTGAAAGCCTGCGAATTATTTGGCTGCTATTGGTTGTCTTTACTTTCAATTTTTTTTACTGCATCGAAAGAAATTTGTACTTTAAGTTGGATTTTTCTTTCACCTTGTCTAATTGTCATAATAATGACGATCCGTTTTGTCAAAGTCCATGGTGGCAGCTCTGACTCGGTGACTGTGAGGTTGAAAAACTCTATGGCTCCAGGTGGCGATGTAAAAAGGATGCTTTCAAATTACAATTGCATCTGACCTGAGATGCGAATGCCCCTGTCGCTTGCTACCAAACCAGAAAAAAGCCTCTCCATCCTCATCCTTTACACATGCTTTGCCTCCTGTGCCGGAAACTGAATTAGTAGGTACTGCGTTAAATTTTAAATACAAGTTCCCTCACAAGGGAACTCAATGCAAGAAGACGGTCATATACGGCCCATCAAGCCTGTGCACGAGGTTTGCCAACAGCTCGCGTTGTTGCTTTCATACTCCATTCTTATTTGAAGTGCTGCAGCGTAATAGCCAGAAAAATCAACACATTAGCCATTTAAAATAAATATTATATTTAGTATGACTTTGTTAGGTTCAAACACCAACCTCCCAGAGCTCAGAGCAGATGCCCTTTAACCATATACCACCAAGTTTGCGTGGATTTAAGTTGAAATAAACGATTTCAAGTTTACGAGCCAGGCAGGATAAAACCCAATTGAGGGAATATTCTATTGCCGTCAACTTCGTAATCGAGCCAAGGTGCCCAACACCACTGATGACACATACGAGCCTGATAAACCCTTTTGTCTAGATAGCACTTGCAAAACTTGTTTCAGAAATACTATTTCGGGCACCTTTCATCTGAGGCAGTTCAAGAACGATTACTGTTGTTGCTTGAAGTCTGCTCCCTGCAACCAGTGCACTGATCCAAATGGCTGGCGCGGGGCAAAGTAAAATTTTTAGAGAAACATTATTGCGTCAATGCAAACTCGAACTCGGATGCATGCTAATCTTATTCAAACATGTCACCCAAACTGTGTGTCATTATAACTTCTCAGTTTGATCCCCAAGTGAATAACCCTTCTTTTCTGCACTGTGCTTACCAAAATGCAATAGTTAATTGCAGCTCAAAATCACACAATCCAATCATCTAGAATGTTTCCAGCGTCCCCTTACATGATCTCAAGGTTTGAGGCCTTCAGTGACGTAATGCAATTTCGCTATTCCACTCATTCTCTGCTGTTAGTACGGTTCCTGCATGCATGATGGCAGATTTATTATTTTTTGTACCTATATTGTCAAGGCTCGCTGGAAGAGCGATTACCACTGAACGGATCAGGACGGAACAGGACAAATAAGAAACCAGCAGAGTGAGAGGGGGAAACACCGAACAGCAGAGTGAAGGCCGTAGATAGAGAGAGACTTCGTCAAACAGGGTTGTGGGGATGAATGGGAGCAGGAAAGGACAAGATGTATCCAGAAGGAACCTTCCAAGAGGGAAAAACTGGAAATTTTGAAATAGAAGGGCTTTGGTCGGGTTGGGGTTGGGGGTTACGATGGGTAGGAAAGATTGTGGTTTTGGATTGGGAGATCTGAGCATGGTGTCGTGAACAGCTGTCTTTGAAGACCTGGAGGGAAGAATGAGATTGAGAGGTGGAAGTTGTTCCACAGGTGGGGAAAGAGAAGGAACAATTTGAGTGGAAGCTGGAGCTGTGTCCTTATGTTAGGTATTTTCAAAAAGAAGGGGATTGATTGGCTTGGATGTGTGCCACCAGCAGAAACCTGCTGGGGTGGGGGGGTGCGAGGGAGGGGGAAAGGGGAAAAACCCAAAACAAAAAGGAAAGAGCCAGAGGTGCAAGACCAGAAGGCAAAATTAATTTTAGATGATAGATAAAATGCCGCACCTGCCTCCAAACAAACTCTGGATGGCCAGCACGACACGCCGATCTCCTTTCGCAAATTCGTTGCACCAGCCTGTGCGGCGGGGTCCTCGTTACGTAGTGTAGGGTCTACGTTACGTCTTGGATCCTGCCGAGTCTTGACTGCTAAAAACAATACACCCTTATGTGAGCAAGCTTGCAATAAAAACAAGCACACACATAATTCTGGTCATACTTGACACAAACTTAACTGTTCTTACCAAGGCAGCCACCAAATTGATGCCATTAATGCGTTTCTTTGTGTTTCAAAAGAAAAACGTAATGTGAAGAAAACAAGAAAAATTGTCTTACCTGACTTTATTCCTATTACAGCGTGACAAGTATTTTTGCTAATTTGAATTGAGATAAATTTCAATGCGTTCACTCGACGCACGATGACACGCAAAGTGCAAGGTTGTGATTACATGGCTTAATATTCTTACATTGATACGATCATTCCTGCGTCTAAATTATAAATTATAACCTGGCAAGATTAATCACAATCACGTTTTAGCTGCTTCTATTCCTGGGTTTGGTGTTTCGCATGCAGGGGAAAGGCATTCAATGTTTTTTTTGTGTTTTGTTGTCGTCAATCAGTGAGATGTTTAAAGTCGGCAGGCACAATCTACCTGCACTAGTCATTGCGTGGACGTTTAAAAGCAATTTCATGAGGGGAGTAGGCAAGTTATCGCTGGTAACCTGAACATACAACAATTCCAACCCAGATCAACTTTGATCGAAATGTCAGGCCTGGGCCAGATGCGTTTGCTAAAGACTTGCGTCAAAAACGTTTCCCAGCCAACCCCATAAGAAACGTGGGAATAACTTTGGGCCCATTTAATAATAAGAGCGGTATGTTTTAGCAGTATTGAGGAGTTGTAGGCCATATCGTAATATTTCCTACTCAAAATAATTAATGCCGTGTATTATCATTATTATTTACACATAATACTGTATTTAAAATGGAAAAACCTTTTGAATGCAGCCAATTGCCCAAACACTCAAGCATGAAACCAGTGAAATGCAGGTTTACAATATGAGCTTTAATATTTGCCTTTTTACACAAATCATTCTGATCTGCAATTCATTTTAAAGCTTTATCCTCAGAGAGACCCTTCCTTTTGAGCAACCAATAATCCCTCCAAAAAATAGAAAATTTTTGCCATTCCATAGTACCGATCTTTCGCATAACTTTGTGGGAAACTATTACATTACTCTTACACCCTCAGCTGGTATAATGGTTAGACAGCATAGCTCTCTCAATGCTGAGAGGTCTCAGTGGTTCAAACCCTGCCTGAGTCATACCAAAGGCTTTAATAATGCGTACATTTCTGCTCTGCTTGAATGCTTAACATTTTCAAATGATAGGAGTATGGAAGAACCTCCATAGCGTTGGTATACATAGTGCAGGCTTTGATGGGCTGCTGCATTGGCCCTCCTCCTTTGCAAAGGAACTTCATATTGTTATTATTACTCTCTGATTTTCCATCCCCTAAAAGTTTTGACGCTTTCATGACAGTTCAACCTCACCTAACGTCTCTAGGCAAAGATATCACTCCCCCCCCCCCCCACCACCTCTTCCCCTACCCATAACCTCAGCACTCATGATTGTGAGCAACTGTTTGGATTAATGCTGCGAGATTCTTCAACTGTGGAAACAACAGCCAGTCGACTATAACTGGTACGAAATCTTGCGCCAATGTCACCTGAAGCAAAACTTTTGAAATACAGGAAATAGACGCATTGAAAGGATTCACCAACTCCGAGAAATTTCATACCAAATTGTCAGTAGCCTAAGATCATGGCCTCAATGTTGTATGGGATGCCAAGATTAATTCCACTATGAATTAACTCTAAGCCACCTCACAAAAGTTACCAATCACTGGAGACATATTAACTATAAGCTTAATGGAAAATATCGTGGGGTAGCCATCAAGGAAAAAACATATGGAAGGGGATTGTTGACCAAAGGTTTGTGCTCCTTCGAGTGTTTACGTTCACACAAAGGCCCATGCTGCACGACGACCCTGACCCACACCCCTTCTTGCCGCAAACCCCACTTGCCCCAAGCTTCATTTCCACCAAGACCTGGACCCTCGGACTATTACCTGTTTTCAAAATTTTTGATGTCCCCACCTGCCGGCTGCCAATTTTACCAACAATGAAAGAATTTCCTGCGCAGCAACTCAGACATGGCTGAACTGAACGATCCGAAAAATTTTTTAAAATTTTAACTGGCAGAAAGTTTCAAGGACCAAATGGAGGATGTACGTTTAAGTCTTTAGGGATATACATTGAAAAATACAAAGTAAGCAAAAATGTTGGCTTGCGTCTTGACTTATTTGTGAAGCCATCGCTGAGGTTTCGAGAACGTTTGTGAAACAGCCCCTCGATACATCCCATTAAGCATTAAAGCCACCTCCAGCAAACCGAAGTTTTGTAGAGGAAAACGGATTTTATATTGCAGCATTCCCTTTATGCTTTCAACCGCATTCACTTAATCCCTCAGGACATTTGGAAAAAAAAACCGATTATGCTATGATGGATCCTTTTTATTTTACATACCTACATGAGAGTTAATTAGTGCAGGCCAAAAAAATCCATTCACTCGGAGACCGAGGCGTTTAGGTAAAACCGAAGGCAAGCCTTGCTCAAGTCAACCCTCAATGCATTCTCATCATGTTACCTGCATATCTCTTTCAGAAGTATCGCCAAGGTGCATTTCAAGTTTACTGTGGTAGTTGCCTTGCCATTTCCCCCCAAACTCCAAGGAGATGTCGAGGACGATATTAAAAAACAAAAAAATGATTTGATCGATACGTCTGTCATAAAAACCGCGTGCAATTACAGATGAACTGCCACACAGGGCAGCCACCTATCTTGCACCTCGTAAAGTTCGTAGAGATTGCTTGTCCATTTGGCAAGCCACCCAGCGATGACAATCACACATGAAGCTCCTGTATATTCAGTGGGCCCCCCACCCCCCCCCCCCCCTCCGAAGCTTTCATGCATCTGTCTCCATATTGGAGAGAGAGAGAAAAAATGAGAAAAACATCACACCTAATACCTATTAATGTTCATCGTCACCGTGGCTTCGGTCATGGGAAGAAGACTCACTGTGGCTGCTCCAGAGCTGAAATTTTTTCTTCCTCAGGTTCTTGTCCCTCGTTCTTCCACTGCAGGGACAACCGTCTTTGATGGAGTGCATAACCATTTCCATTATATGCGGATCATCAACGAAGCAAGAATTAATTCTTCGTGTGCTTTTTTTTTTTGGGGGGGGGATCGAGGGCGGGGTAGGGGGGGGGGGGGGAAGGCGTTAATAATGAAGTTACCCAATTCAACCTCTTCTTCTTCATACATCTACAACATTCTCCCACATTTTTTTTAAAGTGAGCCATTTAATGTGTTTGGCGTACCAATTCAGGGCGGCAAAATGTTTATAAATGTCATGTAGTGTATGTTGAGTATTCAGATGCAGCTTCTTGTTGTTGTTGTTGTTGCTTTGTTGCATCACAATGAGGAAATGTTCTTATTTGAAATTCCAAATGCCCATTACTCAATTTTAAATATTCATGCGCATTAAAGGAAATTGCGTTGTTTTAAGCAATTTGGTTTCTTTCTGCATTATGCATACCATGTTCTTTCAATTATAAAGGTTCCAGCGTAAAGTAACTGTATCTGTTCAAACATTGGCATAGATGACCCTGGATTACTGCATATGATCCGTTCACGGCACCATACAAAGGATTAATTAATGACACTGATTATGATTATGTTGCTATTCTGTCTGTCAAAGTCCATGACTTCTTTGTGCCGATGTAAATCGAGGGAGGACAATCCACGAGACTATTGCCCATTTTGAGCTTGGCAGCGTCTATGGTGTATGCGCGTGTCGATAATGTTCTTTCCTTACACAAATCGACCCCTGTCATATATCCACTCCCAAAAATTCTACGATTGTAGGTCATATAAAATTACATCGAATATGCATGTCCTGCACGGGATGAGCACACCTTTGAGCTCCTTCTAATCTGGGATCACTAGCGAACCTGATTACAAACTGTAGGATTTGGTTCTCACATTGCCTCACAAAGTGCCGCTGTCCATCGGAAAGATGTTTTTAAGCCAGGGATGTCCCATCTGCCAGGCATTAGTTTTTGGCACCTTAAAGACCCAGCAACCTTCTCATGAAGGGTACGTGAATATCGGCTGGCATTCCGGCCTGAATGTCGAGAAATTTCTTCCCTAACCAACAGGCACGGTGTCAGCATCGGCTGCCCTCTTCGGAACGACGCAGAGGCCACCAGCCATATGATTACCACAAGAGAGGAGAATAAATTAACCCATGACACTCCAGAGTACATATATTATATTCCACAATTCTTACTTCTTGTAAATACATTGTTGAAAGAGGGATTACATTTACGAGTTTTGGGCCAGCCAGTTGCATCACAATCCATAGCGTTACAGCCATGCCGCTGAAGCAGTGTCCAGCACCACTTTAGGGCAGGAATTTTCTCTGGGTTCTGTCACAGAATGTCCTAATTCTTTTTTCAAATCTTACCTGGCTACACCAGCATATGCAAATCAAAACGGACACCTGGCTTTGACACCTAACTTATTAAGCCACACCCGGATGATTTTAGTATGTACTCAAAGCAAACACACAGTAGACAGCGCACAAAGGCACAGCACGCTACCTATGAGTTATTGCTTCAGGCACAAGCTCCAGAGGAAGAAGTTCACGGAGAGCAATAAAAATCAGTTATGTACTCGCCATCGACGCAGACTCGTCATATACAAAATAAAAAGTGTTGATTGCCAGTTCATAAAGATAGAATCGCTGAAGCCAATTTAATTTTTATCTGTACATTTAGAAATACGAGTTTCCCCACTTCTGCAGAAACTCAGCATATATATTGCACCGAAATAGCTTCTCGTTTTCTCATTCGTCAGTTGTTTTTACTTATATTTACAAAATGCCCATATTTTCGGAATTAGAGCATTTTAATGAACACTCGCGGACATACTCTCAGCATGATCATGATTAACTAGGCGAGCAGTACATGTTTCTGCAAAACTTCCAAACTCCACGTTTAACAATAGGGCAAAAAGAAGAACCTGGCAGGTTAAATAAAAATAATCTTTGCGTATGAGAAACCAGTTTCATGTCAGCAATACAAATAATTGTGGTACTTGAGAGAATCACTGATGGAAACCCCTTAAACGGTGAGTGTGTACAGTGTGGAAGCGTTTACCCTCCACTTCATGAAAGCAAGCATGAAAATAGACGCAGGAGGCAGAGATCACCATGGCGATGCAAGCCCACCCAGAATGGTTTATCTCCTTGCATCTCTCCTGACAGATGGTACTCGCTGGAGGCATGAGAACCAGCTTAAAAGGTTATGGTGCCCTTGATTGAAAAGGGCAAGCTGTCGTGCAGTCACACCAGCAATCTGCAGGCCCTTGCACGCCCGATGGCAGGATATGCGTAAATATTCTCCCTCCATCCCTTTCAGGTCCACCTACCACCAATTTTTATCACATACTACCTCTACCCCTACCACTCTAACCTGCCCTACAGCGTTATCTCGCCGTGCGGGGAATTATAAAGGGATGTGTGGCCGGGCAGAAGGTGCATGACAATATCTCACCAGCGCCAGAGACGAGAGGACTGCATACTGAGCATAAGCTCAACACATAATCAATAAGAAAACCAAGGATTGATTTGTTCAAACATGAACATTAAAGTAAACCACACGAGACGTGGGACAGCTCACAAGCTGTCCTTTCCCCCTTAGTTATTGACATTTGACAAGGTAGCCTGTATTCTGTCGTCACTCGCGTTCCCTTTTCAAGGCACCTGAGCATTTTACCTCATACTCGGCAACAACTCCACATGCCAGCGCTGTCTCCTTTGTTTCTTGTAGCGACACTTTGGAGGCTCCCACCGCATGCTTAGCCAACTGGCATGTTTGGAGTTAATGATGCCGATTTATGTTTCTCAAAAGCCTTCCATTTCTTGACAGGCGTATTACCTTTTGTGTGTGGATTGCAAAAAGGGCATTTCAACCACCTCTGACAAGATTTGGCACAGGGCCACCAATTAAAAGGGCGAAAAAGAAAACAAAGGAATCTTACAGCTTGCACTGAGGATCCAAAAGGGCAGATCATTAAATCTCACCTCTTGCCTATAAAGAAAGAGAAGTAACAGAAACGAGCATGGGAAATAGTGTTCCTTCTAATTGCCTGCTTCTTTTCCACAACATAAACAGTCTTCAATTTGGTCAAAGAGCATGGGTTTCAAAAATAATGGTGGTTCACCCCTGCATTCATGGGTCCTGTTATGATGTCCAGTGATGCCACCAAACATCTTTGATGTACTTACATCAGGCGCAGTTGCAAAACGAGTGTTGGCAAAACTTTAACACGCTAGTCACAAGTTTTAAATATACTAAAGACCAAATCTCAAGATCCAGTGAGATAGCTTAATGATATCGTGCTCGCTTTTGAATTGTCACATTTGCATTTGATTTCTGGGAGAGAATGGGCCTGACTAGGAAACAGGTAAAGGTAGAGTAATTTGCAGTGAACATGCATCTTATAGTGTTATTCTTCAAGTGGGCATTGAAGCCAGCTGTCCATGTTGGTTATTCTAGAATGCTAGATTAAACGTGCGTGTGCGTAGCACACACACACACACACACACACACACACACACACACACACACTAAATATATTATATATATATATATATATATATATTATATATATATATATTGACTCACCCATTCGCCCCCCCCAAACCCCAAGATCATTTTGTTTTCTGTTCTTTCCTCCAAAATTCCTCTCTTCCTCCCATTCATTCTCTGATCCTCAATTGACCCCTCCACAATAATCTCCGACACAATACTCCACTTCAAAAATCAAAGAGTTGAAAAGGCCCTACACCCTAACCATAACCCCCCCCCAACCCTTCAGGCTACGAAGCCATTTTGAGGGGGGGGGCATTTCCAAACATTGCATTCAGAAAAAAATTTTTTGGGATTGTTTTATATATGCTCCCTGAGTTCATCTTTATCGTGAACATGTGTTTTTGTGAAAACATATTGTGAACCATCCATTGATTTCTGTCACTGATTATATCTCTTAACCCCATTGGTGAAGTGAAAAAGTGGGGTGAAGCAAATGGTTTCAATTTGTCTGTCTGTCTGCAGACATCAGTCCCGATGATCGATGAGCAAGTTAATTACATTGAATTTTACTATTTTGAAACACGAATCGGAACATGAATTCGGAAACACGAGCCCACAGTTTAGCAGTACTTTGCTCTGTCAATTTGAGCGAATTGTGCTGCGAATATGTCCCAAGCAGCGCACAACTACACACAGGGGGCAGGTAATGTTCCAAGTCTTCGTCTTGCCGTCCTAGCAGTCCAAATAAAATTGAAAAGCATTCCCAAGCAGCGAAACTTACTGTTTTTTAAGGGATTTCCTAAGCACACCAAAACCAGGCCACGATAAACTAATTAGCGTGTTTAAGTCAGGGTGTAAAGACGGTGCAATCAATGGTTGGTAAATGCTGTTTTAAAAAAAGTTTTTCTTCTACAGCCTTTAAAATTCTATATTTTATTTCAAGATGATTATGTCTACATTGAACACTTTATAGAACACACGCTGCCTTGTTTGCCACTTCCAGGAAACTCCGTTAAGCAATTCTTGGACAAAAATATTATGCACATTTTATGCCAACTCGACCAATCACATTTTCCGCTCATTGCTCTCAGCACTGGGCGAAATCAAGAATTAAGGACAAAATTGTGGCTTGCTGGAAATACAGATCATGCCTCGAAAAACGCAAAGCAAGAGTTGAAAAGATACCTTCCATGTCCTTTTTCTTAAGACTGTGTGAGCGTAAATAGTGTTTCTACTTAAACTCTCGTGTCATAATTATGATTTAAACTTTGCGATCCAGATTCAAGGTAGCCAGTAAGCGTAAAAAACAACAATCAAACAAAATGTGTGTTGTACACATCCTGCTATAACCTGCAGAAAGTCATTTGTGTATTCTTATGTTTTGTTTATTTGACATAAGCAATCCTTGAAATTGCTGCGACAAATATGAGTCAAAAACAGGTGGTGCCTACTTCGGCGAGGTTGGCTGCGGGGGTATGGGGGGGGGGGGGGGAGAGAAGGTAGGGTTTTTGTTCCGCGCAAAAAAAATTTTTGTTGGTTAAAAACAAACAAGAAAATAGTTCGAGGGGATCAGGTGGGCTGCTAGACCCAATTCTCTCTTTGTAAAATATAGATTGGCCATAAGTTCCACTCCCCAGTGGGAGTTGTAGTACAAGTCATAACCCATCCTCAAGGACAGCTTCTTTACTAGTGTCTTTAAATACACAAAAGATATTCATGAACACAACATAGATGCACTCACATTGGACTGGTGGAAAAAGTAGACCCGGGCATTGTAAGCTCCGTAACCTGCTACTGTGCGAGGCACGGATCTGGAAAGCAGATACAGCTTCAACTGGGCGAGGCCCTGTCACCGTTGATTGCTCCGTGGACTTTTACCTTTGAAGGAAACGTTGCAGTTGTGCTCCCTCAGAATCCTACCGTAGTGCTCCCCAGCCAGGAGCGACCGGTGTCTGCACTTTCTATAATATCCATCAACTTATCCTAATTTAATGGGGATACTATGAATTTAAATCGCACATGTGCAAGGTCCACGAACACCACTTTGTTTGCACGTTCACATTGCACCTTGAGTTTTTGGCAATTCACAAGCATATCATTGACTGTGTCAATAATTATCTTTTGCATATAATCAAGTCTCGTGGGAGAGATAGATCGTTCCCTTATCATGAAGACAGTACAGATCGGCCACAAAATAGAGCAATCCCAGGAATTCACGAGAACAGAAAAAAAAAAAGATTACAATGAATATGCTATTAATAACAGGAAATATGCATTAGTTAAATAAACTACTTAAATATATTTATACATTCACGTGGAATTGCTTTGAACCATATTTCAATCGCAAAAAATCATTCCAAAACAAAGTCCTTATTTTATGGTTCCATAATGATTTCGGAACACCCTGGATATAATAAAGGGAATCATCTTAGGTCCATAGCCGGTTAGGCCAAAAGCCATTTGGCTGATTAAGAAGAAAAACTGTTTAATCCTTGACCAATCTGTAGTTTTAAAAACGCAATTCATACTTCAATGAACATCATGCATTTTAGATAATTTCTGCCCATGTTTGGCTCAAAATCTGATCAAAAAATACTTCAATCAGACCTCTGTGCTGAATAATAATGTTCAAAAGTGATATTTATTATACGAATATTATATAATATATATATTATTATATATATATATATAGTATATAAATATATATATATAATCTCTATGCCGAGCAGTTGAGTCGTTCTGTCCACGTGTGAGATCTTCCCAGTTCAGTAGTGGCATTCCCCCATTCAGAAGGGCCTACAAAGATCAGAATTGCCTGCATTTTATTTGCCTCCATCGAGCAGTGTCTTTTATCTCTCTACTG
>CM068961.1:90726198-90738026 GCA_035128595.1 Eptatretus atami
CACACCTCAATCGGGACTCAATGTAGGCTTTTTTGAGTAATGGCTTCTTTCTTGCCACCCTATCGTACAGGCCAGACTTGTGGAGTGCTTGGAATATTGTTGTCACATGCACACAGTGACCAAACTTTGCCATAAAGGCATTCTCTTTCAAAGTTTCAAAACTCTTTCAAAGTTGCCAATGGCCTCTTGATGGCCTCTCTGATCAGTCTCCTCCTTGTTTGGTCATCCAGTTTGGAGGGACGGCCTGATCTAGGCAGGGTCTTGGTGGTACCATATGCCTTCCACTTCTTAAATGATTATCTTGACTCTGCTCAAAGGGATATTCAAGGCCTTTGACATATTTTTATACAAAAAATCTGCACCACCTGTACCCTGATCTGCACCTTTCCACAACTTTATCACGGAGGTCTTTTGAAAGCTCCTTGGTGCTCTTGGCTGTGTTTAATGTGAAATGCACCACTCAGCAAAGGAAACCTACAGGAACAGCTAATTTGATTCTGAAATAATCAGAATCGCTATAATTTAACACATGTGGAAGCCAATTAACTTGGTGTGATTTTGAAGGTGATTGGTTACACCAGAGATAATTTACAATTGCTATTATAATGGGGGTGGACACTTATCCAACCAGGATATTATAGTTTTGTACTTTTAATCAATTTTCTGAAATTTGTATAATTTGTTTTTCACTTGGAAGTTGTGGGTTACAATGCATAAATAAAGGTGGAAAAAGTCTGATTCGATGCAATTTAATTCCAGGCTCTAAGGCAACAAAAGGTGAAATTTTTGAAAGAGGTGTAGACTTTCTATATGCACTTGCTATATATATATATATATATATATATATATATATATATATATATTATATATAATACATATATATTAGATAGATATATATATATATATATATAATATATATATATATATATTATAATATATATATTATATATATATATATATACATGGGAAGAAATACAGACAAAGGTGGATACTTTGAGACCAGGGAGGTCTCCATTTCACTTTCTGAAACCCGCATCTGGAGTAACAACCAATGACACACACAACCACACACACACACACACACACACACACACCCTTGCTTGTTTGTCGTATCTCTCCACATTCCTTGTATCACTTTCTCAACTTCCATTATGATCGATTATTCCCACTCACTGTATTAAACTCATGCACAGCAAGGCTTGTGCATTGCTGATTCCAAACACATTATTATCTCGCCATTTTTTCCTGAGGATTTCATCGACCAAATGTATATCACATCCTCGGCACAAAAAACCCCCAAATTAAAATATACTTCACTCCTCATTACAGGTGACAAGTACTTTGTGAAACTAGTTCACTTCCCTGATAGTCGAAGGAAAATGCAATTAGTACTTAATATCATAGCTGGTTTAACACCTTTGTACTACTCCATCATTTGACTTGTTTTTTTTTTGTTTTTTGTTTTTTAGCCCTGAGCTATCTCTGACTATTTCTCTCACCAATTGGCAATTTGAATCTCTTTCAGTTGTCAGCAGCTTTTCATTTCTCTCTCTAATTTAAATTACTGAATTGTGTCCCGACCCCTCTCCTTCAATATAAACTGTTCCTTCTTGCTTTTCTTTACCTCCTTTGGAACTCCTCACCAACTGCGCAAAAAGGATAAGAATCCCAATATTGCACAAGAGGATGAATGTCTATTCTGAGCCTCTCAAAGAAAGTACTTATACACTTCCTAAAACTTGGCAAAGCTGCCAATGTATGAAGGAAGAAATTAGGCAAGTAACCCCCACCATCCTCCCTCAAATATAGCAAATTGGGATCATTTTCCGATGAAGAAAATAGCAAATTGGTCTTAAATATAATACGCCATGTATTTTTCCTGTAATTTATTTAAACACACACTATTGTTTTGATGTCAAGATATCATTCGTAACTAAACACCTGAACAATGGAGCATCAGGATCAATTTTCTCAATAACAGCGAAGTATTTATTGTATTTACCATGATACTATGACAACAGGTGAGAGGTTGGACATGAAATCTTTGTACACATTGACGTCCATTACGTGATCACGATTTGTCTCTTAATGTCATTGTCCCATATCCAAGGTACTTACAAGCTTCTCATTTACATCATTCCAAATTTGCAACTTCACGCAGAAAATATGCATTCTTTTGATAACTGTGAGAGATAATACTACGAGGTATAATATTCACTGTGTTGTCGACGTTTTGAACAAAGCGAATGAAACAAAAATCCGATATACTAAATCACGTACATAGTTAACAAAATGGTGATGTCCTCCAGCATATCCAATGTGAGTAAGTTGGACGCATGCTTTCGTTCACTTGCCACTCAAACTTGCCTTTGAGCCTTGCGATTATTTGGCTGTATTGGTGTCTTTACTTCAATTTTTTACTGCATCGAAAGATTGTACTTTAAGTTGGATTTTTCTTTCACCTTGTCTAATGTCATAATAATGACGATCCGTTTTGTAAAGTCCAGGTGGCAGCTCTGACTCGGTGACTGTGAGGTTTGAAACTCTATGGCTCTCAGGTGGGATGTAAAAAGGATGTTTCCAAAATACAATTGCATCTGACTGAGATGGCGAATTGCGTGCTTGTTACAAACCAGAAAAAGCCTCTCCATCCTCATCTTTACCACATGCTTTGCCTCCTGTGCCGGAAACTGAATTAGTAGGTACTGCGTTAAATTTTAAATACAAGTTCCCTCACAAGGAACTTCAATGCAAGAAGAGGTCATTAGGCCCATCAAGCCTGCTGACGAGTTGCCAACAGCTCGGTTGTTTGCTCATACTCCATTCTTTTGAAGTGCTGAGCGTAAAGCCAGAAAACAACACATACCATTTAAAAAATATATATTTAGTATGACTTTGTTGGGGTTCAAACCACCAACCTCCCAGACTCAGAGCAGATGCCTTAACCATATACCACCAAGTTTGGTGATTTAAGTTGAAATAACGATTTCAAGTTTACGCAGCCAGGCAGGATAAAACCAATTGAGGGAATATTCTATTTGGTTCAACTTCGTAATCGAGCAAGGTGCCCACCACTGGATGACACATACGGAAGCTGATAACCCTTTTGTCTGATAGCCTTGCAAAACTTGTTTCAGAAAATATATTTCGGCACTTTCATCTGAGGCAGTTCAGAGACGATTACTGTTGTTGCTTGAAGTCTGCTCCCTGCAACCAGTGCACTGATCCAAGTGGCGGCAATAATTTAGAGAACATTATTGCGTCAATGCAACTTGAACTCGGATGCATGTAATCTTTTCAACATGTCACCAAACTGTGTGTACATTATAACTTCTCAGTGATCCCAGTGAATAACCCTTCTTTTTGCACGTGCTTACAAAATGCAATCGTTATTGCAGCTCAAATCACACAATCCAATCATAGAATGTTCCGGTCCCCTTACATGATCTCCAAGGTTTGAGGCCTAGTGACGTAATGCAATTTCTATTCCACTCATTCTCTGCTGTAGTACGGTTCCTGCATGCATGATGGCAGATTTTATTTTATTTTTGTACATATATTGTCAAGGCTCGTGGAAGAGCGAGTACACTGAACGGATCAGGACGGAACAGGACAAATAAGAAACAGCAGAGTGAGAGGGGGAAACACCGACAGCAGAGTTGAAGGCCTAGATAGAGAGAGACTTCGTCAAACAATGGGTGTGGGGGATGAATGGGGAGCAGGAAAGGACAAGATGTATCCAGAAGAAAACTTCAAGAGGGAAAAACTGGAAATTTTGAAATAGAAGGGCTTGGTGGGGTGGGGTTGGGGGTTAGCGAGGGTAGGAAAGATTGTGGTTTTGGATTGGGGAAGATCTGAGATGGTGGTGAACAGCTGTCTTGAAGACCTGGAGGGAGAATGAGATTGAAGAGGTGGAAGTTGTTCCACAGGTGGGAAAGAGAAGGAACAATTGAGTGGAGCTGAGCTGTGATCCTATGTTTAGGTATTTTCAAAAGAGAAGGGGATTGATGGTGGATGGTGTGCACCAGCAGAAACCTGGGGGGGGGGGGTGGAGGGAGGGAGAACAAAACACGGAAAGAGCAGAGGGTGCAAGACCAGAAAGGCATAAATTAATTTTTAGATGATAGCATAAATGCCGCACCTGCTCCAACAACACTCTGGATGGCCAGGCACGACACGCCGATCTCCTCGCAAATTCGTGCACAGCCTGTGCGGGGTCCTCGTACGTGTGAGGGTCTACGTACGTCTTGATCCTGCGCAGTTTGACTGTAAAACATACACCCTTATGTGAGAAGCTTGCAATAAAAACAAGCACACACATATTTTGTCATACTTGACACAAACTTAACTGTCTTACCAATGGCAGCCACCAAATTGATGCCATTAATGCAGTTTCTTTGTGTTTCAAAAGAAACGTGTGAAGAAAACAAGAAAATTGTCTTACCTGACTTTATTCCTCATTACAGGTGACAAGTATTTTTGTAAATTTGAATGAGATAAATTTCAATGCGTTCACTCGAGCACGAGACAACGAAGTGCAAGGTTGTGAGTACATGGCTTAATATTCTACATTGATACGATCATTCCTGGTCTAACATTATAATTATAACCTGGCAAGATTAATCACAATCACGTTTTAGCTGTCTATCCTGGGTTTGGTGTTTCGCATGCAGGGAAAGGCATCAATGTTTGTGTCGTCAATCAGTGAGATGTTAAAGTCGGAGGCACAATCTACCTGCACTAGTCATTGGTGGACGTTAAAGATTTCATGAGGGGAGTAGGCAAGTTATCGCTGGTAACCTGAACAGACAACAAATTCCAACCCAGATCAACTTTGATCGAATGTCAGGCCTGGCCAGATGGTTTGCTAAAGACTTGGGTCAAAAAACGTTTCCCAGCCAACCCCATAAGAACGTGGGAATAACTTGGGCCATTAAATAATAAGAGGTAGTTTTAGCAGTATGAGGAGTTGTAGCCATATCGTTAATATTTTCCTACTCAAAATAATTAATGGTTATTATCATTATTATTACACATAATACTGTATTTAAATGGAAAAACCTTTTGGAATGCAGCAATGCCCAAACACTCAAGCATGAAACAGTGAAATGCAAGGTTTACAATATGGCTTAATATTTGCCTTTTTACAATCATTTCTGATCTGCAATCATTTTAAAGCATTTTCCTCGGAGACCCTTCCTTTTGGCCAACAATAATCCCTCCAAAAATAGAAAATGTTTTGCCATTCATAACCGATCTTTCGCATAACTTTGTGGAAACTATTACGATTACTTCATTACCACCCTCAGTGGTATAATGGTTAGACAGCATGCTCTCTCAATGTGAGAGGTCAGTGGTTCAAACCCTGCCTGAGTCATACCAAAGGCTTTAATAATGGTACATTCTGCTTCTTTGCTTGATGCTTAACATTTTCAAATGATAGAGTATGGAAGAAACCTCCATAGGTTGGTAATAATAGTGCAGGCTTTGATGGGCTGCATGGCCTCCTCCTTTGTAAAGGAACTCATATTGTTATTATTACTCTCTGATTTTTCCATCCCCTAAAGTTTTGACGCTTTCATGACAGTTCAACCTCACCTAAGTCTCAGCAAGATATCACTCCCCCCCCCCCCCCCCCCCCCCCCACCCACCTTCTTCCCCTACCCATAACCTCAGCACTCATGATTGAGAGCAACTGTTGGATTAATGCTGCGAGATTCTTCAACTGTGGAACACAGACCCAGTCGACTATAACTGGTGACGAAATCTGGCCAATGTCACCCTGAAGCAAAATTTGAATACAGGAAATAGACGCATGAAGGATCACCAACTCCTGAGAAATTTCATACCAAATTGTCAGCAAGCAAAGATCATGGCCTCAATGTTGTTGGATGCCAAGATAATTCCACTGATTAACTCTAAGCCACCTCACAAAAGTACAATCACTGGAGAATATTACATAAGCTTAATGGAAAATATCGTGGTAGGCCATCAAGGACAAACATTGAGGGATGTTGACCAAAGTTTGTGCTCCTTCACGTGTTTACGCACAAGGCCCATGCTGCACAGACGACCCTGACCCACCCCTTCTTGCCGCAAACCCCACTTGCCCCAAGCTTCATTCCACCAAGACCTGGCCCTCGACTATTACCTGTTTCAAAATTTGATGTCCCCACCTGCCTGGCTGCCAATTTACCAACAATGAAGAATTTCCTGGAGCAACTCAGACATGGCTGAACGAACGATCCGAAAACTTTTTAAAATTTTACTGGCAGAAAGTTTCAAGGACAAATGGAGGATGTACGTTTAAGTCGAGGATATTACATTGAAAAATACAAAGTAAAGCAAAAATGTTGGTGCGTCTTGGACTATTGTGAGCATCGCGTTGCGAGAACGTTTGTGAAAGCCCCTCGTACATCCCATTAAGCATTAAAGCACCTCCAGCAACCGAAGTTTGTAGGAAAACTGGATTTTATATTGAGCATTCCTTTATGCTTT
Source organism: Eptatretus atami (assembly GCA_035128595.1). Taxonomy (NCBI): domain Eukaryota; kingdom Metazoa; phylum Chordata; class Myxini; order Myxiniformes; family Myxinidae; genus Eptatretus; species Eptatretus atami. The sequence continues at coordinate 90,732,697 of CM068961.1, forward strand.
CAACCGCATCTTAATCCCTCAGGACATTTGGAAAAAAAACCGATATATGATGGATCCTTTTTATTTTACATACCTACGAGAGTAATAGTGCAGGCCAAAAAATCCATTCACTCGGAGACGCGAGGCGTTTGTAAAACCGAAGGCAAGCCGTGCTCAAGTCAAACCCTCAATGCATTCTCATCATGTTACCTGCATATCTCTTTTCAGAATATCGCAAGGTGATTTGAAGTTTACTGTGGTAGTGCCTTGCCATTTCCCCCCAACTCCAAGGAGATGTCGAGACTGTATATAAAAAAAAAAAATGATTTGATCGATACGTCGGTCATAAAAACCGGTGCAATTACAGATGAAACTGCCACACAGGCACCACCTATCTTGCACCTCGTAAAGTCGTAGAATTGCTTGTCATTTGGCAAGCCACCAGGATGACATCACACATGAAGCTCCTGTGATATTCACCGAAGCTTTATGCATTGTCTCCCATATGGAGGAGAGAGAGAAAAATAAAAAAGATCAACAATAATACCTAATTAATGTCATGTCACCGTGCTTGTCATGGAGAAACTCACTGTGGCTGCTCCAGAAGTGAAATTTTTCTTCCTCAGGTTCTTGTCCCTCTTTTCCACTGCGGCAACGTCTGTTGATGAGTCATACCATTTCCATTATATGGGATCATCTCACGAAGCAAAATTAATTCTCGTTGTTGTTTTTTTGGGGGGGGGGGATGAGGGTGGGGGGGGAAGGGTTAATAATTAAGTACCCAATTCAACCTCTTCTTCTTCATACATCTACAACATTCTCCCACATTTTTAAAGTGAGCCATTTAAGTGTTTGGCGTACAATTCAGGGCAAAATGTTTATAAATGTCATGTAGTGTATGTTGAGTATTCAGATGCAGCTTGTTGTTGTTGTTGTTGTTGTTGCTGTTGCATCACAATGAGGAAATGTTCGTTATGAAATTCCAAATGCATTACTCATTTAAATATTCATGGTTAAGGGAAATTGCGTTGTTTTAAGCAATTTGGTTTCTTCTGCATTATGCATACCATGTTCTTTCAAATTATAAAGGTCCAGGTAAAGTAACTTGTATCTGTTCAAACATTGGCATAGATGACCCCTATTACTCATATGATCTGTTCACGGCACCATAAAGGTTAATTAATTTGACACTGATTATGATATTTGCTTATTCTTCTGTCACAGTCCATGACTGTTGTGGATGTAAACGGGAGACAATCCACGAGACTATTGCCCATTTTGAGTGGAGGTCTATGGTGATGCCGTGTCGATAATTCTTTCCTACACAAATCGACCCCTTCATATATCCACTCCAAAAATATCTAGATTTGTAGGTCATATAATTACATCGAATATGCATGTCCTGACGGGATGGTAGCACACCTTTGAGCTCTCTAATCTGGGATCACCTGCGAACCTGATTACAAACTGTAGGATTGGTGCTTCACATTGCCTCACAAAGTGCACTGTCCATCGGAAAGATGTTAAGCCAGGTGTCCCATCTGCCAGCATTAGTTTTTGGACCTTAAAGACCCCAGCACCTTCTCATGAAGGGTACGTGACTTATCGGCTGGCATTCCGGCCTGAATGTGAGAAATTTCTTCCCTAACCAACAGGGGTGTCAGCATCGGCTGCCCTCCTTCGGAACGACGCAAGCCACCAGCCATATGATACACAAGAGAGGAGAATAAAATTAACCCATGACACTCCAGAGACATATATTATATTCCACAATTCTTCTTCTTTGTAAATACATGTTGAAAGAGGGATTACATTACGAGTTTGGCCAGCCAGTTGCATCACAATCCATGGTACAGCCATGCCGCTGAAGCAGTGTCCCAGCACATTAGGGCAGGAATTTCTCTGGGTTCTGGCACAGAATGTCCTAATCTTTTCAAATCTTTACCGTACACCAGCATATGCAAGCAAACGGGACACCTGGCTTTGACACCTAACTTATTAAGCACCCGGATGATAGTATGTACTCAGAAGCAAACACACAGTAGACAGCGATCAAAGGCAAGCACGCTACCTATGAGTTATGCTGTCAGCACAAGCTCCAGAGAAGAAGTTTCACGGAAGAATAAAAATCAGTTATGTACTCGCCATCGACGAGACTCGTCATATACAAATAAAAAGTGTTATTGCAGTTCATTAAAGACTAGAATCGCTGAAGCAATATAATTTTTATCTGTACATTTAGTAAATCGAGTTTCCCACTTCTGCAGAAACTCAGCATATCTATTTGCACCGATAGCTTCTCGTTTTTCATTGTCAGTTGTTTTTACTTATATTACAAAATGCCCATATTTTCTGGAATTAGAGCATTTTATGAACACTCGCGACATACTCTCAGCATGATCATGATAACTGCAGCAGTGCATGTTTCTGCAAACTTCCAAACTCCAGTTTAACAAAAGGCAAAGAAGAACCTGGCAGGTTAAAATAAAAATAGTCTTTGGTTATTGAGACCAGTTTCATGTCAGCAATACAAATAATTGTGGTACTTGAGAGAATCACTGATGGAAACCCCTTAAAGTGAGTGTGTACAGGTGTGGAAGGTACCCTCCACTTATGAAGCAAGCGATGAAAAAGACGAGGAGCAGGATCACCATGGCGATGCAGCCACCCAGAATGGTTATCTCCTTCATCTCTCCTGACAGGGTACTCGCTGGAGGCATGAGAACCAGTTAAAAGGTTATGGGCCCTGATGAAAAGGCAAGCTGTCTGCAGTCACACCAGCAATCTGCAGGCCTTGACGGATGGCAGATATGCGTAACATTTCTCCTCTCATCCCTTCAGGTCCACCTACACCAATTTTTATCACATACTACCTTACCCCTACCACTCTAACCTGCCCTACATCGTATCTCGCCGTGGGGAATTATAAAGGATGTGTGGGGGCAGAAGGTGCATGAAATATCTCACAGGCCAGGAGAGAGGACTGCATCTGAGCAAGCTCAACACATAATCAATAAGAAACAAGATTGATTTGTCAAATGAACATTAAAGTAACCACACGAGACGTGGGACAGCTCACAAGCTGTCCTTTCCCCCTTAGTATTGACATTGACAAGGTAGCCTATTCTGTCGTCATCGGTTCCTTTTCAAGGCACCTGAGGACATTTGACCTCATACTCGGCAACAACTCCACATGCAGCTGTCTCCTTGTTTCTTGTAGGACACTTTGGAGGCTCCCCACCGCATGCTTGCCAACTGGCATGTGGAGTTAATGATGCGATTATGTTTTCAAAGCCTTCCATTTCTGACAGGCTATTACCTTTTGTGTGTGGATGCAAAGAGGGCATTTCAACCACCTTGACAAGATTTGGCACAGGCCACCAATTAAAAGGGGAAAAGAAACAAAGGAATCTTACAGCTTGCACTGAGGATCCAAAAGGGCAGATCATTAAATCTCACCTCTTTGCTATAAAAGAAGAGAAGTAAAGAAAGAGATGGAAATAGTGTTCCCTTCTAATTGCCTGCTTTCTTTCACAACATAACAGTCTTCAATGGTCAAAGAGCATGGGTTTCAAAATAATGGGGTTCACCTCTGATTCAGGGTCCTGTTATGATGTCAGTGATGCCACAAACATCTTTGATGTACTTACCATCAGGGCAGTTGCAAACGAGTTGTGGAAACTTTAACACCGAGTCACAAGTTTTGAAATATACTAAAGACCAAATCTCAAGATCCAGTGAGATAGCTTTAATGATATTGTGCTCGCTTTTGAATTGTCACATTTGCATTTGATTTCTGGAGAGAATGGGCCTGACTAGAAACAGTAAAGGTAGTAATTTGCAGGTGAGACATGCATCTTATTGAGTGTTATTCTTCAAAGTGGGCATGAAGCCAGCTGTCCGATGTGTTATTCTAGAATGTAGATTAAAACGTGCGTGTGCGTGCACACACACACACACACACACACATATATATATATAAATATAAATATATATATATATATATATATATATATATAATATTAATATATATATATATATATATATGACTCACCATTCGCCTCCCCCAACCCCCAGATCATTTTGTTTTCCTGTTCTTTCCTCCAAAATTCCTCTCTCCTCCCATTCATTCTCTGATCCTCAATTGACCCCTCCACAATATCTCCGACACAATATCCACTTCAAAATCAAGAGTTGAAAAGGCCTAACCCTAACCATAACCCCCCCCCCAACCCTCAGGCTACGAAGCCATTTGGGGGGGGGGGCATTTCCAAAACATTGCATTCAGAAAAAATTTTTTGGAGATTGTTTATAATATATGCTCTCCTGAGTTCATCTTTATCGTGAACATGTGTTTTTGTTGAAAACATATGTGAACATCATGATTCTGTCACTGATTATATCTTTACCCCATTGGTGAAGTGAAAAGTGGGGTGAAGCAAATGGTTCAATTTGTCTGTCTGTCTGCAGACATCAGTCGATGATCGATGAGCAAGTTAATTTCATTTGAATTTTATATTTTGAACACGAATCGGGACATGAATCGGAACACGAGCCCACAGTTTAGCAGTACTTTGGCTCTGAATTTGGCGAATTGTGTGGAATATTGTCCCAAGAGCGCACACACACAGGGGGCAAGGTAATTGTTCCAGTCTGTCTGCCTGTCTAGCAGTCAAATAAAATTGAAAAGCATTCCAAGCAGGAAACTTACTGTTTTTAGGGATTTCCTAAAGGACACCAAAACAGGCACGATTAACTAATTTAGCGTGTTAAGTCAGGTGGTGTAAAAGACGGTGCATCAATGGTGGTAAATGTGTTTAAAAAAAGTTTTTCTTCTACAGCCTTTAAAATCTATATTTTATTTCAAATGGATTATGTACTTGAACACTATAGAACACACGCTGCCTTGTTGGCACTTCCAGAAACCGTCCGTTTAGCAATTCTTGGACAAAATATTATGCCATTTTATGCCAACTCGACCAATCACATTTTCCGCTCATGCTCTCAGCACTGGGGAATATCAAGATTAAGACAAAATTGTGGCTTGTGGAAATACAGATCATGCTCGAAAACGCAAAGCAAGAGTTGAAAAGATCCTTCCATGTCCTTTTTCTTAAGACTGTGTGAGGTAAGGTGTTCTATGAACTCTCGTGTTAATTATGATTTTAAACTTTGCGATCCAGAATTCAAGGTAGCAGTAAGTAAACAACAATCAAACAAAATGTGTGTTGTACACATCCTGCTATAACCTGAGAAAGGTCCATTTGTGTTTCTTTATTGTTTTGTTTATTTGACATAAGCAATCCTGAAATGCTGGACAAAATGAGTCAAAAACAGGTGGTTGTACTTGG
>CM068961.1:90738042-90749396 GCA_035128595.1 Eptatretus atami
GGGTTTTTGTTCGGCAAAAAAAGTTTTTGTTGGTAAAAAAACAAAAAATAGTCTGAGGGGATCAGGGTGGGCTGAGGACCCCAATTCTCTCTTTGTAAATATAGATGGCATAGTTCCACTCCCAGTGGGAGTGTGTAGTACAAGTCATCCCATCCTCAAGGACAGCTTCTTTACTAGTGTTATAAATACACAAAAGATTTCATGAACACAACATAGATGCACTCACATTGACTGGTGGAAAAGTAGACCCGGGCACTGTAAGCTCCGTAACCTGCTACTGTGCGGGCACGGATCTGGAAAGAGTATACAGCTCCTGGGCGGAGGCCCTTCACCGTGATGCTCCGTGACTTTACTTTGAGGAACGTGCAGTTGTGCTCCCTCAGATCCTACAGCAAGGACAGGTGTTAATCTCATATTTTAGCAACCACGCTAAATGGCCTAATTTAATGGGGGATCTATGATATTAAATCAATGCAGGGAAACCACTTTGTTTGCAGTTCACATGCACCTGATTTTTGGCAATTCACAAGGCATATCATTGACTGTGTCAATTTTCTTTTGCATATAAAGTCAAGGCTCGTGGGAGAGATAGATGTTCCCTTATCATGAGAAGTTACAGATCGGCCACAAAATAGAGCAATCCCAGAATTCACGACGGAACAAAAAAAAAAAGATTACAATGAATATGCTATTAATAACAGGAAATATGATTAGTTAAATAACTAATTAAATATTTATACATTCACGTGATTGGTTGACCATATTTTCAATGCAAAAAAATCATTCAAAACAAAGTCCTTATTTTATGTTCCATAATGATTTCTGGAACACCCTGGAATATATAAAGGGATCATTAAGTCCATAGCCTGGTAGGCAAAGGCATTTGGCTGATAAGAAGAAAACTGTTAATCTTTGACAATGTAGTTTTAAAACAATTCATACTTCAATTGAACAATCATGCATTTTAGATAATTCTGCCATGTTTGGTCAAAATTTGATCAAAAGAATATTCAATCAGACCTCTGTGCTGAATAATAATGTTCAGAAAGTGATATTATTAACGAATATTATATATATATATATATATATATATATATATATATATATATATATATATATAATCTCTGCCAGTCAGTTGGTCGTTCTGTCCACTTGGAGAGTGGCTTCCCAGTTCAGGGAGTGGATTCCCCATTCAGGGAAGGCTTTCAAAATCAAATTGCCTGCATTTTATTTGCTCCATCGAGTGTCTTTTGTAAGGGTCACAACTTTCTTACACTCTCACGGCTTTATCTTAATGATAATTCGATATCTGATTTCATTTTTCATGGTCGCTAAGATGGTTTAAGACTCAGTTGCAAAAAAGGAGAAGAAAATTTAATGAAAAATTCGCATTTTTAGACAAAAATGCACTTTCGGTGAAATTAAAGCCTGTAATATAAAGTCCATTCAGACTCCCTCATGGCTTTATCTTAACTCTAATTCGATATCTGATTTCATTTTTTGTAGTCACTAAGATGGTTTAAGAATCAGCTTCAGCAAAAGGTGAGAAAATCAGGTGAATATTGGCGTTTTTAGACAAAAATGCATTCTAATAGCCATTTTGTATGTATCTGGTTGGACACGATGTGGGGAGGGAGAGGGGGACAGGTGGTAGAAGGGGAGGGGGGAGGAGAGAGGGGTAGTAGAGGAGAGAGGGGAGTAGAAGAGTGAGTGTAAGGTTCCCTGCTAGGGAATTACATATAATGGTCGTTTTGAATGTTTACTGTCGGACCGATGGAGAAAGGGAAGTTGGGGGGGGGGGGAGAAAAGGAAGGAGGGTTGAGGAGGAGGATAGGAGGAAGGGGAGGAGAGTATGATGGTGGTGGCAGATGGTATGATAATTTCCTTTTCTACCTGAGCAAAGCTGAGGTTAAAGCACTCTTTGTTTGGGTTAATTTAAATTTGTCCTCCTTTCCTTCTCCCACCCGCCCCCCCCTCTAAAACGGAGGGGACTGTCAAAGCCTGCCATCATGTGTGAGACATTTCTAGTGGGAAGGGACATCATGATGAATAGGGGGAAAAGGGGGGGGGGGAGCAGGACTATGAACATGAGTACTGGGAGGGGTTAAGCACTCTATGCATGGATAAATTTCTCTTCTTTTCCCTTTCCTTCTCACCCAAATTTTTTGGCAAACAGGACAACTAATTGGTCCATCAGCGAAGCAACGGGTAGGTTCTGCTCATTTCATTTTAAAGGTCTTTGTCTGAGATCATTATTTACTTTTAGCGGTGTGTAAATATACAGGGGCCTGCAAACGTATTCACTGCCCTCAAAAGCTTTCACATTTTGATGCCATCTGAGCTTATTTCATGATGCTTTCAAATCAACCAGTATATTGTCTTCACAAACTACTCCAAAGTGATAAAGCTAAAAAGTGCAGATGAAATGTGAATAAGTTTGATTAACAGAGAAAATCAGATGATTCTCAGTTTCATAAATATTCAACCCCTTTCTCTCATTAACCCTAAACCACTTCACGAACAAATTATTGTTTGAAAGGTTAAAAAAATAAGTGTAATGGGTATAACCTGTATGAAATCAGTTGTTTAATTTAAAATGAAGCGACCCCACTTATCAAAAGAGTTTTAAGGTGCACCTCACTTGGTCAACCAACAAGTCAAACATGAAGTCCAAGGAGCCTCTCAAAGAAGTCAAACATAAAGTGGTGGAGAACACCGTTCAGAAGAGGGTTATAAGAAGATTTCAAAGTCACTCATTATCCCTTTTGGTAAGGTGAAATCCATCATTAAGTAGTGGAACACGTATCATACCACCCAGATCAGGTCACCCATCCAAACTCAGCAGCTGGGCAAGCTGGAAACTGGTTTGGGATGTCGCTATAAATCCAACAATGTCTTTGAAAGATCTGCAATGTTCTATGTCTGAGATGGGGGTCAGTGTTCATCAATCAACAATATCCCATTCCCTTCACAAAGCTGGCAAGAAAGAAGCCATTACTGAAAAAGAAGCATCTAAAAGCTCGTATGGAGTTTGCGGGAAAAAAAAACATGTTAATGATACTTCCGGCGTGTGGAAATGTTTTGTGGTCAGACGAGACAAAAATAAAACTTTTTGGTCTAAATTAAAAGTGTTACGTCTGGTGCAAATCTAACACTGCACATCACCCAGACAACACCATCCCTACTGCCAAGCATGGTGGTGGCAGCATCATGTTATGGGGCTGCTTTTCATCAACAGGTACTGGCAAGCTTGTCAGGATAGAAGGGACAATATACGGTGCAAATTACAGGAGAATCCTTGATGAAAACCTGCTTGAGTCAGCCATGAATCTGACACTGGGTCGGAGATTCACATTTCAGGAGGCCAATGATCCGAAGCACAAAGATAAATCCACACTGGAGTGGCTGAATAAGAAGTTAATAAATGTTCTTGAGTGGCCCAGTCAAAGTCCTGACTTTAACCCAATTGAACATGTATGGTGAGACTTGAACATTACAGTCCATCGACGATCCCCATCAAACTTGGCAGAGCTAGAGCAATTTTCACATAAAGAATGTGTAAAGATTTCACCATCTCACTGTGCAAAGCTGGTAGAGACCTACCAAAAAAGACTCATAGCAGTCATTGCTGAAAAAGGTGCTTTCACCAAGTACTGTCCTACAAGGCTGAATACTTTTACAACCAGTGAATTGTGATTTGTACTTATATTTTACAGGTATTCCTGACATGTAACCTCTTTAAACCAGTTTGATTTCTTCAGTTATGAATAAAAAAGTTCATTTGGAAAAATTGTTTCTGCATAATCGTAATTCATCTAAATGTGGCATTATTGGTTGGGGGTGAATACTTTGGCAGGCCACTGTATGCATAAGGAAGAAGATAATTGGTTTCATTTCGTTTTAACCTACAGAATGTTGTGCAAATGTTTCGCAGGTCTCTGCTAAGTATTATTATTATTGTTATTATTATTATTATTATTACTTTCATTATTATTATTATTATCCAGTGCAATATTTTCTCTCCCCATTCTGTTCAACCTTATTTAATAGATATTATTAAAAGTGCTTGAAGAGCATAATAGATCCTCAAAGAATCACAATTATTCAGACAAGATATAAATTGTTAATAAGCGGAAATATCATCAACGAAAGGAAAGTTGTTATAAAAACAGAAGTGTTTGTAAAAAAAATGTCACAAAAAGTATTTAAATGCATATTCCTCTGAAAGATGGATCATTAACGGTGTACGAGAACGGAAATTCTTGGCGGATTTGATTCCACCGGGAACTGAAGCAGTTTAGAGGCAAGACTACTTTACCAACGAGCACTAAATCCACAAAACCTGTGCTCTGTTTTGGAAAGACCACACAGAAGCTCGTATTCACCACCGGCTTTTCATGCGGTTCAATAGTGCTCACTTTCAGACAGCATGAGAGCTCGTAATCGAGGATAACTCCGTTTGGCTGTGTCGGCTGTGACCACGTCAGCGTCAGGCTATCTCCAGAATCTCCCTCTTTCTGCACGGCAGTTATCTCCGAGGGAGCTGGGAGGCAGATTGGGAAGGGGGGCGGGGGGGTGGTGAATGGAACAAAGTGTACAAATCAAATCTCACTCAGCTAAAGCATGATTTGATCATTAAAAGAGTTTCTAATTCTACTTTATATCTGAGCCCCAGGATTTCTTAACATGGAAAACTCCCTTTATAAATTCGCAAGAAGTACCTTTGATCTTCTGTCATTCATTACCAATTATTGTACCCCACTTAAAACAGCATTAGCTTTAGCGTTGAGTGAGGAAGAAAGCTTTTCTTGGCTTTGAAATCAAATTTGCTTTGACACAAGGAAATTGCATATATTATTCATGGATGACAATGCCAGATCCCACTGTTCTCGTGCAGTTCCCAACTTCTTCAGAAATTGCGTAATCACAACATTGCCCTGCTCAGCAAGAAATCCCAATTTAAATCCAATAGTGTACGTTTGTGACATTATTGGGTGTAGATTTAAGAGAATGGACTCTTTTGTGCATACTCTGGCACATTGGAGGCTCCTTTGCACCGGGAATGGTGACAACTGACAATGCCCTTTGGATTCTCTACGGCGGCTTCTTAAGGGAATGAGGAGGGTTGTAGCAGTCATTTGTTCTGATGGTGCTTACACACATTGTTGACCTTTTGAGAGATTCATTCCATTGTAACATCATTGGATATCATTATTCATTGGTCTTGAGCCCTACATCACATTCTGCATTACCAGGAGGCTCATTCTAAAGTCATTGTGCTTTTATGGTGTAAAGCAGTATCATTACAGACAACCACATTTGGTGGTTTTTTAAAAAATCGACAAACCTCCAAATTTGTCTCAAATTATTTGTCAAAGATGCAAACGAGACTGCAAAAAAATAGGTACAGAAAGGGTGTATTGATGTCACTTGCAAAGAGCCAATCACAGTGCACTTACCCTCGCACAGCTTACCAGTAGTGTTTCATGACTTGTTTCCAAGCCACACAAAGCATAGGTCACACTTGCTTTGTCTGGGCATTCATCCATGTAAATAATGAAAATGTTGTCTAAATCAAAAAAATATTTGACCCTACATGGTCTGTCCCCTTGTCGATTAATATAGTACCGTTTTCAACATTGTGTGATCAGTGTTTTGGGAGGAGAAACAAAACGGACACAAGGACATTGATTCTATAATAAAATCTATATTATTAAAGGAGCCAGATTTCTCTATCCATCCATCCCTCTGTCTGTCACGCTATTTTTGCTCAGACCTCATTATGATGTTACATCTCGCATTAGGATAGGGCTCTACAGACACTCAACCTGTCCCCATTGCTTCACTGATGACAGTTCAACACCATAATGCAAATATCTAACTCAATCCGACAATTTGAGTTCTGTGTGCGATGGGCTGATTGTCAGATGCCAGGAATTGGAATGAAGGATTTAGTAAGATGGCGGTGTAGTAAGACAGCATTACAACTGGGACATCATTGCAACATTATGTCTAGCACTAGGCTCGGCCTTTACAACAGTGTATTATTCATGACTCAATGAGAATTACATTTTGCAACTTGGAAAAAAAAAAGTACGTCTGATCTCTGGGAACATAAAACAAATTTGTAATATTGTTTTTTGGTGAATAAGTGTGCGTATTATTAAAATTAATGCTGGGTTGTTAGCAGTAAACAAAATGTTTCTGGAATTAAAAAATTCCAAATATTGACTGTCAATAAACTGTAACATGTATAAAGCCAAGTTAAAAAATACCAGTTGATCATCACCACCCGCTTCCATTTTTGAAGCCACCTCCTGTTTTTTTTATTACTTATTTTGTCAAACATTCTTGAAAAAAATAAAAATAAAAAATTGCACCTATGACCAAAGAGCTGGGCAGTGAAGTGGCTGCAACGCTTAAAAAGTAGCTCGTGGGGGACTACACGTTACTTCCCCAACAGGAGGGGTAACCTTACTGTCCTGATGCAAACTTACTGCAAACAAACAAAAAAACAAGCTCAAATGAGCTAAGATCCTCGTCCTCTTAATGATGACGTCATAAAACGAATATGACGTCATTGTGATGTATCAGGGTTTGCGATAAATTGTCTGTGCTAATTCCCGGCTTGATTCCCGCAAACAAAATTCAAACAGCTTGCCTAGTTTCGGAGATAATGGATATAGGCGATTTCCATTGAGCGGATATTATGACGTCAACTTTTTTTCTACGAAGAATTCCAAAATCGGAGATGGTTACTGCCTGCGCGTGGGCTTCTGCATATACATGGAAGTTTCACGAAGATCCGATGAAAACTCTGGGTTGTGAAACAAAAATGTCCAAAAATAGGAATGGTCATAAAAATTGATATGACATCATAGTGATGTATCATATGTGTGGTAATTCATCTCTGCTAATGCCCTGTTCCATTCCCGCAAACAGAATTCAAAAAGCTTGCTAGTTTCGAAGATAATTTTTTAGGCGATTTCCATTAGGGAGATATTTTGACGTCACAACTTTTTTTCTGGAGGAATTTTCAAAATCGGAGATGGTTACTGTCTCGCAGGGTATTTTTACATATACATGCCAAGTTTCAGGAAGTTTCGATGAAACTGAGGCTGTGAAACAAACAAGTCCACAAGAAGAAGATGAAAAACAACGTTGAGTAAGACTTAGAGATCCTCCACGAGGATCTAAAAACTAAACAACAACAAACTAGAAACAAATGGAACACGGTGGGTTAGAAAGGTTATTTTTCGTCATTTATTACGGATGGATGGAAGGAAGGACATACCAAATATTGAAGAGGTTTGCACCACTTAAAAATCCATATCTTCGTGTATGACTCTTGCACCATTCTTTGAATCGATAATTTTCCCAATGTCGATACTGAGTTTTTACAGCTGTCCTTCCGCTTTCCGTTTCCATGCGTGATATGCGAGCAGACTGATCAGTATACATGTCTGCATACATAAATTCCATCGCATCGCTGCAGTAAAATTCAGTGCACGCTTCTGATTCAAATGATGCAAAATACTCCTGGTTTAAAAACTAGCAAATTGTGCATCATATGTAGAATGCAGACAAATTGTGTGAACACTATAAATCATTTTCATGATTTAAGCTTCATTTTTGAAGATGGTTTCATCTGTTTGCAAATTCAGGTGGCCATTTTGAAAAACAAAATAACAAATAACAAATAAAAAGGGCCTCCTCCTTCCTTTTTTAAAAAAAATCTGGATGATCAACTGGTATTTTTTTATTTGGTCCAAATTATGTTGTTCAACTAGAGAGTTCAAGGAGCATGATACCCCGTGCAGTGTTCAAGTATCTGCAGGAAGGCCTTGCTGTTCGCGGCGTTACGTTCTCAAAAATCCACAAACTTAGGGGGCAATGAGGAAAATAGGGTTTGAGACTTTAACTTTAAAATTTGTCCAAACTGTACCCTGAAATTAACATGTTTGTACATTGTTTTTGTGATATTTATTTTCATGAATAAAAGTTATTAAGACCATAAAATAAAGTATCTATATATTAATACTGAAGGACCAATTTTGTGCTCCTCCTAGCGGTCGCATCACGTTTTTCTCAGTACTGTGACCTGGACTGGAAGAAACTTCGTACCTGTAAGAGTGCATCGCACATAGTGGCAATAGTCAACTTTCAATTCTGAAGCAGAATAAACACTTTTCGTTTTACATTCGTTTACATGGCGACGGGTGACGTCACCGCTGAGAGGCATCAGGACGTCATGACATCATCGGTCATTCGCTGACGTCATTACGCCTGTCGTCGACAGACCGTTACCGCTGAGAGGTGTAATTCCACTCCTCGAAAATAGCGTCTGCAATGTAAAACCCTCCTCTGCACATGCTGACTACCTCAGAATGTGAATTTGACACAAAAATGTAACAAGAAACATTGTATCGATATACTAATACTGAAGGACCAATTTTGTGCTCCTCCTCGCGGTCGCGTCACGTTTTTTCTCGGTACTGTGACCTGGACTGAAAGAAACTTCGTACCTGTGAGAGTGCATCGCACATAGTGGCGAATATCACTTCACTCTAAGCAGAATAAACACTTTTCGTTGAGACGGGGCGAGGAGTGAAGAGGCGGGGGCGGGGATGAAGAGACGGGGCAGGGAGTGAAGAGGCGGGGGGCAAGTAAGCAATTTTTGGGCGGGGGTAAGCAAATGAAAGCGGAGGCGGGGGAATGGGGCGGGGGATGAGTGGGCGGGGGCTGGGTGAATTAGGGGTTGAGTGTGAGGGGGTGGACAGGGGCAAGTGGGGGGGAATCAAGAGACGGGGGGGGGGAGTGAAGGGGCGGGGCCGGGGTAATTAAATTTTTGGGCGGGGGTAAGCAAATTGAAGGCGGGGTGGGAGGCGGGGGGAATGGGGCAGGGGCGGGGGATGAGTAGGCGGGGGCAAGCACGCCCTGTCCAGTCCATGTCCCTCGAGTGTGTGAGCTGGTAGGTGGTTGAATGAACGGAATCCGTCTGTGACGGGGTTTCGGCCCGTTATTATATTTCATGTTCAGCCTGAGTCTGCTGGTTGCATCATTGCTGGGACAACATCTGTGCCACATATGCAGTGCCCCTGTTTCCAATAAGATGGTGCTCATTTTGCCCACCTCGGAAGAATGACAGACTAAGTCAACCCACCTGGTATTATTTAGCAGCACGACAGGGATTAAACTCCAGACCAAGATCTTAGCCAGCCAGCCACCTTAACCGTTAAGCCAACATCAGGCTATATTTCCTGTATTAGAACATAAAATAAAGTTCATTTATTGAATTATTGAGTCATTAAACTTACCAGGAGAGCCAGCAGGGCTGAGAATAAGGCAGGCGGACTGGGGCAGGAGAACCGACGGGGTGGGGGGGGGGGAAACTGTGTAGGGGCAGGAGAGCCAGAACACCAGTGGGTGAAGGGTCTTAAGTATCTGACGTCTAAAGAGTTTTTAAGATATTCAGGATCTTAACCGTCTTTGGGTCCAAAGGGTCTTTGGGGTATTCAGAGTTTTAAATGTGTCATAATTGTTGTTCGAGGAATTCAATGGTCTAGTCGGATCTTCTTGGGTTTCTTAAAGGCAGGTCTTACTTCTCACCCAAGCATTGTCAGAAAGTCTCCTAAAGCGATGGATATTCTCAATCTCTCAAGCATGTTAAATAAGATTGACGTGGTGGATGAAAATACAGTTAGGACAACCCCCGGGTTGGACTTGGTCTGTGTGCCAAATTTGGTGGTTGTCGGTCCAGCGGTCCTTCCAAAAAACACGAACAAACAGACAGACAGACATCCGATGAATATTATTTATCAGATATACATCTTCAAGAGACGGGCATGGCGTGGCGATTGTGAATAGGAACAAACTGTACACCACTTATCATAGCAGATAGCTTTGGCTTATGCAGCATGAAAACGGTGAACATATTATTTATTTAGTTTGGTTCCAATTGTGCGTGGAGTCAGGCCAGCTGTGCAGTGAGCTAATGGATGGAAGACACAGCTCGACTAATTAGGTATGCTGACCTTTGGCCGTGTTATATGTCACGTGATATCTGTTAACCAATGAGATTGCATATAAATGAAAAAGCCAGATAGTGATCTTTAAAGGCTCGGGTGGTGGATGAAAATACCCTTAGGACAATCTTTGGATCGGGCATGGTCTGTGTGCCAAATTTAGTGGTTGTCGGTCCAGAGGTCTTTGCAAAAAACGTTAACAGACAAACAGATAGACAGACAGACATCTGTTGAATCTTATTTATTAGATTATGATAAATTTAATCCAATAATGCGATGGCAATGTTGATGATGGTGACAACAAAGATGAGTTGATGGAGATGATGGGGGCAGTGTATAAACTCATGATGATGATGGAGCATTTGAGGGGGATATTGTGTTAATGGCCCATGTTAATTAATTAGGTGAATAAATCCATAAACATTACCTCAATAAACTCAATGTGATAGAGGGAAGGGGAAATCTTCACACCGCACGACCCTCCTGTACTTCAATTTTTTTATAAAATAATGATTTTAAAGATAATTTTAAATAAATCTGGAAGTTTAGTGCCACTGAAGCAGTTTTATACACAAATCACCTTTATGCACTGTAATAAGATGACGTTGAGTTGCAATTTACGATATCCAGGCTTGAATGATCACCATATAATGCAGCATTAATTGGCATCGTACATAGCAATATTGGTGGGCTGTTCTTCACTTGATATGCACACCGACACATTCCACACCCTCTGATGCTATATATCGATATATAGCATGGTTTTTGGAAGCATAATGACGGCAATTTGTGTTCTACAGTCTTCAACTATATAATTAAATTTAAGTAAAGACTCAGAGAGGTTTAACGGTGTATAAATATACTAATTCCGGGTTTTACCACCGTTTTCTCTAGCGGATATGATACCACCATATCTCACACGTTACATTAGTTCTTCGTGCCTGTTGCATGTGTCCTTTATGACGTCCTTAAAAGCAGTAAGTTTCCTGTTTGGAATGATTTTCAATTTTGTTTGATTGTCAGGCAGGCAGAGTCAAAATATTATCTCATTCTTCTCTGCGCATCGGGATGAATTAATAGCCAATATATGGTAAAACGATAAAACTTGTCTTCCTATTCATGTTCTGATTTGTGTTCAAAATATAATATTCAATTGAAATAAGCTGTTCCTCGATCATAAACTGATAGGACAGATGAATGGACAGATGGATGGACATCAACCAATTGCTTAACCCAGCTTTTCACTTAGTGTGTGGGGTAATTACGCTCAGCGAAGCTACGGGTTCAGTGCATATATATATACATATATGTATATATATATATATATAT
>CM068961.1:90758055-90786317 GCA_035128595.1 Eptatretus atami
GCACATGGCAAGTACTCCTCATGGGGAATGAGTGATTTTTTTTTTCATGACGCAATAGGTGCCCTCGTTATGACATCATAATTGCATATGTAGAATGCCACACTCGATCAGTATAATAATTTTTGAGGGTCATCTTGGGATAAAATATTCCACAGAAAAAAAATTAATGACGTCATTGGTCACATGGTTCGGCAGCCATGTTTCTTTTTGTTTTTTTTTCAAAAAAACCTCTAAAATGGCCGAAAAGATCGAGGTGAAACGTCACACATATGACCGCCTATCCATAAGGAACAAAAGTCACACATATGATGTCATAGGTCACATGGTTTGGCAGCCATATTGGATTTACCTGAAAACCTATAAGAATACACCACTCAAAAGAAGTCCCAGTGAGGGTTTGCAATCTCTGATTACTCTTTTTCTTGTTTGTTTGTAACTGTAGAAGCAGCTGAACCAGGTAACCACAGAAATAGTACGCAGTATTACATAGTATCAAGTTGTGCCCAGGAAGATCAAACCACTTGCTACCTGCAGTTTTAACGCAGGGATTTGCAATTTGTTTGGGATGCCGGCCAAAGCTCGCCTACTTTCGCGATGGACAAAAGACTGAGGGATCTTTAGCATCCACTAACTTATGCTGGCAGGGTAGATGGGACACCCACTTTAGCATCCTTCGGATGGACGGCACATTGATCTATATCACCCTGCCTGTGAAACACCAGGACAACAGTTTCGAGCTGTGTCAGTTGTATCAAATGCTATTCAAATGTATTTATGTTTTTCAAAACAAAAACATTATTTGGGAAAAAAATGAAAGACATCATCTTAATATTACTTTCACATTTTTCTGCTGTGTCATCATATTGCGTTTGTTTAAAACTTTGAGTGTTTTCAACACAGCACCATCATTTGATCCCTCCCAATGATTTTTCTTGAACAAACATGGATCTATGTCATATAAATGATTTGCTACAAATGTGTTAAAGGATATTGAAAGACTCTCGAAGCAAAACGATACAACACTGTCACACCACATGGGGATTTAGGGGTGAAAGGCGAGGGGAGGGGGGAGAGGGGTGGTTATGCCGCACTTTTAGTTGTAGTTCATTCTGGTTTGAACATTCAATTCTGTGACAGGTGGGCTATTTTGTCAAGGAAAAGTACGTATTTGGCAAATAACACATGATAACACGTTTTTCTCAAAGCAATTTTGTAAAACTACAAAACTTCACAGGACACTGTGAATGCAGATGCAGCTGTCAGATTACAAATGACTAACTATAGGTTCTATCAACTAGAAACTGACGAAGTAGTGCGAACCATTATGGGAAAGCAAAGCAAAGATGTCGTTTCAGAGTTAGCCCTTCTTTGGCGGTTAGCATATTGTTGTCAAATTCCATGAGTTGATAAAACCCATCGTTGGAGTTGTCTGCTGAAGCAGACTGACACTAAACTTGACAAAGTCTGGTGTTTCCCCATAAGTGACTCAGCATGGCTTCAGATGTTAGACTGGATTGTGGGTAGATTCTTCACAACTTTGTGAAAAATCTTTCAACTGTAAGGTTTTTAACTCACCAGCTTGGTTTGTTGTGACATTGACAATGGCAGAGGATTGTGGGACCTTTGTTGCCAGACTTGACACCCCGTTGAGGGCCTCCACAGTGAAGCTGTAGTTGCTGTGTGCATTGAGGTGTGTGATGGTAACAGTCGGTGCCTTGAGACGGTCTTGGCGTGGTAGGAAGTGAACAGCATGACCACAAGGCTCACAGCTCGATGCACTGCACTGCTGGCACAGCACTTGATATGTCACATCCTCACGACCGCCGCTGTTTCGTGGAGGATTCCACTCCAGTATAACCGATGTCTCATTCACGCTCGAGATGAGGTTTCGAGGGGCTGATGGTGGGCCTGCAGAAGCATATTTTCAGCAATTTAAATTATAGCAATGAATTCACTTGCCTTTAAGAATTCCCCACACGCATCAGGAAAATAACAAAAGCACATTTCCACTATTTTTGTTTCAGTAAGTCTCCCCAACAATGGATCCATCCATCCAAATCCATTGGGACCATACTCTGTACAGAGTGTTGGTGCTGCCAAAGCAGTCTCCTGGGCTATTGCGCAGAATCCTGGACAGGTCACCACTCCAACACAGGATACTCAAATGTCTCAATCATCCCAGCAAGCTGCTTCTCATTTTGCTGACCTCAGAAGGATGACAGGCTAAGTCAGCCCCACCTGGTATTAATTCTTCAGCCAAGTCGGATTTGAGCTCAAGACCCTCGGACCCCAAACCCACCACCCAAACCATAAAGACAACACCAAGCATATCAACAACGGGTGGCCTGTTTCTATACACTTTTGTCAAAAACTGTAGATTACAATGAGAAATGGATATTTAATCATAACATGCCCACCATTCCTGCAGTGTTTTGCTCTCTGACTGCCTGTGCTTTCTCATCCATCATGATACATCCTGATATCAAAGAAATTATTAATCAAAGCCACCTACACTTGGTGTGTTATTTCATATCCAGCTGCACAAATGTGCATCAATACCAGTTGGTCATATGCATCTCTATATTAAGTATATAATGATTCCTTACTCTCCTCCTTTCGCTGTCCATACATCATTACAGAGTGTTGGTGCTGATGAAACAGTTTATTGGCAAGCGTTATACTAGGTGGTTTGCCATTGCTGGGTTATACTGGGTGGTTATTGCTGGGATATATGTTCATACTGAGGGGGGGGGGGGGATTTGCCATTGTAATTATGGCAGGAATTTGGAATTTGTTCATGATCCGGCGATAGCTCGCATACCCTTCAGAAGATCACCATGGGATCTTTACTTCACAAACTAATGGCGGCACACTGCATGCCCAGGTTGACGTCAATCCAGGGATGGCACAAGCATTGACAAATCATCCTACCTGTGAAGCACTGACATGACAATTTATAGCTGGGCGAGATTTGAATCCAGGCTGGACAGCGTAGAGGTGAATGTGCGTACCTCTAGGCCATCCTGCGGAATATATGTGTATATATATATATATTATATATATATAATTATATTATATATATATATATATAATTTTTTTAAATAAATAAATATATATCAATATATATCAATATATATCAATACTGTATGTGTATATATATATATATAAATAAACATAAATAAACAAACGAACGTGTGTGTGTGTGTGTGTGTGTGTGTGTGTGTGTTTGTGTGTGTGTGTGTGTGTGTGTGTGTGTGTTGTGTGTGTGTGTGTGTGTGTGTGTGTGTGTGTGTGTGTGTGTGTGTATGTAATACCATTGTTTGGTCAAGAGTCAATGGCAGCATTTTATAAACCTGCATTATCTCACCATTGATCTTCTTCTTTGGAATGATACTATGCAACACTTTTACTCTCTCCTTTTTAATCCTTCTGCTTGTTGCTTATAGAAGTCCTCATTCATTTATCTGCAGTTTTAACATATACATGAAAAGGAAGGAAAAAGATGCCTTTATGTGCTTCGTCTTTAACAGCATACATTCACACTTGTACATCATAAATGCATGGGTATTGTATTGTGTTCACAAAGGGCAATTATTTTATTATTTTGAATATTAACAAATCCCCACATTCTTTTGCTTTTTCTTTGCAAAAGTTTTCATTCAACAGCTTTTGTATCTGTTGAATGAAATGAGATTCCGGACTTGTTTCGAAGGTATACGTGCCGTGCTCACAGAATGAGCATTCAGGAAGCAGAATATTTACCCGCACAAACAGATAATGGCCACATCAAAATTAGAGACTATTTAGTTCCACCATCTGCTGGTTTGATTAAGCAAAAGCTCGCCATCTTGTCTAGCCCATAAAATATTTACTACATAATTTATCAAGGAGGTTTCTATAGTTGGCAAGAAATGCTGATGTTTACACATCGGTTACCCGAGACTTTGGAGAGCTACAGCTATTAAACGAGCCCGTAATTAGTTGCTGTTATGTGTGGGTGTTGAATCAAGCTTGGCAAGATGTGCATTCTGTTTAACTCCAGATTCATGATGTGGCAAAAATACCAGAGTCTATACACAAGAAAGCTGGATACAGGAAGAGGCCATTTGGACCATCAAGCCTGTGCTACATCTACACTATTATCAATGTAAGAGCTTATCAACTTCAACTCATTGGGGGAAGGGTGTTGGAGATGGAAGAGAGGGGATGAGAACAGTGGGGAAAGCCCAGACATCACCAGGGTTTTTATTGAATAGAAATAAGAATTATCCTGATATTAATACGACCAAAATAAATTAACCTCCTTTTAAGAGGTTTTCAATAAGTTTTATGAGTAAAAAGTGTTGTTGTTTTTTTTCTCAGAGTAAAACTACTTTCGATATTCACATACATCGAGAGATGAAACATTTTTGGCTTTAAAGGAAGCAGAATTATAGAAATGCTTGAAAAAAATTAAATATCGGAAAGCCTAGTCTTTGTGACTACTTGAACAAATCCATTAAATGTTCAATTAAGTCTAATAATTATTTAATAATTTTATTGTCTTAAGTTTTGAATGTCTTGTTTTGCTTGATCATGTAAGGATGTGTTCCATGGGATCACTGTTATGATTAATCATCGCATGTATCTGTACGCAAATCTGTTGTCCGTAAGTTCTCTTCTTGGCAGGTTATTGTTACGGTGTTCTGATGAGGTGAACTTCCATTTTACTGGTGATGTCAACAGACAGAAGGTGAGATTTTGAACAGTTGACAATCACATATCATCTCCTAAATCTCACTGAGGCTAAGCCATTTGCAATATCTCCCCATTTAAAAAAACAAGTGTGGGAATAAAAAAATCCCTCTGTTTAGTGGTCCCAGTTCTATGTCCATGTCATTAACAGCTCGTTATTAAGAAATACAAAATCACGGCATTTCGTTCAGAAAGATCCTGCACAATATTCTTCAAACGAATGCTTCCCACTGTAGGACAACTAACTTTTTACGGGGAAGAGGGGAGGGACGACACACACAGCATTTAACTTTTCATTTTCTCAGCCTTAAGGCTCAAAAGTGGCTGCAATTTTTCAAGTGATCGTAATCAATTTGCAATGAATGTGTTTTATTGATTCAAAAATATAAAAAAAGAAAGCCAGGATAAAATGCCCGCTGGTTTGTTGCAACATCGAGTGCACTATCTCAAAACCTCCCTCCTCCCTTCCTCACTCACTAAAGTTAAGTACGATCAATTTCCTGCATTCACATTTTTTTTCCAGACTCACTGGCACCAAATGGTTTCTCCAGAGATGCTTTGATGGGCGCTTGCCAAGCAAGCATATCCGTAAGAGCACACGTCGGCCATCAGACACGTACGGCTGCGTACGTCGTTTTTAGGATCACCAGGGGAGCTGCGAGGAAAACTGAATACATTGCGTTCTGGCTGGAATTTTATTTTATCCAAATAGCTTTTCCTGCCTTGTGAAGAATTTTGTGGATGTGAAACCCAAACTCGGTGATGGAGAACGAGAAACAGGAGATAAAATAAGAAAGGTATTGCACAAAAGGTTGAGAGTAAGGAAGAAGGTGTTTATTAAAGAAAATAAGTGGTGTGACTGGAAGAAAAGAAGGACAAGAGGGAGCAAACATTTAAAGGAAGTAGAGTTATAGTATTCAGGATATCTCAATAAAAATGTGTACAGACTTTATGTATTTAAAACTACACCATCATGTGGTTCTGCATTGCCTGATGGGTAACAGCTAACTGATGACAAGTAATAATTCCATCACATGCTAACACCATATGTTAGGTATTAGGAGCACTCACCGTCGCCGCTCTCTGCTATTTAATTAGTATCTCTGAAATATTAAAGTCTGCATAAATTTTATTGAGTCACCCTGTATAAACTGTATATAAGAAAAGGAAAAGAGGGAGCGAACTTTTCAAGGAAGTAGATGATAGTATATTGCAGTATCTAAAAAAAAATCTCGTAATTCAGAATGGAAACGTTTCCAGACTATTCCAAGCTCTTGATACCTAGAACATAAAGATTGTAACAACACCCCTTGGCAGCTGCAAATAAAATGCTCAACTGAAAATAAAAACCTGATGCATTTATATTCTCAAAGCAGCATCGACCATGTTAAAAGGGTGACACAGCAACAATGCTTTTCATCAACTGCTTGTCTGTGAATGAAACAGTTGTAACAAAGACAAAGATAAAACTCCACAATAACTTGACTCTTGGTGAACTTTTCAAAAGATTGTGCCAGGTTGATGACATTATTTACTATTTTTCTCCTTTATATATTAACCACAAGCAAATACTAACCATCACTTTGTTGAGTAACCTTTAGTAATACGAAAGGTGGGAGGGAGAAAAAGATGGGGGGAAGGGGGAGAGAGGGGTGAGAGAGAGGAGAGTGAAGAGGTGGAGGGGAAAGGTGAGAGGAGGAAGCGGGAGGGAGAGGAGGGTGGGGAAGGGAAGGCAGTGTGAGGTGAGAGGAAGGGAAGGCAGATGTGCAGTGAAGCGTTAACTAGAATTCATACTGTTTCATCAAAATGATTCTGCATCGAATAACAGTGAACCTGGAAACAAAATAATGTCTGAAATCCATTTTCCACCAGTTAACGATAAACACGATCTGGAGACAAAATCCCGTCTGGAGACAAACTCCTGTCGGGCCAAGTCCAAAGACAAACTCCCATCCGGACACGTCTGGAGCCAAGCTGTCTGGAGACAAGCACCACCCGCATGCGTCAGGTGACACACACCACCCGGACGTGTCTGGAGTCAAGCTGGTCGGAGACAAACACTGCTCGGACACATCCGGAGACAAACTCCCGTCCGACATAAACACCGCCCAGACATGTTCAGAGACAGAGAGAGACAGAGACAGAGACAGACAGACAGAGAGGGGGAGGGGACAGTGAGAGAGAGGAGATGTTGGAGGAAGGCATTGTACTGTATTGGGAGGGGTAGAGCAAGGATGGGACATGGAGGAGAGAGAGAGAGAGAGAGAGAGAGAGAGAGAGAGAGAGAGAGAGAGAGAGAGAGAGAGAGAGAGAGAGAGAGAGAGAGAGAGAGCTGGGGTAGGGGAGTTAGTAGTTATCAGAGAGAATATGTTATGCTTCATGAACAATACACAACACACGCACACACTCGCCGAAATCGGTGACATCGGCATCAGCAACACCCACTCGCTCAGGGGTCAGAGCACGAACCACCTGCTCAGGTGATGGAGCATGAACCACTCGCTCAGTGTGAAGGAGCACGAAACCACTCGCTCAGGGTGAAGGAGCATGAACCACTCGCTCAGGCTGACGGAGCCACGAACACTTGCTCAGGGTGACGGAGCACGAACCACAAGTTCAGGGTGAAAGAGCACAAAAAACTCGCTCAGGGTGAAGGAGTATGAACCACTCGCTCAGGGTGATGGTGCACGAACGACTCGCTCAGAATGATGTGGCGTCGCAATAGCATCCGCAGTGAGTGAACGATTCACTCAGAATGACGTAGCGTGGTACCGCTATCAACAATGGACACTCGGCAAGTGGCTTAAGCACTCTTATTCAATGGTTTATAAGGAACGGTTGGCCAGGCTGCAGCTGCATACCGTAAAGGATCCCTTTAACTTTAAAGCCGGTCTAGACCATGCACGCAGAAGTTAATGAAATAAAAAGAATCTATAATCCACAATTTTGCCTGCTCATCTGTGCACTCGTCACATGGTACATCGGTTTGGGGTACACACAAACGTTATAACTTTTTTTTAAACGTCCGTTTTTTACCATATTTGCCTTAATTCCCTGCAGAGCACCTCACGAAACCTCCGAAAATATAGACACAGATCTGGGAGACGCTATGGAGAGGCAGTCCCTCTGGGGCACAGAGCGTGAGGTCTAGCAGTGAATGCATTAAATCATACAGCTCCATGAAGCTAGTTAATTTTGTTCTGTTCTGAAATTTTTTGTTCACTCAATATAATTCTCCAAACAGTAGAAAAAGATAAGTTTAATGCTTTGGAAATATCACATTTTCTTGTGTATGTATGGAGGCGAATGAAGCATAGCCTTGCTTGCTTAAAGTGAATATGTGTATCGGCTTAGTTATAAGACTCGTTATTTCTTTAAATTTTCAGATTTCACAACAGATTTTGACACTTATTTTGTCCAGACAATATGCGAACCTCAAAACCGAAATAATATTTCAATGATATCCTTTAATTAGTCCGTGAGAGTAGATCATGGAAAATTGTATCATATAATGCATGAAATCTCTCCAAACTCCAAAATTGAAAAATATAGGACTTACAAAAGGGATGTCTACAGTGATTCGTAGCTATGATGAACAGGCATTCAATATGAGTGAGGAAAGTGAAAAAGACTTTATCGTAAAGAAATCGCTGCGGCCTGTTCCAAGTGAAGGTAAAGGTTGAGCAGGCCAAAAAACATGGTGGCTTCAGACCCCAGCGAGGTCACCCAGGAAACGCATTAAGACCCAGAGAGCGAGGTGGCTGAGGATCGCCTGCTGAAGGATATAATTAAGTAAGGCCATTAATTATCTTCAAAATTGTGTTTTAATTAACCCAAACAACCAAATTTCACTCATGCACTTCCTTGGAGTTTTCTTCTTATGCTTGTAAAGTTTCAGGCTGCTAGGTTTTATGGTTTTGGAGTTATGGAGGAGACACACACACACACACTGACACACACACACACACACACACATTTATTAGTAGTCGATTGAGGCAACACCAACAATATGCATGACCATGTTGGTGAGCAGAAATCTTAGTCATCATAGTTTGTGAGCAGAAATCTTCGTCATGAAACCATTTTCCTTTTAGATCCATAAAATATCCAAATTAATTATCCACGACATATCTTTCACTGCAAAACCAGCTACCAAATTCACTTTTCAGCACTGTTTGCCAGCTCAGCTGCATGCAGTCTCCTTAGAGGTCACAGTAAACCAAGCTAAACATCATGCCACAGAGCACTTGGCAATTATCCAGGCCTGAGATGTGCTGAGGATGTTCTTGAGGTGATGTTCATGCATAGTAATGGATTTAAAAAAATGTAAAACACCTTACACATGGCAAAGTTGTACTCGACTATAGTCAAATTGAGATGGGGCTAGCATATAGTAATCAACTCAGCACATCACCACCACAAAGTTGGGTTCTTGGGTGCAAATTTATGAGCATGGATGAGCAGATGGGTGTTGTACATTGATAGAGGCAATGGCGTTCTGTTTGTCAGACCATTTGTCCCAGCTGCCTGAGAACAAGGCCAGCTGGCAAGCTCATCTTACCATGGAGGAGGTCAAACTGCCGGGCTGGGGGCTATGATAACTTTATTAATCCTGCGGCGTTTTCTGGCTGGTATTTGTATGCCGCAAAGCGAGTCTCTTGAGAATCATGAGGGTGGCCAATGTTGCACAATTTATGGTGCTGAACGGTTGTGCTCTGGAGATGCAGAGCAAATACCACAATCTGAAGACTCCAACCTCATTGTTCCCATAGTGGAAGAAAGAAGTTGCAGTATAGCTGGCAAACAAACAACAATTAATTGAAAGCAGCAAGTATAATATTTTTATAAATAGTTTTTCAAGGATTTATTGGTTATTGAAAGCTTGTAGGTTCATAAGCTTGTAAGTGGGCCAGTTTCTTCGATAACTCTCCTGACGTGTTTTGTAAAGTCAGAAAGTGCATTTTATTGCATTTCCTCAAAAATGGTGATGTTCAACTTTTTCAGAAACGCAGACCTTAAGTTCTTCAATTATGTGTGGTATTGGTTCAGAAAATATATCACATCGTCCACCAAGACACGATCAAGAAAAGTATCTGCAGACACGTCTTGAGCTAGTGGCATGTGAGCAGCTTGAGGCTCCTCATCAATCACATTGAGAATATGAGGTTTCTAAGAATACAGATTCACTTCTTTCTAATAATGCAGCTTCGCTTCTTTCTTTGATAATTCATCTTTCAAGCATGAATTATCTTGTACCGTACCGACATTTTCAGAGATGCTCCAAAAGCTCCAACAACTTTTGCAATCACCTCCTCCTTTAATGTGAATTATTTTGGACCTGAAGGTTACGTGATGCAAATGATGAAGACATATCAATGACATCAACATTGATTTGTTAAATTGTACAGAATCAAATCAACTGGACATCCACTTCTAAGTGGGTATCTTCAAACCACGCTGCAAATTTTAAAGTACCTCTTTAGATTGTAAGCACTTATGATTTAATCATCGACGTGTGGAAAGAGAAAAACAAAAGGAAAAATGAGAAACACGCAGAATTAAATGCCAAAAGTCTGTAGTTTAAATCTTTAAAGGTTTATTGAAGTTGGAATGTTGTTCAAGTTATCTATACTGTAAGAGAGCCGTGTGTGTGTGTGTGTGTGTGTGTGTGTGTGTGTCGCCATTTTTCTCAAAGATGGCAGAACAGATCTTCGTTAAACTTATAGATATTCATCTTTGAGTGCCGGGGAGTGTTTTAGGTTTAAAAAAAAAATGCATTTTTTCTTTGAATCGCTCTTTGGTGCCTAAGCCTTTATGTTATCCCCGACCACATTCCTTAGTGGGTGACGGGAAGTGTTTTAGGCCCACCACAAAAAATACACCGGGCAATATCGGGGAAGCCTGGGTATTCCTGCAAGTATAAAATATAAACAATTTAGTCTTATCTGGGCCAACCTGTATTTGCTTTGTATATAAATCACTGAGCCACCAGATATTAAGTTTTGAACAAGAATCGCGAATGAAAACCTCTAATGAAAGAGGTATTTATCCTCTTTACAAAATAACATTTTCTCACTGATTGCTATATACTAAACAGACATCGTCTACTGTTCTTCATTATTGCAAGTTATGTTCCATTAGTGGACTCCTACTATCAATGTGGGAAAGTCGCCAATACCAGATCAATTAATAAATGTCAAGAACGGATGACCTAACTTATATCTTGTCAGTCTCCTTTAATTTGCAAGCAAAATGAAGGACAACATCAGTTCAAAACATTCGATCGGCATTCTTGTTCTACAAATATATGATTTTCTGTGTACAATGTTGGTTTATTCTCATGGCCTCGCAATATATCATACGTGCTACTTAGGTTGACATATGAAACAGTGCATGTGCTGAACCTCAAACATAATGTCACACAAAATTGCTTGGACCTTTCCTCTGCCTTTGACATGGGTTACTCCCTGACGATTCTTGTCAAGCATTTTGCTAATCTGATCCAGGAGAGCTCATCTTCCCAAATAACAACTTCCTTGAGAATTATAAGCAGCTTGTCCTATCCTTAATAGTATGTACCCTCTTCCACCTAGACCGTCATTCTCTAATTCCTTAACTATTCCTGCTAATATACAGAGTCCTTTGCTGAAAACTCAATTTTGTCTGATAGTCTGCGAAACAAGAGGTAGTTATTTGCAGATACTCATTTATAGAAATATTACACTTTTGCTCTTCTTCTGAAAAGCATAATATCATGCAATGAACCACTTGCTTGTGGAAAATGTATTTCCCCAAAACTGCTCTCTAGCTCAGATGAAGGCTTAACGCCTGAAACATCAGCTTTCCACGCCATTTTGCATGTCCCAATCAACTTTCTGTTGATTTAATCTATTGGTATACTTGTCCGCCAACACAGCACGATACTACCATTAATGATCAAGACTAGTTTTCCATTGTATCGTATGTGCAGGCCCTTGTTTTTAGACATTTTAGGATTATCATCACCCTTCCTTCCCGTTTCAAAAATCTTGAACCCAACACTGTGTCATACGCTCAATATAAATGCCTCCAAAGTGTTCATCAGGTAATGATTCTGAATCACTTGTGCTTGAAATAATCAAATTTCAATGTTTATTGTGACATTTTCAATTTCAAAGCAGTTTATATTAATGTATTTACTCATGTTGGGTGTTCAATTAAATTTGGGGCCTCAGATGATTTTTTTTCAGCAACTTTATTTGGCCAAAAAGATTACCAGCAAGAACAATACGATTTTGTGGATAGTCCATTTTTGCCATGCATTTGTTATGGGTTTAAAGGGCAGCACTTCTCAAGATTGAATGTAATTATAAGAAATCTGCAGCTTGTGTCAAAAGCGTTACAGTGTTTTTGAACTTTGTATCCATCCTGCTTTGCGTATGCATGCTTTCATCTTGTGGTTTGAGAGCTACATTCTGGATTGCATGGCACTTGCAATTAGCCTGTGATTTAAGTTGTTTTTCAATCTACATTCAGTCTTTTCTTTGTTTGCAGATAAGTAAATAAATGTCATTAAACCCAGTTCTTACATAGAAGCATGCACGCAGTTCTTGGAAGAAGATTCCTGAATATGTAACATTGTAGCATAAGAAAAGTTATTCAGATAGACTTCACAAAGTAAACAGAAATGTTACCAGTCTCATAGCTGACAATAGCCAGCATGCTGCAGCCACTTAGACAGGATAACAGTGACAAGTAAACATTTTCAAACACAAAGTCTGGTGAAATATGAATGGGTATACATTTCCTGCATCTCTCCTCGCTGTGCCATCCGTTATGTATCAGAGCACGTGCTGCGCTGCACACAGTAATGTGTAGATCACTTTTTGCTGAACTGAAATGTTTTTCTTGCGCAGTATAACATTGAATCATGAGAGTAAACAGCAGCAGCCATCATGACTCCTTTCTCCCACATCCCTCAGGTTGTTATAGCCACTGTCCCTTCAATATAAAATGTCTGTTTCCGTCCCCACTCCTGAAATCCATTCATAATTGCGTGGCTCATTGCCATTATTGCCTTTTCAACAGATAGTCGTGAAAAATATTCTTGTTAAATTCATGCATAAGACTCCGCTCATCACTCATTAAGCAATATTGTAATGGGTGATCAACTAATTATATATTTTCAAGGAAGTGGAGTAATAGTTCCTGCTATGTGAAACACTGCAATCCGGCATGCTTACAGAAAACAGACTTTTTGGAACCATAGCCGTATTTTCCATCCAATAATTATGTACCTTTGTTCTATAAAAAAAAAAGTTCTCCGGAGGAAGGCACTCCAATGTTGAAGTTTTATGTCAATCACTCGAACGGTTGTGGAGAAAACTGACTTAAAAATGAATAAAGGTGAAAAGTCAGGGTGGAACAAAAAAGAAAATGAGGGTGGAATAAAAAAAAAAGTGAGGGCCTCGGCCGACAATCCACAATATGGTCGAGGATGGTTGTGGATGTCTATTATAAGTATACCGTTGACACCAGCATTGTCTGTCCATTTTTGGCATTTTCAATGTTTAACCACAAGAGAACACTCAAAACACAGGAACAGGACACAAGGAGAATTCAAATACAAGAAGCAATGTGATTGGTGAGGACACAGACCAATCCATGACATGCAGTCATTCCCATTGGAATTTAGCACAGCATCACATTGAAACTGCACTTACAGCCTCTGAGGAAGGGAACTAGTCTGTTGTCAAAACGTCAGGAAGCAACAAATAATTTTTATTCTTTACCACTCAGTGTGCTGCTTTTCCCACAAATACTCGTTTGAATACTGAGCTGCAGATCTTCCACAATGCACGACTGTGCTAGTGGGGCATAGTGGGGCAAGCGTGCATCCTACGTGCATCTATACAAATAAATGTCAATGTGTGTCAGTGTGTCTCCTCAATAACTCCAAAACCATGAAACCAAGCAGCCTGGAACTTTGCATGCATACGAAGAAAACTCCAAGGAGGTGCATGAGTGAAAATTGGGCGTTTGGGTTAAATAAAACACCCCTTTTGAAGATAATCAACGGCCTTGTATAATTATATCCTTTATCAGGCACATCCTCGGTCACTGCTCTCTATGGGGTCTTAAGGCATGTCCTGGGTAACCTTGCTTGGGTCTGAAGCCACCATGTTTTTTGGCCTGCTCAACCATGCCTTGACTTGGAATAGGCCGCAACGATTTCTTAACGATAAAGGTTTTTTTTCCACTTTCCTCACTCATATCGAATGCCTGTTCTTAATAGCTATGATTCGCTGTATACATCGCTTTTGTAAGTGCTAAAGTTTTCAAATTAGGAGGATGGAGCGATTTTATGCATTATATGATACGATTTTCCATGATCTACTCTCACGGACTAATTAAAGTATATCATCAAAATATTATTTCGGTTTTGAGGATCAGATATCGTCCGGAATAAATAAGTGTTGAAATCTGTTGTGAAATCTGATAACTTAAAGAAATAAACCTGTCTTATAACTAATCCGATATACCGATTTAGTTTAAGCAAGTAAGGCTATGTTCCCTCCGCCATACATACACAAGAAAATGTGAAATTGCCAAAGCATTCAACTTATCATTTTTCTCCTGTTTGGAGAATTCTATTGAGTGAACAAAAATTTAGGAATGTGCTAAAATTAACCAGCTTCATTGAGTTATATCATTTAATGCATTCACTGATTGACCTCACGCCCTGTCCCCCAGAGGGACTGCCAATCCATAGCATCTGCCAGATTTGTGTCGATATTTTTGGAGGTTTTGTGAGGTGCTCGACACAGATTCAAAGCAAATATGGTGAAAACGGACGTTTTAACGTTTGCATGGACCCTGAACCAATGCACCACGTGGCACGTACACAGAAGAGTAGGCAACATCGCAAATTTTCTGCAATGTTTATTTCACAGGCGATTGAACTTTGTGATGTCTCCAGCACTATTCTGCATTAAGGAACAACTCGTTTGTGGATAAAATTTCATTAACTGCTGTGTACGCAGTGAAGACCGGCTTTAAAGTTAAAGGGATCCAATATAGAATGCAGCGACAGCCTGGCCAGCCGTTCCTTATCAAACATTTAATTGGAGTGATTGCTTGAGTGCTCAGGGCCACTTGCCGAGCACAAATTGTTGATTGTGGTCCTGTGCTACGTTATACTGAGCGAATCATTCACTCACTGCGAAAACTTTTGCCGCACCACATCATTTAGAGCGAGTGGTTCATGCTCCGTCACCCTGAGCACGTTTGTGCTCCGTCGTCCTGAGCGAGTGGTTCATGCTTCATCGGCCTGAGTGAGTGGTTCGTGCTCCTTCATCCTGAGCGAGTGGTTTGTGCTCCACCATACAGAGCGAGTGGTGCATGCTCCATCCGTCATTCATTCTGAGCGAGTTGTGAAATAACACCCGATTTCCAAGCCGTTTGCTGTATTAACATGTTTTCTAAATCACCGAGCCAAATTTTTTTCCCACCCATCACACGCAGCTGTTGATAAAGAATAATGTTTGTGAATATATCCCTGAAATGTCTCTATAAATGCAATGTTGTTTTTCGGTGAAAGCTACTCAAGATTTCTGGGTTGTATACAGTACATACTGAAGTGGGTAATCTCACTGACTCCAACCTGCCGATTCCAGAAAAATTGCTGATATCGGCTAAGCACAAATGTATGTATGTGTTTGTGTGTGTGTGTGTGTGTGTGTGTGTGTGTGTGTTTTTTCATAATATACAACATATTCTCTCTGCTAACTTCCCTACCCCCACCCCTTCCCTCTCTCTTTCTCTCTTTGTCCCATTCTTGCTCTACCCTCCTCCTATTGCAGTACAGTACCCTCTTCCCACACCTCTCTCATTCTTCCCTCCCCTCTCTGTCTCCCTGGAAATATCCGGACGGTGGTCATGTCTGGACGGGTTTGTCTCTGGACATGTCCAGGCAATGTTTGTCTCCAGATATGTACTGGTGGGGTTCTTGTCCAGACGGGAGTTTGTCTCCGGATGTGTCTGATTGGTGTTTTGGCTCCGGCCAGCTTGGCTCCAGACGTGTCCGGGCGAAGTTTTTCTCCGGACACGTCTGGGCGGTGTTAGTCTCCAGACATGTCTGGAGACAAACACAGGCATCAGATAATAAAACACAGGCATCTTATCTTGCCATTTAGTCTCTGTTATAAGACAACATTTCAGAGCATTGTGCATGACAGTACAGCCTTCAGACTTGGCACAGGTGAACGGGGCTATTTTGGATGCTGGTGTGCGGTTGGATGTGTGTGTTTGTGGTAAAACTCTTTTATCAGTCTCTACGTCTTCCAAAAAATAATGAAATACCTTTTGCCCTCATCGGAGTTCAGTGTTTTGGTTCCATCTGCTCTAATCCAATTCCTTCCTGCATGGGACTTGTGATAACATTTTGATAATTTCAACTTTTTGGTAATTTTGGCCTACCTTGAACATTGATACACACTTTCACGTTTGTTCTTCATGAAACAAATGGCAAACCCCATAGAAAAGTAAAAAATGCTTTGACAAAGTGAAGATGATCTTCCTAAATATTGTGTCTGCACTTGGAGTTTGGTAGGAAGAAGGAGGAAAGGGAAAAGAGTTAGGAAAGTAAAAGGGATGGAGAAGAGGTGAGATAGAGACTAGAGAGGGTCAAAGATTTCCTCATTTTGAACAAGCAATGTGTAAACAATTCCCCAAGAAGGAAAGAGTATGAAATTGGCAAACAAACGAATTGTTTCTCAACTCTGTGACACTTACGAGAGCAAGGATAACTTGGTGGGTCAGTTGAGGCTCGGTAGAACGCCGCATGACAGGTACAAGATGCTGTAGCCTCCTTCAAGCTGGAACTGTGTACTGGGCATGCTTCACATGGCTGTGCTCCTGCTTCGGCCTTGTACGTCCCTGGACGGCACGCTGTGTGGATACAATTAGGGAAATCTTTAGCACCATGTAGACATATCTGATTCTAGTTGTCTTCTTGTCAGGATTTGATTCTGTCAATTTCAGAAGTAAAAATATGAATAAGGTCAAATAGTGGGGTCTGCCAAACAAATCAAGCAAAATGAAGAACTGAAAAACACATGACTTAGGGACACGAAAATTCTGGGGTTGTTTTGTGGCCGCTAACAGTGGAAACAAAAAGGAAAAGACCTTTGTTTTTATTATATTTTAATTTTTCTTGTATTGCTGAGAAATACTGCCCTCACGTGCATCTTCCAGTACTTAGTCTACAACCTCTTGGGTGTGATTCCAGTAACAAAAGCTGTTATCGAGCCCATTGCCAGCAGGATGACACCATATTGCGGAGCATGCAAACTTTCAGAGCAGATATTAATCTGGCTGTCACATCCATTCACTCCTGCGCACCAATGCACAGTGTATGGTTTTATGACACTACCGATTGACTTGCATGGAAGAGACTCACGTCCTGTGGGCACTTAGTTTATGTACATGGTGTGGACAGTCAAAAATGACTGCTTGGCAGTAGATTCTGCTGGAGTGGTTGTAAATGAAGCACTAGTTTTGGTCAATCATTATGTCATAATTGAATACATAATAAATATATGGCCCAATTCATATTTACACGCATGTAAAATAGACATTACATTACAGCTAGCATGTATATGCCGACTGAACCAGGGAAAGACAATAGAAGTGGTGCTCAAAACTACTTTACACCATTTCAGTAAATTCAACAAAAGTTGCACAATAAATAAGTAAATAAATAAATATATTGAAAGGAAGAATTATAAATAATGTCCCTGACGATTTTACATTATCATGAAAGTACCACATATTGGATGTATCACATCAGGTCCACAAGAATAGCAAAATTCTGGCATCTCCTTTTCCATCTCGTACACAATGCCTAAACATTCCTTCCTCAACCCCTTTGTCACTCTCCTCCCAACGTTCCTTTCTTTTCAACTCCCAACTCTGTTCAATTCCCAAATCTCACGTTAATCCCTTTATCCTACCATTTCCTTTTCTTTCCTTAAACCTTATCCTCAATTTCTTCACACCACCCCCAACCTCTAACCCATGATATCCTTTTCACGTTACACATAATACGTATGAGTAGACGACCCCTGGCAAAATAAAGCCTGCCAGTAAACAAGACTTGGAAGAATGCAGCACATACATGATCGGCCGTGTTCATTTACCTGTGTCATAGCTTACTTGTAACTTGTGTTACAAGTGAAACAAAGTAAAGTCATACGTTAAAAAAATGCAACTAGAAGTATGATCACACTACTTTATCTCTATCAGCGGTTCTGAACCGGGGGTCCGTTGACTCCCAGTGGGTACGCAATGCCTCATTAGGGGGTACATGAGATACATTTTGATTTGAGGCAGTGAAAAAGAAGCTGTTTGCACACGTAGTAAAATATAGAAATAACTGAGTCACCATTAAGAGGAGGTATGTGCCACCTCACACCGAGACCAAGGAGTACGCTGATTGAAAAAGGTTCAGGACCACTGCTCTATAAGTTTCACATTAGCACAATTTAGTTTTCGGTTCAAATCCCAACCATATAGTATGCAGACTTCTTCGGGGAAGTGCATCACAGGCACAATGTAAAGGATAATCAATGCAACCTGCAGATTCCCTCCATATGTTGATTGGTTGGTTCTGCAAACTGAAATAGACAGTAAAAAAGACGAGATTCAGATAAAACTTACAAATATAAAAGACTTTGACAAAGAAGAGCTCGCCAGCACGAGTCGCTATTCTTCTGCCTGTTCTGCTGACTGAGCTTGAATAAGAAAGGCTGTTGTAATAACTGCCAACTAGAAGTCTCAAAAGCTGATGAGTGACCTTTGTAGCATTTTTATTGCACTCCTACATCTTTATATACAATTCAATTGCTGTCATCAAATTTGACATGAAAGTCCACAAAGTGGGTTTGATTTGCACCAAATAACAAGTTGGCTCACGTCACATTTCACAACAACCACTATTAATCATAATTATTACCAAATGCTATAAATCAAAGCCTACCTTGCTCCTAATTAAATACAGGATCAAAGTGATTCCAGAGAAAGACATCTCACTCATCTGCTTGTGGTCCTTAATTGCAATTCACCGGTCTGTCAATGTTTGTGAGTTTGATCAGAGAAAGGCCTGGTACAAGGATGTTAGTTAATTGAACTCGGCAACACGGTCTAAATCATTCGTCAATGTTGGACACACGTTTCCATCGTGGGGCATAATCAACAAACTGCACTGCAAATCTGCAATTCATTACCTCCACCAACGACAGTGGACGGTTATGTTTTCACCCCTGTTTGTCTGTCTGTCTGTTTGTGAGCAGGATATCTCAAAAAGATATGGACGGATTTTGACAAAACTTGGTGGACAGGTTGGGTGTGTGACAAGGATGAATCGATGAGATTTTAGTGAAGATCCAGATCCAGATACAAGTGGTTTTCTTTTTGCTGACCTTTCAAGTCAATTACATATCAGCCACCATCTTGTTTCTGGTACACATTAGGACAATGAGAGGGATTTCCACATGACAGTCAAGCGGTGGATAGGTGGTCTCATATATGTGCCAGTTTGAAAGACATTATGTTTTACAGAGCTACAGTTATTTAAAAACAATGCAACTCTCACTCTAACCGCTCTTGTACAATGAAGCAACCCTTAAGAGGTCAACTATCGGCACAGATGGATCAAATCAACAGGACATTGATTGAGGTATGCTAACCACAGTGGGAAGCAAGAAGAAGCTGATACTTCGGCCATTAACATTTCATCGAAGCAAAGAGGGTTTATTCCAATGCTCTTTTCCTCTGATGAAGGGTTAATGCCCAAAATGTCAGCTTCTCCTTTCTTTCCAAAGCGGGTAGCACACTTTGATTAACATCTGTCGAACGTCCTGATTTCATCCATTGCCCTGCCTGTCCACCAACACAGATCGACACTAGATGTCATCAGCAAGACCGGTTCTTCTTTCTAAGTCCTCACAAATGTCATTACTGATCAGATGTTTAAGAAATCGTACATGCGCATCTTCTTTGTCACAAATTAATAAATATATTCTCCTGCCTTTCAGGCTGAAATGATCCATGTAGGTAACTGAGATGTATCAGTAGTTTATGCTAACGCATGGATACATGGGTGCACAGGGGTGTGGTTAAGGCGAATCAGGTGACCCGTCCATGTCCCGATGCTGTGCTGTGCTGTGCTGTGTTGTGCCGGTGTCTGCATTAAAAATGCTGTTCCCACTTCAGAGTCTTCGTTCCTGTCCATTGAGTACATCACAGTAACGAACTTTGTTTGAGCACATTCAGTGACAATGATCCATTGCATTTAGCCAACAGAGAGAACTTCATTCCCACAGGTTTTCAGCATGTCACGGTTCACCTCCACACAGCAAAGACGAAACAACTCAACCAGCTACCTGTAGCAATTCCAAACAAGCCTCTGGCCTCCACAGCATGGAAAGGTTGCCACAGGTAATGGAAGGGAAAAACACAACTTAAGTTCAGTCAATCAACATAAGAAAGCAACACCAAGGACATGTCTGGGCTGAATGGTGCTCTTAACCATTGTCGACCACCATCCAGCCAATTGCAATGCATATTATTTTAAGAAGTCCTACAATGTATGGCAATCTGAAACTAGCAAAAGTTATCAAATCAATAAAAAGGAAGAGGAACGTCAGAGTGGTGGAGGGATCCTGACTTACGAACAACATGTCCAATATCTGAAAAACACTGCGCAGGCTTAAAGGCAATCATGCAGACAAAACAGCATCGTTTGAGCCATCTCAAGCTTGTAGTGAAAAACAGCTGTGTCTGCTCAAAGTAAATGCATGACAAAGCAGGAAGAAAACCACTAAGTATGAATATATGAGCCCATCAGGAAACATAAGGGGAAGAAGGAGAAGGGGTAGATGGAGAAGGGTGAAAATCAGGAATAAGAATGTCATGCCTTGAGAAATATCAAAATCAATATTTTGCTGCTGTCCAGGATAATCAGGTTAATGATTTATTAATTTTTTTATTTATCACTTATCAACAGCCTGAATATTCGGTGTCGTTAGGACGTGTGGAGCAAATTAATCAGCATGATATGCTCATACGAAACAGCGGAAAGGAGGTTGAAGCAAATATGGAAAGTAATGGAAATGATCCAATAAATTGACAATCCAATAATTGGTAAAAATGCTATTCTCAAGCAGCAATGCACATGCATGGAGATACTTAATGATTTCCCCATCATTACATCCGACTTAACGAATAAAATAAATCTGTGGTTGAAATTATAATCTCTATTTTAATAGGATAATCAAGTTCCTCCAAAGTGACATCTTTTTCCTGTTCTCTGAAAAGTATGCAATGTGCTCCATGTTCCGATCAAGTTTCCAGGTCAGGTCCTCGGAGGCATATGGGATAGGGCTGTCACGTGATTGAGTTCACAAAATCAAAACCAGGAGGTTCAAAAGGAAACGGTCAGTAATATTCTTGTAATGTGTAATAAGTCAAGTCATCAATGAAAGGAGGGGGGAGATGTTGAACGGATGTTTTTATTTTAATTTTAATGTACATTTGATGAAACACAAAATACTCCGTTCGAATAAAGGAAGGATTACAGAGGATTTTTGAAGGATGCCAGTGGAGAGAGCAAGGATGCGTTGGCCTTGTGCGGAATAACTAATGTTTGTTGAGAAATATTAATGCATTTCTTGAAGGGCCTTTAAAGCGTCTTGGCACCAGCTGTAGAAATACTTTTGAACTTCCCACCAAGTGTTTTAGATTGTCCCTTTCATGTGCTCCGACACTACAGTCATGGATCATATCGAAAGCAATATGCTGCTTCCAGGATTCCTGCAACCTTCACTGCTCGTTGTTTGCGGTTACAGCACACGTGCCTGTGAGTCAACGCTGTCATCTGTCCTGGAGCCAGTTTAAGTATACCCAAAGTCTGCACACCCAAGATCGATGTTCAAATATTACTTAAATGTTGCAGCATCGTTTGAAACTTCATAAAAAGTAATCCCAGAACACACTCGACCTTCAGGAGAACATGTCTCTGGTCAGACTACTTGTTTCATGAACGGGACAATCCTTATTCTTGCATCTGCAGCACATGATTGCAGGAAGCATAATTTGTAGGTTAAAGCAGGAATTTGGAATTTGGAAAGCATGCTGTGATAGGTCACATACTCTTCACAAATGACACTGTGGAATCTTTAAGGTCTACCAACGAATCTCCTAATAGACGAGATGCCCAGTTTAACCTCCATATGAGGGATGGCACATACGTTGATGAATCGCCCTGCTTAAAAAAAACACCGGGATGGCAGTTTAACGCTCTGTCTAGATTCGAACCCAGGCTGGACAGCTCAGAGGAGAGTCATTGTGCATGATTTGCCAGTATAAAGTGTTCTTCATCCATATTCGGCTGAACCATCAAATTTCCAACTTTTCACGAGCAATTTGGTGCTCTATCCAGACGCCGTCACTGTCGAGCAGTTTCTTTTAAAGATGATTTTTTTTTTATGTTCTGAACACAGATATCATATTACCTCCTGGCCTTGCTTGTCTCCAGCACATATGAAATATTTTTTAACCTCTTCTTTTAGGTTTTTAAAAAGATCAGAATCAAAGTCCAAGATTGCTTGTTCGTTTGAGCTTTTACAATGCCATATGTTTATCCATGCATTGACTTTTTTGCCGAGAGTCATAAGATATCAGGTTATTCTTTATCAATTAAATTTGAATATTGTTCATTTGCAAGATTCAACTCAATTTGTCTCGGTTATAAAATCGACGCTCGAGGCATTTCACGACTATTTGCAGCAATTAAAAACTGGGACACGATTCGGAAGTTTTGAATTCTTGTTTGACACTTGTGGGTCGATGTGATAATGGGCCATGATGCATATTCTTCTTCTTTAATGGTTCCAAATATTCTGATATTGTGATGTCAGCCCAGGTGAACAATTTTGGCCCAAGTCTTTTTTGGAACCGGACAGCAAGGCCAGACGTTTGACTGTGCCAGGAATTTGATATTTGTTCAGGATGCCGGTGATAATGCGCCCACTCGTTGTGCAAATCGCCGTGAGATCTTTAACGTCCACCAACTTCCCCTGTGCTGGCAGATGAATCCTTTAGTATGACTTTTTTTTAATAATGGACGGCACACAGTTTGATGCTTCGTCTCCTCCTTCTCCTTTGTATGCAGCACAAGGCTGCAAGTAGCATCATTGGCTGAGGGAATGGCTGTGCCGCTGATGCAATGCCCCTATTAACAGTGCACTGGTACTCAATTCGCCGACCTCGGATGGACGACAGGCTGAGTCAACCCCACCTGGTGTTAATTCAACGAAAAAGGGGCTCAAACTCAGGACCCTAAGATCCCAAGCCAGCCACCCTAACCGCTAAGCCAACACCAGGCTTCGATGCTAAACCCTGAATGTGAAACACCAGGATGGCAGTTTATAGCTAGGCCAATATTTGAACCCAGGCTGGACAGTTTATAGGAGAGTGTACACAGCTCTCGGCTATCCTCCCAGCCATTTAGAGGCCATGTATATACTATGTACATTATAATTGTAGAATATATGACTCCTCAATACTTTTTCCCATAATAACCCTTTATAACCCCCCTGGCCTTCCATCCTTCTCTCCCTTTTCTTTGTCCTCCTCACCAACCCTTCGATCACCCCTTTTTCCACTACATTCCTTTTCCCATTTTTTTTCTCCAGCTCATCTACACTTTTCTTCACAGTGTGTGTATAATATGCAAATGACCTCCAATCAAGGAATTTTTAAAGGTAACCTCAATGAGCAAACCAATTCTGTTTCATTCATCACCAGCAATCCTAACCCTCCACACTTACACTGCCCCCACAGATTGCAGGCTGAACCAAAAATGTGTCCCGACAAGACCCATTATTAGCCCTCTTTTCTTCTTTTTCAAGTGGAGGCTTGTTGTAGAAAGCAGAATGTCCAGCCAGGCTTAAATGAAGCTTTTAAACTCGACAAACATGCAGGAAAATTATAGGATTTATATCTTTTCTTTAAAATAACTTTTAAAATGGAATGCAAAATACAATTTCAAAATTGCTATCCATAATATTGAACAGGCTGGCAGGTTAGCCTCAATGTGTACACATTTGCCCATGTGCTATCTAGTCTGGGTTTGAATCTCGTTGCAGCTATCAAGTACAAGCCTGGTGTTTCACGTGCAAGGCGATCCATCAATGTGTGAACCATCCAAACGGATCGACTTTAAGGTGGAGGACCGTCTGCTAGCACTGGGGGCGTTGCTGGACGTTAAAAGATCCCACGGTTTCTTTTTGCAAAAAGCAGGTGAGTTATCACCACTACCCCCAAATCAATGACATATCCCTTCCACCTTCAGTCGAACATCAGGCTTGGCCAGTCATTTCCAGAAAGGCTTGGACTGGAAGCGCTCCCCAGGCCGACCACACAAGGTCAGAATAATTGAGGCCATTAAAGGAGAAGAAGACATAAATCATTCTGCAATTGTTATTAACCACCAAAGTAAAACAACCAGCTTGATGTAGGTTGAAAGTGATGCCAATGGCTGTGTTTTTGGAGATTAAAAATAACCTCTCATCTTATTCTCTAACCTCCAAAGGTAAATCCACTGCAAATACAATAGGAACGAACGAACGAAATAAATAAATAAATAAATAAATAAATAAATAAAAATACAAACAAACAAACAAACACAGGTCCGAAGAAACAAAAGGGAATGTGTGCGCTGTTCAAATTGCTCCAGTGTATTGGCGAAACTCATTCTGCGTCATCCTGTTCAGTGCATTTTCCCCCTTGACAGAAATAATCTAATGGGGCAGAATGCACTTCCCTCCAACCCTGGAGGATTTGCAGTCCTTGTGGTTCCCCAATAATTGGACAAGTAAGGGATTTGACGAGGCAAAGAGGGATATTGGAGGCATTTTAGTTTTCCACCACAGAGACACAATTCGTATCCACAAAATGGCTCGCATTTCTTGGACGTTTTATCCTTTATATGCATCAACCTCTTCTTTTTCCACACAAAGCAAGGTAGTGATGATGCAGGCAGCGGTGACGATACTGGCAGTGGTGCAAGAGGGTGCAGGCAGTGGTGACTGGTAAAGGTGCACTCAGGGGCGAGGGTGAATTGCGTGAGAGGTATAGTCGGGTCAAAATACCACCTGACCCACAACAAATTGCAATAAAAGGTTTTTCAGTGGTTTATCAGTCCTACTGATATACTGATCAACAGAAAAAAAGTCTACAAAATCTGACATCCGGAAATGGGTTAAAACAGTCATTTTCAAGATGGCCGTCCGGCTTTGAAATAACTAAAACAGCTATAATTCTTCAATAATTGTGATAAAAACATAATTGTTGGTTCTGGTCCAAGGTTATAATGGATCAGCAATCCACTGGTGTCAATAAAATTTAGATCTGATCAGTATTTAACATGAAATCCAAGATGGCGGCAAAATTAAAGAGTGTAAAAATCAATAAATTTCCCATCTGAACAAAATCACTGAACACCTGGTGCCACTGAAACATTTATTTGTGAACATTACATAATGGCAGTTTAGGTTACAATTTCAGTCCTCATCACTGTCTCTAGTTCCAGAGGCTTGATTTAGTGGATTGTGACAAAACGTCACTGGCATGATCCACATGCAGACTTACACGGAAGCCCATTCTTTCTGCAGCTGCAACGGGGTGTGTCACAAGCTGGGTGCAGTTGCAGTGGATCATCTTCAGAAGAGTGTCTGGTGCAGCATTCATGGCAGTCATGATAGGTACAAATCGATTGTCTTCAAGTCCCAGCCCAGTCCAGAGGATCGAGGTCACCCCCATCCCCATCCAACCATGACCTGGTAGAACCTCGGAGACAATGAAACTTGGTGGCAGATTCCGTTGGGGAAGACGTTCAGGTGTAACGAAAGACTTAGCAGCAGCGACCTTCTTGTGAATATCTTGTAACGCATGTGCCCGAGAAACTGTTGCTCTCCCCAAATATAACGGCCATGCGTTGGCTGCCAAGTTTCTTTATTTCAGCGTGGCTGATGCCTCTCGAAGTGAATGTATCTGCACACAACTGGAGCTTGATCATTCCATGAGTTTCTGAAAGACTGATTTTTTCCCAATGCCATACACATGAGATGTTGAATCACATCCTGTAAGGCGTGCAGGATAATAGTTGATGCACAACTTATTCCCAAGAACATGCTTATACTTGATGTCATATACTTTCAGATTGTTTCTTGACTGGTTGTCTGATCTGAAATATAGTGGTTTCCATCTGGTATACAGTAATGGAGCAAGCATCAACAAATCTGTGTCCTTCCGATTAGTGTGGTGGAATGCAGAATTGTGCTGTTTACGGCTGTCTTGGCAATGTCCACATCAGCGTCCCCTTCTGCCTGAATAACTGTGACGCCACTTTATTCAGCTGATCACCTATTAAGGTGATCAGCTGTTGCTTGTTACTGCCGACGATAGGAATTCATCTCTCTTTCCATCAATTCAGTTTCTCCGGTGAAGTTACAGTCGGATAGCTGTTGGCTTGTCCGTCTCTGCTGAGTGTTATCCTTTATCGAAGGGCCTGCACCATAGCCATCAAAGACACAGTTGCTGTCCCAGAGTGTTTTGTTGTGAAGTCTGCATATGCTGTGGCTATTTTGCATATGTATCTCCTTCTTCCACTTGAGTTTGTGCAGCAACGATACCATCAAGAACATACCTTCAGTCTTAAGGTGTGCTGAAGGTGTGGTGTCAGGTACTCCTTCACATGCCAGTGTTTGGTAAGTGGTCATTGACGACTTGAGCGAGTTGAGTTTGTCGGCCTTCTCAAGATCTTGTTGTCCTCAAAGAGGGATGGAGGGTATGGACTGAGCTCAAAATCCATCACGTCCTCATGTGACAAATCACCTATCTGGGATACCACCAGGAATCGCTGGAATAGCACACTGGAGTCGATGGTTCTGTGAGGAGCAACCTGGAGAGCATTATAATTTCCCAGGGTCTTGCTTTCTCTGTCTTCTTGATGGAGAAGGAAAACACAGGTTGTCCAATCATTCTCTCGATGATTTTGTTCCCAACAGCTTCATATTCATGCACGTTGATGTCTTCGCTTTCCACGATACCATTTATGATATTTCTTAATGTAGGATCAGAGGAGAAAGGTGAAAATGCATTCAGCTTTGTGGCTTATCTTTGAGAGGTCGAATGCATGTCTTTCAATTCTGGCACCAGTTGCTTCTTTATGCTGTTCGTTTTGTTGCGTATGTGAGATCATTGAAGTCCTGCATGGCGACGTTGACCTCAGATGTTATGGGAGCTGACATTGTCCACAATGCTAGGTGTTCTCCTGTCATCTTACTGCCATGAGTCAAGCCACCGGTGCTCTTTAGTGATCTCATGAGTGTTTTTTCGATGACTAGATCACAGCTGAGGCTGCCAAAACTGGTTTGTTCGCCGGATCCAATGGAAGCCTTTTGAAACTTCTCATACACATCTGGGTTGTTGCTCTCTAGTTCACTCATTTCTTGTACGTAGAGATAAGGGACTTCTGGTAGTTGTAGTGTCCAGCTGCTGCAAATATTGGCAAGGCATCAGCAACAGCTTGCAATTGATCTTCCAAGACCCAGTGCGATCTGCCTTAATCATTGCCCGAGCAGTATGGAGCATTTTCTGATAACCAGCCACAGCTTACTCGTTTTGGATTGTGCAGCAAGTTCAGATTTCTTTTTTAAGTTCATCAGTGATCTTCACAATTGCAGCGGATTCTTCAAGACTTTCAAGAGAGATGTCACCCGTTAGCAAGGATGATTACATTTTCTCAATCCTTCTACTTGGAGCATGAACTCAGGATTTTCCTCCACTACAGATGCCACAATAATTCGATGTAGACACTTGCTCACCAGTACATGGCCTCGGAATTTCTCTGAACAGATTTTCCGGACTCATATGAACTACAGCATTTTCACCGTAACACCAGTTCCGGGTGTTTTTGAGTCCTGTTCCGCCATCAACGTGCCTATTGCTCAAGCAGATTCATGAACGTGTGAAATGTACCAGCCTAAGCACGATCCCTTCAAATGGCTATTCTTGGTGCAGCACTGATTATCTCGCAGCATTCCAGTACAGCGGTTGATCAAACGTGATCACAGGAGGGACATGGTGTCTGATGGCCATGTTGGACAGGAAGTTCAAAGTGGACAAGATGCAAGCAAGCCTTGTCGCCTGGATACATATCAATCATTGGCAAATACAGAATGGAGGATGCGCCAGGATGTGTCTGTCCTCGGTGAAGGATGTGCATCATCCCCTGCCAGCCTGGTACAGTCTGCTTGAAATGGAAGGATAGCTCCCAGAAGTTGATTTTATGCCCTATGTTTTTTGCCGCCATCTTGGATTTCAGGTTACATACTGATCAGATCTAAATTTTATTGATATCAGTGGATTGCTGTTCCATTAAAACCATGGACCAGAACCAACAATTAT
This sequence comes from Eptatretus atami, assembly GCA_035128595.1. NCBI lineage: Eukaryota > Metazoa > Chordata > Myxini > Myxiniformes > Myxinidae > Eptatretus > Eptatretus atami. The sequence continues at coordinate 90,786,301 of CM068961.1, forward strand.
GTTTTTATCACAATTAT
>CM068961.1:90790091-90803954 GCA_035128595.1 Eptatretus atami
TTTTGCAGGCCACTGTATGCATTACGAAGAAGATAATTGGTTTTGAGTAGTTTATTGTCACATACCTTTTCTGCATATCTCAAGAGATTGTGAGTTGGACAGGCGATTCTGACCTGCTCATGGTCACATATCTTTTCTGCATAACTCATGGGATTGAGAGTAGGACAGGCGACCGTAACAGGTGGGGAGGGGGTTTGAAATCTTGGAGTGGGGAGAGGATTGATGTCTTCAGGTTGGGAGGATGTGGACTTGGGATTGGGAGGCGGAAGTTGAGGACTTGGGGTTTGTGAGGGGGGAGGGGAGAGTTGAGGGCTTGAAATCGTATTTTATATTATGTCAAATTTCCATGGTCCCTGCTCATGATTACAATAATGATAATGACAATAATAATGATAATGTTAAAGAATGATAATGATAAAGATAATAATAATGACAATATTTAAAGTGATAATGATAATAATGATAATAATCATGACAATTTTGAAAATTATAATATGGCACGTATAAGGTTATAATGGTCCGTGAGTACATATATTTATAAACTATTGGAATGTGAGAACGTCCATCAATTATGTATCATTGCAAAGTGAGTACAGCATGTCTATTAATTATACTAATGCAATGTGAGTACATCTATTAATTACATATTAATGAAGTGTGAGTAATACGTCTATTAATTACGTTTAAATGGAACGTGCGTATGTCTTTTCATTACGGACTATTAAAATGTGAGTACATCGATATAAAATTATGAAACCAAGTGAAGCACCTTCTTTTCAAAGCTTTAATGAGCTGAGCAATGCTGCTAACAAACTACATCATCTTAAGCATTTATGAAAGGAAGAATATTTTTCTGTTGTTGCCGTTGTTGTGTAAAATGCACACATTTTCAAAGTTCAAATGAATAAAGTTTGTTACAAGTGAGGAAAGTGTAGCTGAATAACAGCCTTTGTGGAGCTGCAATGCTTTTTCCAGTGAGTTTTAATGAGTCCGCTTCCAAAACAGTGATGATTCAGTCGGTTCGTCGGAAATTACTTGCTTTCCTTCGCCTTCGAAGTTTAAGGCACAATTTTCCAGAACCTCCAAGTCTTTTTTTATAATATGCTTGTAGCCTGAATGTATGTTACTTGTAATTGTAAGAAGAGTCACCACACATCATTTCATTGAACACGTTTTGTAAATGATCATTTACAAAGTGTGGAACGTTACAAAACTTAATCTCAATGCAATGCTCAAATTGGTGGGACATGAAACATTCCTAGGAAATGAAAGAATGTTTTCCCATTGCCTAAGTAAACATGCATGCAGAACAAAAATCTGGAGAAGTCAACCAGCCTCGTATGTGCTGGATGGATGGGATAAAGGCTGCATCCAAGCTGTCTCTTCAGAAAGCAGTGCAGGATCGGGATGTTTGGAGAAATCTGATGAGGAGTGTCACCAGAAGTTTGACACGTCTTGACGGAACGAGATAACTTGATAATAAATCATTCCTTCTTCACTTTATCTCGAGTTGAAATTCCCTTCAAACATGAGATTAATTAATTCCCTCCAATCGAACTTCCTAGGTGAAAATGGACTGCATTTTCGAACTCAGTGGGGTCGATTTACTCTAAGAAATGTTTAGACATCAAAACAATTAATTATAGATTAGAAAATATCGAAATGAGTAGGATTAGTTACTCAACTCCAGTAATGATAAATCTTGTTTTAGGTAATATTTTCGAAATGGTAGTGAATTCAATGTCGGTGCAGTCATTTCTTAGAGTAAATCGACCCCATAGAGTTCGAAAATGCACTCTATTTCCACCTCGGACATCCAGAAGTACCCGTAATCGTACCTGACCATACTCTAATTTATTCAAGTCATGAGACTAAAAGTCGTCATATGGAGCGACCTCTAAATCACCTCCGATCAAGCTAAAAAAATTATGCGCGTTATTAGATCATATTAGAATAATTTTAAGCTTGTGAGAGACATTCTATTTGTTCGACTTTTTTGGACCACCTAATATATATATATATATATAATATATATTATATATTATATCTATATATATATATATATATATATATATCATATATATATATATAATTATACATATATATATATATACAGTACACATATATTAATATATAATATATATATATATATATATATATAGTATATATATATATATATATATATATATAGTAGCAGGTCTGGCTGTTAAGGTTAAGCCTCCGACCCAAATTGTGGTGACGGGCGGTTAAAACTACCAGCCTGGATAGCCGAGTGATGCTTCTTAGGAGGCGGACACGTTGATCCTCGGAGATTATAACGCACCCAAGAGTGGTGGGGAGCGGCACTGGCGGAGCGGCGCAGGCACAGTTGGTGTATACTCATGGTGTATACTCAGTTGCACACGGGGGTGTATACTCAAACTCCACGACAAATACATGGACACATCAACTTAAAATAACCACGGAATTTCATGACAATATAAATATTTGCAAGGGTAATTCAAAAGGTAATGATAATAACATGAAGTAAATAAATACTAAAGTCAAGGCACCTCCATACACAGACTTAAATACAGATGAGGGGAAACAAAATAAATGAAAATCCTTCCTTTATTCTGACACGTAGCTTGTCCAGAGATGGTCTTTATGGAACTTGGAATCAAGGCGTTTCATCCTGAATGTGGAGACATGTGCAAAATGATGCCAAGCCGCTCTCTCGCAGCGGGAACGTTCGTCAGGCAATTAGTGAGCGGTATTCAACACCAAGGCTCACCGACCGTCGTGCAGCTGCTTTGTGCGTCGATCGTCCTCACCGACCCGCTGTTTGACATACTTGTTCCGGGATCTGTCTCTCACGACCCAAACAACAGCCAATGGCCAACGTTCTTCTCAGTAAGCGGGCCAATTCGCCTCAGCACAAATATGAGAATCGTGCAGTCTTCTTCATGCGTCGAAGGAAAGCCAGCTGTAAAACCCTGTTTTTACAGGCTATCTCCTAGCTTCATTCTCTCTTGACCGCGTGCGTCCCTCACTCCGCACTCATGTGTTCCTCCTCATCTCCCCCTGACGTCACACCGTACAACCGTTCCACCTCCAGGGCATGGCTTGTTCGCACAAAACCCGAGAAGGCGGGGCTTCTGCCGGCTCGGCACGCCTGGCTCATTTGTTATTATTGTGGTTATTATAAAAACACACTTCTTCCTGGTTGGCTTGTAAATGCAAAAACGTAGGAATATGTCACAGGGGGCAATCACATACTGGGGAACTTGGCCTTAATCCCTATCTAATTAACACCACATCTAATTTTAATTAAGATTAAAATCTTATTTTCCAGCTGCCTAAATCCTCCGAATCTGTGCAACGGATGTCTAAACATGGTGGATGTGTGGCAAGTACCTCCTATTGCTCAGAACTCTTGCAGCAATTGCTGGTGTGAGACAAGGGTTTGCATTCCATTTGGAACTCATAGCTCATGATGCAAGTGAACCCAGATTCAAATCCCATACGTGTGTACTTTTACATGCAATTCATGTAAAAGTACTGTGATGTCTTTGTCCTGCATGTGATACCCCGACAAGCTCCTCCTTGACCTTTATACATAGTTTGATAAAACATATGTGATTATTTTTCCAAAAAGTTAAAATCCCTCCCAAATGAGTGTCAGCCTTGGTTATACAAAAATGGTCGAAATTTAAATCCTCATCAAAGTTAATTGGTTCACAAGCGCCAGCCAGAGTGACCACTATATTCGTTATGTCTGTGTGTCTGTCTGTCTGTCTGTCTGTTGGGTAGTCGATCTCGTCGAAGAAAAAAAAAATTCTAAAAATTTTTTTTTGAAATTGTTCTACCCTTATTATCAGTATTTCCGTCGATATGTTGTCTGTCCCTCTGTTCGTCCAGTGCTCCATTAATACAATGGCGATTTCGATGAAACTTGGTTGGTAGGTTCATACCATGACTTAGTTGTGTGCAAATGAGAACCGTTGCTATGGACACCACCGTTGCCTAGCAACGGGACTTTGAAATTTTTGAAAAATCATAAAAAATTTATTTTTTCGAAAAACAAAAATCGGGCCGTGAGCGACTGTGGGCAGTACATTCAGCCATATTGTCAAAAATTTCCAGCCGGATCCTATGAAAACTGTCGGAGAAGATAGACTTTGAATGAACCCTGGTCGAAAACAATAAAAAACGAACTTCGTTATATCTCAGAGACTATGAGTCAGATATACATGAAACTGGTATGGTAGGTTTCATGTATGTCCTAGTTATGTGTGAGAAAGACCGTTGCTATGGCCCCCTCCGTTGCCTAGCAACAGCCGAAAAACCTCTAAATGTGGGGGGTATTTTAACGAAAAAACAATCTGCAGCAATTAACCCTTAAGCTAGAATCATGAATTTTCTTGTGCTTAATCTCAGGTCATTCCCATCGAACGGTCCATCGCGTCAGGTTCTATTGGGTAGGCGACTACCCATGTCCGCTTACCGGCTTGTCTGTGTGTCTGTCTGTCCAGAGCATAACTCCGTGGACTTTTGATCCATCTTGATGAAACTTGGTTATGTGTTCAATTTCGATGTCTAGTGTGTGTTTTCCTGGATGAGGGCGTGGCTATACTAATTGTGGCGGAGCCACGCCCAAAAAATACCCATTTTAGGGGGTAGTCGGATTAAAATCTATCTTCTCCCGGGAATTGACTGAATGGAATGGGTTCTTCGGTATTTGAATAGCAAAATGAATTATCTAAACACTTGTCGTTGTCCGATTTCTCATTTTCGTCCCAAGGTCAGGTCACAAGGTCAAAAACTTAGAAAATTTGCGAATTTTGACATAAAAATCATACGACCGCCCAAACTTTGAGAGCCGAGGATGAGAATATTTTTTACGCATAATCTTGAGGTCATCCCCACCTAAAGTCTTGAAACCATTTTGTCTATCTCGAACACCTTGCCCGTGGCGCCCCCTTCAAGTTTGTTTTTACGCTGATTTTCATTAAAGTATGGATAATCCGAGGAGTGCGAAATGCCATATGCCTATATGACGTTATATTGTTCCTGGAATGTTCCAGAGGAAGTTTTGCACCAAAGGTCATAATCCTTGACCTTTGACTTTAAAGGCCACAAAGGTCAAATTTTCAAAGTTGTGAGAATCAAAACCGGGTTTTCGACCTCTTCGATGAACTAACTCCAATAAGCTATAGCTCGTATCCTGTTTCCTTATTTAATGTCCACAAACATTGTTTTGTGACCTTTAAAGTTATGCAAAGGTCAAATTTGAAAGTTGTTGAACGAAACCGGGTTTTCGACATTTTGCAGCTAATAACCGTCACCCGTACCACTCATGTTGATCATTTTTATAACTTGATCAAAAATTATCAACATTGTCTTATCCTTGACTTCTGAAACACATCTACTTCATCAAATACCGCTCGTGAACCATTGTCGTCTTCAGACTTGTTTTTATCTCAATGACACAGAATCCCCTTCTCGAGTCCAACGTGATGTAATTACCACTGGAGGAAAAAAAGACCACATAGTCTGCAAATACATGAGTATGTGGAAAATTACTTTTATACTTTTTTAAATTCAAAACCACGCAGTATTGTGGTGAATAATCAAATCGGCATTTTATTTTTCAAAAAAAAATTCCTGAAGAGAACTCCTCAAAAACTGCTCACAACTCCCATTACCCACTCCACCTTCAACCTCCCACTCATTTCCACCACCAACATTACTCCTGCAGCTAAGTCTAAGGGGCCACCTACTGTATTTATTATGTTTCAAGAAGTATGGAAGGGGGAACTGAATATGTAAAGAAGAAAGGAGAAAACTCTTGATCCCCCACCTTTTTGGTGTATGAGAATAGATCTGTGTAATATGAAAGCTAAATCTTGAACAATTTTGAAATATCGCGCACACAAGACGATTTACCAAGATGATTGCCACGGCACCATAATTCAGCCAATCACAGCCATGATCTAATCAGGTTGAGATGTCATGAAGAATAGATATGTGTAATATGAAAAGCTAAAGGAGTACAGAGGCAAACATGTGTTGATAAACTTAAACAAACACGACACACAAATTTGCATTTCACGCAAAATCTAAAGGTTCACATTTGCTTTCACCGCCCAAGACAACTCCCTCAAGATGCCTCAAACCAAACGATATTTGTTTGAATCCTCTGCCACCATACGCAATGAATGCCACCAACGCTGTTAGGAATTGTTAACATGGCATCATCGCTGAACCCTTCAAGTCACCTGCCGGTGGACTCACCTGGCTGCTAAGAAATTAGGTCACACATGGGTCTCAGCAAAACGTGTTCCTTAACGCATGCGTAGTTTTTATCCACCATGCTCAACCTTTCTTCTTTCTTTTGCAAACCCATCCATTCATTAATTATTCCCAGTGTCATTAAAACCACCCAGGTGAAAAGAATTTTCCTCGCATTAATGTCATTGACACCTTTATATACCATATGGAGTTAAGGAGATCATGAAATGGAGATCGTTTATATATGGAGATCATTAAAGAGGCGGAAGAGGAGAGGATGGCAAGATGACAAAATCAATGCAGAGAGGAAAGTAAGCAGACAAAGGGCAACACTTAGAAAAGGAATGCAGTTACATACATAAATACACAGAAAAGGAGAGTACTCAGACTGATTAAAAAAAAATATTTTAACCACCATAATCACAGGTTGACGACATTGCCATAGGATGTCACAGAAGCATGATCTATTAAGCCCAGTGCCAAGAGGAAGCCTCGTAAATATTTACATGAAACAACGTTAGGTCTCACCTCGACATCGGTTACCCGTGCCTGCTGGTAGCCAGCACGACAAGTGCATTGGCCAATGGAACAAGCCACTCTCCATCACTACTGCAGTGGCATCCGTGGTACCTCTGCCGCATGTGCTCCTGGCACAATGTCCCTGGAACCACCAACAGAGAGGATGAGGCTGCACCGGCTACAGTGGCCCGGAAACATAGCTAGACCTCGAACAGTTGCCGAGCACCTTTGTAGTAAGCTCGCACCGTAACGAAGCGCGACACATGCCCCTACATCCTGGAATGCCAAGGTAGATCCCCGCGCCGACAGAAATGGGAGTTCTCGAACCTCTGTGTTGAGTTTGAGCCACACGGTCACCCAGTCGACATGGGTAAAGCTTTCATCGGCTGCAATGGTGTCGATCTTTGTGAATTTTGCAACATCAAAGGTCAGGCCCCGGAGTCTCCATTAGCTTCATGTAAAACAAGTTGAAAGTTTCCTTGCAGGTGTGTGAAACTCCTGGAATGCTGTTGGCAATCTCGCAACGTGAACTTCAGCTCGACCATAGATGCGCTTGGCCCCATTGCGGGTACCCAGTGTGTCCGCAGCCAGTTGTTCTGACTTTCTCTAATGACGTGCACACTTGATAGAAGCGATCAGGCATACGTTCTGCTCCAATTCCACTTATTTCTTCGCCACTGAAAACAAAATGGCAGAAAAAATTGTGAAAGTTAGATTGGATCACGTGAGAGAAACACTGTGAAAGAATGCAGTGTGTTTATAGTACATCAGTGGTGATATACAGGGTGGGGTATTTATATCAGAGACATTTGCAATCTTTCCAGCCGAAGCAGTCTTGGCATAAACTAATTATTTGTTTCTTTTGTTTTACAGATAATACTTGATAGTTGTCAGGATGGAGCACTTTAAATACAATGAGGATTTTTTTTTAATCTTTAATTTTTTTAAATGAAATGCGCATGCCAATTTCACAACAAGGTCATCATGACAGATGAGGCATACTTTGATTTGGCAGATTTAACTCCACCAATTTTCTTTCCTATGGGGATTTCCTGAAGGTCAAAGTTTATAAGGAATATCCAACATCGATTCGATGAATTGAAGGCAAAGCATCACTGCAACCATCTGCTCTATTGATAAAAGAGACATTGCTTGCGGTAATGAACAATATGATGATCCGCTGTCCGTGAATGAACAAATTCGAAAGGGGCCCATTTGTCTGATATAATTTTTAAGAAATAAAGAATGAAAATTGATTTTAAAAACGGGAAGTATGTGCCGATGTTCCTAGAAATTTTATTTCATTTGGTTTTAGAAACAAAAAAGTTATGAGGATAAAAAAAAAACGTCAGAATAAATGCCCCACCCTGTATTTATGATCATTTGTACCGATCACCCCTCCCTACCACTACCACCCCCTATCAACCCCCTCCCACAAAAAAGCATTATAATTCAATGCAGAAAGGTGAATTGTTGGGGAAATGAGCTTTTTAAATGTTTTTTCTTTTGAAAGTATGCAATGTTTATTTCACAACTTTTTGATTGATAACTCTATTATGGCAACTATATTGGCTTACATATAAGAGCAACATAATGTAAACACACAGAAACAAGCAAACAAACTGTACAAGGGCACAGGACACTGCCATTGGGACAAACATATTGGCTTTCACAGCCACAGATCAGTTAAGCTTGTCTTTCTCGGTATCTTCTAAGGCTTAAATTCGCTTTCCCATTGGATCACATCACTATAGTATATTTATAAGTATAATAGTATATATATATATATATATATACTATAATACTATAGTAGCCTACTATATATATATTATATACTATATACATATAATATATAACATACATATATATACAATTATACATACATATATAATATTATATAACTACATACATATATATACATACATATATATAGTACATAACAATACATATATACTATTATAACATATATATATACCCACAACAATAAAACCATTATAAAATATATATTTAACAATACATATATACTACATATAAAATATATATATATCATATGTATATTACACTAATACATATAATATATATAAATATAATAATATATATATATATATAAAAACTATTTTATATATATATATAACCACACCGCACACACTGTGATGAGCCAAACCATTTATGACCACTGAGAGGTGAAGTGAAAACAATTGATATCTTGTTTACAAATGGCAACCTGTACAAGGGGTGGATATATCAGGCAGCAAGTGACAGTCAGTCTTGAGTTGATGTGTGGGATTCAGGGAAATGGCAGGAGTAAACGACCTGAGCGACTTTGACAAGGCCAAATTGTTATGGCCAGATGACTGGTCAGAGCATCCTGAAACTGGCAGGCTTGTGTGGTGCTCCAAGTCAGCAGTGGTGAGTACCTACCAAGAGTGGTCGAGGAGGAACAACCTCAAAACCGGCAACAGGGTGGGGCGCCCAAGGCTCATCGATTATGCGCGAGGGCAACGAAGCTATCCCACTGGTCCATCCAAACAGAAGGCTACTTGTAGGCAACAGTCCACAGAAAAATGTTAATGGTGGTCATGGAGGAATGTCTTCACAATCCACAGTGCATGCACCCCTGCTGCGTATGGGCTGCGTACCGCAAACGGTCGAGTGCCCATGATGACCCCTGTCCACAGTTGAAAAAGTGCCTCCAATGGGCACGTGAAGCGTAGAACTGGATCTTGAGGCAGTGGACGAAGGTCTTGCTGTTCCAATGATCCCTTTCTTTTAGATCATGTAGAGCCATGTACGTGAGCGCCATTTACCTGGGGAAGTGATGGCACAGGATTTGACTGTGGAAGATGACAAGCCGGTGGGGGATGTGATGCTGGGCAATGTTCTGCTGGGAAACCCTGGTCTGGCCATTCATGTGGACGTCATTTGACATGTTCACCTACCTAAACATTCATTGCAGACCAGGTACACCCCTTCATGGCAATGATATTCCCTGATGGCAGTGACCTCTTTCAGCAGGATAAATGCGCCCGGCCAACACTGCACACATGGATGTTAGAAAGTGTTTCCGGGTGTTGCCTGGCCTCCAAATTCTCCAGATCTCAATCCGATTGAGCATCTGTGGGATTCTGGACCGACAAGTCTCGATCCAAGAAGGCTCTCGTACCTCGCAACTTACAGGACTGAAGGACCTGCTGCTAATGTTTTGGTGCCAGATACCACAGGGCACCTTCAGCGGTCTTGTGGAGTCCATGCCTCGCGGGTCGGCGCTGTTTCGCGACACACGGAGAACCAACAGCATATATTAGGCAGGTGGTCATAATGTGTGGCTTTATCAGTGTGTTATACATATATGTATATATATATATATATTATATATTATAATAAAAATTATTTGCGTCTGTTAAGCAACTCAAGGTTGGCGAGTGGGTTGGAAGGAGTTAGGTTGGATGCAAATTCTTCTGGAGTGAATGGAATTAATCAATGCGTAAAGATGTGATAATTCATTAAAATAATTATCCAACCTCCTCAATAAATAGCTTACTGATTGCATGTTTTTGTTACATAAGCAGGAATTTTGTTACACAGCAGCCATACTCTTTTCAAAAATTACCATATACGGTGTCCATTAACATCCACAATGGTAAAATGCATATAGGAAAAAGGATGCTTTAAAGGACCCCATCCAAAGCATGGTGCGACCTTCAAATCAAGCAAGTTTCTTGCAGCACTATGCCAAAGTTTCAATGGCTTCTTTGTAGGAAAGTCTACCCCAGAGAGTGAAATTGAATTCAGACAGCTTAAAAATGAGTAATGTTTACCAAATGAGCATACCCACCATTGTGCAAGCTAAATTTCATGGGTTCCACCCATCTGACAATGAACCAGGCTTGAATCTCCTTAGCTTATGAGATCTGCCAGGATCAAGGAATAATGAAGGCAATAAAATACACATTTAAATCCATTTTAACACCCCGGCGTATGCGTGCGGCCTGTAATCCGGCTACTCGGAGGCTTGGGTTGGAGGATCGTTGAGGACGGGACTCTGTGCTGGGCCGCCTATGAGAAGGGTGTAGGCAGCCGCGGAACATGTGAAACCCAATCCTTTATCCCTGTGTCGTAAGAGGCGACCAGGGTTCGACAGGAAGGGCATCTCGCCGTAAAAACCTATGCCAAATCCAGTAATGCGGAATCATAACGGATGAATCCGCTGTGGCGACCCCCAACGGGAGCAGCTGAAAGACGAACAACAACAACAACATTTAAATCATTTAACACAACAATAAAATAAACTCACAAAAGTTAATGACTTGGTATGAATGCTGTTAAACCAAAGTATAATCAGGGTATTGCTCCAACAGTATCCAATTTTGAGAAATTACCATTTACACACTGAAGGGCTTGCAGGACGCCAGAGGTAATGTATGCTCGCCTCTGAGCAGTCTAGCCGGGTTAGAATCCCGACTCATCTGTAAATAAAATGTCATGCTGGTGTTCACAGGCAGGACGTTTCATCAATGTGTAGCCATCCCCTCAGTGGGAATGTTAACTGAGTTCCATCTGGCCAGCATTAGTTTGGCAGACTTAAAAGATGCCACGGGTGTCCTTCAAGAACTGTAAGGCAAGCTATCCACAGCAACCGCTGAACAAATTAAAGAAATCCTGCTCTAACCTGCTTCAGGGCACACCTGCATCCCAGCAAATTATGCCACCACAGGCACAGCGTTGTGTTTGAAAACGAAATGAAGAAGAAGAAAAAAGAAGAAGAAGAAGAGGATATTACATACGAATCCAAAAAATCCAAACAAGAAGATGACGTCATGTGAGCAGATACTTGCGAAATCCATAAAACAAATTTGACTTCAAAAAATAATTGATGGTTGAATTCAATGACCAAAGTAGGCAACTCCTTTTCAAATTTCAAGTTGAATCGGATGAAAACTTACATTTTAGAAATTGGCCTATGTGACCTTTCTGGCCAAGTGGACCTCCAAAAATAATTGGGTCATTGAATTCAGTGATCTGAAATTATATCTTGAAAATTTTCAAGTCAATCAGAATGAAAAATTGAAGATTTTAGAAATACCACCTTAGTGTTGACCTTGGCCTATGTTGACTTTTTTGGTCCCATGTTGACCTCAAAAAATAATGGCTAGTTGAATTCATGACCTGATATAATCCTCTTCAAATTCTAGTCAATCGATGAAAATTGAGGATTTTAAGAATCTTCACTAAGTGTTGACCTTTGACCTCAAAAACAATAAAGGCATTCTTCACTTATGATAAAACTCTCACCATGTGGTGAAGTTTGTGAAGATCGGTTTAAAAATTGTGACCTGTCAGTGAACAAAACAGACATACAGACACAGAGACAGACAGAACAGAATAACAAAATCGACTGTCCAATATCTTGAAAAATCTTAGATTTTGCAATAATAAGTAGTCTGTGACATTCTGTGAGACGTCGGCCCTCAACAATGCAGCTTCCAACCAGCAACAACAGCGTTTTCACCAAATTGTAATGGACATTTGAATTAGACAAATATAAACGTGCAATGGAAAGCATACTATCACCTGAGCTACACATTTAAGTACACAACAGATTAACAAACAAAACATCTACCAATGTATTTCTTCAGCAAATCTGAAAACAGAATCCTATTTCAAACGCCAGAAACAGTCAACGTATGTTACAGGCGAGTTCTTTGCAAAGTGCCCCCGAGTTGCAAAGCATAATGTTTGTCTTCTTGACGCTCAAAACCTGAATTGTAGGGCATTAATGCTATGCCCACTAACTGCAAGGAGGTGTTAATAATAGCATGAAGCACTGCAACATTTCCGAGACAGCCTGCATTGGAAACTTTTTAATACAGTATAAATGTGTTTTCAACCCAAGTTGACCTTCGAAGCCCGTCTGAATGTTTCCGAGCCCAATTTCTGTGGCAAGTGAGAGAGGTCAGGTTTTACGTCGGAAGTTTAATTATTTGGAAAGCGTGGAGATCTTTACCTTCATCATTAAGGCTGCTTATTGTGAAATGCCGTGCATGATGGGTCATCGGCTGAACAGCATTCCGACCTCGTCAAATTTGGCTTATTAATTCAGTATTCACAAGAGCATCATGCCTCAAAATGCAATACATTTCCTGGTGTATAGGAGCTTAGAAAGCTTTGCGGAGTCACCGTTCATGTCGTTTGTTGTGTAATTGTAGTCAAAGGTAATACGATATGCAGACAACTCCTGATAATTGCACTGCACTGTTTTTTTTTAACTTTATTACCTCCGCTGACGAAGGTGGAAAGGGTTGCTTTCACTCCTGTTTGTCTGTCGGTTTGGTCTGTGAGCAAGAATATCTCAAAAAAAAGTTATGGACTGATTTTGGACAAAACTTGGTGGACAGGTTGGGTTTGTTGACAAGGAAAAATTGATTAGATTTTTGGTGAAATCCAGGTCCAGGTCCAGATATGAAGAGTTTTTAATTACTCCGCCACCGAAAGTCTGGGAGCTTGTGACGGAAGATTTCAACCCCCATTTTCCCTCGAAGGTTTGACCTCTCAAAGTTGCCTCATGCCACTTAAGTCATTCACAAAAACTTTGTCATTGGCGTCCCAGTCGGTGGGTCTGGACCCCAAGACCCCCTTGAAAAAACCCTTTGGGGGTTATATTAACCCCATCGAATTACATAGATCGAACTTTGTAAAAACAAAGTATTATGATGGGTAGAATTACAAATAATAAAACTGACCAAAACTTCGGGGGGGAAGGTTTAGTCAGAAACCACCCAAGTACCCCTTTTCGGGTTTTGATTTTAACATCATAAGTTACATGACATAAACTTTGTCAAAAGGTAAAGACGAAAAGATGGGAGATCACAAAAATAATAAACTGACTAAATTTTCAAGGGGAAAGGTGTGGTCAGATCCCAAATGGTGCCGCCTTTGTAAACATCCTTTTGGGTGGTATTTACCCCAGAGGTCCCATGGACCATTTTTCAAAAACAAAGAAGTATGATTAGATCAAACAGAAATAATAAAACTGACAAATTTCAGAGAGGGGAAGGTGTGGTCAGACCCCAC